>CM060699.1:111672474-112420218 GCA_030686995.1 Artemisia argyi
AAACAAAAGTTGAGGAACGGAATCACTGATAAAAACTTTGAGTTCTCTTTGATTCAAAAGTTGATTGGTTCCGCCAAATTTAGTATGTAGTAATTTTTTTATATATTTATTACTTAAATATGTTTTTCTTCGAATGGATCATGACTGAGTGAGCATGGGGCAGTTTGGGCGGTTTTTGGCTAAAACTAATCAGCGATCCGAAAATTCGGTTTTAAGCTTTTTAAAAACCAAACCCCGCACCAAAAGTTTGGTTTGGTTTTTAGTTTTTTGCGATTTGATTTTCAGATTTTTCGGATATCCGAAATTTGAATTGATGGTTTTAATGTTTTATGTTAGATCCATTATTTTAGGTAAGTTCTTTAAATTCGGATAACCGAAATTTTGGATAGCAATTTTATATATCTAGATCCATTATTTTAGGTAAGTTCTTTAAATTAGGAGATCCGAAGTTTTGGGTAGCAATTTTATATATCCGAATATCCAAGTATCATTTCGGAAAACTTTTATATGAGTTCCAAAATTGACATTTTATAAATCCAACTTTTTAATAAATTTTGATCAATTTTTTGGATATCCGAATACGCATATTTTTTTAACATCAAAACCTAAATCATGAAATCAAGAATGTAAGTTAAATACTTTGTCATAAAATAATAAGATTACATAACATATATATATATATATATATATATATATACATATATATATATATATATATATATATATATATATATATATATATATATATATATATATATATATATATATATATAAAGATGAGATGTGCAACTATATATGAAAAAAAACTAACTTTATGAATTTATTATAGTGCTATCTAAATAAACGCCTGTTATGAATATCTAATCTCTTAGCTTTTGGACTTTGGTGATTACTTGTATCAAAACTAATACGTATACATTTTTATTAGTTTTATGAGTATTAGTATGTGACGTTTGGATTTTTCGGTTTGGGTTTTTATATAAAACCAAACCAAACTCTCAGTTTTTTTTAAAACCAAAACCACACCATCGATTTTATAATTGGTTCAGGTTTCTTTTCTTTTCTTTTTTTTTTTTTTTTGGTTTTTTTGGGTTTTGGTTCGGTTTTTAGGTTTTGTTGCTCCCCCTACTTTGCGTGTGATATTAGCACATATGATTATATTTCTTTCAAAAGAGAACATGTATTTGATCATGCAATGGATATCCTAGTCATGACATAAAATAAATAATTCTCCAAGTGTTCTGTTTAGATTTGTCTATCACTTAATTAAAATGTGTAGTAATATTTGTTGCTTGGTCTTATAACTGTTAACACCATTTTTCCAGTGTTACATTAGCGACACATCACCATTCATACTTTAACACCAACTCCTCAAAAAATACCTAATACCATAACATGTTAATACCCACCTTTTTTCGGACCCACTATTTTATTTTATTTTCTATTTTTAAACAAACTAAAATTTATCAATACAAATAACTTACAAATTTATAGTTGAAATGTTCCAACTATATGGCTAATATCCAACATCATATCTTGATGTTCTTATATAAGGGGAATGCACTTTCAAGATAGGTTTCCTCATAAACTTTATAGTCCATCATATCACTATCATGAATCAAAAAGGTTTATCCACAACACAACTTTCTCTTTAGCGATAGGGATGATTGTACTGGAAAAGGAGTTTTTGAACTCCAAATGCTACCTAGATTCTACCAACGACAATTGTTAGTGTACACTAAATGTTGCATTCCATTTTGAGGGTATAATGGATACTTAGCTTCTAGGATTTTATACGAGTAATTAAATACTTAAAAATTAGGTTGGAAAAGATATATACCATCCAACTAACCATCTAGCGGTGGTCAATTTTGTAAAATGTTTGTTATTGCAATTAAGTCCAACTTGGTGAAACTACCTTGAAATGGTACGTCAACCTCTTATGTTTGTGTGGTGGTGGACTCATGCCTTATAAATTAGTCAGTCAAAATGTCAGAAAAAAAAATATTACTTATATACTAAAGTTTTAACGAGATATTGTTATGTATACTTTTTAGCAACTAATAACATTAATAAGGCATTAACATGCTGACTATCTAAGCTGAAACTTTCTGGGATTTCTCGATTTATATTGAGGGTGTTCAAAAAATATCCGTATTCGGATATCTGAAAACTTGATCAAAATTTACTAAAACGTTGGGTTTTATGAAAGCACATTTTCCGAACTCATATAAAAGTTTTTTAAAAATTACAGATATCTGGATATTCAGATATATAAAACTGTTATTTGAAATTTCGGGTATACGAAAACGAAAACAAAAAAAAAATAAATAAATAAAATAAAAAAAAAAAACTTAGAAAAAATAGTATGTCTAAAATAAAACAATCATCGCGAATTTTGAATATTCAAATTTGTGATATAACTAGTTATTTACAAGTCTCTTAAATTTTTAGAATTTTAAAAATATCCGCATTTAGATATCCGAAAACTTGATCAAAATTTACTAAAGAGTTGGGTTTTATGATTTTTGGAACTCATATAAAAGTTTTCCCAAAATTATAGATATCTGGATATTCAGATATATAAAACTGCTATTTGAATTTTAGGGTATACGAATTAAAAAAAAAAAAAAAAAAAAAAAAAAAAAAAAAAAAAAAAAAAAACTTAGATTAAATGTTACGTCTAACATAAAACCATCATCGCAAATTTTGGATATCCAAATTTGTTATTTAACTAGTTATTAACAAGTCTCTTAAATTTTTAAAATTTTAAAAATAACCGTATTCGGATATCCGAATACTTGATCAAAATTTACTAAAAAGATGGGTTTTATGAAAGCACATTTTTGGAACTCATATAAAATTTTTTCAAAAATTATAGATATCGGATATTCATATATATTGAATACAACATTACAGCCATAATGTATAAGTCAAGTAGTTTCTGGGAAAGGTATGGACCTTGCTAAACTCAGATGCATCTTAAAATTGCCAATGATTTGCATCTACATGAGTCCTTCGTCTAACCTCTGATGAAAAGCTTTCAGTTGCTCTTCATGTAAGCGAATTTGAGAGGGCTTAAATTTCACTACAAGGAGTTGCTCGCTTTCAAAAATTTTGTATTGTGCATATGAAACGACACGAATGGTGTGACTCTTATCTACTTCTTTACTTATGGTGTAGGTGCCAAATTCTGGATACACCTTCATTGTATTTGTTTTTCCAAAATTAACTCGAAGGCTCATTCGTACTTCTTCAAGTAATACCGTTGTAACAATTCGCAATTTCATGTTAACTTTTATTCCCGAAGTCCACACCTTGTTCTCCAAGTTCATGAACCGCCACTAGGGGGGGGGCATTCACACTTGTGGCATGATCTTATGACTTTAGCCATTAGATCAAGATTTAATTACAACTTTGTCACCAAGTTATGTAACTTTCCTAGCCACCTTCCTAACCTCCTCATTTTTAGTATAAATAGCAAGCTCATTTGCTTCCTTTCTCATCAATAAAAATGCCACAAGATCAATACCTAGCACCATGATCCTTTGATCTTCAAACTATAAGTTACACTACAAAGTTCAAGGCCTTAGTATTCTCTACCTAGTTCTTAAGTTTGTTTGGTGATTCCATGGTTGAATTAGGAGCTACACAAGGTGATTAGGGGCTGAAGTTAATGGGTTTTCACAAGGTCTATATCAAGTCTATCAATGGTTACAAGAGTTATGGTGAAGGGTTTACAAGCTTAGGTTTAGTGTCCTAGTTCTATACTTGACTTCCTTTCTTAAGTGAAAGCCAAAAGTTGTAAGAAACTCTTATACACTTTCTTGCTCAATATCATTTTCATGCTCTTTGTGTTCTTTTCATGCTATATATGTTCTTGTTATTGTGTTCATGATGTTTAAAAATGGATAAAACGAGTATTGGTATACATATGTTAACTTATGACAAGCAAACAAGCAAACTAGTGACTTTTATGGAAAACCACGACCACAATAGTATAACTTTGATATTTGACACTTACTTACTATTAAATAGGACTTAACAAGGAAAACATAGCAATTTGAATCACCCAAAACGAGTACACGAGTCAAAAGTTATGACCATTTGAAGTTAGCGAAACCAAAACGGCAAAACTGCCTAAATAGCATTCTGATCAAATTTTGATTTTGAAAGTCCCACTTCTGGTCCAATTCATCAAAAAGTTAAAACACGAAAGTTGTCCGGAACGACGTTTTCGTTCAGGAACAAAGAAGCTCGAGCCCTGAAAACGCTTTCCGAGTGATAATTTTCTTCAAAATCTTAACAGCCCATTTTAGACCAAAGTCACTATATTATAGTTATGATTTATTAAGACCAAGAGGTCTAATGACCTAAAGCCAAGACCACAACCATGGCTAAAGCCAAGGTTGAGTCTTAAGACCATGGTAACAATGACCAAGGTCACGGCAAAGCCACGGCTAAAGACCATATAACTTTTAAAGATCAAAACTTATATATATATGTTATCAAATACTACAATAGTAGGGAGCCTCATGTGAGGAGTTCATTAAGTAAGCCGTCGAGATGAGTTGTGGATTTACGAGTTAAAGTGTCCTGGCTCCTCGAACGTTTACTCCATGACTTCTGAATTATGTCGGCCCGAACGGTAGTAAGAGATATACAACTTATACATGTTTCATAAACCATTTATATTCAAAGACTTACGCTATATACTAAGTACTACATCATGAACATTATGCAAGACATATATAGGCAATTCTTCGTATTCTTAGACGTTACTCAAAACCTAAGTCGCAACGTTCTATTATAGGCTGCTCTTAGAGACTTTCACGATTCGACTACCACTTTTGATTTCACATCACTTAAGCTTAAGGTGAGTCATAGCCCCTACTTTTTCATACTTGTTTTAACTCTTTGGGGGGGATACATGCACAACTACTTGCTTACTTGTACAAATACTTGATCGCATTATACTTGATTGTTCTATACTTGATTGTCTTATACTTGATCGCATTATACTTGATTTCATACATACATGATTGTGTTATACTTAACTGCGTTATACTTGATTGTGTTACTGCCAGTGGCTCCAGATTAAGTTTTGGATGACCATTGAGACTGCCAGTGGCTCCAGATTAAGTTGCTGGATGACCATTGAGACTTCCGGTGGCTCCAAATTAAGTTTTGGATGACCATTGAGGCTATTGATACATCCTAACATTTGCGAATGTTGGATACATCATAAAAGTGAGGTCTTCGGAGATGAAGTGTAGACTCACGACTAATTGCTTAACTGTTTTGATGAACTTATACATGTCTTTATTATACTATATTTGTAGCAGTGGGTTGTGAACACACAGGTTACAAGTCTCTTATGGCGGGACTTGTAACTGAGTGGATTCACGATGCCTTTGCTGTGTGAACATTCTTTTAAGGCTTTTCAACTATTTTAAGACAAACTCTATGAACTCACCAACCATTGTGTTGACACTTTAGCATGTTTATCTCAGGTTAGTAAGGCGATAGCTAGTGCGTGGAACTTAGAGTCAAGCTGCATATTCTGAAGACTTACGCTTTTATCATTTACCATTCAAAACTTTGTATACATTTATGTATCATACTTTGGGATCTCAAGTTTGTAACTCGGAATTTATTAATCGAATGGTAACTTTTCAAAACGTCTCATTTAGAGTTTGTTTTCTATACCTTGTACTTTGTATTATGAAGTAGCACCCCTATGACACAGTCTTCCGCTGCAGTATTTTGGGGGTGTTACAGATTGGTACCAGAGCCTTGGTTATAGAGAACTAGGTTGCATTTAGTGCCTAGACTATAACTGCTATATACGTTGGGACCTTCCTCTTTATTTTCCTTACACACAATACATACACATATGCTTTTTGGTTAGAGGTTTGCTTAGTTCCACGCTGTTAGATGATGTGACTTTAGTATTATAAGGAGCCCCAGAGATTCGTCGAGTCATTAAAAACATGGAGCTCAGTAATAACTAATTAGTTAACTTGATCTTGTGACAGTTCTTGTTTGATTAGACACAAGATTTGAGTTAAATAATATTATTACTTAGCTTTAAGGATTTGATGACTTGATTATCTTACTATCGGCCTCAGAAGGCGGATTTTGTGTCAGAAATTCTTAAGTAGGATGATTTAGAATCTCCTTATTTAAATGGATTGGGACGCCTCTTCAATTAAATAAAGAAATTGTAAATCACCGAACCATAAGTTTATGAGGCCTTACTTACATAAATTTGGACGCTTCTTTATGTAAGTAATGTGTTATAAATAAGTGGGCTTAATTGTAGCCGATACAACTCCTTAACCAGAATCTTAGACGAATCAGAGTGAACACCACTATATTAGAGATCCCAAATTCTCTTAGACACACCATAAGTAGTTAACATCAACTGAACTTCGGGACGAAGTTCTCCTTAAGGGGTAGAGACTGTAACAATTCGCAATTTCATGTTAACTTTTATTCCCGAAAATTTCACTATTCACTTTTTACTATTCACTTTTTACTATTCACTTTTCACTATTCATCTCAGAAATTTTTATTTCATATTCTCGTAAGTTAAACTATTTTAACGATAATCCGAGAGTTTGACGCTCGTCGGATCATTTCTGCAAAAATCACAAAGCCGTGTCCGAGATTTACTTTTAGGTTTAAACGTCCTTCCAGCATCCCGATATATCCATAAAACATTATAAACAATAGAAATATGATTTTCTCTCATTTTAGGACAATTCCAAAAGTTTCGGAATTTTACGTTTTTCAGTTCAGCGTTTTACGCGAATTACGCGTTTTAGACCCGTGTTTCCAGTTTTTAGCAGGGTTTTAGCACCCGATAGAACCTACCACTCATTTTATATTTTATTATAGACTATATTGACATGTTTAACCATACTTTCAAGTTTCATATTTTTAGGATACCCGGTTTTACGTTTAGTGACTTAATAACTTACGGTTAGCAACTTACGGAGTCAAAACTAGCTACATACTTAGGATAATACCATCAAAAGTCCACACCTTGTTCTCCAAGTTCATGAACCGCCACTAGGGGGGGGGGCATTCACACTTGTGGCATGATCTTATGACTTTAGCCATTAGATCAAGATCTAATTACAACTTTGTCACCAAGTTATGTAACTTTCCTAGCCACCTTCCTAACCTCCTCATTTTTATTATAAATAGCAAGCTCATTTGCTTCCTTTCTCATCAATAAAAATGCCACAAGATCAATACCTAGCACCATGATCCTTTGATCTTCAAACTATAAGTTACACTACAAAGTTCAAGGCCTTAGTATTCTCTACCTAGTTCTTAAGTTTGTTTGGTGATTCCATGGTTGAATTAGGAGCTACACAAGGTGATTAGGGGCTGAAGTTAATGGGTTTTCACAAGGTCTATATCAAGTCTATCAATGGTTACAAGAGTTATGGTGAAGGGTTTACAAGCTTAGGTTTAGTGTCCTAGTTCTATACTTGACTTCCTTTCTTAAGTGAAAGCCAAAAGTTGTAAGAAACTCTTATACACTTTCTTGCTCAATATCATTTTCATGCTCTTTGTGTTCTTTTCATGCTATATATGTTCTTGTTATTGTGTTCATGATGTTTAAAAATGGATAAAACGAGTATTGGTATACATATGTTAACTTATGACAAGCAAACAAGCAAACTAGTGATTTTTATGGAAAACCACGACCACAATAGTATAACTTTGATATTTGACACTTACTTACTGTTAAAGAGGACTTAACAAGGAAAACATAGCAATTTGAATCACCCAAAACGAGTACACGAGTCAAAAGTTATGACCATTTGAAGTTAGCGAAACCAAAACGGCAAAACTGCCTAAATAGCATTCTGATCAAATTTTGATTTTGAAAGTCCCACTTCTGGTCCGATTCATCAAAAAGTTAAAACACGAAAGTTGTCCGGAACGACGTTTTCGTTCAGGAACAGAGAAGCTCGAGCCCTGAAAACGCTTTCCGAGTGATAATTTTCTTCAAAATCTTAACAACCCATTTTAGACCAAAGTCACTATATTATAGTTATGATTTACTAAGACCAAGAGGTCTAATGACCTAAAGCCAAGACCACAACCATGGCTAAAGCCAAGTTTGAGTCTTAAGACCATGGTAACAATGACCAAGGTCACGGCAAAGCCACGGCTAAAGACCATATAACTTTTAAAGATCAAAACTTATATATATATGTTATCAAATACTACAATAGTAGGGAGCCTCATGTGAGGAGTTCATTAAGTAAGCCGTCGAGATGAGTTGTGGATTTACGAGTTAAAGTGTCCTGGCTCCTCGAACGTTTACTCCATGACTTCTGAATTATGTCGGCCCGAACGGTAGTAAGAGATATACAACTTATACATGTTTCATAAACCATTTATATTCAAAGACTTACGCTATATACTAAGTACTACATCATGAACATTATGCAAGATATATATAGGCAATTCTTCGTATTCTTAGACGTTACTCAAAACCTAAGTCGCAACGTTCTATTATAGGCTGCTCTTAGAGACTTTCACGATTCGACTACCACTTTTGATTTCACATCACTTAAGCTTAAGGTGAGTCATAGCCCCTACTTTTTCATACTTGTTTTAACTCTTTGGGGGGGATACATGCACAACTACTTGCTTACTTGTACAAATGCTTGATCGCATTATACTTGATTGTTCTATACTTGATTGTCTTATACTTGATCGCATTATACTTGATTTCATACATACATGATTGTGTTATACTTAACTGCGTTATACTTGATTGTGTTACTGCCAGTGGCTCCAGATTAAGTTTTGGATGACCATTGAGACTGCCAGTGGCTCCAGATTAAGTTGCTGGATGACCATTGAGACTTCCGGTGGCTCCAAATTAAGTTTTGGATGACCATTGAGGCTATTGATACATCCTAACATTTGCGAATGTTGGATACATCATAAAAGTGAGGTCTTCGGAGATGAAGTGTAGACTCACGACTAATTGCTTAACTGTTTTGATGAACTTATACATGTCTTTATTATACTATATTTGTAGCAGTGGGTTGTGAACACACAGGTTACAAGTCTCTTATGGCGGGACTTGTAACTGAGTGGATTCACGATGCCTTTGCTGTGTGAACATTCTTTTAAGGCTTTTCAACTATTTTAAGACAAACTCTATGAACTCACCAACCATTGTGTTGACACTTTAGCATGTTTATCTCAGGTTAGTAAGGCGATAGCTAGTGCGTGGAACTTAGAGTCAAGCTGCATATTCTGAAGACTTACGCTTTTATCATTTACCATTCAAAACTTTGTATACATTTATGTATCATACTTTGGGATCTCAAGTTTGTAACTCGGAATTTATTAATCGAATGGTAACTTTTCAAAACGTCTCATTTAGAGTTCGTTTTCTATACCTTGTACTTTGTATTATGAAGTAGCACCCCTATGACACAGTCTTCCGCTGCGGTATTTTGGGGGTGTTACAACCGTGTCATTATTGTGTATATTAAAGTTGTCGTGCATATATTGCAAGTCAACAGTTTTAATGTAAGGATGACTTTTATCTAGAATGTAGATTCCAATGTACAAGAATTAAGATAATACAGCTAAGTAAAAGAAGCAAACTTATGAGGGAGAGTACACTCTTGGTCCTGATTAATTACAATGATTCCTTCTTCATTGGTTCTTGACTCATTTTCAGTTTTTCACCTCTCTATATTAGACAAAACAAGAAATGTGATCATACAATTGAGTTATTTCCCAAAGTTAGTATACTTATTTTCTAGTTGATGGACATAACTAAGCTTGCTTTGTTCTTGATTTTAAAAAGTGTTTTCTGTTAAAAGTTTAATACATAAAAATTTCAATTTATTAATCCATTATCGTGGTTGGTCTCATGGCTGCGAAGCGTACTCATATTTTGCATAAACATATCCATTAACTCCGCAACCCTGGCCGCCATCTTCAAGTCGAACTAGGGCGGAGTCAGGATTTGTAGTTAAGGTGGCGAAGTTCATTATATAACCCGAAAAAATAAAAGTGTAAATAAAATGGTTTCCAACTTTAGTTTATACAAATAAACCATCACAAAAACTTACGAATGCATTGCTAAACCTAATTTTTTCTAACATATTTAGTGCATAAAAAGTATTGTAAACTCAAAAAAAGGTCATTTCTTTATCTATTTTGATACTTTCGAGTATATAACAAGGGGAGAGCGACAAAGCCGAAACTTTCTAAGATTTTTTGATTTATGTTGAGGTTGTTCAAAAAATATCCATATTAGGATATCCAAAAACTTGATCAAAATTTAGTATAAAGTTGGGTTTTATGAAAGCACATTTTTGGAAAACATATAATAGTTTTCCAAAAATTATAGAATCTGGATATTCAGATATATAAAATTGTTATCTGAAATTTTGGGTATCCGAATTATATAAAAATAATGAAATAAAAAAAACTTATATAAAATGTTATGTCTAACATAAAACCATCATCGCAAATTTCAGATATCCAAATTTGTGATACTAGTTATTGACAAGTCTCTTAAATTTTTAAAATTTAAAAAATATCCGTATTCGGATATCCAAAAACTTGATCAAAATTTACTAAAAAGTTGGGTTTTATGAAAGCACATTTTTGGAACTCATATAAAATTTACCAAAAATTATAGATATTTGGATATTCATATATATATAACTGCGATTTGAAATTTTTTGTGTCCGAAATTAGAAAAAAAAATAGGTAAAACATTATGTCTAACCTAAAACCATCAACGCAAGTTTCGGATATCCAAATTTGTGAAATAACTAGTTATTGACAAGTCTCTTAAATTTTTAGAACTTAAAAAATATCCATATTCGGATATCCGAAAACTTGATCAAAATTTACTAAAGAGTTGGGTTTTATGAAAGCACATTTTTGGAACTCATATAAAAGTTTTTCAAAAATTATAGATATCTTGATATTCAGATATGTTGAATACAACATTACAACCATTATGTATATGTCGAGTAGTTTGTGGTAAAGGTATGAACCTTCCTAACCTCAGTTGCATCATAAAATTTCCAATGATTTGCATCCATATGAGTCCTTCATCTAACCTCTGATGAAAAGCATTTAGTTGCTCTTCTTGTAAACGAATTTGAGAGGGCTTAAATTTCACTACAAGGAGGTTCTCGCTTTTAGAAATTTTGTATGGTGCATATGAAATGACACTAATGGTGTGACTCTTATCTACTTCTTTACTTATGGTGTAGGTGCCAAATTCTGGATACACCTTCACTGTATTTGTTTTTCCAAGATTAACTCGAAGGCTCATTCGTACTTCTTCAAGTGATACCGTGTCATTATTGCGTATACTAAAGTTGTCGTGCATGTATTGCAAGTTAATAGTTTTAAGGTAAGGATGACTTTTATCAAAAATGTAGATTCCTATGTACAAGAAGATAATATAGCAAAGTTAAAGAAGCAAAATTATGAGGGAGAGTACACTCCTGGTCCTGATTAATTACAATGATTCCTTCTTCATTGGTTCTTGAATCATTTTCAGTTTTACACCTCTCTGTATTAGACAAAACAAGAAATGTGATCATACAGTTGAGTTATTTCCTAAAGCTAGTATACTTCTTTTTCTAGTTGATGGACATGACTAAGCTAGCTTTGTTCTTGATTTTAAAAAGTACTATCTATTAAAAGTTTAATACGTAAAAATTTCAATTTACTCAGCCATTATCGTGGTTGGTCTCATGGCCGCGAAGCGTACTCACATTTTGCATAAACATATCCATTAACTCCACAACCCAGGCGGCCATCTTCAAGTTGAACAGGGGTGGAGTAAGCATTTGTGGTTAAGGTGGCGAAGTTCATTATATAAACCGAAAAAATAAAAGTGTAAATAAAATGGTTTCCAACTTTAGTTTATACAAATAAACCATCACAAAAACTTACGAATGCATTACTAAATCTAATTTTTTTTCTAACATATTTAGTGTATAAAAAGTATAGTAAACTCAATATAAGGTCAGTTCTTTATCTATTTTGATGCTTCCGAGTATATAACAAGGGGAGAGAGATAAAGCCGAAACTTTCTAGGATTTCTTAATTTATGTTGAGGGTGTTCAAAAAATATCTGTATTCGGATATCCGAAAACTTGATCAAAATTTACTAAAATGTTGGTTTTATGAAAGCACATTTTTGGAACTCATATAAAAGTTTTCCAGAAATTATAGATATCTGGATATTCAGATATATAAAACTGTTATCTGAAATTTCGGGTATCCGAGTTAAAAAAGAAAAGAAAAAAAAACCTTAGATAAAATATTATGTCTAACATAAAACCATCATCGAAAATTTCAGATATCCAAATTAGTGATATAACTAGTTATTGACAAGTTTCTTAAATTTTTAAAATTTTAAAAATATCCGTATTTAGATATCCAAAAACTTGATCAAAATTTACTAAAAAGTTGGGTTTTATAAGCACATTTTGGAACTCATATAAAAGTTTTCCAAAATTATAGTTATCTGGATATTCAAATATATAAAAATGCTATTTTATATTTCGGGTATCCGAATTTAAAAAAAATGGATAAAATATTATGTTTAACATAAAACCATCATCGCAAATTTCAGATATCCAAATTTGTGATATAACTAGTTATTGACAAGTCTCTTAAATTTTTTAAATTTAAAAAATAACCGTATTCGGTTATCCGAAAACTAGATCAAAATTTACTAAAAAGTTGGGTTTTATGAAAGCACATTTTTGGAACTCATATAAAAGTTTTCCAAAAATTATAGATATCTAGATATTTAGATATTTTGAATACAACATTACAGCCATAATGTATATGTCGAGTAGTTTTTGGGAAAGGTTTGAACCTTGCTAACCTCAGCTGCATCTTAAAATTGCCAATGATTTGCATCCATATGAGTCCTTCGTCTAACCTCTGATGAAAAGCTTTCAGTTGCTCTTCTTGTAAGTTAATTTGAGAGGGCTTAAATTTCACTACGAGGAGTTGCTCGCTTTCAGAAATTTTGTATGGTGCATATGAAACGGCACGAATGGTGTGACTCTTCTACTTCTTTACTTATGGTGCAGGTGCCGAATTCTGGATACACCTTCACTGTATTTGTTTTTCCAAAATTAACTCGAAGGCTCATTCGTATTTATTCAAGTGATATCGTGTCATTATTGTGTATATTTAAGTTTCCGCGCATATATTACAAGTCAACAGTTTTACTTTTATCTAAAATGTAGAATCCTATGTACAAAAAGATAATATAGGAAAGTAAAAGAAGCAAAATTATGAGGAGAGTAAACTCGTGTTCCTGATTAATTACAATGATTCCTTCTTTATTGGTTGTTGAATCATTTTCAGTTTTTCACCTCTCTGTATTAGACAAAACCATAAATGAGATCATACAATTGACTTTTTTTCTAAATCTAGTATACTCTTTTCTAGTTGATGGACATAACTAAGCTTGCTTTGTTCTTGATTTTAAGAAGTGTTTTCTGTTAAAAGTTTAATACCTAAAAATTTCAATTTACTAAGCCATTATCGTGGTTGGTCTCATGGCCATGACGTGTACTCACATTTTGCATAAACATATCCATTAACTACGCAACCCTGGCGGCCATCTTCAAGTCGAATAGGGGCATAGTCAGGATTTGTAGTTAAGGTGGCGAAGTTCAAAATATAAACCGAAAAAATAAAAGTGTAAATAAAATGGTTTCCAACTTTAGTTTATACAAATAAATCATCACAAAAACTTACAAATGCATGACTAAACCTATTTTTTTTTTTATCATATTTAGTGCATAAAAAGTATAGTAAACACAAAATAAGGTCAGTTCTTTATCTATTTTGATGCTTCCAAGTATATAATAAGGGGAGAGTGACAAAGCCAAAACTTTCTAGGATTTCTTGATTTATGTTGAGGGTGTTCAAAAAATATCCGTATTCGGATATCTGAAAACTTGATCGAAATTACTAAAAAGTTGGGTTTTATGAAAGCACATTTTTGGAACTCATTTAAAAATTTTCCAAAAATTATAGATATCTGGATATTCAGATATATAAACTGCTAGTTGAAATTTCGGGTATCCGAAAAAAAATAATAAAAAAAAATGAAACTTAGATAACGTATTGTGTCTAACATAAAATCTTAATCACAAATTTCGGATATCCAAATTTGTGATATAACTAGTTATTGAAATGTCTCTTAAATTTTTAAAATATAAAAAATATCCGTATTCGGATATCCGAAAACTTGATCAAAATTTACTAAAAAGATGGATTTTCTGAAAGCACATTTTTGGAACTCATATAAAAGTTTTTCAAAAATTATAGATATCTGGATATTCAGATAAATAAAATTGTTATCTGAAATTTTAGGTATCCAAGTAAAAAAAAAAAAAAAAAAAAAAAAAAAAAAAAAAAAAAAAAAAAAAAAAGAACTTAGATAAAGTATTATGTCTAACATAAAACCATCATCGCAAATTTCGGGTATCCAAATTTATGATATAACTAGTATTTGACAAGTCTCTTAAATTTTTAAAATTTTAAAAATATCCGTATTCGGATATCCGAAAACTTTATCAAAACTTAATAAAAAGTTGGGTTTTATGAAAGCACATTTTTGGAACTCATATAAAAGTTTCCAAAAATTATAGATATCTGGAGATTCTGATACATAAAACTGTTATCTGAAATTTCGGGTATCCGAATTATTAAAAAATAAATAAATAAAATAAAAAATAATAATAAGAAAAAACATAGATAAAATATTTTAATAAACAAAGTAATTCGTTTGTTTTTAATAAGTGTTATTTGACTAAATATGTGATAACTAAAGAGAATGAGTTCGACAAAGTGTTACCAAATTTGCTCTTGCATTCAGATTCGGGGGTAGCAATACTGTTCGTAAAATTTATAATCAACACATAAAAGAGGAGAAGACATACAACATTATTCATCTTTATCGAATTCACCCCAAATAGCGTATAGATTTATTCAAGGCTGTCAAAACTGAATTCCTGCCAATGATTGTCTTCGCCTTTGCAAGTTGTAGAATGCAAGGAGACCCTTTCAAGTATGTTGTCCTTAAAAAAGAGTGAGAATTTTAAACCTCCAACATCATATCTTTATATTCTTATACAAAAGGGGCATGCACTTTCAAGATAGGTTTCCTCATAAACTTTATAGGCCATCATATCATTATCATGAATCAAAAAGCTAGCTTTATTCACAACACGGCTGTCCCTTTAGCGATAGTGATGATTGTACTGGAAAGGGGTTTTTGAACTCCAAACACTACCTAGATTTACCAACGACAATTGTTAGTGTACACTAAAGGTTGCATTCCATTTTGAGTGTATAACAGATACTTAGCTTCTACCATTTATACGAGTAATTAAATACTTAAAAATCAGCTTGGAAATGACATATACCATCCAACTAACCATCTAAGGGTGGTCAAGTTTGTAAAATGTTTATGATTGCAATTGAGTCTAACTTGGTGAAACTACCTTGAACTGGTATGTCAACCTCTTTTGTTTGTGTGGTGGGGGACTCATGCCTTATAAATTAGGTAGTCAAAATGTTGGAAAAACAAATGTTTCCTATATAATAAAGTTTTAACGAGATATTGTTATGTATAGTTTTTAGCAAATAACATTAATAAGGCATTAACGGGCATGGATACACCTATCAACTGGGTAGTTTACCCGGATGAGGCGACACTAAGTCATTGGGAGAGAAGAAACATATTTTCCTCTTTCCTCCAACAAAGCATTAATTGTCTTTTAATTGTGTTTTTATTCCCGGTGGGTAGACTACCTAGTGGGTAGCTTAAGTTTTCTCCGGCATTAACATGCTGACTATCTAAGTGAATAGATCAGTTTGTTGAAATTTTTAATCCAGTTAAGAGCAACTAGCAGGGTACCCGCGCGATGCGACGGCGGGTACCTTGAAATTATATTTTTTGGATAACAAATGTTATTCAGTTATATTTCTACTAAAAAAATTCCATAGAGAAATATTTTTCAATTATATGTTTATAGTTATAATAATTTTACGGATGACAATAATTTTAAATTTAAGATACTTCAAGCTGTATCAAGTTAAAATGGTTGATAGAAAGTTCGTCCTTCTCATAATTTAAAAAAAGGGTAATATCGAGTAAACTAATGGTCTAAAATTCAAAAAACGGATACGGAGAGGATAGGTTTATGTGTTTTATAATATTTTAGTATATAGTAAATTGTCTTCTAAATATAAATTTTATTAATTCAAAAAATAATACAATACTAAATTTAGGCCTAAAAAATTTTTCAAAAAAATCTGGATTATCACAAAATTTACTCTAAATATTCGGATCTCAATAAAAAAAGTCCAAGACACATTTGTACTCCAAATTTTCGAATTACAGCAAGAAGGCCCAATATTTCTTTTACGAACCCAAGTCCACTACTTATTTACCCTAATTAATACTGTAGCAAATATATATATCCTCTATCCCTAAATATGTGCAACCCTAAACACACTTATACAACTACATATGCAGTCACACTAAATTTTTCTATCCCAAAGAAAAATTAGGCCTGGCTTTCTTTTTCTTTTGATATTCGAACACCTCAAGAAAGCAAACCACAAATTTCTTATATCTCATGCATCATTTATTTATTTATTTTTATTTAACTGTATTTGATTTTTGATTCGATGAAACAAACATTGAAATCAAAATTTTGTGATTTTGACTAATATGAATTTTGTTATGTGTCGTGCAAAAGCTGATATCTTTGTTTCGTTTTTTTCAGCATCGAATCTTGTTTGTTTGATTGAGGAATTGAGATGGTGGTTGTTGTTTATTTGGAGATGAAATGGGATTGATGGATCTCAGTTTTATGTTCTGGGCTGCTGAGTAGTTGTATATTGTGCTTTAGTAGTTATGGAGGGTTGTACATTATATTTAAGTAATTGTAAAAATAGGTCCAGGGGTGTTTTAAATGCTATTTAATGTATATTGTAAGATTTTGGTCTGAATTTCGAGTTATGCTTGTTTTCATTGTACACAATGCTTTACTTGTTATAATTCTGAAAAATCCTTGCTTTAAAGTGTTGTAAACATTGCATAATTTTTTGTACATTTAAATTTTTTGTAGAGAGAGTCCTTTGTCTATTATATGTAGTATAGATAAAGGTTGAGAATGTCACATAATAGAGCAATATTCTTATAATGGAAAGATGCCGGAACAATTTATTGTAGACGTAGAGTATTTTAACTAGACTTTTTTAATAAATTCGAAACATAAGGAGTTTATTTAAAGATCTTTGTTATCAAACCGATCATGTTTAAATTAAGGGTTTATTTTATAACAATTTTTAGGATTTTAACTATGGTAGCCAGACCTCAAAGTAGCCCATGCCTATTTTGAGAAGTTTGAAATTTTGTGTTCAAAAAAAATGAACTCCTTGGGCTACTTGTCCATTTAGATAATTAACCATTTTTCTTTCTTTAAAATGACAAGTCTATTACATCCACTTACTTTAGGGCCAATAATTGTTAAAATGATTTTTATGTTTTCTTCATCCAGTCAACTTTAATTTAAAGAGGGATGCTTTACAAAAAGTAAGTATTAGAAGTTCCAATTGTCTTGATGGATTGCAAATCTTCCAATTGTCTTGATCAATCATAGAGGTGGCAAAACGGGCGGGCCGGACGGGCACATGCACGGGCCAAATTTGCACATATTATACAAACCGGTTTATAAAAGATTCAAAATGATGAAATAAATTAATACCTATTTATATTTAAAACATTAAATATATTATATATAAGTTTTTCTTTAAAAACGATTATAATGTTCTCCAATTTAGAAAAAAATATGTGCTCGTTAGTACCCATTTAACTTTTCAATTGGCTAAATACCAAGTTTCAAAAAAGGAGGGGCTACATGCTCAAATCTTTTATAGAATTAGCCCATTTTTTTGTCATTTCGTCACAAATTGCCACCTATAATCGATCATCTTCGATGTGGTTACATTCAGCTTCTAAGTTTCATACAGTGTGCTCTTGGCGCTAGTTTTGTTATTAAATAAAAATTGAAATAATAAAATTCTCTAGAGAGCAAGGATCCATGAGATTGATGTTGGATCTTATAGCAAGATTAAGTATGGGGATTTTATTCAAAGATTGGTTGCCAAGTGATCATCATAAAGTAAGTTGCTTTTTGTCATATGTTTTTATTTGATTATGTTGTTTATTTTTGTTGCTAGGATGTTTGTCATATGTTTTGAATATGTTTTGATTTTGATTAATGTTGTTGTTAGGATGGTTGTTGTTTTTGCGGGTTTTAAGTATTATGTTTGGATTTGATTATTTGATTTTGTTGTTTTATGATGATTGTGATGTGATTATGTATGGAATTTGCGCGGAAAATTATTTTCTAGATCATAGGTGTTTTGCAAACAAAATAATTAGGATGGTTACGAAATGATTTGCAAGTTTCAGGGATCATGTTGTTGGTTTTTTTTTTTTTTTTTTTTTTTTAATCGTGATTTGGTTATGAATGAATATTTGCGCACATAATTGTTGTTTTCAAGGATTATGTATCTTTGCCAAATGATGTCTCGTTTTTAATTCAAAAGGGTTGCAAACATTGGTTTATGATTATTGCATTTTATTAAACGATAATCAGATAATCTAGTAATCTACTCCAAAAAGCGATCTCAAACACCCTTTTGGTTGCGAAATGATTAAGTATGAGGATTTTATTGCTATGATGTTTCAAAATGATTGTGTAAGTTTTCGTGGTTTTTATGATATGTTTTGATTCGATTTATTATATGTTGTTGGGTTTTTTAGTTTTTGTTATGTATGGAAATTGCGCTAGTAATTGTTTATCAGAAATGATTTATGTATTTCGGGGTTTCTTTGTTTTTGTTTTTGTTTTTTGTTTAATTTATTTATTTATTTTTTATTATTATTTTTGGATATGTTTGGATTTAATTGTGTTGTTTGCTAGGATGGTTAAGAAATGATAAGTAAGTTTTCGGGTTTTTTTTTAGTATTATGTTTGGATTTAATTTTGTGGTTAGCATGTTTATGAAATGATAAGTAGGTTTTCAGGGTTTTATGAAGTGTTTGGATTTGATTATGTGTGGAACTTGTTGTTTTGATGGATTTAATTTTGTTGTTAGCATGTTTGTGAAATGATAAGTAGGTTTTCAAGGTTTTATGTAAGTGTTTGGATTTGATTATGTGTGGAACTTGTTATTTTGATGGATTATATTGGGCTGGTTTCAGACTGTGTTTTAAATCAAATTATGGGTTTGTATAAAACTGCATTTATAAAACGGAGATAATCACTTCTTTTATATAGTTTGCGAAATGGAGCACTCTTATTGGTGTTTTAATTAGGATGGTTGCGAGATGATATGTAGTTTTGGGTTTTCTTTGGTTGTTTTGTATTTATGTTGGTTTTTTTTATTGTAATTTGGGTTATGTTTAAAAGTTGCTTCCACTATGTTTTCTTGACAGATTATGCGCTTTTATAAAAAGGGTTGTTCGCTTTTTTAAAAAGTGTTAGATGTTTCAAAGTGTTGAACGAACATTTT
The DNA here is from genome assembly GCA_030686995.1 of Artemisia argyi. Classification (NCBI taxonomy): domain Eukaryota; kingdom Viridiplantae; phylum Streptophyta; class Magnoliopsida; order Asterales; family Asteraceae; genus Artemisia; species Artemisia argyi. The sequence goes on from CM060699.1 coordinate 111,692,128, forward strand.
TTTTTTTTTTTGATTATTTGCATTATGTGAACACGATATTCAGATAATCTATTCTGAAATGCAATATCAGACACCCTCTTGATAATAATCGGGTTAATTTAAGCCAATTTGGTTGCTGCTAGACTGCTAGTATATTATAAACGCTTTAAATTTTGTGTTTATATGTGTTATGTTATTTTTCTCAGTTGGGTGGTAAAATGATTATATTATAGATTTAGGCTTACTGTTATATTTAAGTGTTTATTAGATGGTCCATAAAGAGGTTTAGGTTTGGATTCTCAAAATGGTTGTTTCTGCCAAATTTGAAGTTTGTTGTATCTTGCTCTCTTTGAGTAAAGGACTAATTGCATATATATATATATATATATATATATATATATATATATATATATATATATATATATATATATATATATATATATATATATATATATGTGTGTGTGTGTGTGTGTGTATGTATATACATATACATATATATATATATATATATATATATATATATATATATATATATATATATATATATATATATAGGAATGTATACTACAATAATGGTTGTACTTGGTATAAAGGATTATATTGGGGTGTTTGGGATTGCGTTTTGAAAACAGATTATGCGTTTGCATAACCATGTTTTGAAGAAGGTTTGCCAATCATTGTTTTCAATTATTTGCGTTTGCAAACACAATAGTCAGATGATCTCCTCCAAAATGCAATACCCACACCCACTTAATATTAAATAAGGATTTGAGCGGATTATACGAGGACGCTTGTATCTGTTAGTAACTTTTTTTATGGGTTTGAGTGGATAATTGCTGTTTAATAATGTTTTTTACCACGGAGATGAGAGGATATTTGTTTGTGTGGAGGGTGTTTGGGATTACGTTTTATAGTAGTGTATTTGATTACTATTTTTGCAAACCAGTTGGATAAAGTGATTATTTGCGTTTTCTTAGAGGCTTTGCTATTTTGAAAAAGGAGATAATTGAGATCTAAAATATTGATTCAGTCTAGACTTAATTTTGCTGATTATATAAGGACGTTTGTATATGTCAGTAGTGTACAAACCTAGGTATATGATGTCTGTATTGTTGATTTAGGCCTACTTTTATGTTTATTTGATAGTTTAATAAGTAGTTTCACTTTTTCATTCCCAAAATGGTTATTTTCCTAATTGAAGTTTGTTGTATGGCACTACTATCTTTTTTATAGCGAATAATTATACACATTTGAATTGAAGGGCTAAATGCATAAAGAATGTGAAAGGACGTTGAAAATTTTCCTACGTGATGAAATTGAGCTCTCATATTGATTCAGTTTTGTTTCTCACACACATTCTTTTTGTACAAAAATTGTGTTCCCTTGTAATAACAAAGAATCGCATCTGTTCAAGGGCTCGTTACACATAGTATCAATGTATTCTCACTCTATTTATCATTATCTTCCATACGTGGACCTTTCTCTACAATATGCTGGGCACTTCCTTTTACTTAGCCTTAAAAGGTCATCTAGATGGTTTGCCAAATACTATTTTCTTATTATCTGTGTTTTCGGTATGCAATAGCTAGAAAATCTCTTCCAAAATGCAATCCTAAATACTATTGTAGAAATACGTTGGTATGTGCTAGCAACTTATAAAGACTTTCAATTTTGTTCTTAAATGTATTTTGGTATTTTTTGGTATGTCGCAAACTAATACATGCCTTGAGAAATGTTGTGTTTTAGTTATTCGGTTGGAAATGTTCACCCTTGATTACCTAAACATGTAAGGAGTGACCACTTCATTTATTCAGAAAGAAAAATTTTAGACACTAAGAGCTAATGCCACACTATGTCTCAATTCATACTTGAACTACGTCTCAATTCATACTTGAAACTACAACCTTTTGGTTGAAGACATGATGGGCAACTCATATACCACTAGGCCAAAGGCCCTTTTCGTGCATTGACTTGATGACTTGTGTACTCTCTCTCTCTCTCTCTCTCTCTCTCTCTCTCTCTCTCTCTCTCTCTCTCTCTCTAATTCCAAATTGACTGCTTGTGTATAACTTTAATTGAAATGGTCTGATGTAAAACATTGGTAATTTGGTTTTTTGTCAATTAATCTCCTTTTGCAGTGTTTCTAAATGGATTTCCATCAAACAGCTTACCAACGTTTTAAAAAACACTTGTTTAGTTAGTTTACTGACCTAATACCATATAGATTATTGTTGATATATCAACCAAAATATTGCTTAGAATGACCATTGAGATAAAAGACTCCAATTCGGACTTGTTGATTTTGCATATGTTACTTTTTAAAATATGGACTATAAACTAATTAACAAGGTAATAATCATTATTCAAAAATTTATCAAGAAATTTGTTGAGAGCTACAAAAAGATTAGTGCATTAGCATTTGGGCCTGGTAACACAACAGATGTGCCACGACACATTTGCATAAGAATTTATATGTACATCAATTTAATTTGTGCACATAAAACCAAATATAAATAGACGGTTATATCATTCCTTATATTTAGGCGTTCATTTGACCATCTTCTATTTTTGTTTCCCGTCAATTTTCACCCACATTTAGCGAGCTAATTTCTATCTAACCAAATTAATTTAACATTTTTTATATCGAATAATTAGAGACGTTAAGGTGACGCTTCTCTTTGTTCATCCAAAAGTCAGTGGCATCCACGATACCAATATCTTCGTTGGATAAAACAATTGTGGCAAACATAACTCAAAGAAATATACAATGATCTACCAATCAAGTGACACATTATTCTAATTTACCCATAAAAATAAATTACTTATTTACCCATAAAAATATTTAATATATACAAAAACTCATTTAATTATGTCCTTTTTAGTAATTTTTTAATAATAAGCGCTAGCACCAGCCCATTTGCCAAACAAGTTTATAAAAATACAAATTTTAATTTCGGCATATATAATATAAGTCCTAGCCTCAGCCCAGCTCCAGCCTCAGCCCTAGCACATTTCGCCAAACACACCTTTAGTGATTACTTAGCATGTGAAAAGTATACATTTGATGGATTAGTGGGTGACGATGGAAGTGATCGGTGTGATAGGACTGTGATTCTGTCATGATCCAAATGGTGGAATGCATCTCATTACTCTTTTTCAAAGTTTTTGTTACATATTTGGAAATACTTCAAAAGATGATCTCACTTTGTTGTTTGATCATATGTGATGATAATGTTATCATACAAAAAGCTACTTAAAAAAAAGTAAAGAGATGGTTCAAAGTGGTTTTCACAAGGCATTCACAAAACATTTAAAAAGAGATTCAATCTTAGAAACAATATGGGGCATAATAGCCTATTCACACTTATTTTATATGTACAAATCAAATTGATATGTACATGTCAATTCCCTTTGCATAATTATTAACATACGCACAAACATCATGACCTTCAAAACATCGATTTTTAAAATTAAGTGATTTTTTAGATTCTAAAAAAGTATCTATTATAAAAAGTTTTAATTTATCAAAATAGAGAATTATAATTGATAAAAATGTGATTCAACAAAGTATAACCATAGGCCTTGCAATTTTGTTTTGAGAGCAATACCGCTTATAAAATTTGTAATTACCAAGTAAACAACGAGTGTGCATATAATAGTTTTCATCTTTATGAACTGAGATAGTATGCTACGTGATTCGTTGTAAACGGTCGGTTATAATTTCCAAGTCGATAGGATAAATACTTAAGAGAAAGTAAGAATTTAATCACCCGGAGTCATATCCACGGCGAAAAATGAATTTGAGATTCACGTTGAAAGTTTACAGTTTAATGCTTAGTTGTCGCATATTTTAATTGTTCTTGTATTTTAAGTCTAATATTTTAACTAAAGCGAGCTATGGTTTTCTAGGAAAAGGAAACTGAGAATAAGCAATCAAAATAGAGTCGTACCTGTAAACAGTCCCTTAGCCGGACATACCAATCACGCCATTCATAGTCAATTGTGTTCGCTATCATAAAATGTGATCAATCCGGAAAGGATATCAAATTAGGCAACACACCAATGTCTTTCAGTTTCATTAATCGGCATAAGAACCTACCAGGTTTTAGTAATGATGGATGGTTATAACAGGAAATCATAATTATGCAAATAACGTTGTGTTTTATTAACAAAGGTTTTACCTGATCAACATTGCTCCATGGAATTGGGTGCCTTCTACCGTCAACATAAAACAAGGGCATGGAGTTTTGAAGAAGAAGTTGAACAAAGTATGTACTAACCATTGCCCAGTTACAATTCTCGTGTCTCACATGCCACATGTAGTCCACCTATAAGTTTATGTGTTGTTTAATTACATCAAACAAAAACACTTTGTAGTGAATGCTAAAACACATATTTAGTATTAAAAATAGAATTTTGGATATTCATACTGTTACTCACCTCCTCCGTTAACCACCCTTTCCTTGCAGGATCTAGGCACACTAATCTAAGCCAGAAATTTCAATTCACATTAAAATCGTCAGACCAAGGAAACTTGAATGTAACCGTACCCGGCTTAGAAAGAAACAGCTCAATATCATCACTCAACCAAAGAGTGTTAACAATATGAAACCATCGGGATATATCCTACACAAAATTATAAGTGTATCACGTCATTGCACGATCACAACATAATTAATTAAGGTTAAAGTATTTGATGTAATTTCATACCTCTTTCTAAGGTTGCACATTTTTTAGACGTTCTACCAAGAACGGATCGTTAAGGTACCCACGATGTTTTTTTATTTTCATCCAAGAAACTTTGTAATTAGTTTCTGATGTAAAACCATCTACGTGAGTCCTTTTAGTATGTATTGCTTGTTCCAAAGCTTTTTTTAACTGAGAGGAATTCAGAAGCACATTACGCTTTTTCTTTTTCTCCGCATACAACTGCAACATCTTTTCTTCCTCCATCCTCATTCGTTTATACTCTTCCACCCTAAACCGCATCTACACTTTCTTCATCTTCTCATCTTCCATTTGCAATCTATCTTCCTCTTCCAACCGCAATCTCAACTCCTCTTCACGAAGGTACTCCTGTGACAAGTTATGCTTGTTTAAATATTCTATGATATACTAACTGGTATATAATGGGATTACATAGATGTCAGAATTTATAAGTTACCAGAATAATATCTTCATCAGTCTCATGCAACTTGATCAAATCAAGGTAAAGATTATTAAGTGAAGCACGAAAATCAAAGCTCATATTGGAAAAACAGTCATTAAACTCGAGTTTCGCCTGTCAATGAAATGAGATTTGGTTGAAATAATATAATAATAAAAAGGATGTCCTATATACGTAAAAGGTTGAAATAATACATAAAAAGAATAATTGACTCAAGTTTGAAAACCCGAATATTCAACTCTTTAATCACACAATCCTTAATACTCTTTTCCCTCATACAACTGTCACTCCTGCTAACACTCACTATTTCAAAAACATCTATTATCCAAGGTCTACGTGCCTTTTCCAACTTGGCAAGATATGTATCCAAAATGCTATTTTGTCCTCTTAAAGGAGGTGGTCTGGGAATGTATTGTTGGAAAAAATCATTGCTATGTATCCACCAATTTGATTCGTACTTAGCTCTAGTAGGTCTGATATCACAAGTTGATTTTGATTCCTACAAAAAATAGTCTCAATAAAAGAACTAAGATCAAAATTTTAAATAAAATATAAAATAAAAAGAGCTATTTTGAAGAAATAACCTTTCCAAAACGCTTAGAATAATCCGATTTTTTAAATATAGTTTTTTTGGACCAAGCCATCGCTCTTGGTATCATTGGCACGAGCTTAATCCACCAAAGTTTACTTATTTGATAAATCTCAAGAATCCAAATCCAAATATGAAGGTTAAGGATAAATCAATAAGAATTAGGTGCAAAAACAAAATACAGTAGGGATTAAAAAAATAAATGTAAAAGAATATTTACCTGGAAAGCAAAAACAAAGCCCTCCAGCATATATGTTGGAACATACATGTTATCTTTCTTGAGACCTTGAAGGTGCTCTTGAATGTGCTTATATATTATGTTACACCTCGCCACAGCGGAAACGCGCAGGTGTAACTTCATGGATATCATCACAACACATGGTGTCTAAATAGAGAATAACTACAGGCACTAAAAATGGCAAAGTATAGACACAAAGTGTCATAACAATACCCCAAAAACAACATAACCAAAACATAATCCAAAACAATCCAAAAATCCAAGCATAGATGATAAACCACTTCCAATGCAACTAGGGTCTCGTCTAATCTCATCCTTCTATCTTATCCTTAGAAAGCTCACCTGAAAATGATGCTTAAAACGTCAACATAATGTTGGTGAGATTCATAGGTTTAGACACACACACACACCGTAGGCAACCGGTTAACTGTGATTATACAACATAGCAGGACAATAAGACTAGTTATTATACAAGTAAGCACACAATCACACAATAAAAGGCAACCATTGGGACGGAACGTGTCCCCCGATCCAATTAGTTAGGACGGAACTTGCCCACCGATCCAATTTTATCATCAATTAGGTCGCATGCGCAAGCAACAGCATAAGCATCCTCCCAATTGAATCCCACACAAATTCCACCACTTAGGTACATTTATACCCTCATCTCGGGAACAGTTCTACCCTCGATTTTCACAAATTGGGTACAGTTCTACCCTTCACATCTCAGGTACAGTTCTGCCCTCGATTTCCACACAGTTTTCATCACACGATATCCACTTAGCATGCAAACACATATAATAACACTCACAAGTCCATGCATTTAAAACACATAATCACAGTAACTTTAACACAAGCATCATTTCCATCCCAAGTTTAAAAATAATATAAAAGTGGGACTATGAACTCACCTCAACTTTGCAGCTTCCAACAAACACAAATCACAATCTATACAACACAAAGTTTACGTTACACACGGTCAAGCTATAAGCTATAACCCATGTAATACTCATATGATGGATGTCTAAGACTCATATGACCCACCATGGATCTCCTAGACACCATACTAACCATTACCATAACCTAACACTCACTAAATCCCTTGCACTTTAAAAATCAGAAAATGCAAAAATTTTGGGTACATTCGCCCACATGAAATCATGACAATTAAAGCTCAGAAACTCACACCAAAAATTTACCATGGTCTCTTATAAGCATAAAAGCTAATCCCAGAAGGCCATGGACCAATAACACACACAAGAACTCAAAAGAAAATCAAACTTGTCAACTACTCAAATTCGGATCTGAACGCACACCAAAAAGTTTTGATTTACATAAAATACTTCCACAAGTTTTTATCGCGAATCATTTTCGTGGTAGTCTAATATAACCTAATACTTAACTATTCCAGAAGGCCTAGTCAAAATACCACTTTTACAACCACAAAACACCCTCAAACATTTACCCAAAGTCTGTCCCGGTTTGACAGCTTTGACACCTTAACATAGAAAAATCAAAAGACCAACTTCCCGACCTTGAAATCAATCATGGCTGGACTTTTTGGAAAGCTCTTTCATTAAACTTCAGTTTAGACCTAAAATTCGTGACTTAACTCTTCACCATCTGTTAATTACACTCACATCTTTACAGCCATAGTTTTCTGTCCAAACCCTAACTCAATAACTAGCATGTTTTACGCTCAATTCTTTTAACCAAACATTATAATACAATCATTAATTGATCCCAACATGTTTTAATTAATTAATTTACAGAAACTTACAAACCCTAGATCCATCATACTTAATATTACATGAATTCTAATAATTAATCAATTAATTGAACGTATGATTTAAAGATTTTACCTTGATTCTTGATTATCGCTTCCAAATTACAAACCCTAATTTTTCTTCTTCTTTTTCTCTCTTGGATCGACTCAAATTTGCAGGAAAATAGTTTTGGGAACTTTGCTTTTGTATTTATAATTATTTAGTGGATAATTACCTAACTTAGAGTTGTAATTGGGCTACAATTGGGTTTCATTTTCCTTCTTTTTTTTCCTAGCCGATTTTTATACTATATATATATATATATATATATATATATATATATATATATATATATATATATATATATTACACTCAAAACCTCATACTTTTCATATTTTATGTATTCCCATATCGAAACCTAACGTATTTCGCGATAAACCTTAACTTTTGCGACAACCGGAAAAATAATCATTTTCAAAACAAAGTTTCCAAAAATAGAATTTCACACTCTTTTTGAAATATAACTCATAAAAACAAACTCCTCGTAACCCGCTAACGCTCAACACTTGAACGAAGACTCGTTATGCAAAGACACAAAAACACCAAAACTACACAAGTCATTCTACACCACAAAGGTGATCAAAATGAACTTTCCCAAATTCCAAACTTTCCAAATCACAATAAAACCATTTACGCAAAGGGATTTAGTGCTAAAACTCACCTATATCACACATATAACACTACAATCACCTATAACACACAAAACAAACGTCAACCGAGTCAATCAGTCAAACTGACCTGCCAAAACCACGGTTGTTACATCATCCCCCACTTAGGGAAATCGCGTCCCGAGATTTCAACTACTATATGTAACAATTCGCAATTTCAAGTTAACTTTCATTCCCGAAAATTTCACTATTCACTTTTTACTATTCACTTTTTACTATTCACTTTTCACTATTCATCTCAGAAATTTTTATTTCATATTCTCGTAAGTTAAACTATTTTAACGATAATCCGAGAGTTTGACGCTCGTCGGATCATTTCTGCAAAAATCACAAAGCCGTGTCCGAGATTTACTTTTAGGTTTAAACGTCATTCCGGCATCCCGATATGTCCATAAAACATTATAAACAATAGAAATATGATTTTCTCTCATTTTAGGACAATTCCAAAAGTTTCGGAATTTTACGTTTTTCAGTTCAGCGTTTTGCGCGAATTGCGCGTTTTAGACCCGTGTTTCCAGTTTTTAGCAGGGTTTTAGCACCCGATAGAACCTACCACTCATTTTATATTTTATTATGGAGTATATTGACATGTTTGACCATACTTTCAAGTTTCATATTTTTAGGATACCCGGTTTTACGTTTCGTGGCCTAAAAACTTACGGTTAGCAACTTACGGAGACAAAACTAGCTCTATATCTAGGATAATACCAACCAAGGCACACCTCACCCTCCTTATCCATCTTGAACCGCCACTTAGGGGGGGGAGTCACCCTTTAGGTGTCTTGATCTTATGCTTAGTGATTTAGGATGATTACATGTGTTTTTCTTGCAAATAATATCCTAATTTTGTAACCTCCTCATTTTAGTATAAAAGGAAGCCATCCCCTCTCCTCTTTACTCATTCAAACGTCCACCATAACACACAAACACCATCTCCTTTGCAAATTCACTCCAAGTTTCAAGCAAGAATCAAGTGCAACATCAAACATAGAAACCCTAGCTTGGTTTTAGGTAATCAAACTACTTCCAAACCTCATATACTTTGGTGATTCTATTGAGTTTAGATCCACTCAAGTCACCTCAACTTTCATCACAAATCATTCAAGAATACAAGATTAGCAAGGGTAGTTAAATATTGGAAGTATGGCTATGGTTGGAAAGGTTTAGGAAGATTAAGTAGTGGTTCTTGGTTTTGATCTTGGTTCTAGTTAAGTTTCTTCACAAGTTGTAAGCAAACCCTATTACACTTTCTTGCTCAATATCATTTCATGCTTATTATGTTTCTTTCATGCTATATATGGTCTTTGTATTGTGTTCATGATGTTTAAAAATGGATAAAACGAGTATTGGTATACATATGTTAACTTATGACAAGTAAACAAGCAAACTAGTGATTTTTATGGAGAACCACGACCACAATAGTATAACTTTGATATTTGACACTTACTTACTGTTAAAGAGGACTTAACAAGGAAAACATAGCAATTTGAATCACCCAAAACGAGTACACGAGTCAAAAGTTATGACCATTTGAAGTTAGCGAAACCAAAACGGCAAAACTGCCTAAATAGCATTCTGATCAAATTTTGATTTTGAAAGTCCCACTTCTGCTCCGATTCATCAAAAAGTTAAAACACGAAATTTGTCCGGAACGACGTTTTCGTTCAGGAACAAAGAAGCTCGAACCCTGAAAACGCTTTCCGAGTGATAATTTTCTTCAAATTCTTAACAGCCCATTTTAGACCAAAGTCACTATATTATAGTCATGATTTACTAAGACCAAGAGGTCTAATGACCTAAAGCCAAGACCACAACCATGGCTAAAGCCAAGGTTGAGTCTCAAGACCATGGTAACATGACCAAAGTCACGGCAAAACCACGGCTAAAGACCATATAACTTTTAAAGATCAAAGCTTATATATATATATGTTATCGAATACTACAATAGTAGGGAGCCTCATGTGAGGAGTTCATTGAGTAAGCCGTCGAGACGAGTTGTGGATTTACGAGTTAAAGTGTCCTGGCTCCTCGAACGTTTACTACATGACTTCTGAATTATGTCGGCCTGAATGGTAGTAAGAGATATACAAACTATACATGTCTCATAGACCACTTATATTCAACGACTTACACTATATACTAAATACTACATCATGAACATTATGCAAGACATATATAGGCAATTCTTCGTATTCTTAGACGTTACTCCAAGCCTAAGTCACAACGTTCTATTATAGGCTGCTCTTAGAGACTTTCGCGATTCGACTACCACTTTCATTTCTCATTACATAGACTTAAGGTGAGTCATAGCCCCTACTCTTTTCGTACTTGTTTTAACTCTTGGGGGGGATACATGCTCAACTACTTGCTTACTTGTACAAATACTCAAAACATTTATACTTGATTGTTTTATACTTGATTGTCTTATACTTGATGGCATTATACTTGATTTCATACATACATGACTGTCTTTTATCTTTGGGAAGTGGCTCCCAGTAAACTTATATCTTTGGGAAGTGGCTCCCAGTAAACTTATATCTTTGAGAAGTGGCTCCCAGTTTTCTTTGGGAAGTGGCTCCCAGTTATCTTTGATACATCCTAACATTTGCGAATGTTTGGATACATCATAAAAGTGAGGTCTTCGGAGATGAAGTAGAGACTCACTACTAATTGCTTAATTGTCTTGATGAACTTATACATGTCTTTATTATACTATATGTTAGCAGTGGGTTGTGAACACACAGGTTACAAGTCTCTTATGGCGGGACTTGTAACTGAGTGGATTCACGATGCCTTTGCTGTGTGATCATTCTTTAAGGCTTTTTCAACTGTTTTAAGACAAACTCTATGAACTCACCAACCATTGTGTTGACACTTTAGCATGTTTATCTCAGGTTAGTAAGGCGATAGCTAGTGCATGGAACTTAGAGTCAAGCTGCATATTCTGAAGACTTACGCTTTTATCATTTACCATTCAACATTTTGTATACATTTATGTATCATACTTTGGAATCTCATGTTTGTAACTTTGAATTCATTAATTGAATGGTAACTTTTCAAAACGTCTCATTTAGAGTTCGTTTTCTATAACTTGTACTTTGTATTATGAAGTATCACCCCAGTGACAAAGTCTTCCGCTGCGGTATTTTGGGGGTGTTACACTATAGTCACCACTCACAACAGCAAAAGGAAATTTATGGGTATTTAAGCGGAAAAATACCACCTAATAAAATCACAGAGAAAGAATCGCAAAAATGTGAACCGGCTAAATACTCGAATTCACACGATAAAAAAAATATTTCGTCACTCCAACGATACACGCAAATAGATACACTCCCCAATCAATAACAACAACAATCCAAACGACTTCTCATAGGTAGGTACGATATCCTCAAACCAAATGAAAAAAACAAATGGTAACCGCAGGAAACACCACATATAATGGATACATACAAAACAAACATTAATTACATCTGATCCTCACGTTCCCAAGTAAACTCAGGACCACGCCTTGAATCCCACCGTACTTTTACCAACACTATCTCACCACACTTCAAACCCTTAACATCTCAATCCATATTCTCAACAGATTTCTCAACAAAGCGAATAGTTTGTCGATCTCACTTTCACCTATTGGCATATTCTCAATTAGATACGTGAAACGTATCATGCACTATACTTCACTCCTCAGGAAAACTCAACCGATATGTCTCAAATCCAATCCTTTCCGTAAATCTCAAATGGTCCTACGTATCTCGGTGCTAGCTTGCCTTTCTTACCGAAACGCACAACACCCTTCCAAGGAGATACTTTTAACCTCACAATATCACCAACACCAAACTCTAAGGGCTTACAGCAATTATTCGCATAACTCTTTTTGGCGATCTCTTGCTGCCTTAAGTCTTTTCCTTAGTCAGAAAACCTTATTCGTAGTCTCTCGTTCTAGTTCAGGACCAATTAGTTGGCTTGTTCCAACCTTTGCCCACAGAACAGGTGACCTACATTACCTTCCATACAACTTTTCACACGACACATACTCCATACTAGAATGATAATTGTTGATATAGGAGAACTCAGCTAAGGGTAAATGTATACCCCGACTTCCTCCAAAATCAAACACACCCATGCTCTCAGCTCACTATCCAACGCCTGATTTGTACGCTCACTTAGTTCACTCATTAGAGAATGATAAGTCGCACTCATCTACATACGCGTTCTCAAGACTCCATAACACGTTTACCACTATCGCGAAGTAAGTATTTCATCATGTTTCTTGCGACACCCCATGGCTCATTACCAACTCACCGAGCGAAAAGTCTCGCCTACTCCTCCATACATCTCTTGCAAAGGTAATGATATATCTTATCCATTCTCGGATGTATCAAATACCTTGCATGATTGATGTCCTTACGCTTCTCTCAATGAAACCAATAGCTGGTCCACGAAGTACATTCCTCCATCTTCGTTCCGTTCCATTTACTGGTCTAAACCAAGTAATCATTCTTCTTACATGTTCTCATCCTTGAACCTCTCTCTCTAGGCTGTCAATATCATCCTCTTAACTCTGAACTGAATTATCATAATCATTGCTCACAAACATCCAAGTTTCACTCGTTCACTCCCGCACAGCGCTCTTACCACGATGTCTGCCCTTCCTTTATGGTGGCGAATCAGACAATCGTAGTCACTAAGAAATTCCACACCCAACTTCTCTTCAACATATGTTAGCCTCTTGTCAAATATATGCTAAAGATTCTTATGACCTGTGTAGATAACACTTTCTGCTCCATACAAATATCATCTCCAAGTTCTACTTCCCAACTTTAAATCATGTATCACACAGTTCCTCTTATGGATCTTCCACCTCCCCTATGCCCACGCAATCCGAAGAACGTACATCTTGAAGCTAAACCTCTCACTTGAACAACTTGACAAACACCCTCTTCCTCTTCAACGAACAAATTGATATTCAAAACGACAATCTATCCTAAGTAAATGACGCGAACCATGAAACAGGTCGAACTAAAACGTATATCAACGAACTCAAAAGGGGTACGAATTACTGACTAACGAAGTAACAAACATCAAAATGAAAGCTAGAAAAACACAATGAGAAATTTTCCCCCAATAAAAATAGACACGGATAAAATGTTCATGAACGCCCATACAAAGAAAATATAAAATACACGTACCCATAAAACATCCACAAACGTACCTCAACGAAAGAAACACTCGATGATCAAAATACATAACAAGTTTTGGTAAATGAGAACCATAAACAGTTCTTATTCCCGTACTCGACCTTCCCGAAAACAAATGAACACTGTTTTTCACAAGGCATATCTTAAACTTATACATTTCTTTTATAAAATATACATATAAACCATTTTATGTAATCATAACCATTTTTTTTTCCACACTTCATTTCCACCATAAAAATAATAGTTTCCAATAAATGACCTTGAAATACCCAAAACGAATTTTAAAATACCATAAGGACTTTAACTCAACCTCTTATACGAATGTGAAAGACATGGAGGAATCACGTAATCAAAATAATCATCAAACGAACTCATACCAATGAACACTCACGTAAATACATTGCAAACCAAGCGAAGAACGCAAAGACTCATTCGTACAACAATCAAACCAATATCATAGAAAAACACCGATACTAACAGGTCACAAAAACATGTCACGAAATCCAATTGGTGTGTGTAAATAAGGGATCAAATATCCACACCAACTTGTCACGAACCAACAATACTTGAAGAATAGTATAACATTCCTTAGAGAAATGAATATAAGGAATAACCAAGAAAACGAACCAGTATCCAAGAAAAATGAATTCGATTACCCAACACCTATCATGAAATCGAATAGAAAGAATATGGCATCTGTACCATCATGGTACGAATAGGAATGCCAACCAAAGAATTAGGTATACAAACGGAGCGTCTAGCAAACAAATCAACTTAAATACCACAACATAAGTACCCACCGATAATTGAGGTATCAACATATGATAGGTAGGATGGAATCTCACCACCTACACACCCCAACATATAACGACTGCCCTAACGGTTAAGAGAATACTTCTCTAACCATACAGCCATCACCAATCATGATATCACATACTATCAACCATAACATATAACAACAAACATCAATCAATGCAATAATGGTCACAAGTCCACGTGTGTGATACCCTTATAATTATGTTCGCGACCATAGTTATAAGCATATTCCACACGCATACTTACTTCCAAAACCACACATCTCAATGATAACGCACATATACCACATAGCACCTAATACACCATGTAATCCATGCTATCATACTTGCAAGTCCACTTGTGTTGTGACGCATGTATAATTATGTTGGCCATCATAATTATCTATGCCCCCTTTCATAAGTGTACTCCCTCCTATGACAACACATCATGCACACAATCACGCAAACAAAAACAAAAGACGTCGCAAACAATCATCTCAAGTGGAACAATTCGAATGATCATGTAAACTCTATAATCAAAATTACTTGGATAAGGTCGATCCAATATCCAAGAGTAGTCACGCTCCAACATGGCTCCAGACGGCAAAAGACAATATACAAATTCCAAAACATAACACAAAACAAAAGACGTCGCATAATGGCTCAACTCCACTCTCGCACTTATCTCCCCACTCAGATCAATTCAACTTACTACTCGCTGTGGACTCTAGATCCGAATCCACACCATTCCATCCTAACTCCCTTTCATCTTTACTCAACCAACCATTCATGTTTCCTACATGTTGAGGTAGTCGGCAACATGCAAAACCATCTCTATTCTTTTCTTCCAATTCTACATAATTCACAAGCGCATACAAATCACGAGATTTAGACTAAACCACATCTCCTTTCTAGGTGAAGTGAGGACACTACCAAGGGTATTTGGTAATGGCTCCATCTCCAGAAGTCGTCGTGGTTCCAAACCTCTGCACTTCTTCTCCATCAGCGCTTCCCATAAACATCCTCTCCTTGTCCGAACATAGATACATGCTATTGGGAACTCGGATTCTGCAGTTAATCCGTTTCATCCGACCACTTCTCTCGCATCCGATATCGACAACGGTAGTCCAACGAAGCATCTTACGCGCGAAAGTCGATATAATAAAGTCGATATATACAATACCACGTATATGGGATATAATAGACGTCCGAAACTAAATAAAGCATCTCATAAATATAGGAAAATAGACATATAAAATACTACACTTATACACAGGCCCTAAATGCAAGTATATGAAGGACTCCTATGTTATAGTCTAGGTTCAACCACCTAATTCTCTATAACCAAGGCTCTGATACCAATCTGTCACACCCCGCCACGGCGGAAATGCGCGGGTGTAACTTCATGGATATCATCACAACACATGGTGACTATATAGAGAATAACTACATGCACTAAAAATGGCAAACTATAGACACAAAGTGTCATAACAATACCCCAAAAACAACATAACCAAAACATAATCCAAAACAATCCAAAAATCCAAGCATAGATGATAAACCACTTCCAATGCAACTAGGGTCTCATCTAATCTCATCCTTCTATCTTATCCTTAGAAAGCTCACCTGAAAATGATGCTTAAAACGTCAACATAATGTTGGTGAGATTCATAGGTTTAGACACACACACCGTAGGCAACCGGGTAACTGTGATTATACAACATAGCAGGACAATAAGACTAGTTATTATACAAGTAAGCACACAATCACACAATAAAAGGCAACCATTGGGATGGAATGTGTCCCCCGATCTAATTAGTTAGGACGGAACTTGTCCACCGATCCAATTTTATCATCAATTAGGTCGCATGCGCAAGCAGCAGGATAAGCATCCTCCCAATTGAATCCCACACAAATTCCACCACTTGGGTACAGTTCTACCCTCGATTTTCACAAATTGGGTACAGTTCTACCCTTCACATCTCAGGTACAGTTCTACCCTCGATTTCCACACAGTTTTCATCACACGATATCCACTTAGCATGCAAACACATATAATAACACTCACAAGTCCATGCATTTAAAACACATAATCACAGTAACTTTAACACAAGCATCATTTCCATCCCAAGTTTATAAACAATATAAAAGTGGGACTATGAACTCACCTCAACTTTGCAGCTTCCAACAAACACAAATCACAATCTATACAACACAAACAAGTTTACGTTACACACAGTCAAGCTATAAGCTATAACCCATGTAATACTCATATGATGGATGTCTAAGACTCATATGACCCACCATGGATCTCCTAGACACCATACTAACCATTACCATAATCTAACACTCACTAAATCCCTTGCACTTTAAAAATCAGAAAACGCAAAATTTTTGGGTACATTCGCCCACATGAAATCACGAAAATTAAAGCTCAAAAACTCACACCAAAAATTTACCATGGTCTCTCATAAGCATAAAAGCTAATCCCAGAAGGCTATGAACCAATAACACACACAAGCACTCAAAAGAAAATCAAACTTGTCAACTACTCAAATTCGGATCTGAACGCACACAAAAAAGTTTTGCTTTATATAAAATACTTCCACAAGTTTTTATCGCGAATCCTTTTCGTGGTAGTCTAATATAACCTAATACTTAACTATTTCAGAAGTCCTAGTCAAAATACCACTTTTACAACCACAAAACACCCTCAAACTTTTACCCAAAATCTGTCCCGGTTTGACAGCTTTGACACCTTAACAAAGAAAAATCAAAAGACCAACTTCCTGACCTTGAAATCAATCGTGGTTGGACTTTTTGGAAAGCTCTTTCAT
This sequence comes from Artemisia argyi, assembly GCA_030686995.1. Lineage (NCBI taxonomy): Eukaryota > Viridiplantae > Streptophyta > Magnoliopsida > Asterales > Asteraceae > Artemisia > Artemisia argyi. Next base: position 111,709,427 of record CM060699.1, read on the forward strand.
TAAATTTCAATTTAGACCTAAAATTCGTGACTTAACTCTTCACCATCTGTTAATTACACTCACATCTTTACAGCCATAGTTTTCTGTCCAAACCCTAACTCAATAACTAGCATGTTTTACGCTCAATTCTCTTAACCAAACATCATAATACAATCATTAATTGATCCCAACATGTTTTAATTAATTAATTTACAGAAACTTACAAACCCTAGATCCATCATACTTAATATTATATGAATTCTAATAATTAATCAATTAATTGAACATAGGATTTAAAGATTTTACCTTGATTCTTGATTATTGCTTCCAAAATACAAACCCTAATTTTTCTTCTTCTTTTTCTCTCTTGGATCGACTCAAATTTGCAGGAAAATTGTTTTGGGAACTTTGATTTTGTATTTATAATTATTTAGTGGATAATTACCTAACTTAGAGTTGTAATTGGGCTACAATTGGGTTTCCTTTTCCTTCTTTTTTTTCCCTAGCCGATTTTTATACTATATATATATATATATATATATATATATATATATATATATATATATATATATATATATATATATATATATATATATATATATATATATATAGTTAGGATCAAATAGGAAGAATAATTAAAATAAGAAGGATAGGAAGTAACCACAACTACATATTTCAGATGCACCTACAAAAGTGAATGCATCTTCCTTCAAATTTTCCCTCATAATTTGAAATCTGTGGTTAGAATTACTTCTTACCATTCTTATTTTAATTATTCTTCTTATTTGATCCCTACCCTATATATATATATATATATATATATATATATATATATATATATATATATATATATATATATATATATATATATATATATATATATATATAGTGTAACTTTATTTTCAGAACCCTGTTAAGTGCGGGAACTGCGAGAACTCCAAATTTGCATTAGAAAACATGCATGTTCATATAAAACATATATGTTTTCTTACATACACCTTAATACGCATACCTGTGTAACATACATGTTCATATAAAACACTGTTAAGTGAACATATCAATACATAATGGTTTATATGAACATGTATGTTACGCAGGTATGTGTATTAAGATGTATGTAAGAAACCATACATGTTTTATATGAACATGCATGTTTTCTAATGCAAAATTAGAGTTCTCGCAGTTCCCGCACTTAACAGGGTTCTGAAAATAAAGCTCCCCTATATATATATATATATATATATATATATATATATATATATATATATATATATATATATATATATATATATATATATATATATATATATATATATATATATATATATATATATTTAATTTTTTTTAAACTTAATTATTACACTCAAAACCTCATACTTTTCATATTTTATGTATTCCCATATCGAAACCTAACGTATTTCGCGATAAACCTTAACTTTTACGACAACCGGAAAGATAATCATTTTCAAAACAAAGTTTCCAAAAATAGAATTTCACACTCTTTTTGAAATATAACTCATAAAAACAAACTCCTTGTAACCCGCTAACGCTCAACAGTTGAACGAAGACTCGTTACTCAAAAACACAAAAACACCAAAACTACACAAATCATTTCTACACCACAAAGGTGATCAAAATGAACTTTCCCAAATTCCAAACTTTCCAAATCACAATAAAACCATTTACGTAAAGGGATTTAGTGCTAAAACTCACCTATATCACACATATTACACTACAATCACCTATAACACACCAAACAAACGTCAACCGAGTCAAGACTATCAGTCAAACTGACCTGCCAAAACCACGGTTGTTACATATTACATCTACGATTTGATCGTACAAATGAGTCCATATGTGCATTCCAAGCTTCTAGACTTTCAACCAACCTCATTAATTTATCATCCACTTCATTAGTCAACAACCTACCCATAAAGATAACTTCTAAAGCTAACAATAGACATACACGTACTGCATTTTCATCAGATATTTTGCCAAACAACTCTTCGTCCTCGATAACACCAATAAGATCTAAGTTGGTAACACGTAACCCTATCTGGTGAGGAAATATCCTATTACAAAATTTGACTTCACTGGAGGTATATAACCCAAAAGATACAGATCCAAAATGGAATCCGGTTATAAGAGCAAATTCAGGACGACCAAAATGTAGACTTTGTCCTTCGACATAATAAATTAAAGGCATATCATAATGAGCATCATCAACCTCATGTTGTTTTCTCAGCATAGACTCTATGACATGTGGTTCATGTTCAAAGTACAAAAGATCCAACCATCTTCCAAAACATGTACGCCTAAACAAGTTCCGTCGTTTTGCATCTAACTTTCGTTTTATTAACAGAAAGTAGTTCAATTTACTTCTAATGATGAATTTAGTTTCATACCCCTTGTAGGGAAATAAAACACAAAGAATCAGTTGTGGCATGCATCCGCAATGTCAAGTTTGCAGACAACTCTAACTTCATGAGCAGACATTAAAAAACAGAGGAACAAACAGGGGACCAAACATTTAACATTTAAACTTGACATACACAGTAGTTTAACTTTAAACCGGGAATATAATCACTAAAACACGTGGTACAAAACTTATACCAATTAATGATCAGGGAGGGAAAGGATTCTTTGCTTCTCAATAGAAGTAGGTCAATAATGAATTGTTCGGGTATAAGTTCTGCAAAACCAACCATTTTGTAAACCAATGGCAGCGCAATTTCCAACCTCCTTGAATCACAGTTAAACACCAACAATTTAGACAGTAAGAGTACACAAACAAACTGAACCAAATAACCACTTCAAGATAAAATACAACTCAATTTGGACATCCACAAATGAGATACAAATCATAAAACCATGCATCCTATATCAGTTAAGATTATGCACTATCGGTCATCTTTTACTATCTCTGTCAACAAGAGGAAAACATAACAGTCCATTGCAATCTTTCATCAAAAAACAAACCCAAGTCTCTCTGAAGTGAATATAAGCACTTAAACATAAGCATACTTATTTTTTGAACCAACACCGTAATCAATAAAATAAGAAGCCTATCAATATAACTACTTTAAAAAAACATTACTTGATATTGCCAATCCTAAATCTTGACTTTAGAAAACTACACCAAAGTTACAAAGTAAACCTAACAAAACCTTAAAAATAAGTACAATAACCAATAACATAAGCAGTTCTTAATAAGCAATATAGGAGCACTACCATAATCATATGTAATTTTGAATTCCCTCAAACATGAGTATCAATAACCAAAACTTAATCAACACCAAATTGATCTATGAAAAAACTAATAAACAATAAGCAGTAGCAAATCAAATAAACATCATAAAATATATAATATACATTTCATTCATTAATGAAACAAGGATCATCATACACAAAATCCTATGACAACCCATGACACACAAAAGTACCCATACATAAAATAAAACTAAACCCACCCATAGAGACACCCAAAAGCTTAACCCATACTAACTGTAATTAACAAACAACCAAGTAACCAAAAGCGTTGACCATAAGCCTAACAAACCCCAAATTCGAACAACAGATGTACCAGACACTAGAATGGTAACCACCCCTTCAGCTTCTCAGCAAATATTTCCTTGTCAAACTGACTTAGTTCAGTCTCCTTCATCGAAATCATCAAAGCCGTCAACCTAAGGGTATCTTTATGCAGACGCTGACTAAGAAACTTTGTAGTCTCCACCGCCTCTACCCTACCCTTCATAACAGAAACTTCCTTAATAAAACCATCAGTTTCTATGATAGAATCAGATAACTTCAAGCAGACCTTCCTAATGTCACTCTCTAGATCCTTGTTTTTACATACGAACCTCTCTAAATAAAAATCTAACTGACGTTCCAACAAGCAAGTTCATCAAAACGTTCAAGACGAGCCATTGATGTTTCCAAAAGATTTGAATGGAAAAGTAGACGTGTTTTTTGTGTATGTGTGTGATTGTGTTAGCAGGAGCGGCTATATGTAGATGACTTTGGAAAATGGGTACACTTTGATACATGCACCGCCGGTTGGCTATCCCAACAATTACTATTGATGCATTTAATATCAATGCATTTAATCTAAATGAAACTAATATCTTTTACATTATATACAAAATATTTGAGGAAAAATTCACTTTAAAAATTTTGAAACACACATAATCATATTTATACAAACTGTCAAACAAATAAATTATAAGAACATTACTTAAAACTGCATGGAAATAATATACCTACCCTCTTATACAACTTTCTTTCGACAATATTGTTCATGGTTTTCGATTGTGTTTACTTGAATTTGATGCAGGAAAGTTTGTTGGAGAGGATGAAGTGTCTATGGGAAGGAAGTGTGTGTAAATTTTTTTTTAAAGATAAATATAAGTATTATTATTTATTAAAAAAAATATATTTTTTGGTAACAATTGTAATACATGAATATTTAATTAAGATTTAAAATATGCAAAAAGATTATTAAAAAAAAAATGTTGTCCAATACATGTCGCCCGGTTAGTACAAGTTGCCCTATGCAAACTACCTTACACATTTACACATATATTACACATACATTCTCTATACATTTCAAATACATTCAAGAGTCTGTACTTTAATAATTGAATAATCGCCACGTGTCGCACACATATGAAGTTGCTCAGTCGCCAAGTTGCCCTGGTCCAAAGTGTGAAAGTGAATTTTTTTGAGCTATCCGTGAAACATTCTCTTGGCGACCAGTCTACTTTGATAATTTTCCCTTAATAATTTGAGTTTTTGGAAGAACACTAACTAATTAATAATTTGAGTTTAGAGAGCATTAAGGATTGAGGTCATAAGAGAGCGATATTCTTGTTGCGACAGCATCACAAACTAACCTATATATAGTACGTTATAATAGAATTAATTTTATAGATAGAATGAATGAAGATTATAACCAGACATACGGAACATACGTGTAGATATCCACACATATACAATGGTTTGTCGTGTAGATATTTCCCACGACAAACACAAAAACAACATTTTGTGGGAAATACGTGGTTAGATACCCACTGATTTCCCACAGACCGGTTAAATAGTTACTAAAAAAAAAAAAAAAAAAAAAAAAAAAAAAAAAAAAAAAAAAAATCAGTGAGTATTGGAGCTAAAATTTGCCACATACTTTTGGCCGTGGCTAATATGTGTGAAATGTGCCACAAGTTTCTCACGGACGTCTAATAAACACATATAGTGTGAATGTGGTTACAAATCTGTGGGAAATTTGTGACGGATTTCACACAAAAACTTGGTCAACAATTTAGTGTGTAAAGAGTGGGAAATCCGTGGGAAATTTACGACATATTTCCCACCGAAATTTGGTCAACAATTTGGTGTGTAATTTGTTGGTATCCCGTGTGAAATTTCACACAGTTTCGTTTCCGTGGGAAAATTTTTGAGGGAAAAACCAGTTTTTGTAGTAGTGATTGAAGTTGCTATAGAGCCAAATAGCACACGATCAGCTAAACTACTAGCAAGCCTGTTGTTGGGGTAATTGGCACCTAAGTATACTGTAAACAAGGTTATTGTCACATCATTTGCTACACTTCCAGACTTCCAGTTACATGACCCATATGAGAAATTATATCAACAATATATATCTTGCAACAACTGAATGAAAAGAATTATGCAGATAGGACACAGTTTGACATATGCGAATTAAGAAACGAGTTCCAACTTTTGTTGCATCACGATACACATACATATGCGACTAGCACTAGTGATGAATATTTCAAGTATGAAATCGGTACATATATTGCTCTCTATATGTAAAAGAAAAGATTTGAAGTGCACATATACATCTAGAAATCCGATTTTATGACCTATAATTTCCATCCCTCGATATTTCTTCTCATTTTCCAATTTCATGATACATTAAGTACAAGGAAACTATCCTTAACAAACCAACTCTGCTCCTTAAATTGCCGCCTAAACTGTAATTCCAGACTCCTTATATATCTTTCCCGCTGGTGCACTCCCCTTATTAACGTATCAATCTAAATCGCCTTCCCTTTCGTCCCCACAATCTTCTCCCACTGAAATGTGTTTGATCTCTCATTGTTGTCTAATTAATTCTATTTAACCTTTACGAAACACATAGTAGAAACTGTTACCTCCTTTCCTCATAAAATTGCAACAGTGTTACAAACTTTAAATAATAGATGTTGAAATAAACTGTTTACATGTCACATGCTCGTCTGCAACATTTATTCTTTTTGCCATTTTTGCTTACTTCCTTTCATAAGATTCAAGTCCACAAACTCGATATTCTGAAAATTAACTTGTCACATGACAAGAGTAACTTTACATGTATCACGAATTAATTAGGATGTTAGAACTAAGGTCTTTCACTCTAAAATAAACGTAATTATTCACTTGCTAGGTCAACTTTGCCACACCAAGGTGCATGTTGGCTTATTTCACTGATAACAAAATACCTAAAATACGTAACGACCAAAATGAAACCTAACTAACATGTTCATAGTATTTTAAGACAGCCTAAAATAGAAGGTATTGCTTCAAAAACTCATAGTATACGGGTTTTTTTCTGGGAACTGTATAGAAATGTTTAACAATCCATTTTGGCTATTTATACGGGTTTTTTTTTTTTTTTTTTCGTATCAAGTTTTCTTTTCCGTGTACAGAGAGTATATAACTAAATATAACGTGCGATCCTTTATCAAAGTAATTGAACCAGAATGTCGGCAAATATAACGTGCGATCTTAAGATAAATAACCTTTAGTGATTTTATTCAATGTAACAAGAATGTCGGAAAATATATGCAACAATCAAGTACCGAGCCCATCAGCAACCCGGGATATCACTTAACTCGCTATTCAGTGGCGAAGCTTGGATTTTGTAAGTGGGGGGTCGGGATCTAAATTTTTTTTTCCTAAGGCTATATTTCAGGTATACCGAAATTTTTGGGGGGTCGAAACCGAATATACCGAAATTTTTCTACACGAAAACTATATACCCCTACATCGCAAAAAAAATTTCGGGGGGTCGGGCGCCCCCCCGGCCCCTATGAAGCTTCGCCCCTGTCGCTATTAGCTAGACTATAAGCAAACACATTGTTGGTCACTTGACAAGCCTAAGTGCTCACTAGACCTGTAGACCACACAGGACAATAGAAGTGATATAGCCTAATTGTGCAATGTACTACAAGCTGATATGAACCATTTTGTATCAACACGTGACATTCACATGCGAATTTTAACCAAAATAACCACAATTAGTTTAATTTGATACCAACTCCTTTTGCCTTTAAATAGATCCCTTGTAATAATGTTATCTGGTTTTAGATGTTATTATTTTCGAATTCTAGCCTATTTCTTGGAGATCCTGAGTTAGCTTAATCTGAATCCCATTTCTTAAGATTTATCGATTGGATCTTATCATAAGCAAGCCATCACTTGACAGAGTTCCAGTTACATGAGTTAAAAGCAGATACTGTATGTATGGTAATATCTTCCTATCTATGAGCTTCTGCTTCTATATATACTACAATGTACATGATGATCCTGAAACTAGTGCTAATGATCGATATTCAACATGTCACACACGAAAGTATTCAGCTCTCATTTTGTTAATTAAGACAGGATTTAAAATAGACGCGTCTCGAAGTCCGATTCTTAATTCTAAGCTACCATTTTCTGTTGCTTGTTATTTCTTCTCAATTTCAAATATTGAAGTACATATAGAAAGCAAAACAAAGTAACTACCTTAACAAACAGTCTTGGCTGCATCAATTACTGCTTCAACCGTAATTCCATACTCCTTGTATATTTTTTCAGCCGGTGCACTCGCCCCGAATTTGTCAATCCCGATGGCCTTCCCTTTTGGCCCCACAATTTTCTCCCACCCGAATGTCGACCCCGCTTCAATACTAACCCTAGCCGTGACACTACTAGGCAGCACACTTTCTTTATATTCGTCACTTTGTTCGTCAAAAAGCTCCCATGAAACAAACGACACCACCCGTACTGCCTTCACTTCTTTCCTCAACTCGTCAGCGGCCTTCACTGCAAGCTCGAGTTCTGACCCAGTTCCAATCAGAATTACATCTGGTTTGTTGTTTGATGAACTGTCTGACAAAATATACCCTCCTTTCTCAACATTTTCAATCGATGTTCCATTTAAATTTGGAAGCTTTTGTCTTGAAAGTGCCAAGACCGAAGGACGTTTTGTGTTGAGGATGGCAACTCTGTAAGCACCGGCGGTTTCATTCCCGTCAGCAGGTCGAAGCATGAGGATGTTTGGCATGGCTCGGAAGCTTGCTATATGTTCTACAGGTTGATGTGTGGGCCCATCTTCCCCTAGACCAATTGAATCATGGGTCATCACATATATTACCCGAGATTCAGATAATGCAGCAAGTCTCATGGAGGCTCTCATGTAATCTGTGAATACAAAGAAAGTTGCGCAATAGGGAATCAGTCCCTTTGTGTGGTGAGCAATCCCATTGCAGATTGCTCCCATTCCGTGTTCACGTACGCCAAATCGTATGTTACGTTCTGCAGGAGTGTGTTTTTGGAAATCACCAAACATTTTGAGAAGAGTCATATTTGAGGATGCAAGATCTGCACTGCCTCCGAGTAGTCCGGGAAGAACATTTGCAAGGTTGTTCAGGCACTGCTGTGAAAGATTTCGTGTAGCATCGGCTGGCATTTCTGGAGTGTAAGTCTGCCAAAATAACATAAATCAGTGGTAACTCGAACAATATAACACCCGGGAAAATTTAGACAACGGAAATTTTACAATTTTCATGGGTATCCCCAAGTCAAATAAAAAAAGTTATCTTAAAGAGATCAGGGTGACACTATCTTAAAGCGTCCCCCTAAATCGTTTATTTAAAGATGTGGATAATTAATGCAACAATACTGTTTTCGTAATCATAATCATAATTTTACAATTAGTGTTTGTGGGTTCGACCCATCTAATTAAAAAGGACGTATTTTAACTCGAAACAGCCTTGATGACATGTTATACATATCCAGAATGAATCATTTTGTGGTTTTCTGAGGCTGGTGGGATACAGAAGTTCAGAATACAGTCAGAAACTAACCGGTAAAGCTTTCTCCCAACCAGCAGGCAGTTCACCACTGATAAGACCTTTCAATTCTGCGGCGTCATCCTTATACTTCTTCTCGTACGCTGCAAACATTTTGTTCCATTCAGACTCAAGAGCACTTCCTTCAGAAATATGACGACTCCAGTGACTACACACAATTTAAATCCAGCAAGACAATTGTCAACGTATATACCATTTCTCTACAATTTACATTATAGGTTCCACGCAGGGGGGGATCTACAGCCAAGACAGGGTATGCACATGCATACCCTGTGATTTCTTCTTGTAGTGTAAAAAAAATTAGTTCGAAGATTTTTTCAGTGAAATAAGGAAGAGTGCATACCCAGAAAAAATGGGATGCATACCCTGATTTGATTTACCATTTTTCAATTCTTCAATTGATTATAAAGATATACACTTAAAACGAAATAAAAAGGAATGTTCATAAATCATAACTGCTGCGTTTTCTTGAAGAAGAAGAAGGGGTTAAATGTTTTAAATATACTTTACTCTCTCATGCTTAAAGATAAAGAAAAGCCCAATTGAAATATAAATAATATCCTGGCAAAAGGCCCAATCCCACTTTAAAATACAATTTCGTATCTAATACTCCGTAGTAATCTGTTTGTAGTAGACGATTAATAATGGTTTGTTCTTCTTTAGTTTTCAAAATGTAAAGTTTCAAGTGTAGTGTGTTGTTTTTTAGTACCTAGTTAATTAACTTTAATCCACAACTTGATATGATTGTTGATATGATTAAATTTTATGAATTCAAATATTACATTATAACTTAATAGGATACGGAGTATTTGGTTTCGATTAATACCAAAATCAAATCAACTTCTAAAAATTTATACGGATCAGAAGAAATTAGTTCAGTTTAAAATAACCCAAACTTGGTAAACAAATTCAGTTTTAAAGCTCGGATTCATAAAACACGACTACTCATGCATAACCCAATTCTCAGAAACCCGACCCGAAAACTTGATCGGGAATTTTTTTATATTTAACCCAAAGCTCAAAAAACCCGACCCGAAAATTGATTTTTTCCCCCTGTATTTAACCCAAATCGACCCCAAAATCTGATCGGGATTTTTTTTATTAAAATTGTGCACACCCTATCTCAATTTTCTAGATCCGCCACTGGTTCCACGGGCACGTTTTTTCCTATTTCTCTAAAAATGAAAGGCCGTACTTTCCTTTATCATAACGATAGGATTGGAGAACTGTCAAAACACATAAGACCTTACGTTTTAACATCTTCAGGGACATGAAATGGCTCGTGGGCCCATTTAAGATTTTTCCTTGTCGCCTCAACTTCCTTAGCTCCCAGTGCACTACCGTGAGCACTATATGAGTTGGCCTTGTTTGGTGATCCAAAACCAATAGTTGTAGTTACCTGTATACATACAAAACTCAAACAAAATGAGGCCCTAAATAGATAACACAAAAGATTCAGATACCACTGAAATTCGATAGTAGAGGTGGTAGAATGGGCAGGTAAGTTGGGTTATAGGTTAAGATGAGCATCTGTTAATGTGTCAAGAAAAAGGGGCCGGGTCAGGATGAAAGGAGCTGCAAATACTTTATTTAATTTTATTTACGTGAAATTACAATAACCTAACCCTGCAACAAAATAATTTAACAGGTTATTAGCATCTTAAACAGACTCAACCGGTTTGGGCGACTTTCGACCTCTTTGACCCGCTCAACCTGTTTTTAGGTACTGTTTGAAATACTATCCACCTGACTCAAACTAGGCAAAGTGTAATCCAAACCGACCCGTTTAATCATAAATGATTCAAAATGGTCACCTCTACCCAATAGTATATCTAACTTGATAAAAAATAATACCCTGATTAAAGTTGGTCTATCTGTAACAGACTTTGCTTCCTCAATCGCCTCACGGATTTCGTCATATCCGGAGTTACCATTCTTCACCCAAATAACATGCCACCCTAATCCCTCGAACCGTCTATCAACATTCTCAGTAAAAGCAATATCTGTGTCTCCATCAATGGAGATATGGTTGTCATCATAGAATGCTATTAGCTTCCCGAGCCCCCAGTGTGCAGCAAGGGAACAAGCTTCATTGGAGACCCCTTCCATTTGGCACCCATCACCAAGTATAACATACCTAGTTTAATATGTAGTACTCCGTATAAAAATTAGGACAAGGAAGATAAGTTGAAAAAAATGAAACAAATAACATAAACATGGAAATAGAATGTTATGGTGGTTTACGTGTAATGATCAACAATTTCATAGCCTGGTTTGTTGTATCGGCTTGCTAGATGCTTCTCCGCTAGGGCTAAACCAACAGCATTAGCTATACCTTGACCAAGGGGTCCTACATGATTACAAATAAAAAATGATTTCAGGATTAAGTTGTTGGAATTTCTTCTGTAAATAAAGGTGGCAAAATGGGGCCAGGTGATGCGGAGCAAACGGATCAGGCTGTACCAACTCACAAAAACGTAATTATCCATATTTCAACTTTGTAAATAATTGTGCATCATATATGAAGAAAAAAAAAAACTATATTCTTAACATAAATACTACTGTATTTCTTTTAAATAGAACTGTTTATGATGTTAATTATATGTTCAGCCACTTCCTTTTCTACCTGTTTCAAGTTAGCTATTTTATATTTTATCCAATTGACCCATATTAAACAAAACTACCCGGAATCACCCATCTCCATATAAATGGGTTGAAATTTCCATCTCGAGTATAACCTATTGGTAGCAAATCCAAATCTCAGACTTGTATATAGTTTAGTGAAATTATTAGAAATGCATTTATAAACAAGAAACAAGTTTCCACTTGTGGGAAATGATTAAAAGGGAATATTTGTTCATAGCTAGAAAATGAAGACGATCTACCAGTTGTGAGTTCAATTCCTGGTGTCACAAAGTTTTCAGGGTGTCCAGGTGTTTTGCTTCCCCACTGCCTGAAGCTTTTTAAGTCTTCATCCTGCATATGTTTAAGACAAACTTCATTACAACTATTCACTTGCCTCAAAAAGTGCACCATTTTGTTTGCGTATAGTTAAACGAAGAGTTACTGGCTAAAAATCAAAATATCTAAACAATCCCTTAGTAATGACAGCAATTGGAGAATGAAAACTTTGCAGACCAAAATCAACTTCACCAATCTCTGAAGTGAATGTGATTTATGATATCGTTATGCAATGTAATGTCTACATCTATCTCAACACAACACAGAATGGATGTTATTGCATTTGTAGGATGCAGCAGTAATAAACTCCTAGTGGATATAAAAAGTTTGATCGTATTAAAGCACTAGAAAACTACCATTCCCAAAAATGATTGCGACTTCATTACACTTAAAAGTTGCAACAAAAATGATTCTAATATGATAAGCCTTTTTTGCTAGCACTAATAAGATTATAGAAAACAACGTACAGAGTGATTCCAAGATAACTAATTTGTCATAATAGACTTGAAACTGCTCAACTATCCCTGAGTTCAATTCTGATTCAACACATATGGCTAATCACTTATATAATGTTCATTCAAAAATCCCTTGAAAAGAAACTTTCGGTATAATCTTCTTTATCTAATAAGCATCATATAAAAGCAAATTGCATTGTGCCTTATTGTTTGATCTTTCTACTCCATTAAAATTATGATTTTTACAACTAAAGCTAACTTATTTGTGACATATATATCAGTTTTGTTGCATGATAGTGGGACCATTAACCATGATCATAATAAAACAAAATGTACAAAAATATAACTAAATTTGATAACCAAAGGAATAAAAAGAAGAATACCTTAACACTATCATAGCCTGCCAAATAAAGCAAAGCATATTGCAACATACAGCCATGACCAGCAGACAACACAAACCTATCACGGTTGAACCAATAAGGATTCTTAGGATTATATCTCATCACCTCATCAAACAATATATGACCCATTGGAGCACACCCCATGGGCAACCCCGGATGACCCGAATTCGCTTTCTCTACCGCATCAACTGCTAAGAACCTGATCGTGTTAACTGAATTCTCAACCAATGATGAGTCAGTTTCTTTCTTGTATGTTTTCGCAGATGCCTTAACGGTTGTGAGTCTGGTAAATGAAAGGGTGGTTGTGGTGGTGATCATGTGTGTTTTTGTGGTGGTTGGTATGGTGTTTGAGAAGAAGGGTTTGGTGAGGGAAGACGATGATGATGATGCCATTGTTTTTGTTATGAAATGATTGTGTGTGTTTCTGTGTTCTTATATATGTGTGATTTTGTACAAGGCGGTGGTCAAAGTGTTTATGCTTTTGTGTATCTGGTTGTACGAGGTGCATGCACGTGGATTCTAAGTACTATAAACTATTGTTGCTAATATGAACCATTTTGTATCAACACGTGACATGCTCTTGCGAGTTTTAACCAAGATAACCGATTATCACTGTTAGTGTGGACGTATGGTCCGGACTGGGCCAGGAATGGGTCAGGCCCGGGTAGCCAGCGGCCCACTTTACGCATTCTATGGACGTATGGTCCGGACTGGGCCAGGAATGGGCCAGGCCCGGGTAGCCAGCGGCCCACCCTATGCGTTAACCCTAATCCGTATCCTATAAATACATGGCTGGGGTTCCATTCAGAAACACGATATAACAGAATAACAGAATAACAGAATAACAGGTTATCCTAAACCTAATAACGATTATATGCTCCGCGCATCACATACTAACTTGACCGTCGGAGGTGGATCCCGGGGCTACGGCCTCGGGTCCACTCCTAACGGGTTCTCTTTGTTGTACAGGTCTACTCAGGGCTTATGAAGACGACTAACGGCCCAAGGAGAGTCGTTGAATAAGTCCGCGCCAGATTATGCATCAACAAGTTGGCGCCATCCGTGGGACGCGGCTACGACAAGTGTCGTGCTCTCACCGAACTAGAACGCGACCATCGTCGCATCGATATACAACCATCGTTGCGTCTATGCGGTAACTTTGAATATCAACAGCTTTGAATATTTTGTTTCGATTTGACTTTTAGTCAAACATATCAAGCAGAATATATTAATTAATAATCGACAGTACATACGTTTGATATATTAACAATATACTAAAAAGTCAATCGACTTTATGCTATTCACTGTCAATCAAATTTTATGATATTGCGCCAAGCTTCGGACAATATTTTCTAAAATTAAAAAGGTATCTCATATTTTTTGGTTGTACATATCTTTTAAATATGTTATCTTTTGATTATTAAAAAGATTTTACATAAATCTTTAACCTTGATAAACACGATTTTATCTATCGCTATGAGCGTACTACGTCCACACGATCGGATCTATTTTATCTTTTAGCCGCGAAACAGCGCAGTCGCGATAAATCTACCCGCGTTAGGCCATGCGTTCGGAAATCTTCGCAGATTGGCGCCATGAGCGCACTGTCATGTACAGGCACCACGATGCTAGTCAATCGCCATGAGCGCACTGTCACTGTCACGTACAGGCACTGGACGAAAGCCGTGGTCAACTGCGATCATCCAAAAACGTTAGAGTCTATGCGGTCACGATAAATCTATCTGCGTCTGTGCGTGCAACAGAAATTATTAGTCGCGGTCATGGTACATCCATCCGCGCCATTCTTTAAAAAATAAATAAAAAATAAAAAGATCAATTAATCGCCATGCGCGCACTATTTTATTATTAGCTACGTGCTACTTCTTTTATGTAAAACCTCACGATAGGTGTACTTTATACTGCTACTTCTCTTATATGTTAATTTTATATGCTATGTGCTATATTTTTGCTACACGCTAATTTTTTTACTTCATTAGATTTTCTATGTCGCGATTCGCGACATATACTTTTAATGTTTGCATTGAGTATTTTACAGGATTTGAATACTTAAATTTAATGCTCCTACACGAGTAGCACCATCAAACTTGGGGGGCTACCAGGGTATATAATACCACTGTTGGCGCACGCGTCACGCAGGTATATTCGGAAGCAGATCGTACGTAAGAGGTACTGCAGGCCCGGTACAAAGACGGATTTAAATATTCGCACCATCTTGCCGCAGGGGAGACGTTCTCTGTCGGTTCTAAAGACGCGCAAACAGCGCGCACCTCTGCGCACTGCGCATACGTTTGTTGCGCACTGCGCACATCTTTGTTGCGGACAACGCACATCCTTGTCGCGGACAACGCGCCCAGCGCGCACAGAAGCACGTCTTCTGTCGCACAATGTTGCATCGCTACTGGTACAAAAGGTACGTCCTTACCCAGGATACAGCATAGGAATCCACCTTCGCCACGGACACCTTCACCATTGTGAAACAATCACAATCGCAATCCCAGTGCGCACTGTCGCATATGGACTGCGCAGTATGATCCGTCCCTTACGCGCATATAAACCCAGTGCGCACCGTCGCATTTGGTTGATTGTGCATACGCAGCCATAAACAGAACTTAAGTTTAGCATAACATAGCCATACGCTATGTCATACTAAACTCGGGGGCTTGTGGACGTATGGTCCGGACTGGGCCAGGAATGGGTCAGGCCCGGGTAGCCAGCGGCCCACTTTACGCATTCTATGGACGTATGGTCCGGACTGGGCCAGGAATGGGCCAGGCCCGGGTAGCCAGCGGCCCACCCTATACGTTAACCCTAATCCGTATCCTATAAATACATGGCTGGGGTTCCATTCAGAAACACAATATAACAGAATAACAGAATAACAGGTTATCCTAAACCTAATAACGATTATATGCTCCGCGCATCACATACTAACTTGACCGTCGGAGGTGGATCCCGGGGCTACGGCCTTGGGTCCACTCCTAACGGGTTCTCTTTGTTGTACAGGTCTACTCAGGGCTTATGAAGACGACTAACGGCCCAAGGAGAGTCGTTGAATAAGTCCGCGCCAGATTATGCATCAACAGTTAGTTTGATACCAATTCCTTTTGCCTTTAATTAAATAGATCCCTTGTAATAGTGTTATTTTTAATTTTATATGTTAATCAATTTTTTTATTTTCCGATTCTATTCCTATTATTTCTTGGACTTCCTGAGTTAGCTTAATCTGAATTCCATTTCTTTTAGAGATTTCCGGATTGGATGTAATCGTAAGAAAGCGAACTTGAGAGAGTTCCGGTTTTTTTTTTCTTTTCTTTTTTTTTTTTTTTTTTTGAACGACAAGAGAATATAGATTAACACAAGAAACTAGAACAAGTTACATACACTGGGATAGAGCATTACAAGGGTTACATATCCACTTAATGAGAAAAGTTCTATACGAAACTACATTTAGCTAAAGTACAAATCAAACGATCTCATCCATCCATCCTCATTCCATCCAACGGTGTAGATTAAATATGAATTAAAAATAAAATTAACCTGAGGGGCATTTTTGTCAGTTCACACTAACTAATAACTCACGCTATTTTCACATACTCACACTTTATTTTCACACACACACCATTTTCATTTCTCTCTCTCTCTCTAATACACCGTTTCCCCCAATCGTAACCCTAACCCTAACCACCATCAATCCACCGTCAATCCACCACGAAACCACCGCAAAATCATTCTATTTTGAAGGCCGTTCGTTAAAATGGACATACGTGATGAAATAGCGCAATCTAAAGAGCGTTTGTTGTCGGAACCCATTGATAATGTCGAATCTGGTATATAGCTTATTTTGTGGTTTTATAGTTTATGTTAGCGAGTAGATTAGATTTTAGGATTAGCTTATTTTTTTGATGTAATGACTGTTTAGGATTAGCTTATTTTTTTGATGTAATGACTGTTTAGATTAGTTTATATTAGCGAGTAGATTAGATTTTAGGATTAGCTTATTTTTTTGATATTTTTGTGGTTTTATTTTTTTTGTTACTGAATGGATGGTTGGATTGTTTTTGTTTTGTGATAAGCATAATTAGATAAGCAAATGGGATTTTGCTTATCACTGAATAATCCTATGGGATTATCACTGAATCCAATGGGATTCACATAAGAAATAGTGGTTTGTGATATAAGTAGATTAGCAAATGGGATTTTGCTTCACTGAATAATCCTATGGGATTATCACTGAATCCCATGGGATTCAAATAGAATTAAAATTATGGCAAATATCAGTTTAAGAATAATCCTATGGGATTATCACTGAATCCCATGGGATTAACATATAATGAGTGTTTGTATTAGCTTTTAGGAATCAGATTTATAGTTTTCTGTTTTGTTTGTTAGTTTTAGGTGTTTGTGATTAATTAGTTTTTTCTGTTGTTAGTTGCTTATAATTAATATTATTCTTTTCATCTTATAATTTATGTAGGTAAAGTATTGAACCCAACACCGTTGTCTAGGTTCAATCCATTCGATAATTTGGGAAAGAAAACATCGCCGGTGAAGCAGCCTCGCTTCAATCCGTTTGATCTTAAAAAAAACAAATCGCCGTCAAAGACAAAACCAGCGGGTGATGTTAGTGAGGCTGCCAAACCAGTAGAGTTTGAGGTTAATGTTCAGGGGAAGGCGATTGTTGATCAGGGAAAGGAGAGTAGTGTTGTTATTGCTTCAGTTGTTGCTGATTTGGAGAAGGAGAGTCAGAAGGAGAAGGAGAAGGGAAAGGGGAAGGAGAAGGAGGAGAATGTTATTGAGAAGGTGGTGGAGAGTGAGGAGAACGTTATTGAGAAGGTGGTGGAGAGTGAGAATGAGGAGAGTGGGAAGTTGGTTACATATAAATCAAAAAAGGGTAAAAAGGGTTCTGTTGTTGATGATAAGAAGCTTAAGAAGAATTTGAAGGTGACGGTTGTTGATGATAAGAAGCTTAAGAAGAGTGTTAAGGTGACGAAGCCAGTTAAGACGACTCCGAAGAAGAAGTCTGATAAAGTAATATCAGAAGCTCCTGTTTTGACATCCAATAAGTTGGTTCAATATGATATTCCAACTCCTCCAAAGAAACGGAAATTAGCATTACCAAAAGTTGATGATAGTTCAAAGAAACAAAAGCTTAAGGTTCCGAAAGGTATAGATATGTCCCAAATCCATGAAATTTGTTTTGATTTTCATTGTTTGTTTTGATCAATTTGTGAATCTAAGCTTATGTTGGAATTAGTTGTTATTGAGAGTTGAGATTACTTCTGTTAGTATAATTGTAGTTTATTTGATCACCAGATCTAGTTTTGTTGATTATTTCATGCATTCCTAGTTGTAACTGATATATTAGGGAGTGTTTGGCTTAACTATAATCTGAGTTGAGTAACTGCTGGTTTGATGTTTTAGTACTACATATAGTTTACATTAGAGTATTGGTAGGCTTTTATAATGTAAAATCAGTTGGTTTAGTTAATTGTTGCTCATTAGTACTCATCTATTTTGTTCTTTGTCTACTGGCTGCTTTTTGTTCTGTGTATACTTTAGTGCAAACCTGCTAGTATTTTTAGTTTAAAACAGACCTGAACTAGGAAATTATTAGAATAGCAATTGGTAATATTACATAGGGCTTTTCGGTTTTGAGTAATCTCAGTAGTGTAGAGATTGAATTGCACCCATAATTGTAGTCCTCAGCTTATTAGATTCAGCTTATTGCATCTGCTAGTTGGTGGTTTGAGCTTGATTTCTGTGTTGGTATTTTGTGCTGCTATTGTTTGTGTGAACTTGTGACTGTGATATTTTAGCTTTTCAGTGTTTAGTTACAGTTATTTTAGAGTTAAATATAGTCTGCTTGTTCTAGCTTTTTCATTTACCATATCTGCTTATTGATTAGCCTTTGTTAGATTGCTTATTGATTAGCCTTTGTGTTTCTGAGTTTCTTTTCATCATAGTTGTGCATAACTGAGTCCATTGTAGTGTTATATACTTGTGTGTTCAGTCCTAATCCCATGGATTAATAATGAATCCCATGGGATTCACTATCAATCCCATGGGATTAATAATGAATCCCATCGGATTCACTGCCAATCCCATGGGATTATGAATACAGAATGGCATTATGAATCCCATAGGATTCATAGTGAATCCCATAGGATTCACAGTGAATCCCTTAGGATTCAATGTGAATCCCATGGGATTGTATGTGAATCCCATGGGATTTGATAATGAATATTTTTTTATCAAGTTGTTTATATTATGTTTGTATCTTTATGTAGATGCTATTCAAGAGACGGTGCAAGAACAAAGTCTTACTAAACGGAAAAAGCACAATGCTGAAAAAGGTATAAATCTGTCTTTTTTTGTTTGATTGAATTCAGTATTCCTATTTATGGTCATTTAAGCATTATATCTTAAGTTTATCTGGTTTTGAGTAAAATGTTATGCTGTTTGAACCATTTAACTAATTTAGTATTAGCTTAAAATTTCAAGGTTAGGTTGTATGAATCCCATGGGATTGACAGTGAATCCCATGGGATTGACATGTATCTCTGTTTTAAAATTTCAAGGTTAGGTTGTTTATATTGTGTGTTTTTTTTTAATGTAGATGAGGTGAAGAGAATCAAGGGTAAGGGTCCGTCGAAGGTAAAGGACGATTCTTCCGAAGTTATTCCTCCTGAGACTATGAAGAATCTTTTGAAGAACATGCTGAAAAATGCTTCTGTTAAAGAATATGTTAAAGAGGAATTTGAGGAGAAGCCGAATAAGAAAGGGAAGAAGAAAGAAAAGGTGTTGTCAGAAGATGAAAAACAACATCTAGATTATTTGAAAAAAATTCCCATTCTTCATGCTAGGTCAGCTCCTACTGCTCTTCATACTGCCATCCATGGCATAAAGCATGTTGATATTGAGAAGTTTTTGGAGGAGATAGGGTTTAGCTCATTTTGCAAGTTTGATATCAGCAAAATTCCGTCAAGGTTAGGTAGGTATGTTGTTGAAAATTTTGATCCTCAGACTTGCGAGTTGATGTTGGGAGGTGAGAAGCGTATTCAGGCCAGTGTTAACAAAGTTCATGAGCTGCTAGGTATTCCGATTGGCGGCGAGACTTTGTTATCTTTAGAAAAGAGGCCGGTTGGAGATGATTTTGAAAGAGTTTGGGTTGGTCAGTTTGAGTCAAAGAATGCTAAGCAAATTAGAGTTAGCGATATTGCTAGCAAGTTGATTGAGTCTAAGGAAGTTGACTTCCTTTTTAAAGTCAACTTTCTTACGTTGTTTACGAATACGATGGGAATGGTTGCGGGATTGTAGGGGGAGATAAACTTTGATGTTGTTAGGCATCTTAGGGAAGATACTGATATTCGTGGAATTGATTGGTGTGAGTACATATTCCATTGTCTTCAAGTCAGTAGAAAACCGACAACTCTTCTCAATAAATACATGGGGCCATATACCTTTCTTGCTGTAAGTTTTAAACTGTTTTTATGTTTGTGACATATTATGTTTATCATTTTACTGTGAATCCCGTGGGATTCATACAAAATCCCATGGGATTCATACAAAATCCCATGGGATTCATACAAAATCCCATGGGATTGACTGTGAATCCCATTGGATTAACTGTGACATAGTTGTATCTTTCTTACACTTTTTCGTTCCTTGTTTTTTTGTTTACAGCTGTTGTATTTAGATTCCACTAAGTACAGCAAGCTTTCTTACGTCCGCTCACGTCCGGCGATCAAATATTGGTCCTCTTTCTTAATGTCAAAAAGGGAGGAGATGGAATTAAAAGAAGAGGTTTTGGGAATGTTAGATGTTTATGATGAATCTGAGGAGCCGGAGACTGAAGGTTTTGTTGCTGGTGGTTCTAGTGAGAGTTCTTACAAGGAGGTTTGTTTAATTCATTGTGTTATTTTATTGTGATACTTCTTTATTTGTGAATCCCATGGGATTGTGTATGAATCCCATGGGATTCAATGTACTTATCTCATTATGAATATTCCTGTTTGTTTTTTCTCCAGGAATTTTTTAAAAAAATTGAAGAAAAGTTATCTGTTATAAGCAATGAAAGAGTTGCTGTTGAAGGATTTTTTGTTATGGGCGGTTTAGAGTTCCCTGCCGATCCAAAGCTCGTTGAACTTCATCAAAGGTATGTTCAGATCCTCGAGCATCCTGTCTCATTGAATGGTGAAGATGTTCATCGAGCTGATGATGATGGAGGTGCTGAGGGAGATGTTGATACTGTAACTGATAAACTCCAATCTGGTACCGATCCTTAATTCCGATGGGCTGTTGTGGTTCTCTTTTGTACTTGAAACTCATGGGATTTATTTAATAACTTTTTTAAATTTGTTAAATTTATAATTGTTGTAGTTCCCTTTTATTGGATCTCTTTCTGACGTTTGGTTAATTTATTGGATTTGTTTTCCTTTTATTGGATCTCTTTTATTAAATCCTATGGGATTTATCTGTGAATCCCATGGGATTCATCTGTTAATTCCATGTGATTCATTTGTCAATCTCAGAAGTTTTGTTGCCTAATGTTCAAAGTGTAAACCTCATAAGTTTTGTTTTAGTTATTTCAACAGTGGTTGATCCATCTCAAATACAGGAAGAATGTGATGATGGTAATGGGGATGATAAAGATGCCGAGAAGCTAGATGATGCAGTCCCCGTGAATCAAGTTGCTGAACCTTTCTCTTTAACTCAATGGATCGAAAACAATTTAGACCTGATTGAAGAGTGGTTTAATTGTGCAGCTGCTGAGTTTTACTATGTAATATTCTTGTATCATATTAGTGTTTTAATTTAATTTATTTATTTTTAATTAATTTTTTTTTTGTTTTATTCAGCTAAAGTCGGTCGCTGAAGGTACTGTGGAGCCAATGGGTGGCGATGTGAATCCAGGTGACATTACTCCTCAAAATATGGCTACTCGTGCCTCCGATGTAAGTTTGAGTCCTGAAAAGCGTTTGGTGAAACCGTCTTCCTATTTGTTGTCTCCATATATGAACAAGAAGACAAAGGTTCAACTTAAACTAACTAGGCCAGAGTTCGTTCTTGGGAATAGTGTTTTCGCGATGCAGGGCGAAAAAATGTAAGTTTGTGTTTTTTATATAAGTTTCATTGTTTTCTGATTCAATGCGAGGGATTGGCAGTGAATCTGATGGGATTCATTTGTAAATCCCATGGGATTGTATGTGAATCCCATGGGATTCACATGAATCCCATGGGATTCACTTGTAAATCCCATGGGATTGTATGTGAATCCCATGAGATTTACAATTATATGATATGATTCTTAAATGATTTTTTTTCTTATATAGTGAACCAGTTTTTGAAACACGTTCTGGGGAGCCATATTCAATTCGTTTGAATATGGAGACATTAGCACCCGGTTTGGAGGTTGATGCTAATGTAATTGATTGTTTAGCTGCAATTTTGAATCATGAAAATCGTTCTAGAGGCGCTGGTTGTCCATCGCAACACTTTTTCCCAATTGGGTGTATTGTAAGTAATTATTTTTTTATTTTGCTTAGTAAACTGTTTTCAATTCATATCGTAACATGATATTGTAAAATCGCATATACAGCCGATAACTATGTTTGATGGAACATTGGAGTCTGATGAGGATAAATTTGAAGAATTTGAAAAAGAACTTTCGGCTCATTTTAAAGATGATGTTGGTGGCATATCTCTCAATGGCATTGAATTGGTAAAATTATATTTTTTTGTTTTAATTTTTTATTTTTGTTTTTAATTTTTGTCATTTTTATTATGTTTTTTTGTTTTGTTTAAACAGGCATTTTTTCCTATTCGCAAATCGGGCCATTTCTTTGTTGTTGTCTTCAGCCTTACTAAAAGGGTTATAACAATGACGATACTGGATAACAGCAATTGTGGTGCAACGTATGAGGAAAAGTATGAAGATTCATGTGAACTTCTTGTAAGTACTTTTATGATTTATTCTGAATCCCATTCTGAATCCCATGGGATTCATTCTGAATCCCATGGGATTGAAACATAATTATAGTTATTTATGCTCTCTTTTCTTAATAATTTTTGTAGAAAACATTATTTGCCCGTCATCTGGAGTTGTATGGATTCAATAGACATGCTAGCATTCGTAAAGCCAAGCCAAGAATCGCAAGCCTTAAGTGGAAGACCAAGAACAACTTCACGGATTGTGGTGTTTTCGCTATGTTACATATGGATAATTATGCTGGTGAAGCTCCTGGAAAATGGGATTGTGGTTTGGTTGCTGAGTCTAAAGAGCAGTCTGACCAATTGAGGTTATTGAGATTCAAGTTTGCCACCAAGATATTGTTACACGAGATTAATGTTCATGCGGGTAAGATGTATGAATTAGCATTGGAGTTTGATAAGCTTCCTTCTCGTGAAAAGCTGTCTATAATTTTGACAGCAATTAGGAATAGGGATGCACGTGACCTCAAATTCTAGAAGTTTGTCTTTTGTTAATGGTAGAACTATAACTGTTGAAGTAATTGGTTTACACAGATGGATTGACTGATTAATCCCATGGGATTCACATGAATCCCATGGGATTCATTTGTATGACATTTGTATGATATTCTTTTGTATGGTTGGGATTTGTTTATGCTATTATCAGATTTTAATGATATTTTTTATAGATTTTCTTTCTATTATCTGATTTTTATGATATTTTTATTGTTGATGGTTGAAATTTTAAATGAAGTTATAAAATAATCCCATGGGATTCATTTGCTAATACCATGGGATTAGCAATGAATCCCATGGGATTAGCAAATGAATCCCATGGGATTCTTATAAATATTCAAATAATTAAGAAAATTAAAAAAGAACCAGATTTTTCTTTTTAAATCATCTGAATAATCAAGTAAAAAGTTTGTTTTCGGCTTTCGCCTTGAATTTGGGTTTTGTTGTTTTTGTTATAAGTAATTGGTTTAAACAAATTTAAATGGGATTAGGGAAATAATCACATGGGATTCATTTTCTAATCCCATGGGATTCTTAAGAATATTTTATTAAAGAATAAAAATAAACAACAAATTCAGAAATTTCAATGACTTCTGTTATAAACGAATTTCAAAGAATCTCATGGGATTAGGGAAATAATCCCATGGGATTCATTTGATAATCCCATGGGATTCATTTGATAATCCCATAGGATTCTTATAAATATTCAATTAAAAAATTAGAATAACACAAATTCAGAAATTTCTTTTCAAATAATATAAATATTCAATTAAAGAAGAAAATAACTAACAAATTCAGAAATTTCCTTTGCAAATCATCTAAATATTCAAGTAAATAATAAAAAAGAACTAACATAAAATCAGAATATAATAAGTTTCTTCAAGAAACTTTTGGTTTCGGCTTTCGCCTATTTGGGTTATCCGGACAAGTTGTTTTTGTGTGCAAGTTGGTCTTTATTCCACAAAAGCCGCACTTCCTCTCTTGTTTCTTTTTAACTCCAAGTGCTTTTTCTCTCTCACTCTTTCGCCTTTTATTGCGTTCCTTTTCTGTAATATTCCCTTTGTTTCCTACCCTTGTTGGATTGTTGACTATTGTTTCTTCAGGATTAGAAATTGCATAATGTTCACCAATCACATCTGCCGTTTTACTTGAAGGAGGATTTGGAACCTCAGCCTCCACTTCTGTTTTCAAAGTCTTCAACTTTTCTACAAACTCACCCATCTTCTCTACATTATTGCTTAACCTGAATAAGCAATCATCAACCACAGAAGTTGCTTCGTTTGTAAGTCTTTCAACTTCCACATTGTTTTCCCCATATCTGTTTCTTTTCCTTCTCAATTCAGGTGGTATTATATCCCTTGTCCAACGCCTCAAAATATACTGTTTTGGAATGACGTTAATATCACGGTTCTTGAAGACAAAGAATATGTGTCGGCATAGAAAACCATATCGAGCAAAATGTCTACAACTGCATACCACCGACCCATCTTCTATTGTACGCAGTACCTGTTTTAAACAAAAATTAAAAAAGAATTAATTTGAATTACTTTTTCCTTAAAATTCATACTGAATATCATGGATTCATAACTAATCCCATGGGATTCACATACAATCCCATGGGATTCACTGTAAATCCCATGGGATTCATTTCTCAATCCCATGGGATTTACATGTGTATATCATGGTTTTTATGCTGATAACATGACTAACAAATTCATTCTCAAAACTAATCCCATGGGAGTGAATAAACTGAACAAACTCGACAAAATGGAAGAAGAAGAAGAATTTGATAATAATAGCCCGATTGATTATATGTACGGGGATCAGGAAAATTTGACGTTTAAAATACTTGAAAAAAATAAAAAAGATGAAGAAAAATACTTTTTTTTGTTTGAAAAACCTCTTTTGACTTTTTTTTTCGATTATAACCGATGGAATCGTCCATTACGATACATCAGAAAGAGAAATAAAAAATTGAAAGGCTCCGTAAGAAAAGAAGCCTCACAATATTTTTTTTATACATGCCAAAGTGATGGAAAACAAAGAATATCTTTTACATATCCTCCGAGTTTGTCAACTTTTGGGGAAATGCTAGCAAAAAGGATAATCCCATGGGATTCACTGTGAAAAATAAGAAAAGAATTACTTTGATTTATTTTTTTTTTTAATTCATACTGAAAACCATAATTTATAAGTAATCCCATGGGATTCACAGTGAGTCCCATGGGATTCACAGTGAGTCCCATGGGATTTACAGTGAATAAAAAGCAACAAACCTTATAGTCTATAAACTTTTTCTTCTCCACACTATTGTCTTCCTCTGCTTGTTCTTTTGCAGCTTCCTTTTTAGTTTTTTTAAAAACCCACGGATTTTTGTCTCTTATCTTTACAATCTCACAACCTTCTTCTATCTTTAAATCTTGAATCGTACAATTCCAGCATGCTTCGTATATTTCAGCTTGAACCAGCAGAAATATCGTTCTAGTATACACTTTTGCTGCATGACGTTCAATCTCTAATTCTGTTATGCATTTTGGAGCCGCGTCAAATGTTTTAAAGTCCAAATGTTCTTGCCTATATCGTTGTCTTTCCATTGTTGATTCATAGGACATCATAAAACTAACTAGCGTTGCTCCTGGGCTTGTGAAACTTTTGAAGAATGAGTTTTCACTCTCGGATCTTGATGTGGTTCTCATCAAACCAAACAATGGCGAGTCGATGAAAAAAGCTGGAATCCACATTTCTCATAGGTTAAACATCTTGGTCATCCATTTGTGATTTTGCAAACCAAAATCCTCAATCAACTTAGCCCATTTCTCTTCAAATTCCAACGGTTCCATGTACATATTCCAAACAATCTTCCTAAAACGTCTCTTGAAATCTGTTTCTACATATATCTCTTTACAAATCTGTTTTTGATATAGTTTTAGAATCATGTTATCAGCATAAATAAGATGATTTACACATGTAAATACCATGGGATTTACAAATGAATCCCATGGGATTCATGTGAATCCCATGGGATTAATCAGTCAATCCCATGGGATTCATCATGCAATCCCATGGGATTCATCATGGGATTCATGTGAATCCCATGGGATTCATCATGCAATCCCATGGGATTCATCATGCAATCCCATGGGATTCATCAGGCAATCCCATGTGATTTATCAGGCAATCCCATGGGATTTATTAGGAAATCCCATGGGATTCATAGTATCATACGTGAACATTTTACCTTTGCTGGAATCTTTTGGTCAATATGCCACATGCAAAGTCTGTGCTTTGCTTTAGTGAAAACGGCTTCAATGGCTCTCTTCATTGCTCCATCTTGATCTGTTACCACCATTGTTGGTTCTTTTTTGAAAGCTGTCATAAATGCTTTTAGAAGCCACGTGTATGACTCAGTGTCTTCATGTAATAGCATTCCTGATCCAAGTGTGACACACTTTCTGTGATTATCGACACCGGTGAATGGTACAAACACCATATTGTACCTAAAAATAACATAATTGTTAATTACACACACAATCTAAAAGGGTGAATCTCATGGGATATAATCTGTGAATCCCATAGGATTTCATGAGAATCCCATGGGATTTCATGATAATCCCATGGGATTTCATAAAGAATCCTATGGGATTCTCATTAAATCCCATGGGATTTCATAAAGAATCTCTTGTAAAACTTACCTGTTACATCTGAATGTTGCATCAAATGAGACTATGTCTCCAAACTCCTTATAATTGCATTTCGCAACTTCATCAGCCCAAAACAAAGCAACTAACTCACTCTCTTCTACCTTATACTGAAACGTAAAGTTTGGCACATATAACTTTCTGTTTTCCATTTTATTTATAAGCATTTGTGCGTCACTTTCCCCAATGAACATATTAACATCCCGCATTTCATTCTTAAAATCATCAACTGTCCCATGAACATACTCATACCCTTCCTTCATACTCGTTAACAAGTTATGAGCCCGTGTTGGACCAATCTTGTTCTTTGCAGCTTTAACAATGAACATTTTTTCTGCTTGTGTCATTCTTCTTTGCTTTTTTGTAAAATGCTTGTACTCTTTTGGTAGGAGCATATGGTTGTGTTTTGCAATAAACTTAGCAATCTGGTATTTTTGAGAAACAACATCCAATTCTAACCTTATACGAGCTTTACAACCTGTTATATAAAAAATATTTTAAAAACATGTTATGCAAAAGCAAATCCCATGGGATTCAGAAAGAATCCCATGGGATTGACAAAGAATCCCATGGGATTGACAAAGAATCCCATGGGATTTACAGAAACTTATAAATATATTAGAGAGCTTTACTACCTGTCACATGCATCATTGTATTTCTTTTTTGCTTGTCACTGTCTTTAGCATCTAAAGTGTCGATATTAATATGTCTTGGAGCTCCTTCTTTATTACACATGATGTATTTGAGTTGCACCGCTCCAGATTTTGTTAATTTTTGTCCTGCTTTTTTAATTTGAAAACCTCCGGCTTCAGCATAGTTATCATACATTTCTATAGCTTCATCAAGAATGTTATAGAATTTTCCTTCTTTTGGTATAGGAATTCCTTCTACAAGAGGCTCCCAATATTCCGATCCGCCCGGTGTCTCAGTGTATTCATATAAAGTTGGTCTTGGTGATTTCATAGAATCTGTATATAAATAGTAGAATCTCAAGGGATTAAGAATTCTGCAAACAATGAATCCCATAGGATTGTTTATGAATCCCATGGGATTTATAAAGAATCATAAAGAATCCCATGGGATTCATAAAGAATCCCATGGGATTCTTTATGAATCCCATGGGATTCTTAACGAATCCCATGAGATTCTTTTATAAGTTCCTTGTGATACATTTATAAATTTGTTGTACAGAATCCCATGGGATTCACACACAATCCCATAGAATCCCATGAGATTCTTTATAAATTACTAGATACATTTATAAAATCAAATTGATGAATCAAATGGGATTCATCTATGAATCCCATAGGATTCAGTATGAATCCCATGGGATTTATACTTCTCTTAAATTATTAAACAAAAAAATCAGATTCTGAAAGGATTTACCATGAACTTTTGTAACAGTAGCATCTTCATCAGGTAAATCACCTTCTGTAATCAAATCATCTTCTGACGTGTTTATTGAAGAATCCGGCGGGTTTGTAGAAGATTTCGATCTGATTATTGATGATTTCGACGGCGGCGGTGGTGTTTTTGATGAATTCGTTATTCCGATGATTTTCGATTGGTTTGTTGATGATTCCGATCGGATTATTGATGTTTCCGGCTGGGTTGATGATGATTCTGATGTAGGTGGTGGTGTTTTGTATGGAGGTGGTGGTGTTTTGTATGAATTAGTTGGATTCATGATTCCGATTGGATGATTTTTCCGGCGGTTGGATGTTTAATCCGGCGATTGGATGAATTTTCCGGCGAGAGAATATGGCGATTGGATGAATTTTCCGGCGATAATATGGATGTCATATCTGGTTTTTTGTATGGAGGTGGTGGTGTTTTGTTTTGGATGAGAGAGAATATGGATCTAAGTAGTTTTTTTTTGTTTTAATATGATTTCTAAATTACTATCTTGCCCTTGTTTGTATTTTATTGGTTTAATCTAAGCCATTAGATGGAGGAGGAATGGATGGTTGGGATTTGTTTATTTGTACTTTAGCTACTAGTGGTTTTTGATAGATCTCACCTCATTAATAGGAACCTTTTTTTTTTTGTCTACTAGAGATCCAAGTATATGAGGCTAGCTTTACATTATCAATGATAAGCAGCTTGTTGCATGAATTAAAATCAGAAACTGCACGTATAGAAATCTCTTCCTAACTATGAGCTTCTGCTCTATATATAAACACTACAATGTATCCTGAAACTAGTGCTAATGATCGATATTCAACATGTCACGCACGAAAGTATTCAGCTCTCATTTTGTTGAAGACAGTATTTGAACTAGACGCGTCTCGAAGTCCGGTTCTTAGTTCTAAGCTACCATTTTCTGTTGCTCGTTATTTCTTCTCAATTTCAAATATTGAAGTACATATAGAAAGCAAAACTAAACAAAGTAACCACCTTAACAAACTGCCTTGGCTGCTTCAATTACTGCTTCAACCGTAATTCCATACTCCTTGAATATTTTTCCAGCCGGTGCACTTGCCCCGAATTTATCAATCCCGATGGCCTTCCCTTTTTGCCCCACAATTTTCTCCCACCCGAATGTCGACCCTGCTTCAATACTAACCCTAGCCGTGACACTGCTAGGCAGCACACTTTCTTTATATTCGTCACTTTGTTCGTCAAAAAGCTCCCATGAAACAAACGACACCACCCGTACTGCCTTCCCTTCTTTCCTCAACTCGTCACCGGCCTTCACAACAAGCTCGAGTTCTGACCCAGTTCCAATCAGAATTACATCCGGTTTGTTGTTTGATGAACTGTCTGACAAAATATACCCTCCTTTCTCAACGTTTTCAATCGATGTTCCATTTAAATGTGTAAGCTTTTGTCTTGAGAGTGCCAAGACCGAAGGACGTTTTGTGTTGAGGATGGCAACTCTGTAAGCACCAGCGGTTTCATTCCCGTCAGCAGGTCGAAGCATGAGGATGTTCGGCATGGCTCGGAAACTTGCTAAATGTTCTACAGGTTGATGTGTGGGCCCATCTTCCCCTAGACCAACTGAATCGTGGGTCATCACGTATATTATCCGAGATTCGGATAATGCAGCAAGTCTCATGGAGGCTCTCATGTAATCTGTGAATACAAAGAAAGTTGCGCAATAGGGAATCAGCCCTTTTGTGTGGTGAGCAATCCCGTTGGTGATTGCTCCCATTCCGTGTTCACGTACACCAAATCGTAGGTTACGTCCTGTGGGAGTGTGTTTTTGAAAATCATCAAACATTTTAAGATGAGTCATATTGGAGGATGCAAGATCTGCACTGCCTCCGAGTAGTCCGGGAAGAACATTTGCAAGGCTGTTTAGGCACTGCTGTGAAAGATTTCGTGTAGCATCAGCCGGCATTTCTGGAGTGTAAGTCTGCAAAAAAAACATAAATCACTGGTAACTTGAACAATAGAACACCCGGAAACATTTAGACAACAGAAAGTTTTTCACAATTTTCATGGGTATCCCCAGGTCAAATTGGTCGAACAAAAAAGGTTATCTGAAAAGCAATCACGGTGTTACTATTTTTAATGCGTACCTCCTAAATCATTTATTTATAGATGTAGATCATTAAAGCAACAATACTGTTCACGAAAGCCTAATTAAAAGATTAATTATCAAAAAAATATTAAAATTGATGATTAGCGTCCGTGGGTTCGACCCATCTAAAAAGAGCATATTTTAACTTGAACCAGCCTTGATGACATGTTATACATACCAAGAATGAATTATTTTGTGTTTCCGAGGCTGGTGTGATACAGAAGTTCAGAATATAGTCGGAAACTAACCGGTAAAGTTTTCTCCCAACCAGCAGGCAGTTCACCTCTGATAAGACCTTTCAATTCTGCAGCAGCATCCTTATATTTCATCTCGTATGCTGCAAACATTTTTTCCCATTCAGTCTCAAGAGCACTTCCTTCAGAAATATGATGACTCCAGTGCCTACACACAATTTAAATCCAGCAAGACAATTGTCAACGTATATACCTTTCTTTTTTTTTACATTTTACATTATATGTTTCCATGGCCACGTCTTTTCCTATGTCTCTTAAAATCAAAGGCTATACTTTCCATTATCAAAATGAAAGGATTGGAAAACAGTCAAAACGAGTACGACCCTACGTTTTAACATCTTCAGGGACATGAAACGGCTCGTGGGTCCATTTAAGATTTTTCCTTGTCGCCTCAACTTCCTTAGCTCCCAGTGCACTACCGTGAGCACTATATGAGTTGGCCTTGTTTGGTGATCCAAAACCAATAGTAGTAGTTACCTGTATACATACAAAACTCAAACAAAATGAGGCCCTAAATAGATAACACAAAAGATTCAGATACCACTGAAATTCGAGAGTAGAGGTGGTAGAATGGGCGTGATGGGTTGGGGGTTAAGATAAGCATCTGTTAATTTGCCAGCATATTATTTTATTTTATTTCTGTAAAATTACAAATAATCTAACCTTGCAACAAAATAATTTTACATGTTATTAGCATTTTGAACACACTCGACCTGTTTGGCCAACTTGCGACCACTTTAACCTGCTCAAGCTATTTTTAGGAAGTGTTCAAAATACTGTCCACTTGACTCAAAATAGGCAAAGTGGAAACCATATCGACCCGTTTACTCATAAATGATTCAAAATTGTCACCTCTACCCAAGAGTATATTTAACTTTAAAAAAATAATACCCTGATTAAAGTTGGTCTATCTGTAACAGACTTTGCTTCCTCAATCGCTTCACGGATTTCATCATATCCAGAGTTACCATTCTTCACCCAAATAACATGCCACCCTAATCCCTCGAATCGTTTATCAACATTCTCAGTAAAAGCTAAATCTGTGTCTCCATCAATGGAGATATGGTTGTCATCATAGAATGCAATTAGCTTCCCGAGCCCCCAGTGTGCAGCAAGGGAACAAGCTTCATTGAAGACCCCTTCCATTTGGCACCCGTCACCAAGTATAACATACCTAGTTTAAATATAAGAATTAGGACAAGGAAGATAAGTCAAAAAAAATGAAACAAATAACATAAACATGGAATTAGAATGTGATGGTGGTTTACGTGTAATGATCAACAATTTCATGGCCTGCTTTGTTGTATCGGCTTGCTAGATGCTTCTCCGCTAGGGCTAAACCAACAGCATTAGCTATACCTTGACCAAGGGGTCCTACATGATTACAAATAAAAAATCACCAAAACGGATCAGGCTGTGCCAAACGGGGCCAGGTGATACGGAGCAAACGGATCAGGCTGTGCCAAATCACCAAAACGTAATAATCCATTTTTGGAACTTTGTATATGATTTTGTATCATATCATTTATGAAGGGGAAAAAAAATATATTCTTAACATAAATTCAATTTCTTCTAAATAGAACTGTTTAGGATGTTAACTACACATTCGGCAAATTCCTTGTTCTACCTGTTTCAAGTTAGCTATTTTATATTTTATCCAATTGACTCATATTAAACCTACAACCCGAAATCACCCTCCCCATATAAAGGGTTGAAATTTCCACCTCGAGTATAACCTATCGGTAGCAAATCCAAATCCCTGACTTGTATATTGTTTAGTAAATTGTTAGAAATGCATTAATAAACAAGAGACAACTTTCCACATGTGGGAAAAGAAAAGATTAAAAGGAATATCTGTCCACAGCTAGAAAATTAAGACGATCTACCAGTTGTGAGTTCAATTCCTGGTGTCACAAAGTTTTCAGGGTGTCCAGGTGTTTTGCTTCCCCACTGCCTGTAGCTTTTTAAGTCTTCATCCTGCAATTTTTTAAGACAAACTTCACTATAACTATTCTCTTGTCTCAAAAAGTGCAACGTTTAATTAGTTTGTGTATAGTTAAATGAAGACTCGAAGAGTTACTGGCTAAAAATCAAAACACCTAAACAATCCCTAAGTAATGACAGCAATATTGGAAGTTAATGACAAAATAAGATAAATCAGTTAGTATATAGTATGTAATCAACAGCAAAGCCTAAGGGCCGAACATGTTAGTTTGTTAGTTAATAACCGAATAGCGGTTATAGTTAGTTAGAAAGTTAGTTAATGGTAGTTATTGGTGAAGGGTCACAATGGTTCATAGAACCTGTTAGTGTCTTTTCGGTATGTATATATATGGTCAAGTGTCTGTAAGAATGAATTAATAACAAAAGATTTGCAAGTATCAATAATACAGCAAGTTTATATTCATATATATTACCTGTGATTTGTTCATCATAGCTAGTTTTATTCCAACAAGCAATTGAAGAATGAAAACTTTGCAGACCAGAATTAACTTCACCAATCCCTGAAGTGAATGTGATTTATGATATCATTATGTAATGTCTACATCTATCTCAACACAACACAAAATGGATGTTATTGCATTTGTAGGATGTAGTAATAAACTCCTAATGGATACAGAAAGTCTGATTGTATTAAAGAACTAGAAAACTACTTCCCAAAAATGATTATGACTTCATTACACTTAAAGTTGCACCAATCAGTTAACATTAATATCACAAGCCTGTTTCAAAGTTTTTCACTTTTGCTAGCACAATATAATTATAGAAAATAAGGTACAAAATCATTTCAAGATAACTAATTTGTCAGACTAGACGTAAAACTGCTCAATTATTTTTTCAGTTTGATTCTAATTCTCCACATATCGGTAATCATTTCTATAATGTTCTTTCAAAAATCCCTTTACAAGAAACTTTTTGGTGTAATCTTCTTGATTTAATAAGGATTACATACAAGCATAATGTTGTGTGCCTTAAACTTTGATTTTTTTGCTCCATTTAAATTCTGATTCCTACAACTAAGGCTAACTCACATGTCAGAAACTAGTTCTTATGCATGATAGTAGGAGTCCTACCATATATATAACTAAATCTGATAAGAAATGACATTGATGAAAAGCAAGACTAATTGTACGACTAAAAATGTGTGGAAATAGTTTATTGGTTTGTGAAAAATATGTTCTCCTAATAAAATTAAGGGCCGTTTCCTAATATACACCAAAAAAATCAATTTCCAACTAACAGACCACAACTTCATTATTCCAAATTTAGGCTTATGCGACCTTGCGACTGATGTGAAATTTTGTTTTTTTCGAAAAAGACAAAAAATTCCTTGAAAAACAAAAAAAATATTAGAAAATTCCATAATTTTTTTCTTCTTTTTCGAAAAAGGCAAAACTTCACGATCAAAGGTCACATCAATCGCACAAAACACTAACAGGTCGCAAAAAAACATCTAAGTCACACAAAAAGCATCATCGTACCACAGATACACTTGTCAACATTGTTATAGAGTCGCACAGTCAAACGGCCGCACAAAAATAAATTTTGGAATTCCAAGTCGCATGGTTCATACAGTGGAAATACAAGTTTTTTTTTTTTTTTTTTTTTTTTTTTTTTTTGTCAATTAGATCTAAAGTTAAAGTGTTGATACATGTGTTTAAAGCATCTCCGCACTATAATTTTGCACTATTTTAAAGCAAAATGAGATTATTTTTGGAATATACTTGCACTATAAATATGTTACGTTCCTACAATGTGTACTGTGTACACTAGACTTTGCACTAAATATTGTTTATATAATATATGTCAATAATATTAGTTCCAACTTCGTCCTCCCACAGCAAGCTAAACGCAACTCAACACTTTGTCTCTCCATCTTGCAAGCTCAAGCTATATTAATCTTGCATTCCACTTGGTTACCCAACACGCTAGATAAAGCTCCTAACTTGCTAAAGATGGTTGTACCTCGTTGCATTAAAAGCTGCTACTAGCCGTTGCATTTAAATGTGAGGGAGTGAAGTGCTTTTTTTTTTTTTTTTTTCTTTGTTGTGTTTCAACTCACGTTGATAAACCAATGCAAACCATAACGGGGAGGTAATGCAGGGAAGCACGGAGTGGAAAACGCTCATCAACGCATGCCACCTAGACCATAACGTCGAGGCATGCGTTATGACTCCCTATGCTCTTAGTGGTTACTACTTATTGCACTAATGATATGTTTGACAAAAGTAGCTGCACAGCTCACTGCTAACCGTTCACAGCTTCATAAAAAAACATTGGAAAAATGAGCTTTCCTAAAAAAATAGCAAAGCTCACAGCTCTCATGCCAAACGAACACTAAAATTCAAAAAGCTTATTGCTCACCGCTAATTGCTCTAAAAAGCTCCAAAAATCTTTGTGCCAAACATACCCTAAAATAATGCAAAAATATACCGCGCTAACACTGGAGTGAATTTAGTGCAAAAAGTACATATAATGTATACATCGGCCGGGGATGCCCAATTAATTACCCATGTTTTTAGTCATGCAAATCATTTCTTTATTTGATAACAATAAAATGAATAAAATAAATAAATAAAAATAATACCTTAACACTATCATAGCCAGCCAAGTAAAGCAAAGCATATTGCAACATACACCCATGACCAGCAGACAAGAGAAACCTATCACGGTTAAACCATAAAGGATTCTTAGGATTATATCTCACCACCTCATCAAACAATATATGACCCAATGGAGCACACCCCATAGGCATACCAGGATGACCCGTTTTCGCTTTCTCTGCCGCATCAACTGCTAAGAACCTGATCGTGTTAACTGAATTCTCAACTAAAGATGAGTCAGTTTCTTTCTTGTATGTTTTTGCAGATGCCTTTATGGTTTTGAGTCTGGTAAATGAAAAGGTGGTTGTGGTGGTGATCATGTGACTTTTTGTGGTGGTTGGTATGGCGTTTGAGAAGAAGGGGTTAGTGAGTGAAGATGATGCCATTGTTTTTGTTATGAAATGATTGTGTGTGTTTTTGTGTTTTTGTAGGAGGCGCTGGTGATCAAAGTGCATGCACGTGGATTCTAAGTACTATAAACTATTCTTGTCATGTCGATACTGCAATTTTGTCAAATCACAATAGTATACGTGTATATGATGTCGATCCTGTAATTTTGTTTATGAGAAGCTTTACTTCGTGCATGTAAACTGGTTGATGCATAATACATGCATAACAACCTTTTTAAACGGAAATTTTCATATAAACCTCGAAAGTACTCGTAGTAAAATTGTTGCATTCGCCAAGAAATATATGCCTTAAAACCAATCTAAGGCACCCAAACACAATCAAATAAGACAAAGTCTAAGTTTAAATGACACCAGCTACCTAGAAATAATACTAGACTAAGAGCATGCCCATACGTAACTTGGGTTAAAACTTAACGCAGTGCCACATCAGCTTTTACACTTTAACTTTAACTCAGAAAAAAACACACACAACAATAACCCAGCCTTAACTCAGCTTTAACTCAAATATTTTCAAATTCTACCCTCAACTAAAACTATTCTTTCATTTAATAACTAATAAAAACAACTTATATCAATACTTAAAATTTAAACATACATTAAACTTAAACGCAAGTTACATTAAACATGAAACATAAAGTACGATAATTAAACATAAAACTAAAATAATTAAACATAAAACTTCAAATCAATAGAACGAATCGTCGGACACCCACCCTTCATGACTCGAATAGGAGGCACTCGAATCATCCTCACGGGTTGGCACACGGTCTATTCCATTTGCCCATCGCCATTCTGCTCGACGGTTTCGACGATCCTGTTTAGCTTTTGCTCACGAGCTCTTGCCTCCATTTCTTCCTCATGTTAAACACGTAACAATTCTTGCATGTTTTGTTCTTCAAATTCTTCATCAGTCAACCCTCTCCAAATGGGTTGGTTTTCTTCCGGTGGATTGTTGACCGGTTGATCTTATTGATGTTGGACAACAGGTTGATTGGGCACCGGTTCATTTTCCAGTGTGAATACCGGAAAGATGTCTTCCGGTGGAGTGTTCACCGGTGCAATTGTATTCTGAATCGTGCTAGAGCTTGGGAATTGCTGGCCAAAGTCATGGTGAGTTGGAAATTGTTGGGAGAAGTCACGGTGTGTTGGAAATTGTTGGGAGAAGTCACGGTGTGTTGAGAATTGTTGGGAGAAATCCTTGCGAGACATTGTTTGAGAGAATTATTAGAGTTGTGTGAGAATTGTTTGTGACTTCTGTGAACTGTCAAAGGGTGTTAAATAATACCATAAATCCCGCCCATACATTTCAAATTTTGAATTTTAAACATTTAAAAATAATCCCGCTTTTGAATTTGAATATTCAAATTTAAACACGTTTAAAATTGAATTTTGAAATTTGAATATCCCACTCAGATTTTGAAATTCAAATTTTAAACGTTTAACCTTTCCTGTATATAGTATACATTATCTTATAATTATACACACACTTCAATTTCTACATAATGGCAAATCGTTGGGATATTGAAGAAGAAACCTTGCTAGCCGATATGTGGCAAGTGGTTCATGAATTCCATGCCGGCGAAGGACCTTTTTGGCAAGTCGTTACAGAAAGGTTTAATGAACAAGCAGTCGGTCCTCATCGGAGCAAATCCCAGATAACGAGCAAGTGGGCACGGATGAACTCTGAATGCCAATAATTTCATGCAATTCATGACAATTTGCAGCCTACACGTGACCCCTGGGTTCGTGTTGAAGATGCAATGAATGTTTTCAAAGAACGCAATGATGGGAAAGCATTCAAATATTTTCACGTTTGGTCGCTTTTGAGGTTCAACCACACTTGGTGCAGGTTTATGGGTTAATGGCTTTTGTATTCCATGAAGATGTGATGTATCGTTTGTGTTTTATGTTTCGTTTGTGCTGTATCTTGTGTTTGTTTAACTTTTAATTTGAATAAAACGCTTAACGGCTACTTTTCCAACGGCTATTTGTTTAACGGCTACTTTTCCCCTATAAAAACTAGTTTAACAGAACTATATTTTCTCACACAAATATCAATACTATTAACACACACAAAAAATGGCAAACAACCTAGCTGAGGTGCAAAAATCTATTCTTTCCCGTTTACGCAGCGAATAAGAGAAGGAACTCAGGTTGGTTAACAGTTTGCTTGGTGAGATAACTCGTTGTATAAGGCAGATGCATACTCGTGCTCCTGAGGTCGAAAGGTTACGTGATATGCCTCAAGACCATCCAATCATCAGCGTCAGGTTAGAAACTCTATTAAGAAATGATGAAACAGATTTGCAACTTCATGTCGCCTTGAAAATTGTTAGGGAACAAGTATTGCAAGTGTGGGAGGAGAAGTCAAATCTAATCGACAATTACAAAGCTATATAAATCGTATCTGTTGTATTTGTTTCTCGTATCATTTGTAATTGTATTTCCGTATCGTGTGTCTTTGAATAAATTAGTATCGTTTAAGAATTACAAGGGCCAAAATTGTCAACACACAAACATAAATACAGGGACCAGAAGTGTAAATTTTTTTTTTTTAAGCAAATGTGGCTTAACGCCACATTAGTGGCTTAACTTGCCACGTTAACGTGGCCTTAACGCGCTCCTCCACATCAATAACGCACGTTAACGTGCGTTAAAAAGGCCTTAACGCAGCCCTTAACGTTACGTGTGTTCATGCTCTAACTGAATAATCAAAACCTTAAAAATACGACTCTATGATAAACACCGTTTAACGAAGTAACTTGAGTGTTTTTGATGACCTTAATCCCAGAAACAATTTTATATCGTCTAATCGATTGTTCGTGAATATTTATTTGAACTACTCCATAGTTTAAAAAGTTAATTAATAGTCCATATCTTTGATACTTGATCTTGGCCGTTTGGTGAATTGTTGCATATGACGTGGAAAAGTTGGATCACATTGCTCAGGGCTATTTATTTAAATTGGGCTCATATATTTCCCAAAAACAAGTCCAAGAATCCATCACATAAGCATAAATTTTGGCAATTATAAAGATGAAGATCAAATATTATACTCCGTAAAAGAAACTGCATCGTGAAGTCTAAGAAAAATTTTATTGTTTTTCTGTTTCTAAATTCTTTGAGAATAAAATGATTTTTCTTCTTTAGGAAAGAGTTAAGAATTTTAAAAAACCCGTTTAGTTAGAGTTACATTTTTCTTTTCTTTTTTAAATGAAAAGTTGGAGTTATAACGGCGGACGGTTGCGGCGACGGTGCGCAGTAGAAGATGACAC
Organism: Artemisia argyi; assembly: GCA_030686995.1. Classification (NCBI taxonomy): domain Eukaryota; kingdom Viridiplantae; phylum Streptophyta; class Magnoliopsida; order Asterales; family Asteraceae; genus Artemisia; species Artemisia argyi. The sequence goes on from CM060699.1 coordinate 111,748,627, forward strand.
GAGAGATCAGTGTTAGAATGATGTATGTTTTATGTTGAACAGATCTCATCTCTTAATTGATAAATAAATGAGAAAGAAAAAAAGTGAGAAGAGTATAATAGGCTTTTATTTTTTAGTCAAAATTTAGAAAATGAGAATTTCACTATTTTTGAAAATTGTTGGAAAAAGTGCGACTAAATGGATTTTCAGTTTTTTCATTTTCAAATGAAAATTTTACTAGAAAAAATGGAGTATTTCTCTCCAACTAAACGCACCAACTCTTTCATATTTTGAGAAAATGGCGTTGTAATATGTTTGTAGAGTCGTGTTTTTACTACATCACATGCATTCATTCTTACTGCATCACATAAGTATATAAACATCAATGCATTACAAAAACACAGATGCAGTGAGATTTATATAAATTTAATGGCACGAGATACCGAGACACCCTAAGGCTAGGGACAGTAAGGTCACACGACTGAGAAGATTGATCGATTCTATTCGGTCGCTACTTCCGTGGCTATTCGATCGAAGGAGGAAGAAAAGCCAAAACGATCGTGTAGGGGATCGATTGAAGTTTACTTTTTTTTTTTTGCCTTTGTGTGTGTATTAATTAATTAAAAGAGGTATTTTGTAGGTATTATTTTTGTAGTGTAGGTCGTCTTACTGGGGCACCCAATCGCCTGCAGGTCGCTGGAGAGAGAAAGCTGACGTGGCTGGGAAAAATAGGGGGATTGAATCCCCTTACTGTGTCCAGCCTAAGGCTTAAGGAACCGAATGCATGTATGTACTTATTTTTAGCCTGAATCACATAATACTGACTGGCTACATTTATTATGTTGCTAAGTGCTAACAAGTTTAAAAGAACTAGCTCATAGCATGTGGACTTGACCCATTAACCCCAATGTAACACAACTTTTTGTATTTTCTTTGTTACACTCACATCAAAAGACATTGAGTACACTAAATTATTTAAACATTACAAGATTTTCTTTTGAGAAATAAGACTACAGATACTAATTGACAAAATATTTTGTTCGAGCACCGCAACACACAAGTATGTATGTTTAAAAACATAAGATGGAAATCTTAAAAAGAGCAATGTTTACAAAGCAAAAAAGGAAACATGAAAGTGTATAATAGAAGAGAAGAGTAGTAGTGAAGCTTTCAAAAGACCCACAAAACAGAAAAAACAAAACCAAGCATCGACGGCTTTCTGTCTGTATTCCATTAGCCCCGCAAATCAATGCCACTTTATGACCCTACCAACTTTCTTACACTTGAAAAAAATACTCCGACCAATGCATACGCCAATTTCAGTTCCAATGTTGATACTTGATATCATGATATGTGTAAGCTAAAAATTTGTAGGCTTATCGGTAAACAAACGTTACTATCTTCAACTAAGCTTCACGTCAGCTTTTATCTTTACAACTACTATAATCATCAACATAGTGTAATAACATTATTAACATCACCATCAAAACATACTCTACTTAAATACAAATATGTTCCACAAAAACTAAAATCACACACACACACACATACAAACACACCTCCACAAGTTGGTCGTTTGAACGACCAAGGACACGTCCCCTATGGGTGTCTCTAATAGTGTACGACACGTCTTTGGGCTGCCACGGAAGCAAAGCACCTATGGGTGTCTCTAATAGTGTACGACACATCTTTGGGCTGCCACGGAAGCAAAGCACGGGTCGAACATTGCTTATTATCACTAGTCTAAGAGTGTTAAGTGCGTGTGGTGTTATCTATCCTGCTATAGATGCGTCACGTCAGTTTTTACTCTATATTATTCTTAAAACACAAAACCTCAAAAACATCATCCACAATAACATTCCTATTACATAAAAAAAAAAAAAAAAAAAAAAAAAAAAAAAAAAAAAAAAACTCACTTTACACTAGAAAAAATTAAAATAAAAACAAAATACATACAAACCGGCTGTTATAGTCACAACGTGATGCCTATAATACACCCAAAAGTGCATTATGGCTTCATTATAAGCACCAAATTGTGTCTATAACATGTTGCACCTTGCTAAGTATTTTTAACTCACCAATACCAAAATATTGTTATTGTTAAGCAATTTGAACCAGAGTCTTTTGTTTTGTCATTTTAAACATACTTGAATTTCAAGAACAAAAGATAAATGTTTTTACAGCTAAGTAAGCTAAATTCGCTTTAATTATTTGGGTCATGCCATTGAGATAGACAATTCAACCGGTTGATCGATTTGCATGAATATCGAAAATTTCAAGGTTTTATAAATTAGTATGCGGTGAAATTGTAGAACATTATATTATTTTGACAAAGTTCATGTTTTTGAGTTTTCCCCCTTTAACTAAGATAATCAAATTGCCCGATAACAAATATTAATATCATGACTGGAAACTTTAAATTTACAACTTCTCGAATATATATTATTGCAATAAGTTCTACATATCAATAGTTATAGAATGTCAAGTTCTTAAAACCTTATTGTTTAGTACTACTCGGTCCAAAAATAAATCATGAAATAATCAATGTTCATGACTACATCTTTTGTAAATGTGACTGTACGCTTTCAATGAGTATCTAAAACATGGTTCATTTCTTTTATACGAACACATTCTAGTCTTCTCGAATTAACTATTCGTGAGAATGACTTTATAAAACATCGTTGTTTGATTTATTAAAATAAGCTTTTTACCTATAAAATAAGTCAAGTCCCAGCTGTAGAGTTTGATAAAAACAGTCACGTACGTCTTTTTCACATCCCTTTCTTTTATCACAAGTTGTAAATGTATATGCGTTTGTTTGACAATAACACTTTATATTTTAACCTCAAGCTAGGGTAGTACAATTACAATGTAACCATAGGTTTAAATATTTTTCCATCGTATATATAAATGTCTCACAATTACACCATTCATGCATACACTCTAACAACACTACTCACTAAAAATGACCCGGTGGGACTTAAACATCCACCGATCACCGGTGCCATCACTTATCACCCTCGCCGTCATCACCGCCATCCTCTTCATCCACCCCACAGCCGCATGGCGGCCATGGTCTCACCTCAAACCCAACACAACAAACCTTGAATTCGGACCTTCGAAAAAGTATGAAGGCTCGTCCGAATTCGTTAAGCTTAGGTACCACATGGGACCTGTCCTAACAGCCGACATTACCGTACACATTATTTGGTACGGTACATGGCTTAGGACAGAAAAGAAAATAATCCTGGATTTCATAAACTCAATTTCATCTACCACCAGCCAGTCCCCATCAGTTTCTGGTTGGTGGAAAACAGTACAACAGTACACTGACCAGACCGGTTCAAATATCTCAAGAACCGTTCAGGTCGGTGAACAGAAAAACGACAGACTAATGTCGTACGGAAAGACTCTTACACGTCTTTCCGTACAGTCTGTCATAAAATCGGCAATATCCGCCAAAACAAAACCATTACCAATCACCTCAAAAAGCGGAATATATCTATTACTAACATCTCAGGACGTATACGTTCAGGACTTTTGCCAGAACGTATGTGGGTTCCACTACTTTACGTACCCATCCATAGTGGGGTACACACTACCCTACGCATGGATAGGAAACTCCAGGAAACAGTGTCCTGGAACATGTGCGTATCCATTCGCAGTTCCGGACTACATTCCAGGATTAAAACCCGTAAAATCTCCCAACGGAGACGTGGCAATAGATGGAATGATAAGTGTAATAGCTCATGAACTCGCTGAAATAGCATCTGACCCGTTTGCCAACGCTTGGTATGCTGGTCAAGACCCTGTGTTTCCAGTTGAGATAGCTGATTTATGTGAGGGTATTTATGGAACTGGTGGTGGTGGGTCCTACACAGGACAAATGATCAACGATGGAGATGGTGCCACGTATAATATGCATGGGATTAAACGTAGGTTTTTGGTTCAATGGGTTTGGAACCATGTGTTAAATTACTGTACTGGCCCTAATGCACTTGATTGATAGAGGGTATAGTATAGTTTGTAATACGTATTTTTGTTTTAAGTTAACCATGGGTTTTTTACTCTTTTTATTGGTATTACAATAATTATTTTTGCTGTGTTTATTGTTTCAAGTTTAAAAGGTTAAAAAAGAAATAATAAAAATAAAAATAAATAAATAAAAATAAAAAATAAAATATGGTGAGATGTACAATTTTAATTGGAAAATGTGCAAATTAAAGTTTTGTTTGTATGTCTCTTTCCTACCATATGTCGATGTCAACAAGCAATGGCCTTGACTCGAGATATTTTGGTTTCTAAATTTTATAGCAGTGATATTTTATTATTATTATTGTTATTGTTATTATAGTAAAAGTGAACAAGTCAGATTTAAATAGAGCAACTCGTGACAAAAATTTTACTCCAAGAGGGTCCAAGTAATTAAGTAATACGAAGCATAATAAAGTTAAAATGTTTTAAAACGTAGAAATTTACGCAAAACATATATACAAGTGTCAAAGCATAATAAGTGTGATTATTTCGCCTTCTATGGAAAAATTAAAACTTGCGCTCTCCATGAAAAATTAATAATTCTAAAGTACCCGCAAAGTACAAATTATTTTTTAACACATTCACAAACTTTGTACTTAAAACTATACTGGAAAAAGAGTGTTGGAGTTCTTAGATAACAAGTTAAAAGAGCAACTATCATAGAAAAGCAACTGGCTTGGCTTATAGCGCATCAACAATGGCGCCGGTTGTGATGTCATAGCGCAGCCTTGGCTCTCAAGGCCTTTGCGAAGGAGTGTGGCGCTATGATACCTTAGAGTGTTCGGTGAAATGTCTCAATCACACGTTATAAGGGTTTTTTTTTTTTTTTTTTTTTTCTATGGTACTGCTATAACATGTTAAACTACACCGTAGGTTTGGTGTTATAGGGTTTTAGCCATGGACATGGCGAGAATTATGACTTTTTTTGTGAGCAAGTGGAGTATTTTTTATGATGTGTTATAAGAATTTTATTAGAGAAGATGTTTATTTTATGATAGTGTTATAAAAGTACATCCTGACAGTACCTATAAAACTTGGGTTGTGTTATACAAACTTTCCTTATATTGTCACATTAGTGGGGTTTGATCAAACCATATAATCCGCAATACATACCGTACAAACTAACAATGCATGCAATGATTGAAAAATCCTCCCTACAAAGGTCCAAATAACTTGCCCCATAAAACTTACATGATACGAGTGCACTTACATGGTTAAACCGTACAACCCGCAATACTACGCTATGTTTTGTATATATCACCAATACGCTAATTATCTAGTGACCTATTTATGAAAAGTCAAAAAGAAATACTAATTAACAGAATAAACTATGGAAAAGCGTATAGTCCAATTGTCCAAAGCAAATATGGCGGAAAAGAAGCAAAGTGGCGCCTAAAAAGCCACTATTCTTTTGACCAAATAAAGTACTAGTACTATTTTAATACACACTTTAAAAATACCAAAATATGTTTGATGGTATTGGTTTATTGAAGGGAAAGTGATAAAAAAATACATTAAACTTGACACTTTTTATCATTGTATGTTGCTAACTATTTTTTTTACCATTGTAACACAAAACTTGACATTTTTTGTCATTGTATGTAAATAATGTCGCATCGTTAGTCCTTTACACTAACAGTCATTAGTAAATAACTTAAAATTCTGTTTTCTTCCGATTTTACACGTTTTCATCCGTCTTCTTACGTTTTTGTCTGATTTTCCATGTCTTCTTCCGTTTTCGTTCGCTTTTTTTCGTTTATGCCCCTTTTTTTTACGTTTTCGGCCGTTTTTTTACGTTTTCGCCAGGTTTTTACGTTTTCGGCCGTTTTTTTACGTTTTCGCCGTTTTTTAACGTTTACACCTGTTTTTTTACGTTTTCGCCAGGTTTTTACGTTTTCGTCCGTCTTTTTTACGTTTTCGTCCATTTTTTTACGTTTACGCCGGGTTTTTTTTTACGTTTTCTCCAGGTTTTTACGCTTTCTTTCGTTTTTTTACGTTTTCTTCCGTTTTGTTACGTTTTCGCCGTTTTTTTACGTTTACGCCCGTTTTTTAACGGTTTCACCCGGTTTTTTACGTTTTATTCATTTTTATATGTTTACGCCTGTTTTTTTACGTTTTCACCCGGTTTTTTTTACATTTTCTTCTGTTTTTTTACGTTTTCACCTATTTTTTAACGTTTTCGACCGTTTTTTACGTTTACGCCCGTTTGTTTTACGTTTTCACCTGGTTTTTTACGTTTTCTTCTGTTTTTTTACATTTCCGCCCTTTTTTTTACGTTTTCGCCTATTTTTTTACGTTTTCGTCTTTTTTTTACGTTTACTCCCGTTTTTTTACGTTTACACCTCTTTTTTTACGTTTTCTTCCGTTTTTTTAAGTTTTTGTATGTTTTTTTACGTTTATGCCCCTTTTTTTAACGGTTTCACCCGGTTTTTTTATGTTTTCTTCGTTTTTTTGTTTACGCCTGTTTTTTTACGTTTTCACCCATTTTTTACATTTTCTTCATTTTTTTATGTTTACGCCTGGGTGAAAACGTAAAACAAATGGGAGAAAACATAAAAAACCGGGAGAAAACATAAAAAAACGGGCGTAAACGTAAAAAAAAAGGACGAAAATGTAAAAAAAATAGAAAAAAACGTAAAAAAAAAAACTGGGTGAAAACGATAAAAAATGAGCGTAAACGTAAAAAATGGACAAAACGGTTAAGAGATGAGAGAAAACATAAAAAACCGGGTGAAAACGTTAGAAAACAGGCGTAAACGTAAAAAAAATGGACGAAACGGTTAAAAGATGGAAGAAAACCTAAAAACCTGACGAAAACGTAAAAAAAACGGGCGTAAACGTAAAAAAACGTAAAAAATGGGCGTAAACATAAAAAACGGACGAAAACGTAAAAAAGACGTAAGAAAACGTAAAAACCTGGCGAAAACGTAAAAAAAACGGGCGAAAACGTAAAAAAGGGGACAAAAACGTAAAAAAAACGGGCGTAAACGTAAAAAAGACGGAAGAAAACGTAAAAACCTGGCGAAAACGTAAAAAAATGGGTGAAAACGTAAAAAAAACGGGCGAAAACGTAAAAAACCGGTTGAAAACGTAAAAAAGGGGTGTAAACGTTAAAAAAAAGGGACGAAAATGTAAAAAACTGGCGAAAACGTAAAAAAAACGGGAGAAAACGTAAAAAAACAGAAGAAAACATAAAAAACTGGGTGAAAACGTAAAAAAACGGGCATAAACGTAAAAAAACAGACGAAAACAGGAAAAAAACGGAAGAAAACGTGTAAAATCAGACAAAAACGTAAGAAAACGGATGAAAACGTGTAAAATCGGAAGAAAACGGAATTTTACGTTATTTACTAACGACCGTTAGTGTAAAGGACTAACGATGAGACATTTTCTACATAAAATGACAAAAAATGTCAAGTTTTGTGTTACAATGGTAAAAAAAATTAGTTGGCAACATACAATCGTAAAAAGTGTCAAGTTCAATGTATTTTTTTTATCATTTTCCCTTTATTCAAATACGTTTTTTTTTTATGTCTTATTATCTTGGTTTAATGTTCGTTTTAGATTTATTTTCAGTTCACAACTTGGTTTAGTATGTTACTCCGTAATTTTTCAGTTCAACTATGTTGCAAGACCCGTTCATTGTTTTTTAATATATTTTGATTTGTTAATTGTCATATTCTAGAAAAACCAAGATTATCAAAATAATCTTTTATATAATAAAAGAATTACATCATTTCAGAGTGTTTTTGTAAATCTCTTCTCAATGTAAAAAAAATTAGGCCAATAGGAGAGCTCGATTTTGCCACATAAGCAAAATCAAGCGACGTGATTGGCCAATAAAAAGTCAAAATTGAATTGATTTTGGTCAAACTTTAATAACTTTGGTGGAGAATTTGATTGAGGAAAAAAACATATAAAAATATATGTGTCAAATTTATGAAAATAAAAACTTAAAAAAAAGAAGGGGTAATTAATAAACATTAGTAGTTGAATTTTAAATATATTATATGGGGTTAAGTGTAAAATTATAAATCTCCATGTTTTTTTATAACTTTAGATAATAAAAAAAATAACCTCTTACACTTTATAACTCCTACACTCTATAATATGAACTTTATTTACAATTACATGAGTATTAGTACTGGCTTGAGACTTTCATCCATTAAACTTACAAAATTCTACAAATATACGAATTAGGTTTAATATACGTTAAATATTTTAAAAACAAATATTTGTTTTAAACTTTCATCCATTAAAATATTTTTTACTATGTACGTTAAATAAGAACTCATGTTATTCTATTTAAAAATTTAATCTATGCGTACACGGATTTGAATATTAAATACGGCTAAATTATTATTAACGGTAATATGAATATCAACGACTCATATACTTATTATTTAAAGTTTATATACGGATATCCTGAAAACATTTTTGAAGAACAGAGCCCACAAATTTTAACCCACATAAGAATCAGTATTTCCATTCCTCTCTTCTTTTCTACCCCACATAACAAAGCCTAAACATTCGTTCTTTCAATTCATGAGATTGGATATTCATGATGTATTGCAGTGATGAACAAATGTTTATGTTTTAATTCATGAATATCCAATATCACCAGATATAACAATCGCATCCATCTTCTATAACCCGAATCAAACCATACCTTCCCAAAATCAAACCAATTCGAGAATCAAAAACGAATATTAAAACGTATAAAACCGTACAAAAACGTATACAGTTGTCGATGTTTAAGCTTAAAAATGTATTAATGACTGAGATTAGGTTTAAGTTCAGTTTTTATTTATTTATTTATTTATTTTTATTTTTTTTAATGATCTTTTGGTGTTGGGTTTAGCTGATAAAGTTTGTTAAATTTGACTTTGTGTTTTGTTGAAGTTTCGCTTTTGTGGGTCTTTTGGATTGTTTAGTTGATAAAGTTGTGAAATTTGTTCAACTTAATGGTAGATTATGTTGAAGTTTTTATTCTTATAGCGTTCAGGCATAATAAAGTGGTGATTGGTATGCTTTCTGTATGTGTTATGATGATCTCAAGTAAGAATCTCCCTCTATTAATAGTTGTAAATGAGTTTGTATAAATAAGTTTTTAGTGTTTTTGTGTACTTTAAGTTAACTAATTATTAGGGGTCACTAATGTTGTCAAGTGAGTTTCGACATGTTTTCATAATTTCGTAGGTCTTGGATGCAAACTCTATAAGATTTGACACAAAGATTCAATGGCATACGTGAGATATTTTTTGTTTAAAATACAAATTGGGTGTAACACAATGAGTATATTTGCAATTATAAACTCATTATATGGTGACTATCTGAGCTGCAAAAAGACTTCACGTCGAATATGTACTCTACGGGTAAATTGTGTATATCCTTATAAACAACTATTTGATTGGAGCATAATGGAGTGTTGTTCTTTATACGGAAGTGATTGGCACACTTTTGTTTTTTTATCGGGACAGTCACGGTACAAGTAGTTAAAGCAACTTATACTAAAGGTACAACTGTTTATTGTATAATGTGGAGTGTCCCAATAAAAATTGAGAGTGCTGCCAACCACTTCCCTTCTTCATATGATATGGGGGATGATTATATATCACACTTGAAAAAAGATTATGCGTTGCAAAGTAACTTATGTACCTTCTAATATAATCTGAATCATTAAACAACCCATTGTAATACTATTCTTTTGAATTTGAATTTGATTTGGATATATAACATCAACTAAAATAGTTAAGGTTAAAGTTGAATCAAATTAACTATGAAAATTTAAACTGGACACTTATTTTGAGACGAATGTAGTATAAAGATTCGGCTTTTAGCATATTTACCTTAAATTAACAATTACTCAAAGAAAAAAACATTATAATTAAATTTTATGTCAAAACCCCGTGCGTACACGAGTATTATAACTAGTTCCATAGTATGCGAAAAGTAACCAAATATACAATACACGCATGGTCGCATGGAGCATGATTATAAAATATATTTTTAATTTGAACCATTCTTTAACAAATAAACCCGTGAATACTGTTGTTAAGGTAGGGTCCAATATTATTTCGGTGGTTCTCAATCTATTTTTGATTGATTTGTTTCTAATCTTTGTTATTATTTATTTTTTAGTTGCAAGTGTATGGCTTTTCGATTTATACATTGCAACGAACAAAAAGACCATAGGAAGTTAACGTGACCAACAGTTAATTTTGTTACCAAAATCAAATCCAGCTACTATTGTTTAGCAGAATTAGAGCAAAAGGTGCGGTGAATCGCGGTTTCTTTTCATTTAGATCTCAGCGGGTGACATATCACTTTAACACTCTCATTTTAAAATATCTTCTCACTCATAACACAAAACAAACTCTTCATTTGAGTTAGACCCATCCCAAATTTTATTTTCTTTTTCATTTTTTTACAAATAAAATTACAAAAATTATATAAACTAAAAAATAAACTTTTCAAATATTTAAAACTTTTTTAATGTTTAAAAGTATAAACTATTTTTTTTAAATGTTTGAGCCTATAAACTAAGGGCCTGTTTGATTTGTAAGTGGGATTGAAATTAGATTGGAATTTGAGAAAGGTTTGAAAGAAATGGAGTAGATAGAAATATATTATATTTTATTATTTAATAAATAATAAAAAAGATTATTAAAGTTTATTATTATTTTAATCTTAAATAATTAAATAAGGCCCACCAAATGAATAAATATGTGGTATGAAGTAAAGAGTTGCAATATTGGGGCCCACTTTTGAATGCATATAAGCAAATCCCGGCTATCACTTGTGGAATCAAAAATTGCATTATTTAGGGTAGTGGCAGCCATGCCGTTGGGCCAGCGGTTTGCCCCCAAACCGCCGGGGAACACCGCCGCCACCCCAGCGGTTTGGGTGGGCGGTTTGGTTCAGCGGCAAAATACCCTGCTGCGGTTTGGAGTTTGAAATGGTTTGAAATGTGAACGTTGGGGAAAAAAACAAAAAAAAAATAGACGTTAGGGGGAGCGGCACAAAAAAAAAAAAAAAAAAAAAAAAAAAAAAAAAAAAAAAAATACCAAACACAATACAAATAAACTACACTTATTCAAATACACACACCATACAAATTACTACTAAATCCTTTACATTTCACACAATGGTGTCATCATCTTCTTCATCCGATGAGTTATATTTCCCCCCCCCCCCCCCCATGACTTTTCAACAAAATCAATCCATGGGTAGTACTCTATCAACCTTTTTAGCCATGTACGATTCGATTGAGGACACAGCAACCTCTACCGAACCACGAGCGTCTGTCACCCGTTTTCGTGAAAAAGCTTTACAAAATCTAAAGGATGACTATTTCGTTGAACAACCAAAGTTTGCCCACCATATTTTTCGAGATAGGTTTCGTATGAATAAAAGGTTGTTTTTAAGAATTGTTGGTGATATTGAAGCGAGATTCGAATGGTTTCAAGAGGGCGTTGATGCGAGGGGGGCAAAAAGTTTCACGGCTTTACATAAATGCACATCGGCCATTCGGCAACTCGCAACGGGTGAACCTCCGGATAGATTTGATGACTATTTAAACATGGCACGAAGAACGTCAGGTTATAATTTTTTTTTATTTAATGTTGTCGTTATATTTTTTTTATTTAATGTTGTCGTTATATTAACAGGAGAATGCCTTGATCATTTTTGCAATGCGGTTATTGAATTATATGGTCGAGAGTTTTTACGTAGGCCGACATCTCATGACATTGCACGCTTATACGAGACACATGAAGAACAACATCACATTCCTGGAATGCTTGGTAGCATTGATTGTACACATTTTGTTTGGCGAAATTGTCCTAGACATTTGAAAGGCCAATATAAGCGTGGCGATCACCAATACCCGACTATTATGCTTGAATCCGTCGCTTCATACGATTTGTGGATTTGGCATTCGTTTTTTGGTCCTCCCGGTGCTAACAACGATATAAATGTTTTGAATCAGTCTCCGTTGTATCTTACGGAGCGAAATGGAACGACGCCAAACAGTTCATTTTCTGTAAATGGACGTAATTACAAACGTGAATATTATCTTACCGATGGAATCTATCCTACATATTCTACGTTTGTTAAAGCATATAAGCATCCCACTGATCCGAAGGAAAAGAGATTCAAGAAGTTACAAGAGTCTGCAAGAAAAGATATCGAGCGAGCTTTTGGTCGTCTTAAGGCAAAATGGATGATTCTCAGTCATCCTCTCCGTCCTATGACGGTCGAAAAGATTCGACAAATCGTTAATACTTGTATCATATTGTGCAATATGATTTTAAAAGACGACGAGATGGCAATATCACCGGTTCATATAATGGATCCGCCGGTCGCGCCAGTATATGACGATAGTGTACTACCGGAGTTACTCGACGAACAAATCCATTATCGTCTCCAATATGATCTTACGAAGCACGTTGAGGCTCAAAACTTAGCATACCTCGATGACTAGTTATTTCTTTTATTTTTTTTACGTATTATGTAATTTTCTATTAATTATGCTTTTTTTTTCCAAGTATTATGTATTTTTATTTTAATTATTAATGAAATATTATGTTTTTATTAAATTATTTATTTATGAAATAAATAAATAAATAAAAATTGGTGGTTTGGGAGGTATGAAAAAAGTATGGTTGCCACTAAAAAAGGGTTGAGAGGTATGGAAAAAGTGTGAGTGAGGTGGAATGATATTATTGGTTGGTTGGGAGGTATGGATTTTTTTGGGAGGTATGGTTGCCACCACCCTTAGAATCTAAGGGCTCACATTTGAATCCATTCCGTATAACCAAAACAAATTTTTTAACTTTGACTCCATTCTTTGAAAGTGATTACCCCACACCAAACGGGCCCTAAACCTTTTAGTGTCTAAGGGTATGAATTAAAACTTATATATATTTAAAAAAAAAATGTTTGTCTTGTTCCTCTTAAAAACACACACACAATTTAGAAAACTCAAACCTAGTTCTTTAAACATACAATTTAAAAATCAAAAATAGAAAAAAAGAAAATAAAGTTGTTATCTTTTTGTGCTCCGTTTGAACGGCGAAGAAGAAACAGCGAGCTCCCGACGAGACCTGTTGGTATGGCGGCGAAAAGTGGCAAGGAAGCCACGTAGGAGCGGCGAGCGAAGAATATCACCACTGTTTGCTCTTAGATAGATCTAAAACTAACGTTCGCTATTGATCAATTGACTTACATTACTCATTTTACCAACATGCTAAGGACACAATTCACTCTAAACCCCAACAAACATAGCGAGTGGTCAAGGATATAGAAGCCCACTTCGACATGACTGTGAGACAGAAAACAGTTTTTGAGTGTCTACGGGTACCACATGCTAAAGATTTTCTACTAACTATCCCAATAGACGGGCCAGGTCAACATATGTCACCGTTGGAATAACGTGCCATCTTTAAATATCGCCTCATGATTTTTGATTTTTGGTTGATGATATATGCCCAGTTTGTCACAAGACATTTCCTTTGAGGAATATGCGGTTTATCGCAAAAAGCTAGGCTTTAAGTGCAAACATAATATGGTTATGGACATCCTTTTTGACGTATGTAGGCGTGCCGGGATCTCCACCAAGAGAGAAGCACGTGTATGCTTTTTGACTGACCCGTTGGATGAAAGATTCACACTCTTTTGGTTTTTGGATGGGTTGAAGGGAAACATGCGTGTGTGGATCTAACCAGGGTTTCTCCTCTCGTGGGTTTGAGTAGTCGAGGTTTTACAGTAGGACATGCTGCTTTAAAACCGCCTCGTACAAAGAAACAAAACACGAGAAGGTGTGTATTGAAAATCAACATGTTTTTATTTCTTTCACATTTGACACTTTTGGTTTCCTTGCACTTGAGACAGGGAGCTCCTCAACAAGTCCAACGACTTATGCATAGTAATGTTATGACACATAGATCAATAAATGTTGTTTTCAAAAGAATTAGTTTTACAATCCAAAACAGAGGCTAGCGGTGCAACTTGTTTTTCGTTTGCTTTTTACCTCTATGTAAATTCAAAATATATGACTAAATATAGTCAATTGGTCATTAAAAACATTGTAACATTCATTGGACCATTTATTTGCAAAACTATATAAGGAACAATTATTAAAACACTAGCAAGATTTCGTAATAGTATAGGTTGGAATTCATTGAATAACTCAAGGCAATTTATATATCTTCAAGCATGAATAAAAGTCTTAACATAAGATCTAAATATTTAAATAAATTTTATGTCAATCAAAGTCGAGCTAAACTGATTGATGATATTAAGTTTTGGAATATGGAAGATTTCTTCATTGACCTTTTTTTATGAATTATGACAATCAGTTGGTAGATATTGAGGTTGACACCAAAGGCTCTCAGGCTTTGGAAACATATGTGAGATAAAAAAATTATGAGATATGTGATGTAGGTTGTAAAAAAAATTGTCGTTAAAAAAATCCAATTGACTCAGATTGCCAATTTGCCACTCTCCAAAAAGATACGGAGTATTACGCAAAACGCTAGCCATGGACAGCTACAAATTAAACCCATGCGTCAATATATGCTAATTTATGTGGCTGAATAATCGCCATCGACAAGGTGAAATGACGAAGACTAGAGCTTATGGCTTTGTCACTAAGTTAGAATGTAATATTAGCGAATTAAACTTTGTCATATTATATCCTGAGAAAACACACAAATGTGAAAATTTGAATAACAGGAGTCAATTTTTACGTAGTGTACAAAGGTTGGATGACTCTCAAACGATATAACTGTAATTTTCCATTTTTGACTATGTGAATTTAATCACCAAAACTAGATTGCTGATTTAAAGTTATATTTCTTTGTAAACTGATTTAGTTCACTTTGAGCAGTATTTGTCTAAATTATACTCAAATTGTTCGTTTAAAAGATTTACTCATAAATTAGCCGAAATTGCCACCAGATTACCAATGCCAATCCATCATGTTTGTGGTCGACATTTTGAACGAGTATATTTGCATTTAGTCATAAAATAGTCATGATTCTTTTCAAGATGTAATATTAAGACAATACCGTTTACGAAAATGCAATCTTGGACAAAAAAAAAAACTGCCAATCATTCATACTAGCAAAACATGGTATGTTTCTTTTGCATGCTAGACTAAGTGTAATAAGTAGCCCCAAGACTGCATTCACCACCGTCACATCGATGTCACCTCAGTTTTCTCTCTCTGCAACCAATTTTACTACCAACTTAGTGTAATAAGACAACCAACTTCACCACTCACATATACTCACTTATACACAAGTATACACCATATAAACAAAATAACAACTCACTTGTGCCCACACAAAACTCTCCCACGACTCGGTCTTGCAGTCGACCGAGTCATCCCACTTTTCCCTTGAAGACGCGTGGCTTGGAGGCTCCGTAACAATGAAGACGCGTCTTAATTGGCTTAAGACTCGTTCTTGAGTTTTCTATTACGCCTGGTCTTACATGTCCCATAATTTGTCGGTAACAAGAAGTCATACAATGGTTTGAATAGTTATATTGGACCTAGTAATATCCTATAAGAATTTAAGAAGCTAGTAATGGATGAACTACCAGCGAGCACATTGCACACGGATGGTATAACCTACCATAGGCCCTCATTAAACCTAGTTTGCTAGTAGGTGTTGGCTATTCAAATCCAACCTAAAACATGCTTATCATAGTACACAAGATACCAGTCTATTTGTATCTATCTGTAGTTCCATGTCCTACAATCCATGTGCTTAAGTAATTCTGACCCCCTTAACTCATGGACCACCTATTCATCAAATACATAATGATAAAATCTCACAACCATAAATTTGTGACATAGAAAGATTGTTGTAAAGTTGTTGCATATTGATTTCCTTTTAAGAACAAAGGTGTCAAAGTAGTGGTGAGAGGAATGGGTTGGTTTTGGTACCATCAAATATGGTGGTTGAGGTAGGGGTCACTAAGAGTCTAAAATCGTGTGAAACGACCACTGAGCAAATGTGTATAAATTGATGTCGACAGTTGAAAAGTAAGGGCAATTAATATTAAGAACTTTGATGGATGAACAGAATACAAATAATAACACACATGAGACAAAAGGCGATAGATTTATGAGTAACAGTGATAGAGTATATGGACAAAACAATACGGAGTGGAGAATGATGTCTAAACCAAAAAAATTCGAGTATCTATAACGTAGATTCTAATACTGGTCTAATCTAAGTATCTAAATAAGGGTTTGTTACTTTGGTACAAAGTTACGGTACTAGTAAGGAACTAGTCATTTAAGTTATAGTAGAAGTGACAAAAATAAATGGGTTGGGCATGGGTCAAAATGGGTAATTTTGGTACGGGTATTAAGTACAAACAAGTCGGGTTGACCCGAAACATTTTTCCTCTAATGAATTAGAGGAAAAAGACTTTTGACCTGTTTGACCTATTCAACTCATCAGAGATCAAATGTGCTCCATATCTTTTTTGGGTAAGGGTTACCCCGGTAAAATATAAATGTGCTCCATATCAACCCATTCGCATGTAGATGTCTATGTTATGGTTGACAAAATCTGGATACTGAATTGTATAGGTGCTGCTAGACATATGTTTGCATAATGTGTCACGTGTTTAACCGTAACACTGTAACTTAACAAAACAGTCTTTCTTCTTCTGCTCAGCCAAATTTCGTTAAGTGGGTAGGATGATGGTTTAACTGTCTAGTTGTATTATTAATAGAGGCAATCTTTTTTCTATGAATGCACTTAATGCGTTAACGTTCATGAATTATATAACAAGCATACACACAATAAACCTAGATAACATGTTGCATTATGTAACTAGTAGCTACTGAGAGTCAAACAATAAATTACACGACAGTAATAATTTGATTGCGGTTACAATAGATGTAGTTACACATCTGGTTAAAAAGTTTGGAACTGGTGGTTGAAGGAAGAGTATCTTTGCATCCAAAACTTAATGGCATTTATAAGTTATAATCCACCTTCTGACTTGTTTGCTTTTTCACCTCACATGTCTTCATAACTCTCAGTGTAATAAATTTCAATTAAAGCAACAATCTTTCAACAGTTTGATTAATGGGATGGCTACATAGGGTAGCAAGATAAAAATTTAGAGGCCAGAAATGGAAATAACTAGTTATCTGCAATGTAAGCAGCTGCAAATATATGTATATC
Source organism: Artemisia argyi (assembly GCA_030686995.1). Classification (NCBI taxonomy): domain Eukaryota; kingdom Viridiplantae; phylum Streptophyta; class Magnoliopsida; order Asterales; family Asteraceae; genus Artemisia; species Artemisia argyi. The sequence continues at coordinate 111,765,855 of CM060699.1, forward strand.
TAACTTTCTGTGTGATATATGAATTATAATAACCAAGCTTTAGAAAAGACAGACTCTGTAAGCAGACTAAAATATTATCCGTTAAGGCAGCCCGGGCATGTCCAGCTGGTAGGAATGATTAGCACACTCACACCATGATAATTGTACAAGATGTAAAAAAAAAAAAAAATGTGCTTACTTGTTCTGTGGTTTGCCTATATTGTTTTAATCTCATTTCCATGGTTCTTATTAAAGCTTGTAAATTATAATTGTTAAGTATATGGGTTGACTTTGGCTATGTTTTCTCTAAACGGGTAAACTTCAAGAACTTAGTTGAAAATGGAGCGGGTTGAAGTGACACGAAGTATATAAAATATCTTTATTAAAACCATTAGAGTAATATCTTGATGATAGTGCCTAATCATATTGAACATGACAATTCATAAGAAAAACAAAAAAGAAATAGAAGTTGGTGGTTTAAACGCTGACCTGTTTAAACAGTGTCACCCACCCGCTTCAATCCATTTCGCCACCTTGATTTTTAACTTGGATGCACGAGATATAATGCTTATGGTCCATATAGGACTTCATACTCTCATTAAGGACTCGATATAAATTATTAGTATATTTGGTATTGTGATTGTGATAGTACATCTTTCTCTAATCAAAAGCACTACAGACTACAAACAGAAATTCAAGGACAATAGTGCCTGTAGATATCAATTTGAGCTATTGGGTTTCTCATTTTCCAGGTACTTCACTACACCGTAGACAACTGTTCCGGCAACAAATAAGAACACAGTCGGGGTAAAAGAAGGATACAGATATTTTACAAACAAAGCATCCCATTCTTCTGGAAGGAAACCTGTACGCACATAACAATCCAATTAAGCACATAACACAAACTTACAAAAACTCATCATAACAATAAGCAAATATTTAAACGCATTTAATGGATGAGGTCTTGCAATCTAATTCATTAAACAGGCTTGGCTTTAAAAGAATGCTTCTGTGAATGAAATTTCAAACGAGGATGAGGCAAAGTCATTAGAACTGCATATTTATACAGAATAATATCAATCAGTTAAGTACAAGCAATAGAGCGGGTCTGTTAACATATTATTATGATTTTAAAACAATAGTTCTACAGTAATAAATTGAATCGTAAAATAGAACGATTTAGCAGGTTGTATGCATTCAAGTAGATCTTAGGCGACTTTCAACCCATTTGGCCCATTTGACCCATTTCTCTCTTAGCTATTTTCCTTATTTAAACCATTATAGATTAAACACTACCCAAATCAACTCACTCATATATAAATGAGTTACCGGGTTGCAATTCATTATTGAGTTCTGGTATTTGTTACTAACTGGTCTAAACCTACCTGTATCAGCTTGCCATTGTGTCTAATTTTTGATACACATGAGTACATAACGTTCCAAATGTGCCTTTTTTCCACTAAGTTTTAAGTATGTCACATAGTTCTGTAAAAACGTAATATTGGTTTGTATCAGTTGCGAACATCTCTAGCTGTCTTCATTCCTAAATTTAGAGATAATGTTGGAATTCTCTAACTACAAATATACTAAACTCAAGTCGCTTGGCATAACATCTGTCCTCCAATCTGGAGTTTGTCAACACAAACAGATGACTACTTCAAAGGGACCCCATTAGTTTTTTGCTTGCAGATAGTAAAACGTAGCATTTTAGTATTGTGATGCCAGCTAAGCTTCACATATGGTGTGAGGTTACTGGTTTGACTCGTCTCAAACCTCATTGTCGACTCTACCTATATCCCAGAAAATATAGTAGATAAAGAGGGTGAAGCTAGAAATAAACATTAATTTAAACTGTCAAGTAATTTGTAAACCAGAAACATGTACCAAAAAGATCTAAACCAATAAAGCTATCTATATCAAAGACTTCAATACCTGCTCAATACTTATGAATATATGATCTTGCCCGCAAAAAGAAATTTTGACAATCAAGCTACATCCATGTGTGGATCTACGTAGTTTAACGCACTGAGAATTTAAATTGATAACAATTTTAGTATAGTATCTTAGATTTAACACACTGAATTTTTTTTTAGTACAAGTTAAACCTGCTGGACTGTTGTCCTGCCTCCACCGCAGGCTACGAGGCGAAGACCATTATAACTTTACTAGCTGCTATAGCCACCACAATGCATCTCAAAAAGAGTGTGTATTGGTTCTCGGTTGTAAACCAAAACATTTAAGATATTAAAAATCCCTTACCTCAGAGAAAGGACATATGTGCCTCTCCAGGTTATAAACACTAAACTCTAAATATCAAAAAAGTTAAATATCTTCTCTTCTTATATATTTTCAAGATATTGACAAACTTAAAACTAGCTCCCGGTGCAATCTCCCATTGGTGATGCCAAATAAGCTTCACAAAATGTGTGTGGTTGCTGGTTTGATTCCTCTCATACTTCATTATCGACTCTCTTTATCCCCAAAACTAATTAAGAGGGATAAACTACAAAATTGTTAAGTGATTTCTTAACCATCCTCAATGTACCAGAAAGATCTAATTAAACAAAGCAGTTTTAAGAAATTACTTCAGCACCTGCTAAACTTATATAGACATGATCTTGCCCACGAAAAGCAACCCAGTAAGAAGCTCTAAACTTATATAGACATGATTTTACAAATAATAAGCAACAAGCAGGGTCACGGGAAAAAGAATACAATAATTTTAACATAATTTTTTGGGTTGAACCAACTGATGGAATTTTAGTTTAAGTTGAACCTGCTGGAATTTTCTAGGCCACGTGACCAAGCCCCTAACCACAGGCAAACAAGCATTATAATTTGACAATTACTTGCGGGTTATCCACACTGCATCCAAAGCGTGTGTGTATAGCACTATAGCCGTAGAGATTCCCAGTTCTAAACCAACAAATTAAAATATATTAGAACATCCATTAAATCAGAAGAATGACATATAAGTGTTTCTGTGGGTTGTATACAACTAATCTTTCAGATCTATTTTGAAGATATTAACATACATATATTTTGGTCTCATCAACCACCACCAAATGGTCTAGTGATAAGACACCAAACCTCCTCATAAAAGGTCTAGGTTCAAACTTTACTAGGCACGCATTAGGGGGTGGCCGGAAATGGTCACGGGGATACATCAGTTAGTCCTAATGCAATCTTCCATTGGTTCGGTTTCTCAATTTTATCAGACTCACAGAGCAAAACCCAAATAGGAGTAAATGTCCGAAAATACCGACATACTATCTTCAATGTTTCACATTAATACTTCACACTTTATTATACCAGGTTAGTCATATGAACAGTACAATGAGTCAATAACAATTGTGGAACATTAACATTGCTAAACTTCTAACGCCCCCAAAACCAAAGGACCACTCGGATATCCTTCCGGTTTGAACTAAAAACCACGGTCAAAGGATACTAGTAGCCTACTTACGTGGGGCGGGTAGTTACAAAACAGACAAGTCATTTTACAAATTAACATAGTCCTACTACATTAACACAACATTTTCAACCATCAAATAAAAACCGCAACAAATCAAACCAAACAACTAAGCCATACCTGAAGCAGCTAAAGCAAGCCCTTCAACAATAATCAAAGACCCCAACCCCAGCCAAGTCAGCAAAAAAGCCCGCTCATTACTCCCCTGCTCACTCTCCACAACATTTTTCTCCTCTATCTTTGACGCAAAGCTCGGTTTCTCGACGGGTTCTCTACGTATAATCCTAGCTCTTTCTTTCTTACCACTTTTCGGTTTTTTTGGTGTTGTTGGGCCAAAACCTGATGGAGGTGAAGATGAAGTGTTGGTGTTCTCAGTTGGGGTGTTTTGGGCCTTGATGGTTGTTAAGTGGTTGAGATAACGGTTGGGTTTTGTGTGGTTGTGAGTAATGAATGAAGGAGATGATGAAGGGAAGGTTGTTAAAGACATGTTTTTCTGTTAAGTTCGTTAAGATGAGGTTTTTGAGTTTTGACTTTTTGGTTTTTGGTTTACTGGTTTCTGGGAATTTTTGTTTTTAGGCCTTTTGGTTTTGTGACTGATGTATAGTTTGTTTCCTTTAGTTATTGATGTTTGCTATCTCTTTTGAAAATAAAGGAGTAAAATGACGAGATTTTTCTTGTTCAGGTTATCGGGGAGTCAAGTTTTTTATTGCACCTAACCTAATCATGCAATTTCGTGATTGTTTTTGACCATTTTATGATAATCTTCAAATGTGTACCTAAATGAATTTTGAACTATATGTTAATCCCCTATCGAATTTTCTTTTAATTAATTTTTCTAAAAAATTTCAAACAAAAATTTGTGATTATTCTTTCCTCATCATTTCTACTAAAATGACCAAATGTCATCAATCTATTGTAATTTATCTTTTATGCTAAAAACCATTTAGCTGATAATTTTATTTACGAATGAGTTTGAGATATATTATTCACAACCTTTGGCAAACATTCAGCCTTCTCCATTCAAATCTTGAAAGGAGGTGTTTGTTTCGGCTTATATCAATTTATTAGCTTATATGAATTCGGCTTATATTATATAAGCCGAACACGGCTTATGTAAACAAACACCCCCTAAATTAATACTAGTAGACAACTAAATAACCTCTTTGTTCCGAATAACATGTTATGTTACCTGAACCCACACAATCAAACACAAACACAGCTACACAAGATACACATTTTTAATTTAAAAAAAAAAAAAAAAAAAAAAAAGTCATAACAACTGTGGTCAAAAAAGAACAATTGAATACGTGGAGCCCCAGAGATCACTTAACTAAACAACTGAACATGTGAAATCCAGTGAGAGATGGAAATCAAACCCAAACATATCAATAATACTAATCCATGGCGATTGTTTCCCTCCACATTCCTCCATCTTCCTGCTCATCCTTATTTTTACAAAACCGTCTTCTTCATCGTACCTCACTCTCACTTACATCCGTCAGATGTTGTTATGCTGTCAAATCTTCAGCTTCAGTTACAAGAAGCTCCTCCATCAATGGGACTGGAGTTATTTGGTACAAGAATGACCTTCGTGTAGATGATCACCAAGGTTTAGTTTCTGCTGCTTCTCAACAACATAAGACGCTTGTTCCTGTCTATGTCTTCGATCACCGCATTCTTCGCAGTAAGGTTTTTTTTTTTTTTTTTTTTTTTTTTTTTTTTTTTTTTTTTTTTTTTTTTTTTTATATGCAGGGGGTTCATGGGTATTTTTTGCACTAAGGCATTGATGTCCTTACAAGAGGTCTAGGGTTCAAATCTCACTAGGTGCACATCTAGGGTGGCTGGCCAGGGAAACAGGCACAGGGATTCCCGGTTAGGCCGCGAGTCAAAAACTTGCCTCCCGGGTTTACTGTTATGATCCCACATCGACCAAGTATGGGATTGGTCGGTCGTTTATAAGTCTAACTGTCTAAGTGTCCCCTCCTCTTACTAGCTAGCTTTTTTAGTGAGTTCTACACTTGGACTTATGAACCAATACGAGCCTAGTATGGGATAGGTTCGTATCAGTTACCTGAATAGGGTTAACTTTATTCCTTTTTACCCGTTTATTTTTAGGGCTAATGCCATGAGAGAGCAAATTACTTATCTCACTGTTTCACGTTCTGTCATTATACTTTAATTTGTACCAAGTTAGATATTATTTTGTGGAAAATGTTCAAATTTTCCGCATTTCTGATAAATTCTGTAATGTATGAGAAAGTATATATATGAAAATCAGACTTGACAAAATGGGATCACGTCTAGTAAGTTTAAGTTTAATGACTGAACGGGTATGGTTCAAAGTTTAATTACCAATGTTCAACTCCGAGATAAGTAATTTCTCATTTGATGGTAGTAGCCTTTGATATGTAAACAAAAGTCAATGTGTATATCTTTTCGGTGGAGCTTATACCTTGACTCTTATGGTACCCGCTGCAGACTTCACTCAGGAAATGCTTGAGCTGCTCCTCTTTGCCTTGAAAGATCTGAGAAATTCTTTGAACGATTTGGGATCTGATCTGATGATCAGGTTCGGGAGGACAGAAACCGTTATCCAAGATCTTGTGAAAGAGGTTGTTACCTTCATAATTTTTCTTACTAAGATTTTTTGTAACTGAAATTGAGAGACCGCAACTTTGAGTAAAAAATAACTCATGATTGAATCATCACCTAAGGTTGGAACAGGTCAGTGCTACCAACATTTACACACAAGAAGAGGTAGAATATGACTTACGGTTGGTGATTGAAAACGTTAAAGAGAACTTGCTTGGAGAAAATAGTCCGGAAATATTTCTATGGAATACTCCCTTGTATGATACAAAGGTATACTAATTTGGTAACATCAGTAAATTAAGTTTAAATATTGGATTATGCTAATGTAATCTACTTATCACAGAACATGGTGGACCTCCCATTGTCGTACGACGAATTTCAACGATTAAATTTTAACGTGCATTCACCTCTTTCCGCCCCACAGTTACCTGGCTCAGCGATAGATTTGGCTTGGGGTAAGTAACTGAAATTTCTGGGAATTTTAATTTGTGGTTTTGACATTGAAATTAATATTTGTTTCATGATACAGGTCCTCTACCTACACTTGATGATTTAAAGGAATTCATGGATGAGAGTCCATACAAATTAAGAGACACCTGGAGTTCAATCAAGAGCAGTTCCGCTGAGAAAGTATTGCAGAATGCTAGGAATCTTATATCAAATGGTGTAACCAATAGTCAAAGCAATATGAATTCCCGAACTACTCGGATCAAGGAGAAGAGGGTAAAGAATTCAGCATTTGTAACACAACTAGGAATTTTTGTTGGAGGTGGAACTAATAACGTGCTTAATGCACTGGCTGCATATTTAAGATATTTAGAGGGTACTGCTCGGGACGATTGGCAGGAGTATGTACTTTATGTAGTTTCGCGGTTTTAAATAATTGATGTTGGTATATATGTGTGATTTTTGGTACATAGTTGACTTCCTTTTTGGCTGCTTATCTTGCAGGGTGCATGCGAGATTACGTGATGCTGAAACCCGAGAAGGAGCTTCATTTGGAACTCTTTTTGGACCTGCCCTTCAGCTTGGAATCGTTTCTAGAAGGAGAGTGTATCACGAGACTATAAAATATGAAAAAGAACGAAATGGTGGATTTCTTTCACCCTTCGGGTACTCAGCTGCCAGTGTAGCTGCAGTTGCTGATCATGTTTGCTCAAGAGAGGTGTGGTTTTTCAGATTAAAAACATACAATTTTTTTTATTACTAACTGTCACCTTGTGATGACCACATCTCTGTCTTGCTATCCATTTCTTAAGGGTGGCAAAATGGGTGGGTTGGGTAAAAGATCAATAGAACTTCGAGTCAAACAGGTAAAAGCTGGTACGAAGTAAAAATAAATGGCAATAATTATACATCTTGGATGACTTCTTTTGACCCACTCAACACATTTATCTCGTTCTGTTTCTTTTAATCCTTTTCTGAGTCAACCCATTTGTTCTATTTGAGATAAAATATTACCAAGTCGACCCATTTGTGGCAACTTCTTCCCTTCCTTTATAGTGTGTGGGGGGTGGTATTGATGGTAGATAGTTTTAATGTTATCACAACTTCATAACCTTCTTCTTTCTGATAGTGGTATCGTATTTTGGCTTCAAGAAGTCAAGTGGATTCCACAAATAGATATTCTACTCGCTACTGGAGGTGGAAAGGTCATCTAGTACAGGCTAGTATCACAAACTAATATTTGTGTGCTTTATAATCTCTAAAATTCTGGAATGAAACTAATATAGTATCTTATTGTACATTTGTCATGTTCTTGTTTTTCCAGTATGCTGTTATGGGTAGTAAAGGTCCTGCGGTGCTTCTTGTACATGGTTTCGGTGCTTTTTTGGAGCATTATCGTGACAATATAAATGATATAGTTGAAGGTGGAAACCGAGTTTGGGCGATCACACTTTTAGGATTTGGGAGATCAGAAAAACCAAACGTTGTATATACCGAACTTATGTGGGCTGAGTTGCTAAGAGATTTCATAGTTGATGTCATCAGGGAACCAGTACATCTTGTTGGGAACTCATTTGGAGGTTGTTACACTTAAATTATTAGCAGTTTAAGTAAGTATATATAGGATAATGATGATTAGGCAAGGAACGTTTTCATTTATATTTTTTACTTGCTATTTCGCCAGGCTATTTTGTTTCTATTGTTGCTGGCTTGTGGCCTGATCTAGCTAAATCTGTGGTGCTGTTGAACAGTGCTGGCCATTACGTCCCGGGATATTCTTCTGTGCCTCCCTCTAAGGTAATAAAGGATAATGAGATATTCAAAACAGAGGTTTGACAACATTATACTTTAGAACAGTTACCACAAGTAGAGAAAGTAGAAGTGGCAAGTTTGGTGTTTAATGGAGGAGGATGTGGTGGTGGTTGGTGGGTGCCAGGGGGGGGGGGGGGGGGGGGGGGGGTGAGGGCATTAATTTGACGTGCCAATCTGAGCCTGATGGTTAACTGGTCAAAACTGTTAGTTTATCTGTAAGTCCGTCTCCTAGGTTGACCTGAAGGTTTAAATTGATTTATAAACAGTTCGTTTCAATTATGATAACAAATTGAACTATTTTATTGATAACAAATGGTAGAAAGATATCTCTTAATAGAAATTTTGACTTTTTTGCATCTATTTCAAGAATTATTTGTTAGTTTACATAGATATATGATGTGTATTTCAGGAAAGGAAAACTTCAGGAATTGCATGGTTAGGTGCCAGGGGCATTTCGTTCTATCTGAGGTTGAGCTTGAGGAACTTGGTGCAGCGATGCTACCCAACTGTAATTTTTTTTGTTTTCTCTACATACTTGCCAATGTATTCGTGTGATATATTCAGTATTACATCTTCTGCTTATTACTGAGTACATTAATATATGCAGATAACAGATCGTGCTGATGAAGGGCTCCTTAATGAGATGGTGAGAGCAGTATCCTTTTTGAGGCCTGATAATATTTTGATTTAAAAAGCTTTTTTAACTTATTTTATGTTGTGCCTGTTAAGCTTATGAAGTAAAATATTATTATTTGCATGAGAGTATGAGTATTCCTGTGAACTGTGTAAATTCTGCATTTCCTTAATCAATATTAGTCATATGATCCTGGTGCTCTTGTGGTTCTGGAAAGCATCTTCACGTTTGATCCTTCTATTCCTCTAAATTATCTATTCAAAGGATTCGAGAATAAGGTCCTTATTATTCAGGTATGATATGTGATAAAATGTGATTGATAAGGTATTGTTGCTTGTATTATTCACTTGCTGCCTTTAAATCTCTCATCTCTAATCAGGGCATGAAAGACCCGATATCTGATTCCAAGACCAAAGTAAGTGTTGTCAAGAAACACTTCAATGAGATTGTAATCAAGGAGCTGGATGCAGGTAAGCTAATTGTGCTGTTTCAACTATTTGATCTGCTTCAGTTATTGGTGGCAATTTCGACCCATATACTATAAATGGGTCTCTAACGGGTCAAGCTAAAATCATTCTTTATAAAGGAAATAGGTCAAACGCCACCCAAATTGCCACTTTTAGCATCAATTATTTACATTTGCAGTTTCTTAATAATCATTTCAGGTCATTGCCCCCATGATGAGGTGCCTGAGGAAGTCAACTCCATCATCCGGGAATGGGTTATCAATACTGAAAATAGGGGTGAGATCTTAAAACAAAGCAGCAAAGATGAAAGCAAAGTCGCAGCCTGAGAAATACCTGAGATTTGTTTTTCAATTTGTGACTAAACAAGATATTAATTTTAACGGTGCTCAACAGCAGCACAGCAGACCCGTGCAACAAATTGTTTTGAGCAGGCGGTCTTTCACACCGGTAGCAAAAAAGGTGGGAGTGTTGTATTAAGATTGGATTCAAGATGCACATAGCTGGATTTGATATCTAGAAATCTCATTTGTATCTTCATTTATTACTGTTATAATTTAGCTACAACCACTTGACAGCTTTTTTGATTGTATGAAAATGAGAATAAATGTATATGGATATTTCTTTTTAGAAATTATTGGAATGCAGTTGCACTAGTGAAAATTGTAGATGAAACTGCATTGTTTTCTTAGTTCGTGGCTGTCTGCAGTCTACACACCGTATCCCAATTACCCATTTTCTTATATAAATAATCATTCATTCAGTACTTCAAATAAAAGTTTAAAACAGCAATATTACCTAACCAAAAGCAGCACTTCTAACAGAATTGCAACAATAAGACCTTTCTACTCAATGGAGTGTTACTAGATACAGGTATCTGAAAATCTTTGCATCACAATAGATACAGTGCTAATTACACTTCATATAATCTAAAAATGCACCGGCCAAATAGAGCCAGAAATAATAACCATATAGTACTATAAATTATAAGAGTACTGGTTCTGGAACAATCTAATTAGCTTCGCCACATATTATCTAACCCACGTGCTATTATTGATCTGCTCTGGCAAAAACGAGGAGAGGGGACAAAACAGTAATTTAACATGACTTTTTGCATCCCTTGTAAGCCCCTTGACGATGGATGGTTAGTTTCGGCTTTTTTTGCTACATATTCTGCTTCTTTAATAGTTCTCTATCACTTCCTCAGGTTGAGTTCATTACAAAGGCTTGTAATATCAGGAACTATACCTCCATTTTGATACCTTGTAATTCCGTCTCCAGCAAGATCATTGAGTAATTGTGCAGGATCTTTGGCTCCACCATGCTGCAGAAATTTTGTTCTGATAGCAGTACCTGTTTCTAACGATAGTGGGTCATCCTTGCATATTCTTTCCCAGATAGTTGACGCAAAACATTTGGCATACAAGTAGCTGTAGTAACCTACACACATTAATTGACGAAGTGCTTAGTAATGCATTATGCATATGTGAAGTTGGTGCAATAAGCAAGAAAGGTAAAACTGGAAAAGCCAGAAAAAACTACAGAAAGTTACAGGTGGCAGAACGAGTGGGTAAGGCAGGTTGAATAACGGGTCAAAATATTTCTTATGAGCCAAAAGCCCCAAACAGGTCGGGCCCGCCTGATTAAGTTGCAAACACTTTTTTGTTCATTTTATAGTGACTTGCATATAATTAGTGGGCTACTTTTTGCATTATGATTAAAAAAATATTAATACAATTAGAACCGTAGCCTCTGTCTATCAGAAAAATCATGAGATTTGCTAATGATTTGATGCACAGCATAGATCATTGCAAAAACCCAAATGGCCATGTAATCAAAGATACCAAAGTGGGTGGGTCGGGCAGATTATGTAATGGGTCAAAGACCCCAAATTTGCAAATGTTTTGTCTGGGTCGAAATTGGTCAGATTGATTTACCTGGAACACATATTGCCCAAGACTTCTAATTTTGTATGTTTTGTAAACAATTAGCACTCTAAATGTGACTACAAAAATTAAATTAATTCAACAATGATCCAACTATTTTTTCACAAAGATTAAGGAGGTTTTATGCACTAAACCTACACTTTTTAGGCAACTTTCAAACCATTTGACCCGTTTCCTTTGAAGCTATATTTTAAAAATTACTGTAATTTGTACCCGTTAGAGCATAAGGTAACATAGGTTAAAGTTTAACCAACTGCCATGTCAGTGCCACATCAGCCCATAAACTTTAACCAAAAAAACCAGTTATCATAACTCAACCTTAACTCAACATTTTGGGGCCCACTTTTATCATAATTTAACAAAAAAAAAAAAAAACTGAGTTAAACCTTAACTTGGGGGGCGGTATGTTAACCATTTTGTGTTAAAGCTTAACTCACAAAAACCTTCATCCTTAACGCCTCGTGAAGCCCTTAACCATCTTCGTTAACGCGCCTTTAACCAGCCGCGCGGGGGGGGGGGGGGGGGGGGGGGGGTATGTTAACCTCGCTTTAACATGGCTTTGGATAAAGTTTAACCAAGAATTTGGTTACCATACCTTATGCTCTTAGAGCTAAAGCATTACCCTAATCGGCCCATTTTAAAGTATAAATGAGTCAAAATTGCTACCTAAGCTTCATCATGAAGAGGCAAAAGCAATGATTTTATAAGACCCCTCATTCTCTCTGCTGTGTACTCACATCACATATTGTCTAGTTTAACAAGAAATGTACCTGCACCATAATATAGTAGGTGACTGAATCGGGTTTGCCAATGTGTACCCTCGACATGTTTCCAGTTGGTATGCTGTTCTTTCAAATCCGCAATAACTGAGGTTGTATCAATTGGTGATAATGTCTGATCACCATAAAGTGTTTGATCCGCCAATGCATATAATATCTAAATCACAAACATAAACAACTATAGTCTATTAACAAAATCACCAGTTGTTTGCATCAGAATCAAAAATGATATTCGATGCTTCAAACAGCAAGGAAAGAAAGTATGCAATATTAATTTCACCTGTTGTTGCATTTCTGTTGCTGCAAACATCTTTTTTGCTCCCTGCATTGACTCGACAAGTTTCTCAGGAATGATATCACCAGTCGAATAATGCCGGGCAAATTTCTTCAGGACTCGATAATCCCATGCATAGTATCTAAAAGGATTAACAAATTCAGAAGAAAGATCACTGAAGAGTGAAGACTAGTATACAAGCTGCATGATCAAATGACAAAAGGTGGAAATTTTGGCCCATATACTTATAAATGGGTCGATAATTATTATGAAAGCAATCCCTGTCATCATTTTATTGCAAGCCTCAGACAATTATTGTGATATTTATCCATGAAGCATTTACTGTCATAATATTGTTTTCATAATCATAATTACTGTACTAATCAAAATAAATAAAAGATTGCACGTAAAGCTGTATTGGTCAAAACTTGAAAAAGATTCAGTGTCGTTAACATAAAATTTGGGAAACAGTCTACTTGGGGGTTGAGCTTATGGTATAAATAAAGTCATACGCTCAACTTGATACGCTCATAAGCCGAAAAAAGTGGGCTTATGAGATTTTTGTACTTAACATAAGTTTATAAGCTCACTAAATAAGCGAACACAAACCTCCCTTTGGTAGTTGGTACTTACTCAAAAAGGTTAGAAGGAGTTTCAGCCATATCAAAAGCCACTCTGGTGCCTGAAAAATGTTGATAATCCTACAAATTTGCAGAAACGAGAATTTAGGTAGGATACACACAACAAGTGAGACCTTTAGTCAGAAGGATCAAGTTGCACATACCGTTCTTGAAAGTAACGAATGAAGAGCATGTCCAAATTCATGAAAAAGGGTATCTACATCAGAGTGGTTAAGCCTCACAGCTGTTGAATTGTGTGACTTCGAAAAATTGCACACAAGGGCTATGACCTACAGAATAATCAAGAGAACAACCGGTGAAGTTTTTTCACGATAATGACATATCATAAAACAAAGCAACCTGTCATAAAACATAATAACCTGTAGAAACATAAATGAAAATTCAAAACAAGAGAAACTCTAGAGGAGGCCACTTTGACCAAATGGGTTAATATACATAGAGCCATGCTACAACCACAAAAGGTTTACAAAAAAACATCCACAAAATTGAGGTGTTATGTTTTGATTGGGTTAATCAAAGAGAAGAGAGATAAATTATTGCAAAAGCAACCAATCAAAACATAAGTGGATGTTTTTTTTGTAAACCTTTAGTGGTTGTAGGCTTGTAGCATAGCTCATATATAAATATGTTACTAAACTTTTCAAAAAAGTGCACATAAGTTAACGACCTTTCATTTTGCTAATTTAGGTTGCTGAACTTATAATTTAGATTATTTTCCATATTTTCAGGGTTACTGAATGCACATTTTTGGATAGTTAAGTAACATAATTGTCATGTTTTTACAAGTTCAGTAATGTTTACGTATATTTTTATAAGCTCAATGACCCCAAAATGTCATGTTTCATAAGTTCAGTAACTCAAATGAACAAAATGAAGTTTGTTACATTAGGAGCATTTTTTAAAAATGTTTAGTAACATATTTGTATATTAACCTTGACCAAATTTATGGGCATATGGGTTGATTCGGATTTTGGTTATAAATTTGTCTCCAAAGGATCAAATGGGTAACATCAAAAAATTTAGCAAACATGGAAACATGTTGACTGTTGAAACCACGAACGTCACCTGAAAGGCTGAAAGTATTCAAAATGTTCAAATCCTCCAAAATCGTAAAATGGTAAAAATTAGATGTCATCAGTTCTTATAATCGTACTTATAACATTAGTAATTTATAGGTAGCTCTCTTCCTCTCTTTAACATATATTTCGGTAGCTCTTCAAGTTTTACCCCATCAGCAGCAGCTTATGTGCAGTTACTCATTTATGACCAACAACTAAAGAATAAAAATAAAATAAAAACATACTGGCAGCTGGTATTCTGTTTTGGAAACCCTGCACCCTCCTCTGATAGCAAAATGAGCACAACCAGGATATTTTCCCACTCTAGAATTTAGATCAAGGTATATATACCCCAAATCACCCTGGAAAAAAAAACCAATCTAGTAAGGGAAAGAAAAAGAATAAACTGAGAGTACCTTATACTGCAACTTGAAAAACATGGTTATTTATGTTATAAAAAAGTTATGTTTAGTTATTATACAAGCCAAATGGGACTACAATCTACAAAAAGTATTTTATGATATGATACAGTAGAGGTGGCAAATGGATGGATGGGGTAATAGAAAGACACGACTTTTAGCACGGTTCGGGTCAGGTTGGGTTGAGCTGAAACACTTTATCAGAGATAAATGTGTAAAAGAATTATTGAATGATAATATTGCAATGATTTTCTAACATTTTGAATAAATATTTTAGAAGCTGGTATGCACTAAAAGCACTCTGGGGTATTTTTGACACAATCAACTCGTTCTTTAGGTAGCTGATGTTTTAAATTTTATAACATTTGGCTCGTTAACATCAAACCATAACCCAAATCTAACCATTTATAAGTGATTGGGTTGAAAATTTCCACCTCTATGATATTGAATAATCAATTGAACATTCATATTATCAACTGCCCTAGTCAAGAATATTTCTAAAAGTAGAAGTGCACCTCATCGGGATGATGAAGCGCCATCTTCAGCACATCTGGGTGCCATGATTCACCAGGTGCAAGAGGAATGTCAACAAAATTCATGCCGAACAAGGACTCAACCAGAACTTTCAGACCCTCAATACATTGAGATAAAGAAAAATATGATGCGACAACCTGAATAAGGATATTATGAAAATTGTTTAATATCTAGACAAGGGAGAAATGGTAGCAGAAATAGATCATTAACGGCATAAAATCAAGTAGCAAATAATACGCAAAAGAAAACATACTGAGAAGTCCAAGTTATAGGCAGATGATTTCATTGACCTTGTAAAGAATGCTTCATCCCATGGCTCTAATTGCAGATCTTGTTGACCATTTTTTCTCCTTTTAAAGTCACGCATAGACTCAAACTCCTAACATATCAAACATATAATAGTGTGAAACTGCAGAGAGAAGAATGGTGCAGTGGAACCCATTGCTAGAAGAACTTTTTAGTACAGATTAGGCTGATCGAACACTTTTTGCCAAAAAATCCAGCCTTTCTTTACAATAATTAGTCCATCCAATATAATTGCAAAACTTATAATTTGTTTCAAATCTTAAACTAATTTTCCGATGAAATGATTTAAGTTTTATGCATTATATATACATTTTGAGCAACTTTCGACACATTTGATATGCTCCCTTTTTAGCTAACTTTCTTATTTTATTTTACCATTGACCAATTAGAGATAAAAACATAACCTGATTTGACTCACTCATAAGTATATGGGTCAAACTTGCCATCTTTTATATAAGATTAGTACCTCAACCGCCTTGGGACGAACAGTGTTACTCAGCTCAACTAAAAAGGATGATACGACATCAGGTGATGAAGCCATATTTGAATGCAAAGCATAATCAACATATGATTTATAACCCATTATCTGCATGCATATACAACAGGTAAACGTCAAAAGGTTTTCCCACATCCACATACCATTCATGGAATGAACATGTAAACACACATTTGGAGTAACTAACTCATATCACATGTCTATGATGCGCAACATAAAAGGCTTGATGCACAAAAAATGATTTTCAAGCTAAAGGTTACATTCACTTATGATATTTAGAGTAGGAAAACACAATAACATACTTTTGGTTCTATTTATCTGGTAGAATGCTAGCAAGAATACTTTTTCATGGATATACATAAAGATTAAAGGATTATTTATTTATTTATTTATTTTTTTTATTTATTTTTTTTTAATGAATTAGTGATGTGCTTTTTAGAGCATGTAAAGATTCATATGCCAATTTGGTCATACAAAAATGTGTCATTTGAGTATGGACCGCCTGATCATCTACAATGGCAAATTTGTATTACTCTAAATGACAAAACTGACATAATTACTAACATGTAAGATGAGAAAATACACATGGCTAGTTTATGTCAAAACCAAAGAAAAAAAAAAAACACTTTATAGACCATGCTCTATAATGACGACATGACGTATTAAGTATTAACTACAAATGTCGAAAACTCCCGGAAATAGAAAAGTAACATGGACAAACCTGAGAAATTTCATGACGTGCAGCAATTAGCCTATCAAGAACTCTGAGATTTGCACGTGGTACAGAATTGCCCTGAATATATGTCATTTTCCTTACCTGCATGAGAAAGTAATTAGCAAATGCTAATAAATACTCAGCTTAAGCAGGCAAAAGCAGTCAGAGGAATCGTGGATAGAATGTTTGAATTTATGGTACGACTTGACTTTTTCAACCATTACACACGGCTTCTTGCAGCAAACACACCATTGTTCTTACAGAAATAAAAAGAACAACACTCCACTTGTGATGAAAAAAATTGAATAAATGGTGGATATCCTAATGCACTGAATCTTTTGATACAAAAGAGCTCATTCTCGTGAAAGCACTTTTTTTTTATTTTATTATTATTATTATTATTTTTTTTTTGCAGGAGTGTTACAGTGAGAAGCCAAATCCTATGGTTTGCAAATTTAGTCACACAATATGTTTATGGGTTATTTGAACTTCAACCATTGAAAATTAACATATGTATGAAGTAATCAAGCCAAGATTGTCATACTTTTAACATCAGCTATCCCTAACACAAAATATGCTCAACTTACACTCAAATGCTCAATAGAGTTTATATTCCAAAAGTAAAAAGTTTATGTGGTTCAATATACTACGTTTCGAATTTTTCATTCATGTATTGCAATGCATGGTTGGCTGCAAAATCAATGAAGCGAGAGCATTTTTATTTTAAGTAATGGAACTGAACCTCATCATCAGATGTCCACTGCAATACAGCAGACACGGTGCTTGGTTCTGTTATAATCCGGAAGCCTTTTTCTCTGAAGTTGCCTCTCGACCCTAATGAGCTGGGGCGACTAACAGTCTGAACAAGGTGGTGCAAGTTCTTCGGAATACGTGATGCTGGAAATACATCCACGTGACCTGGCTCTTTAGCTATGTTTTCATTGTACCTGATTTAAACACGAATCACCTAGCTTAAAAACAAAACAATAAATGCAATCCAGAATATATGTAGAAATATAAATTACGTATACTTACTGTGCACAATATTTAGCGATTTCAACATTTAGCTGGCTCACTCGATCTTTCTTATCTGGTAAGTCATAAAACAGTCTCAAGCTTAACAAATATACATGCTAAACATATTTATATAACAAGGTAAACCAAAATACCTGCAGATAAATGAATTCCACCCTTCTCAAAATCATCGCGCAGGTCATGAGCAACTCTTTTAGCTTCCTCGCTTGTCAAACTTTGATCTTTGTCAGCTTTCAGCACCGCATCATATAAAGTAGAATTTGTATTAAGATACTGCATGCCAATGACCATAACAATCATTAAAATTTTCACAAGTCATCATATTATATATGTCATGTTATACAGTCAACTAGTAATAACTAGCAGAACGCAAAAGTTACAAAACCAAATATGTAACTCGTCACCTCACATGTAGATATTCATTAAGCCTCATTGACGCCTTCAACGCTTCCTCAACATATTCCCTAAATTCAAACTTAATCATCATCATCATGTAGGCAACAATACATAAAACAATATAAGGAGCGTTTGGGATTGTTTATTTTTTTGGCTTATGTGCTTTTTTAAGCAAGCAGTTTGTGTTATCTAAACTGCTTCTGCTTAATTACGTATTTTGAGGCAAAATAAGCAGTTTCTGAGAAGCAGGTAAAGAGCTGCTTATTTGAAATGGAACTAAAATTCCTTTTTAGTTTTTACCATCATATATAAACCTAAAGCCTTTTATAAATATGAACCGAGAATCCAAACAAATTATTACGTAATTTTTTCGGTATTGCGTTATTTACAAAATACGCAATTCCAAACACTATTTCCTGAAGTACTTATTTATAACCTGTCTGGATGAGTATTTCTACAAAGTTCCGCAGAATCCACAACTTGACACACCTAAAACATCCAAACATTACATTCATCAATATTAACCCGCAACACAGAGCAAATTCAATATACTAACATGATCCTTCACACTACGAGTCCTTACTGTATTGGATATTTCATCCATAGACTTGATAATCTCCTCGGAAGACGGCATTCCCGAAATGTATCCAACAAGTTCATTAGACCTATAAAAATAAAAACATAACTTAGCAAAAATTTATATAATGTTTGCACACTTTACCATAAAAATGTAGGGTTTAGGCCATTAAATAACAACAAACTTTTTTCAAAGTCCCGTTTTGGTACGCGAACAGCAAAATGTCTAATAATAAAATGTTACAAACTTTTATAAAGTGTTTATTGTATGTCACATTTCAGTGACTTGTCATACCACAAATTCTGACACGTGACACGTGTCACTATTTTTAGAGTCACTAAAATGTGACATACAATAACACTTTATAAAAGTTTGTAACATTTTATTACTAGACATTTTGTAGTTCACGTACCAAAACGGGACTTTGAAAAAAGTTTGTTGCTATTTAATAGCCTAAACCCTAAAGGATGAAATTTTATAAACTTAATTATATGATTTTGATATTTTTACCGTTCAATAGCTTCGTCTACGAGACGTTGAAATCCGTTGGGGTTTTTTAAATGAGTGTATCCGTATAAACCGGTGGCTTCTATTCGGTGCGCTGCTGGTGAAAAGAAGTGACGGTTTTTGGAGGTTGAGCGGAGGGATGTGGTGGCGCGGCGGAGTAACGCTGCCATGGTTGGACGGTTGGTACGGTGGTGGTGAAGTGTTTAGAAGCGAAGGGGTTTGAATGTGAGAAAGTTGTTAACTAATAGTGAAGTACAAAAATGGTCCCTTAGTTAGCAATTTAGACTTAAAACACGTGATACATCTGAAAACATAAAAAAAGGGACGAAAATGCACAAAACGTACAAAAACAAATGAAAACATATAAAAACGGACGAAAACTTATAAATTTGGCAAAAATGTATGTGAATGTAAGAAAACATATAAAGCCGGATGAAAACATATGAAAACGTATAAAAACGGATGAAAACGTATAAAAATAGACAAAAACAGATAAAAATGTATGAAAACTCATACATGTCTAATGTATAAATTACATGACGAGTATTATGTATTTTAATTCTTTAAATTTTCACCAATTATATTTTCAAATCAACCAATCAAATTAGTGAATACATAAGTAGCCGTGGTTAATATGCACAACAATCAATTTTCAATTAGCAAAAAGTGCAATGGTTTGTCAAAACTATATAATTAGCTCTCTAATTGTTAGTTACGAGTATATAAAAGCTTTTGATAACATGGTTTATATTTGTGACTGCAAATTATAAAATGACATAAAAAGTACAAATGTTTCCTTTTTTAAGTGTTAAAAAAAGTGAAAGGAGCTTAGATTTTCAACGTTAATTGTTTTAAAACGCTCTACAAAACTCGTTGGAAACACAAACTAAACCATTTGACGTGGGTTTCGGTAATTCGATGATTGTGTACATGACCGGACGGTTATATACTTAACCGTCCGGTTCCATAATAATCCGGACGGTTACATACGGCCGGACGGTTCCACTCCTTACTTCACGAGCACGTGCTTAATACGTGACCCCCACTTGTCTG
This sequence comes from Artemisia argyi, assembly GCA_030686995.1. Lineage (NCBI taxonomy): Eukaryota > Viridiplantae > Streptophyta > Magnoliopsida > Asterales > Asteraceae > Artemisia > Artemisia argyi. The sequence goes on from CM060699.1 coordinate 111,785,991, forward strand.
ACACTTTAGTATAGGGGTAGCCTACAGCGCCACCCCTATATGTCAGGAACAGTCACCTACTCACAAGTGGTGAACAGTAATTCCAAAGTAGTATAAATACCCCTCATTTACTCTCATAATAGATTAGCATTTACTGCATTATTACACACACATTTATTGCCACCAACCCAATACTTATTCTCGCGCCGAAGTTTGGTCCTGGGATAACACCCGGGGTGAGGCTAACGCGTTTTTTGTGATTCACAGGTTCACGACGTACTTAACAACCATTCGGAGGACTTCACAAGGACTTTCGAAGGGTGACAGGATTTTACTCAAACAAATTGGCGCCATCCGTGGGACCCGTATTCAATCTACCCAAGCTATAGGATGGATGATACCGGTCCTTCCGTAGTCGGAGGGGATGACACTCCTTTGACGAAGGAACAAATCGAAGGACACCTGTTCACGCTCAGATCTTTGGTGGAAACATATAATCGAAGGAGAAATGTCTCGCCTATCCGGTTGAACTTTGATGAGAGGGAACCGAACGGGCGACGAAACGAAATTGCTACCGGAGAGAGGGTGTCCGACGAGGATTTGGGGAAACCTTTCAAGGAGTTGTCCCACTCACCATTGACCCGCCGACTCTTGGAGTTCTCTGCACCGGAGCACAAGATGCCATCCCATATTAAGCTCTACCATGGCTCCACTGATCCGGAGGATCATCTCAGCCGATTTTCCGGAGCGGCCATGCAAGGTTCGTGGCCCATGCCTGTCTGGTGTCGCATGTTTCAACAGACGCTAGACGGTAGCACCAGAGGATGGTACGACAAACTCCCTACGTCACCAGTTTGTCACCCGTTTTTCCTCAAGGAAGAAATGCTTCAGGGATCCTACAGAGATAACCCGAATCGCGAGAAACGCGAATGAATCTCTGCCTGAGTTTAAGGAAAGATGGACCATAGAAACAGGATTCATACAAGGGGTACTGGAAATCATGAGAATTTCATCCTTCATGGACGCCTGCAAGACCCCGAAGTTAGCTAAACGCTTCGCAGACAAAGTACCAAAAACGATGGAGGAGATGATGACACGGGTGGATGACTTTGTCAGAGCAGAGAAAGCTTTCGCCAACACAGAGCTACCTCGTGGAGAAAGGTTGGAAATGGTCAGGAAGTTTCCGGACAGCAATTTCCGTCGTATGGACAGGCCATTCCGGGGGTCATACGGGGGAGATAGGAGGCACAGTGAGAATAGGGCGAGCCATCATGGACGTGAAGGATACTCCCCATATAGGTCCAAGGATAAAGCACCACTGCTTCCCTCCAGGAACGATTATCATACACGCCCAAATAACCCGCTCCCAAGACTTACCTTAAACGCCCTCACCAAGCTCCCTAAGGAAATCCTAGCTACTGAACGTCAACTTCAACTGCCGCAGCCCAGGCCTATGAACTACCCTCCACGCAGAGAAAACCAAGATAAATATTGTGACTACCATATGGAGAAAGGTCACCATACGAATGACTGCAGACAGCTACAGAAACAGTTAGAAGAGGCACTAGAATCGGGAAAGCTCAATCACCTCATCAAAGACGTTAAACAGAAGGGGGCGGTTCAACGAGGAGAAGAGCCACAGAAAGGCAAAATCATTAACATGGCCCGAACAAACTCAGATGGAAGGAAAAGAAAGGACCGGGAAAGAACGGAAGGATGGATGAATGTACCTATAATCTTCCCTCCGATCTTGTCGGATGATGTGTCCGACGAACCTCTCATCATAGAAGCCATGATAGAAGGATACCTGGTGCGACGGGTCTTCGTAGATGAAGGAGCCTCGGTGGAAATTATGTTCGAACACTGCTTTAACAACCTACACTCTTCAATCAGGTCCCGACTGCGACCTACGCATACCGACTTACTGGGGTATTCCGGGGATGTTACGAAACCCTTGGGTAAGCTGGAAATGGATGTGGAATTTGGGAATGAAGGTCTATCTCGGCGGACGACAATGAAGTTCTCAATAATCTGAGCCCCATCCCCTTATAATGTAATCCTTGGGCGGAGCGGATTAAAAGCACTCTGGGCTGTCCCGTCAACCATTCATGTGATGATGAAATTTCCTACTCCGCGGGGAATCGCTACATTGCTCACCCGGTCTGCCGCTGTGTCGGAATGCAGAAGGTGGGAAGACAACCAAATAATATGTGAAGAAGCGGAATTAGAAAAAGAGGACCAACCGGAAGAAATAATGATTAACCCGGCCCATCCCGATCAGTTGGTTACCATCGGAGGAAGCTTGACCCGGGAATGCAAGGCTCTCTTAAGGGCGTTGCTTGTGAAAAACTTGGATGTATTCGCTTGGGAGCCCTCCGACATGACAGGGGTTCCCCGACGAATAATAGAACATAACCTCAACGCCAATCCTACCGTGGATCCGGTATGCCAGAAACGGAGGATATTTGCACCAGACCGTAGTCGGGCAGTGTTACAAGAAGTAGAAGAATGGATCCGAGCTGGAATCGTCCGCCCCGTAAAATACCCGACGTGGATCTCTAACCCAGTGCTAGTTAGAAAAGGGGACGGAAGCTGGAGGATGTGCGCAGATTTCAAGAACATTAACCCAGCCTGCCCAAAGGATTACTATCCTCTCCCGGACATTGATTGGAAAATTGAATCAGTCATGGGATACAAATACAAGTGTTTTTTGGACGCCTACAAGGGATACCATCAGGTGCAAATGGCAAGGATGACAAAGAAAAAACAACATTTTACACGGACCAAGGGACTTACTGTTACACCAAGATGCCGTTTGGTCTCAAAAACGCTGGGGCGACATATCAACGGTTAATAGAAATGGCTTTCCAAACGCAGTTGGGGAGGAATTTGGAAGCCTATATGGATGACATGGTGATCAAGAGCAAAGAGGAAAGGGGAATGATAGAGTACATTGCCAAAACATTTGACAACCTCAGGAAGATCAATATGAAACTCAATCCCAATAAGTGCTCGTTCGGAATGGAAGAAGGAAAGTTCCTAGGATACTTGGTCACCTCTGAAGGAATAAGGGCAACCCCAAGAAAGGCCAAAGCAATAATGGACATGCAGTCGCCCCGAACACTGAGGGAAATGCAAAGTCTTAGCGGCAAGCTAGCCGCACTAAATCGTTTTCTCTCCAGGTCAGCCGAACGGTCGTTGCCTTTCTTCGAAACTTTGAAAAGCATCACCAAAGAAAACAAGGATGAGTACTGGTGGACGAAGGTTGCGGAAGCAGCTTTCCAAGAAATGAAGCAGCTCATCGAACACCTTCCTTCGTTGACCACCCCAGTCGCCAAAGAAACCTTATACGTATACCTAGCGGCGGCGGACGAAGCCGTTAGTACTTTGTTAGTGGCGGAAAGAAAAGGTAAGCAATGCCCGGTCCATTATGTCAGCAGGACCCTGAACGACGCTGAGAAAAATTATGCTCCTATGGAAAAACTGGTCCTGTCTCTGCTGCACGCGTCAAGAAGGTTACGCCGGTATTTCGAGGCTCACCCAATCAAAGTCATCACTGACTAGCCCCTCAAGCAGATCCTTAACAAAACTCAGACGTCCAGAAAAATCTCTAAATACTCGGTAGAGTTGGGGGCATACAACATAGAATACATACCGAGGAACGCAATTAAGGGGCAGATCCTGGCAGATTTCCTTTCGGAAACACCCATTGGAAACAACTCACTAGCCTACTTCCAACAACCGGCACAGAAGCCGAATATAGATAAGGTCGGACGATGGACGTTATATACAGACGGTGCGTCCAATCAAAAGGGTGTTAGAGTAGGTTTAGTACTCATTAGTCCAACTAAGGTGGAATACACCTATGCCCTTCGGCTCAACTTCGAGGAGACGACAAACAACAAAGCAGAGTACGAGGCATTACTTGCGGGTCTAAGAATAGCAACGGACATGGGAGTACAAAAGATAAGGGTGTACGTCGACTCAAAGCTGGTGGCCAATCAGATCAATGGTGACTATGTGGCCACAAACTTAAACATGATCAAATACCTAGCTAAGACTAAAGGGCTGATAGTCGGGTTCAAGCAATTTTCCGTCGTCAATATTCCTCGGGCACGAAATCAAAAAGCAGACGTGTTGAGTAAACTGGCCACGGTCGCGTTCAACCACCTCACGAAGGAAGTACTTGTATAAATATTGACAGAAAGATCGATCGAAAAGGCAGAGGTGAACACCGTGGAAAAGGAAGAAGGAAATAACTGGATGACACCCATAATCAAATGTTTAGAAGAAGGGATCTGGCCGGAGGTCAAGAATGAGGCACGAACATTAAGGATGAAGATAAATCTATACGTTATGGAGGAAGGAGTGTTGTTCAAAAAATCTTATCTGGTACCAATGCTAAGATGTGTGGGGCCTCTATAAGCCAACTACGTCATCCGGGAGATCCATATGGGTGCTTGCGGAATGCACTCGGAACCCCGAATAGTTGTCGTTAAGGCCATGAGGCAAGGGTATTACTGGCCTACAATGCATCGGGAGGCTCGAGAGGAAATCCGGAAATGTGACTCATGCCAAATTCATGCAAAGGTCCCAAAGCTCCCAAAAACACTGATGACATCAATAATGGCACCATGGCCATTCTACCAATGGGGGATGGACATTCTAGGTCCCTTGCCACAATCAGCCGGTAAAGCAAAGAACGTGATTGTGGCAATAGATTATTTCACCAAGTGGGTCGAAGCTAAGCCGTTGACACGGATAACCGGGAAGGAGGTTAAAAAATTCACTTGGGAAAATATCGTCTGCAGGTTCTGTTTACCAAGGATCATTGTCACTGATAATGGGACGTAATTCGTGAACAATCCGTTCAAAAGGTGGTGCGAACAGTTGGAGATACAGCAAATTAACAAGGCAGTGGCTCACCCCCAAGCCAATGGATTGGTAAAAGCTGCAAACAAAAGCTTAATGAATGGTATAAAGACCAGGTTAGGAAAGGAGAAAGCCGGATGGGTAGATAAGTTACCCAACGTCTTATGGGCACATCGCACTATGCTCAAGATGAGTAACGGTGAGACTCCGTTCAGTCTAACCTACGGGAGCGAAGCGGTCATTCCAGCAGAAATAGGCATGCCAACTCACCGGACCATGATAATAAGGGGCGAAACGAACGAAGAGGAGATGCGCCTTAATTTGGACCTGCTGCAAGAAAGAAGGGAGGAGGCCGCTATACACGAAGCCAAATACAAAACAAAGGTTGAGAGATACTACAATCGGAAGGTCCGTCCGGTATCTTTCAAACCCGGAGAGTTCATGTACCGAAGGAATGAAGCAAGTAGAGTGGAAGATCAAGGAAAGTTGGGCCCGAAATGGGAAGGCCCGTATCGGGTGACGGAAGCACATCAGAATGGATCTTATAAGTTATATACAACGGACGATCAAGAGGTGCCCCGGAAATGGCACGCTATTAACCTCCGGAAGTGTTACTTATAGTTTTTATTCTGTTTAAGAATTCCTTGTGTAAGGCTAATAACCCCAACCTATGTACGATTACTAGTACCAATATCAATCATCCCTCCTCAGACGGAGATAAGGGAAATTCCATCATATGTACATATATATAAAAAAAAACTAACAGAAACACGGACGGAGATTAGCTACCTCCATCCGAGTACCGATCACAAAAATTCATTTGATGCCCACAACGACAGCACAAGAATTCATTTGATGTCCACAACGACGACACAAAAATTCATTTGATGCCAGCAACTACAGCACAAAAATTCATTTGATGCCCACAACGACAGCACACATTACATTCAGTGCCACAACGGCGGCATACAGAATATAAAAATAAAATGATTATCACAAAAGGACGATGCTACAGATAAACAAAATGTTAGGATAACACGGGCCGCAACCTCAAAAATGAATGTTATGTCAACCAAAGCTTTAAATATACAGATACATGTTCAGTTGCCATGACCCAAGGTCGTCAGAAATATACATTTATAAAACAAAAAACTAAGGATCAGGAAGAGTGTGATCGGAGGAAGTATGTCCGGAAGCACTAGCACCAACGGTATTTTCTTCACTGGCAGGAAGAAGGTTCATAACATCTGCAAGAGGCAAACGGAAGGAAGAGGCCACCTGTAACACCCCCAATTTTAAAATATTTGCAGCGGAATAAAGATTAGGTGTTACTTCATAGCTCACAGTTTTTCAGTAGAAAATGATTATCAATTTAGTCATTTTAAAACATTTATCATTCGAATTTTATAAAAATCAGAGTTTTCAAAATGAGGTCCCAGTGGTTTTAAAGTTTGTTAAAATAAGTTTTCAAATGATAGTAAAATTTATAGCCTTTGTAAGAATCCGTGCTCCTCCGTACCATCCTTGCTCATTATGGACCTGAGATAAACACATGCTAAAAGTGTCAACACAAAGGTTGGTGAGTTCATAGAGTTTATAAGTATAGTAGTTGATTTCCAAGAATCAAAAGAGTTTGTGACTTTATACTATTCATAATAAACGATTTATTTTCAAAATCAAAGTATGAGAAAAATCCATAGTGTTTATAGTCAAAATCAGTTGATTTATCAAAATCAAAGTTAACATAAAATAGTTTGTTGGTTTGCCCTAATTGGGTCAACACCAAAATAGTTTGTTTTTGCCAGGAAATAATGATTTTCTGCTATATAGTGAACACAAATTAGTAATTTGATAAAAATAATGAGCTACGTTGTTATACGCCCACAGCACTATAACCTGATTTCCCTAAGCCTCATGACACTCATCCGATTAACAGATCTCATCATAAATGATGGATTATAGTAACAAGGGACCTCGGGATAGGTTCTTGCTAGTAACCTATTAGATTTTAAATAAAGTGCGTTTGGTTGTTTTCTCAACGCCCAAACGGGGATTGTCAATCCCTAATAGATCTATCCACAATTATTTACGTTCACCCTACGGGTGACTAAGGCTCATGATATGAGGGACTTTTGGCAATAGTAAACTTAGGAAATAGAAATCAGATATAGCATACAGTTGAAAAGTTACTTGTAAACATGTTTATAGCAGTTATCTCTTCATGAGATAGAAAATGTATAAAATGGTGGGCTATGGTCCCACAGTAATTTGTAAATAGTTTAAAATATTTATGAAAGTAAAAGTAGTAGTTGAGCATGTATCTCCCCCAAATCATTTATAAAACATTTATAAAAACGGGGCTAAGAACTCACCTTAAGTGATACTAGGAATGATGAAAGTAAGTGCGAGTGAGAGTATGAGAATGATTTTTGGAAGTGTCCTTACTACAGAACCTGATAAATAAATTTATCTGAGAATCTAACTAAATACTATTTGGTAATTGAATAACGACTAATGAATGACGATTAATCGTTATGATGAAAGGATGATGAAATGGTTTTGTGACAGAGGTGGCTTGCGTGGCAAAACACTTAAGGTTCAACGACAAAGTTATATACTATATAACTTGTCCGTTATGCATTATTTATTGCTTTTGTATATGTTATTTGTTTGCTTATTCGTTAACGATATATATATTTATTTCATGTATACAATTTTTATAAAGTAACTCGAGCCGTCTAAAGCGTTAAAATATATTCCCAAAATATTATGTGTTGAATAAAGTTGTGGTTAAAGAATATATTAGAACAATTATATTATTTATAGTTTACGTCAAAGTGGTTGCCAAATAAAATATGTGTTAAACATATTTATCTAGATGAAACTTGGTAAAAATATATAAGTTGTTTAAATTTATAAAAGTTTTGGGTGAAAAACGTCAATTATTAAACTTGAGGGCTGAATTGTAATAATATAATAAGTGTTTAAAAGTTTGTATATTAGTTATAAAACTCATAAAGGTTTTAAAAGAAATATAAATTTCGTCCAAGTTTAGGGGCTGAAATTGTAAATATTTATTATAAGTTCTAAACCTTATGATTGTTTTTAAGAAAGTGTTATGTTACTAGAATTGGAGGGGCTGAAACTATCAAGATGCAAAAGTTGCAAAGATAACCAAAATAAAAATAAAAGTGTCCGGGGCAGGGTTCGAACCCCTGACCTTGCGCTTAACAGCCCAACACCCCAACCATTGCACTAGCCTCCTCGTTGTGTTTTATTTCCCAATAGATCGATTAAGTAGTATTTTAGTTCTGGTGACATATCTAGTTATATATTTTTACAAACGTGCATGGCTGTTTGTGTTTTCAAAAACTGCTTTTGTCATCTTTTAAATGAGTATAACTGTAAGCTCTTAGTTATCGAAAAGAGGTCGAAGGAAACACAAATTTAGTCACAACTTGTTTAATTCTCGCGACCCGATTCCAAACGAACTCAATAATTAAGTTTTTGCTTATGTTTTCTTTTTCTACAACACTGACTTGGATATATCATCTATTTATGTCAACTTAAATAAGTTCGAGTAAATAAGTACTTCTCGTATTGGCTTAAAAACATTTGAGTTTCACATTGGGCCTTATGGCTATGTGTTCGAAATGGTTTTGTATATGAGCCCGAAAATTTAATAAGTTATGAGCTTTTATATAGATTATGTAAAGTGATAAATAAGCTATTTGAGTCACGATAAATATAGTAAGTCGAGTATGCACTTGTCGCGAGAGCCAAGAGTTAAGTTTATGTTTCTTTTACGTTAGTAATAAGTTCGACGTAATTTCTTATTAGTTGGACATACAAGTCATTAACCACAACAACCACCTCTGAGTATGCATGCATGTGTATGGAGAGACAGATAAGGTTTCTAAATAACTTTTGTAACACCAAGGTTTGCTATAAATCATGCATGAAGTCGAATGTGTAGAGGGTGCATGAGTACGCATGGAGTGACAGTAAGGTTTTGTGGGTAACCAAAAGTTCGCTATTAGTTATGCATGAATGAAATCAACAAAGATGGAATGGTTTCGGAGACTTACGACACCATAAGTGGTGGTGGGAAAACGAAGAGGAAAACGTGAACGAGGGACGAGCCAAAGCAACTCCAACGCCTTTAAAGCTCACGAAGTCGTTACGTATTAAAATGACAAGAGAGTAATTTGTGTTTTTGTACGCATGAAGTGAGGAGGGATTTGAGTGTGGGTACGTACGAAAAGGGATGGGTGTGTCGAGCAGAAGAGGAGGAGGAAACCAAGGAGTCTTTAACCCAAGAATTCCAAGTATGAGTGCCATTGTTATGACAACTTGGAACACTAAATCAAGTGACTCGAACCCGAGGTAAAAACCAAGTTTCTTGTTCCAGTTGTTGTTCGTGAATTTAGAAGAGAAGAAGGGAGTTGTTTGTGTGTGTGTGAACTCTCAGTATGTATGGTTCTTCATATAGTGGTTTTTGGAGTGTAAAGCAAGATGAAATGGTGAGATATCATGAGAGTTTTAAATGAGATTGCAAGTCTCACGTGGTTCTTTGGTTTGCTAGTCGACTACAGGAAGAAAACAAAAATGATGGAACCGGTTGAGTGTGTTAGTGAGTTTGTAAGTTGAAATTATTGTCCTTGTTTTTGACATGTTGACACAAGCAAGAAAAGAAAATATGGTTTGCATTTTGGTTCACACGTATCATAGGAAGAAAACTGAATAAGTCCAAGAGGTGGAGTGTTGGTGATGCTATGAATGGTAGGGAGATAATGATCGAAAAATGGTTGTGTATTGGTGTTCTTATGGTTGTCTTCGAATGACAGGAAAAAAAGAAATAAGAAGAAAACGTGGTGAGCTTTCTTGGTAGTACAAAAGAATTGAGTGTATATGTGGTAGTGTAAGAGTGTGTGTAAGCATCTTGTATTATTGGATATGACTACTATGTGTGAGGTTGAGTGCTAGGAAGGAAATAGAAGTCAATAGGGTGTGTCATAAAACTTGCAAGAATCACATGGTTTTGATTGTAGCTAGTAGTCGACAGAAGGAAACAAGGCAAGGAAAATCATCAAGGGTCGGTTTGGATTATGTATTGACCACAAGTTTTTATTTGATACACTATTTGGGAATCGTGTAGTAACTGATGAGGGTTGATCAAATTTAATATTTAAACATAAATTTATGCTAGGATAATTATTAGGAATTCAAGGAAACAAGCGGGGTTAAAAACGGTTTAGTTTTGAAATATATTATAAATTGTACGGGTCGTTTGTGGACCAACACTTGGTTTCGTAAAAATATAGTGAGACTCGTCATGGGAAACTGAAATTTGACATGCTTGGAGTTGGCTAAATGAGAAATGAGGTAGGGTAAAAATATACATGAGTCGTGTGTAGAAATGTAGTGTACGTAGAGCGTTTTTGACTTGATTTAGTCGAGAATTAACAAAGTAATTATAAGGATTTTGGGCTTGAAATGTGTGGGCTGATGAATAGTAACAGGCCACGATAGTATTTGGGCTTTGAAAGTAATTAAGGGTTCGTTTGGATGAAATTTGGATTGGGAAAAATAAATTATGATTATAAAAGTTTATTTAAGATTTAGTGAAACATTTAAGTTTCGTTAAACGTATCGAAAACTTGTTTCGTTATTTGGTGAATTATATGAAAATGTTTTCGTGTCAAAATAATATAATAAGGAAAATTTTAAATTTTCCCGTAAAAATGATGATTAAAAATAATGACAAAGGTTAATATAAAATTAAACGTTTATAATTATGGGAAAATCACGGGATGTGATAGTACCTACCCGTTAAACTGAATCCCGTCCCGGGATTCCGGTCTAAGATTTTTGTTATCAGGATGTTTGAATGAAAACTTTTTAGAGAGAGTTTGTGAAAACTTTGGTTTTGTAAGGAAAACTTGTTAATTAAATTTTTAAGAAGCAACATAGGATTTGTTCCAAGTTTCTGTAGCCGATAAAGAAATGATTTTTTTTTTTTTTTTTTTTTTTTTTTTGAAAATCTTACCGTTTGAATACCAACGGTCATGTCTACCAAAATAAAATAAAGGAAAAATATTTCCAAACCCTTATAAATACTATCGGCATGCCTTGGGTTACTCACACCTACACACACATATCAAAGAAAATAAATATCAATGCCTTGCAGACTTCCACACACTCCTGAACAATTTCGATTGTTTATCAGGGCGAAAACTGAGAATAGCGACGTGGATCGCCAGAACGCTATCGTGGAGGCCATAAATCAGTTTGAGATGGCAAAACAATTAAATCAAGAACTTAGGGAACGCTACGTGAGATGCAAAGATATATCGGCGGATAGGAAACAGGTGATTGACAAGTTCTTGCAGGATGAGTGTTGCAAGAACGCCGCTGTTATTGAAGCGTTGTGGGCTTGTGTCGGTCAGACCCATGCCCAGATCTCCAATAAAATTCGTTGGAGCTTTGAAGAAAATTTTGGTGTGGTTAGGGTTGAACAACAACAACAACAACAACAACAAGTCAACAACAACAACAACAACAACAACAAAATCCACCACCACCACAACAACAACCCCAAAATGGTGCATCAAGTTCATCTGCACCAAGAGTTGTTGAGCAACAACAACTATTGCCACATCTAGATGACTTCCAGCCAAGCTTTGAGGAAAACGTGGATGTTGGTGATGGTGGTTGGACTTCTGACATGGAGCGGGAGCTGAGCAGGTGGGAGGCTCAGATAGAGGAAGAGAGGTTGGCGAGTTTTGATCCTTAAGATGAGGGTTATGACTCCAACAACTCTCAGACTTGAGATTACTCAGACTACCGTTGAAGTTTAGGTTTATGTTTGCTAGGTGTTTTAATTCAATGTCGTTTGTAAAGTTTAAGTACGTTTTTAATAATATGGTGTTTGAATGTTTATGTTGTGAACACAACTTGGAAGAGAATTTATTACGCTGTCGTGTTTTGGTATGTCCCATGAATTATAATAAAAATCTGTGCGGGTAACCTACCCGTTAAACAAGGAGTTTTGTTGATACATATTTTTACAAGGAGAATTTTGGATAAGGATGTAGAGAAGAATTGCCGGATTATCAGCCTTTAGGGAATGATGAAAGTCATTTTGTCTTTGTGTAGTGTATAAGGAACGTCTGTGGGTAGGATAGTAGTCTACGGCTACCGCCTTACATATCCCACCTTTTCCTTTTCACTACTCATATATTTCTTTCATCCAAAGATTTTAAAATGTCATACACCCATACTTTTCTCATAATTTTGTATGATGTTGTAGACACCTTATTGGCTTACATCCCAAAGGAAGATTTGGAGTTTTTGGATTGGATTATAGCACTTCTCGTGCTAATTGTGGTTTTGGCTGTTGGTGTGGATGAAAATATGGGGGTAAGAGATAGTGTTATGATAGGAATGGTGTTTCGAACCCGTATAATAACACCAAGCATTAACGTTTATAGTGTTAATAACTTGTGTATTATTGTCGTATAGGGTATTCGAGGTGTTACACCCAGTTGCGATTCTTGATCTTGCTGGGATAGTGGTGTTATCGTATAGGATATTGGCAGGCCAACCGATTGGTTTTTCTATGCCTTACCTAGTGATATTTGTAACCATAGCATTACAAATGCTAATTGTATCGTTGTGTATCACTATACGGGGTTTCTAATGATATTTAGTGGTTCTTGGTTTCATATGCATGTTATTTCAGATATAATTAAACCTATTTATCTATATTTCGTTATTTACATAGAGAAGCGTCCCAAACTATGTAACTAAGGAAATATAGACTTATGGTTCAATGATGTACAATTTCTTGATTTGAATAAAAGGGCTTCCCAATCCATTCAAATTAAGATATTGTAAATCATCTTAAGATTCTGACTTAACATCCATACTAATCGACAAGGTAATTCATGCGCGGATTTTTGGGGAAACGGAAAGAGTATGTCATACGCATCTATAAAGATGGGAGTAAGACAATTAGGAAGGATTTGTATACTACTTGAAATAGCTAATGAGTATGTATCAATATACTAGAGTGTTGCTTGTAGCATAAATTATCTAGAAGTTCCAAAATCTTATGGCAGGTGGAAGGTACGGAGAGCGTAAAGGCTAAAAAATGTTTTGTTTGTAAAAACGGTTATAGTTCAGATCTAAATTAGATCTGTTTCGCTATAACCAAAGCTCTGATACCAATCTGTAACACCCCCAATTTTAAAATATTTGCAGCTGAATAAAGATTGGGTGTTACTTCATAGCTCACAGTTTTTCAGTAGAAAATGATTATCAATTTAGTCATTTTAAAACATTTATCATTCGAATTTTATAAAAATCGGAGTTTTCAAAATGAGGTCCCAGTGGTTTTAAAGTTTGTTAAAATAAGTTTTCGAATGATAGTAAAATTTATAACCTTTGTAAGAATCCGTGCTCCTCCGTACCATCCTTGCTCATTATGGACCTGAGATAAACACATGCTAAAAGTGTCAACACAAAGGTTGGTGAGTTCATAGAGTTTATAAGTATAGTAGTTGATTTCCAAGAATCAAAAGAGTTTGTGACTTTATACTATTCATAATAAACGATTTATTTTCAAAATCAAAGTATGAGAAAAATCCATAGTGTTTATAGTCAAAAGCAGTTGATTTATCAAAATCAAAGTTAACATGAAATAGTTTGTTGGTTTGCCCTAATTGGGTCAACACCAAAATAGTTTGTTTTTGCCAGGAAATAATGATTTTCTGCTATATAGTGAACACAAATTAGTAATTTGATAAAAATAATGAGCTACGTTGTTATACGCCCACAGCACTATAACCTGATTTCCCTAAGCCTCATGACACTCATCCGATTAACAGATCTCATCATAAATGATGGATTATAGTAACAAGGGACCTCGGGATAGGTTCTTGCCAGTAACCTATTAGATTTCAAATAAAGTGCGTTTGGTTGTTTTCTCAACGCCCAAACGGGGATTGTCAATCCCTAATAGATCTATCCACAATTATTTACGTTCACCCTACGGGTGACTAAGGCTCATGATATGAGGGACTTTTGGCAATAGTAAACTTAGGAAATAGAAATCAGATATAGCATACAGTTGAAAAGTTACTTGTAAACATGTTTATAGCAGTTATCTCTTCATGTGATAGAAAATGTATAAAATGGTGGGCTATGGTCCCACAGTAATTTGTAAATAGTTTAAAATACTTATGAAAGTAAAAGTAGTAGTTGAGCATGTATCTCCCCCAAATCATTTATAAAACATTTATAAAAATGGGGCTAAGAACTCACCTTAAGTGATACTAGGAATGATGAAAGTAAGTGCGAGTGAGAGTATGAGAATGATTTTTGGAAGCGTCCTTAGTACAGAACCTGATAAATAAATTTATCTGAGAATCTAACCAAATAATATTTGGTAATTGAATAACGACTAATGAATGACGATTAATCGTTATGATGAAAGGATGATGAAATGGTTTTGTGACAGAGGTGGCTTGCGTGGCAAAACGCTTAAGGTTCAACGACAAAGTTATATACTATATAACTTGTCCGTTATGCATTATTTATTGCTTTTGTATATGTTATTTGTTTGCTTATTCGTTAACAATATATATATTTATTTCATGTATACAATTTTTATAAAGTAACTCGAGCCATCTAAAGCGTTAAAATATATTCCCAAAATATTATGTGTTTAATAAAGTTGTGGTTAAAGAATATATTAGGACAATTATATTATTTATAGTTTACGTCAAAGTGGTTGCCAAATAAAATATGTGTTAAACATATTTATCTAGATGAAACTTGGTAAAAATATATAAGTTGTTTAAATTTATAAAAGTTTTGGGTGAAAAACGTCAATTATTAAACTTGAGGGCTGAATTGTAATAATATAATAAGTGTTTAAAAGTTTGTATATTAGTTATAAAACTCATAAAGGTTTTAAAAGAAATATAAATTTCGTCCAAGTTTAGGGGCTGAAATTGTAAATATTTATTATAAGTTCTAAACCTTATGATTGTTTTTAAGAAAGTGTTATGTTACTAGAATTGGAGGGGCTGAAACTGTCAAGATGCAAAAGTTGCAAAGATAACCAAAATAAAAATAAAAGTGTCCGGGGCAGGGTTCGAACCCCTGATCTTGCGCTTAACAGCCCAACACCCCAACCATTGCACTAGCCTCCTCGTTGTGTTTTATTTCCCAATAGATCGATTAAGAAGTATTTTAGTTCTGGTGACATATCTAGTTATATATTTTTACAAACGTGCATGGCTGTTTGTGTTTTCAAAAACTGCTTTTGTCATCTTTTAAATGAGTATAACTGTAAGCTCTTAGTTATCGAAAAGAGGTAGAAGGAAACACAAAGTTAGTCACAACTTGTTTAATTCTCGCGACCCGATTCCAAACGAACTCAATAATTAAGTTTTTGCTTATGTTTTCTTTTTCTACACCACTGACTTGGATATATCATCTATTTATGTCAACTTAAATAAGTTCGAGTAAATAAGTACTTCTCGTATTGGCTTAAAAACATTTGAGTTTCACATTGGGCCTTATGGCTCGTTATGTGTTCGAAATGGTTTTGTATATGAGCCCGAAAATTTAATAAGTTATGAGCTTTTATATAGATTATGTAAAGTGATAAATAAGCTATTTGAGTCACGATAAATATAGTAAGTCGAGTATGCACTTGTCGCGAGAGCCAAGAGTTAAGTTTATGTTTCTTTTACGTTAGTAATAAGTTCGACGTAATTTCTTATTAGTTGGACATACAAGTCATTAACCACAACAACCACCTCTGAGTATGCATGCATGTGTATGGAGAGACAGATAAGGTTTCTAAATAATTTTTGTAACACCAAGGTTTGCTATAAATCATGCATGAAGTCGAATGTGTAGAGGGTGCATGAGTACGCATGGAGTGATAGTAAGGTTTTGTGGGTAACCAAAAGTTCGCTATTAGTTATGCATGAATGAAATCAACAAAGATGGAATGGTTTCGGAGACTTACGACACCATAAGTGGTGGTGGGAAAACGAAGAGGAAAACGTGAACGAGGGACGAGCCAAAGCAACTCCAACGCCTTCAAAGCTCACGAAGTCGTTACGTATTAAAATGACAAGAGAGTAATTTGTGTTTTTGTACGCACGAAGTGAGGAGGGATTTGAGTGTGGGTACGTACGAAAAGGGATGGGTGTGTCGAGCAGAAGAGGAGGAGGAAACCAAGGAGTCTTTAACCCAAGAATTCCAAGTATGAGTGCCATTGTTATGACAACTTGGAACACTAAATCAAGTGACTCGAACCCGAGGTAAAAACCAAGTTTCTTGTTCCAGTTGTTGTTCGTGAATTTAGAAGAGAAGAAGGGAGTTGTTTGTGTGTGTGTGAACTCTCAGTATGTATGGTTCTTCATATAGTGGTTTTTGGAGTGTAAAGCAAGATGAAATGGTGAGATATCATGAGAGTTTTAAATGAGATTGCAAGTCTCACGTGGTTCTTTGGTTTGCTAGTCGACTACAGGAAGAAAACAAAAATGATGGAACCGGTTGAGTGTGTTAGTGAGTTTGTAAGTTGAAATTATTGTCCTTGTTTTTGACATGTTGACACAAGCAAGAAAAGAAAATATGGTTTGCATTTTGGTTCACACGTATCATAGGAAGAAAAATGAATAAGTCCAAGAGGTGGAGTGTTGGTGATGCTATGAATGGTAGGGAGATAATAATAGAAAAATGGTTGTGTATTGATGTCCTTATGGTTGTCTTCGACTGACAGGAAAAAAAGAAATGAGAAGAAAACGTGGTGAGCTTTCTTGGTAGTACAAAAGAATTGAGTGTATATGTGGTAGTGTAAGAGTGTGTGTAAGCATCTTGTATTATTGGATATGACTACTATGTGTGAGGTTGAGTGCTAGGAAGGAAATAGAAGTCAATAGGGTGTGTCATAAAACTTGCAAGAATCACATGGTTTTGGTTGGAGCTAGTAGTCGACAGAAGGAAACAAGGCAAGGAAAATCATCAAGGGTCGGTTTGGATTATGTATTGACCACAAGTTTTTATTTGATACACTATTTGGGAATCGTGTAGTAACTGATGAGGGTTGATCAAATTTAATATTTAAACATAAATTTATGCTAGGATAATTATTAGGAGTTCAAGGAAACAAGCGGGGTTAAAAACGGTTTAGTTTTGAAATATATTATAAATCGTATGGGTCGTTTGTGGACCAACACTTGGTTTCGTAAAAATATAGTGAGACTCGTCATGGGAAACTGAAATTTGACATGCTTGGAGTTGGCTAAATGAGAAATGAGGTAGGGTAAAAATATACATGAGTCGTGTGTAGAAATGTAGTGTACGTAGAGCGTTTTAGACTTGATTTAGTCGAGAATTAACAAAGTAATTATAAGGATTTTGGGCTTGAAATGTGTGGGCTAATGAATAGTAACAGGCCACGATAGTAGTTGGGCTTTGAAAGTAATTAAGGGTCCGTTTGGATGAAATTTGGATTAGGAAAAATAAATTATGATTATAAAAGTTTATTTAAGATTTAGTGAAACATTTAAGTTTCGTTAAACGTATCGAAAACTTGTTTCGTTATTTGGTGAATTATATGAAAATGTTTTCGTGTCAAAATAATATAATAAGGAAAATTTTAAATTTTCCCGTAAAAATGATGATTGAAAATAATGACGAAGGTTAATATAAAATTAAACGTTTATAATTATGGGAAAATCACGGGATGTGATACCACCCTCTCAAGATAAGGGAACGGACGGAGGAACATTTCATCATAAGCGGCACGGAAGTTTTGAACGGCCGCCAAATTAAAGCCTTCGCGACCAGCAATATAGGCATTCACCTGCTCTTCGGTATGGCCACACTCTACACCCTCCATCCAACTGGCGTCTAAGGCAGCATTGAACACTTCGCCCCAAGCCATTTGATACTCTTCGCTCTCCCAGAACCTCTTCACAACAGTCGGAACAAGTTGTCGCACATAATTGTGCCTCAAGATTTCCGCTTGGCTTCCTGCCACAGTCAACTTTTCAACCTCCCCGGCTAGCCCAGCGGCCTTCCTTTCCGACACTTCCAAGGCCGAGTCCTTGCTTGCCAACAGATCTTTAAGCTGCTTTATTCGGTTAGCCTGTTCCAGAGCCTTACCCCTCAGCTCATCTCTTTCCTACTGGATCGAAGCCAATTGACCGGAGAGGTCTGCCTCCTGGTCGGCACAACTCCTCCACAGTCCGACTTTGCTCACCCAAGCGAACCTCAACGTCCTTCAGCTTACCGGAAGAATCCTCACAAGCTTGGTGAGTCTGATACAATTGCCCATAATGGTAGCTTAGGTTCTCAAACCGCATGTATCGCATCTGCCTGGGCAAGGGAACTCCTGGCCAACTCAAACCAAGCTCGTTGAGTAGCCTGATAGTCCGTTAAGCTTGACTGCTCGAACCGAACAGCAAGAGGGGCGAGGTGCACCATCAGATCACGGCATACTTCCGCGTCATTCAAACTTGCTCCGGCAGTCAACTTCCAACCCGAAATGAAAGGCTCGGAAGAGTCACCATGATCTGAAAAGCATAAACGAATCAGTAAAAGAAAAACTGCTAAGTAACTTCCACACTTAGGGCAGAAATCATACCTCTGGACCCCCTAGGGTTAAACGCTTGACGGCGTCATCCACCGGAGGGAGAACCTTGAAAACCTGTTGACAAAAGAAAATGAGTCGACAATACGAGCGAGAAGCCAAATATCGAAGAAAAAAGATAAAACCAAGCATCATACTACCCCCATGCTCAAGATTTGCAATGTTCGGAAGGCTAGAATCTTCATGTGGCTCAGTCATCAGAGTCTCAAGACTTATACCATTCCCTCCATCATCATGACCCACATTTTCACCCACAGCATTCCCCTTAGCAAACTCCCCGTGAGATTCCTCAACATTTTCCTAAACGGAAACACGTTCTCCTGGTCATCCACAACATTCTCCACATTCTTAGAAACAGGCTGAATAATATTGATAGGAGACGGAGACTGTGTACGATCATCATCATCCGAAGACAGCTCATCTTCTGATATCACCACACTATAACCACTCGGCCTTTTGGGAGGACGATGAGAAGAATCCCCAGCCGGACGTTTCTTGGTCATGCGGGAGGGACCGGTTTTGTTTTTCTTCTCCTTGGCCGCGCGAGCATCGAAAATCCTCTGGTCCGGTCTCTCAACAACCTTCTGCAAACCCGTCTTCTTCGGTAGGGGACTCTTAGCACCAAGAGGTGCTGTAACATGTTGCTCCACGTTACCTCCATCGGCCAAAGAAGGCCCTTTGCCAACACGAGAGAGAGATGTGTTCGGAATTCTGAGAAAGCGAGACATGGTCACAACTGAAAAAAAAAAAAAAAAAAAAAGGGACACACAAGCACATATAAGGATAAAGAGAAGAGAATGAAAGACAGAGGAAACTAAGAAGATAAACAACGAAGAGTTACCGTTCCCCTACCCATCTTTAAAAATTGGTCGATGCTCAGGATACTTCCAGACCCTCGTCAAACCAGCCTAAAAAAGAAGAGCCGGATGAACCGCCTGAATATCAACCACCACAGAAGTCAAAGCATCCACATGTTCCGGTTGATAACCACCGAACGGAGGCAGCTCCGAGACGCTAGAATCCGGATGACGCCAAGGCATAGCATCCAGAATAGCACGACGGTCGATCAAGAAGAACTTGTCTTTCCAATGCTTCAGACTAGAGCACGTCTCATTAAAAATCCGCGCCTGACCATTCGTTCTGGTCCGGCAAGCAAAAGAGAACCAATGCCCTTGTTTTTGAAGGGTATAGAAGAGACGGAACAAGGTAAGGTAGGGGACAAAATTCAAACTTCGGCAATGTATCTCAAAAAGTATAACCTTCGTCAAACCTATCGGAACGAGCTGAGACAAATGCACTCGGAAATGATTGAGGACCTGAAGAAGGAAGGTAGAAAACGGAATCCTAACCCCGGAAAAGTCTAAGTATGCTTCATAAATACCAATTGCATCCTGCGGCAGACGATCCATAGTCATGCCGGGGGGAGGCAACCGGGGATGTAAATCTAAGGGAATCCCATACAGACGAGTGGCATCCCTCACATCATTCTCCGACATAACGGAGGTATATACATGCATGTCAAACTTGGGTGTAACGTCTGCAGAACCTGAACCGGAGGTAACATTCTCTTGCGTGTTTGAAGACATGGCTTACAGACGGAGGGGAAGGCAACTCTAAACAAAGAAATGAAGGAAGGTTGAATAACGCACCTGGGATAAAGCCGAAGAAACTACCACAGAAGAGAAGAAGAACGGTAAAAGTAAACCGTAAAAATGAGAGGAAAAAACCTTATATAGGGAGAACATAGGGAAAAGTGAAGCGTCACCTCATGACAAATGTACCCGCGGGCAAATCTGAACCGTCCACGAACACACCTTGGACACGTGGCAAGATCTTGTGCATCACGGTAAAATAGATGGATTTTTCCAGAACAATGAATTTGGGCCAAAACCCAAACCGTGGCCCAAAGTTCAGCCTGGGTAAGCCCAAGCAACCCAATGAAAGACATTTTGTTTTGAGGATAGACTCCGAAAGAATAATAACCACGACAAGCAAAAGTGAAGGCTCTTATCTTTCCGAAGACACATAATATCATATCACAAAGTAACATGATACTGGGGGGGGGGACATGATTGTGTACATGACCGGACGGTTATATACTTAACCGTCCGGTTCCATAATAATCTGGACGGTTACATACGACCGGACGGTTCCACTCCTTACTTCACGAGCACGTGCTTAATACGTGACCCCCTCTTGTCTGACACCCTAGTATTGGGGTAGCCTACAGCGCCACCCCCTATATGTCAGGAACAGTCACCTACTCACAAGTGGTGAACAGTAATTCCAAAGTAGTATAAATACCCCTCATTTACTCTCATAATAGATTAGCATTTACTGCATTATTACACACACATTTATTGCCACCAACCCAATACTTATTCTCGTGCCGGAGCTTGGTCCTTGGATAACACTCGGGGCGAGGCTAACACGTTTGTTGTGATTCACAGGTTCACGACGTACTTAACAACCATTCGGAGGACTTCATAAGGACTTTCGAAGGGTGACAAGATTTTACTCAAACATTCGATTTGAGCTAGAGTTAACACGTCAAAGAAAAACTAAGTCAAAGAATCATCCTGAATATGATTTTTGTAAATAACTGAATTAGTTGTGTCAATCCTAACCCTTTTCACACAAAGCCTGAACACGACAAATATAAGTCAAACATTCATATAGGAATTTGTGGCTTATTGGGTTAAAAAAAATTAATAGGTTAAATAGGTTAGCAGGCTCGTAAAATCATTTATTTAACCAGTTAGCCATGTGTTTTTTGGGTAAAAGGTCAACGACCCGGTAAATATATTACTCCAAAAAGCATTTAAGTACAACGGATATGGGTGAATCCCATATCTCAGCCCGTTACATAGGCGAAAAGCTTACATAACAAGATACTTCCTATCTTCTAAAGAAGAAAACAAACCACTAACCACATGGTAACAAAAGACTAACAAAAATGTAAACTACTTCCTACGACCTTGGAGATTAAAGCCATATATGGCATTAAGAGCATCCAAATTCCCTGAAAGATCATAAATTTGCTTCGAATAATCATCATAGTCATGTTATAGTTGTTAACACATGTTAAATGGGTTGGCGAGTTAATTTGTTTGATTCATTCTATTATAACCAATTATAAACTTAGTTTTTATTCATAAAACTTAAACGGGTTAGCGGGTGGATCTTTTTAACATATTCAACTCGTATGACCAAACAAGAACATAATTGAAAATATTCTTATAAAAAAAGACTTAAGGTTGGTGGGTCAGACCTCTTTAATCAATCACCAACTCGAACATATGACATGTCTAATAAGGGTCGACCCAAAACGTCTATTAACCCAAATCTATGTGTATATTTTTGTGTAGGTAAGTCAGTGT
This sequence comes from Artemisia argyi, assembly GCA_030686995.1. Lineage (NCBI taxonomy): Eukaryota > Viridiplantae > Streptophyta > Magnoliopsida > Asterales > Asteraceae > Artemisia > Artemisia argyi. The sequence goes on from CM060699.1 coordinate 111,807,903, forward strand.
GTTAAAGTTGCTATTGTTCTTACTTTTGGCACTTTTAATTTTCTTTTCTTTATAATTATATCTATTACACCCATTTTTATATTTAAATCATGTTGGGTCATAGCTGTAAAAACTGTAAAAACGAGGAGTGAAAGATGACGACAAGCGATTGGCGGGGGAGTCGTTGTTCAGCAACAGATGCTTACCTCGAGCATCAAGCAACCCTACATTTACTAATGTAACATATTATACTATTACTCAAAGCAACATGAAGTGTTTAAAAAATATCGAAAGGTTGAGACAACCCGATCTAAAGTCGAGGTCTAACTAAACCTTATTAGGAGTGGTCCATACTATTTGACATAAATATGTCTACGATATTAACCTAAATACGCCTAACATATCTATTAAGGGCATACTTAACTCGGGTCACAATTTTTGAGTGAGCACGTGTAACAATTCGCATTTTCAGGTTAATTACTATTCCTAGAAAATTTTACTATTCATTTTCACTATTCATTTTTACTATTTATTTTTCTGAAATTTGATTTTTATTTCATATTCTCGTGTGATAAATCATTTCCATGGCAAATTAAAAGTTTGACACTCATCAGATCATTTTCACGAAAGTTATTAAGGAATTACACGTTTTAGGGTAAAACGTCATTCAAAAATTCTACGCACAACGAAACTCGACCGCGTTAATTTTCCCCGTATCAGAAAAATATTTGATACACTCATGATTTATTTGAGAATTAATCATGACTGAGAAAAACATGACCAAATAAACCTTGGCCGTGAAAAACAGGAATTTTCATTTATAAGCGCTTTTACTCAGCCGTAACCTTAGCCTATACCTGCACCGCGTTTCTAAGACGATTTGAGTTTTCACATTTTTGGAAAAAGTCAACATATTTTCCCTCCTCCTTTGACCAAAAATCATTCCTTGATTTTATAAATCATTCCTTGATTTTTAGGCTTACGGTTTTATGTCTAAAAGACATTAAATACCAACCGACACTAGACTAAGCCCAGTCTAGACATTATAAGTCATTTTAAATCATTATTATCGTATTAGAAAAGTAACATTTTACTTTTCTTAATTTCACACAATATTCGTACGTTTTACGTATTACGTGTTTTAGACCCGTGTTTCCAGTTTTAGCAGGGTTTTAGCACCCCAATGGAACCTACCACTCATTTTATATTTTATTATGGAGTATTTGGACAAGTTTAATCATTCTTCCAACACTACAAAAAAAATGCCATTTAGTGGCACACATTTTTAGTGGCAAAACATATATGTGCCACTGTAGTAACCTTTTTAATGGCAGATCCTTATGTGTCACAAAATATCAAATATATAATGGCACTTCACTAATTATGCCATTAATGTACAATATAAATAGTGGCACAAACTTGAGTTTTGTCATAATTAGGGATGGCAAAAGCACCCGAAACCGACAGGGAAAACCGAAACCCGAACCGGTTGGGTCGGGTTTGGGGGCGGGTTGGCGGGTTTGGATGCGGGTTTGGGTCTTGATAAAAAAATTTATCCGGGTACAGGTTCGGTGACGGGTTCTTACAATACCCGTCCAATTACCCGTACCCGTACACGTATCCATTTACCCAAATCTATACCTGCTTTATTGAAATTATAATTAACTAGAATATATATACATTTTATATAATTTCTTCCATTAAATAAGTATCTCGATTAGATAACACATATTAATTTGTACATGAATTATTCAAAAGCGTTAAATCGTTTGATACGATATTCATTTTCTTTAACGTTTAAATTTTTTGAATATATTAAGGTGTTTTTCTTTGTTTCATCGGTTGATTTTTGTGTGACTTAATCTTATTACCGCCATTTTGTTCATATAATATTCAATTGAGGATAACCGATACCCGCGGGGAAACTCGAAAAACCGACGGATAATATTAATCGGATACTCGGCGGGTAATGAGGTGGGTACGGGTTTGGATATTATAAACGGGTGCGGGTACGGGTACACTAAAACCCGATCCGTTTTTAGAAAAGGTGACATTTATATTCTTTATGCCATTAGATACTTCTTCCATAAGTAGTTTTTTAAATTGTGCCACTATAACATACGTAGTAAAAAAGTACCCAAATTTCAATTATATAGGCGGGTGTTTGTAAAAAATATCAAAAACTAAGCGGGCTTTGAATCCCACAAACTTTTCATATATACTCCGTAGTTTAAGTTTATATTTGCAATTAAGAAAACCCTACATCTCATGCTCTCATACTCTCATAGCCGCCGCATATATAAGTTTTTTTATTGTCTCATCCCAACCATTCTTTTGTCAATACCGTATACAAATCAGTAAGGAATTTCATTGTGCAATTCCTCTAATCTTAACCACCTTGTTTATTTTGTGATATGTTTTTCAGTATTACAAATTTTAATTGAATTATAGGGAAAGTTATGAAGGAAAGGTAACTTAAATGATAGTATATGAACCAGAACGTGTAGAAGTATCCAACAAAAAAATGCGAGATTTCGTAAGTCATTGCTTGTTACTCGCTTAGTTATGCATTTTTTTCTATTAAAATTTTTTCTCTTTTCTTATTGATTTTTTGAGTCATGGTGCAGCAAGGAGGAAAGCTATCGATCGGGACGTTCATTATTAACCTTTGGATCAACACCACCAGGTTTGTGACACTTTTTGCGCTTTAATCATAATGAACGAAGGTTTATGTGTAACTTTAATCAATAACAATTGTTTTCGTTCGTCTACAGATTTGCGCTTCAAAGATATCGGAACCTTCATTACAAAGGATGGAGTTCTAGTTCTTTAGTAGTTATAGGATTATTGTGTATTACTGTGTATTACATTCATTTAGATGGGGATTTAGACATGTACTTTATAGATTTATATCTCTGTATATTGTAGAGCTTTGTTGATTAATTATAATTTCATTTCAATGTACATCTCTAAGTTGTTTGTTTCAAGTGTTATGGTTGAATGAAATTTGGTTTTTGATCAAGCCTTTGAAGATATAGAATATGTTAGTAACAACATGAAATAACTATCAAAATATGTTTGGGCACCAAGCAATATATGCCATTAAAACCATTTGAATATTTCAACATAACATGTGTATTACGTATCTAATGGCATAAAGTATGTGCCACAAAATGGTATTTAGTTTATTGTAACAGATTATTAAGTGCCACTATATCTTAAGAGTCTGCAGCAACACAACAAAAAAGTGTCACTAATGCCCTTTAGTGGCAGCATCGTTAGTGACACTTTTTGTTTCTGCCACTAAATGTCTAACCGGCCTATAGTGACACTTATTTAGCCTTTTGTGGCACTTTTTGTGTGTCACTGTATGGCTATTTTTTTGTAGTGCAAGTTTCGTATTTTTACGAAACCCGGTTTTACGTATTATGGCTTAATCGTTTACGGTTAGCATTTTACGGAGTCAAAACTAGCTACATAAGCTTGGATAAGATCATCACAAACCAACTCATCCTTCCTATCCAAGGCAAACCACCATAGAGGGGGGGATTCACCTCACACATGGCTTGATCTCTTTCCTTGTGCTCTAAGATGCATACAAGTGTCCAAACTTGCTCACCAAGTGTTGACTAGTCAAGTTAGTAACCTCCACAACTCACTATAAAGCCCCCTCCTCCTCCTCTTCTTGTACGCCACCATCACACACACCATCACCTCACACTTAGCTAATTCTCTTCCAATTTTATGCAAGAATCAAGTGCTACAACAACATATAAACTTTAGTTTGGTTTTGATTCATCAAACTACTTCCAAACCTTATAAACTTTGGTGATTTCTCTTGAGTTTGAATCCACTCAAGTCACCTCAACTTTCATCATCTCTCTTTCAAGAATACAAGGGTAGAAAGATTGCATGAAGTGAAGTAGGGTGAAGCTAAAGTCTATCAAAGTCCTTACCTTACATGTTAACTTCCTTTCTTAATTGAAAGCCAAAAGTTGTAAGCCAAACCCTAACATACTTCTTGTTAAATATCATAATCATGTTATTTACATATCAGTCATGCTATATTATGTCTTGTGATCATGTCCATGATGTATAAAAATGGGTAAAACAAGTTATTATAAATGATTGTTAAGTTAAGTTATTTAAACAAGTAAACTAGTGACCTTCTTGGTGAAATCTGATCAAAATGGTAAAATTATGATATTGGATCATTACATATTGTAGTAGAGGACTTAACAAGAAAACCATAGCAATTTGAACCACCTAAAACGAGTACCCGAGTCAAAAGTTATGACCATGTGAAGTTACCAAAACTTTGAGGCAAAACTGCCTAAATAGTTTCTGTGACAGAACATAAAACACGCAAAAAGAGGCCCTTCTGGTCCGTTTCATGAAAAAGTTAAAACACGAAAGTTGTCCGGAATCACGTTTTCTTCAAAAACCCAGGAGCACGTCTCCAGAAAACCAATAACGAATGAGATTTTTCCTCAGTTTATTAACAGCTATTCTACATATATATGTCACGATATAATGGTTATGGTTTATAAAGACCAAGAGGTCTTATGACCTAGATTCAAGACCACAACCATGGCTAAAGCCAAGGTTGAGTCTCAAGACTATGGAATAATGACCAAAGGTCATGGCAAGGCCATGACTAAATGACCATATAAACTTACTTAGGCGAAAACATGAACCAAAGAGTTGGCGATAACTTAAACATACAATTTGGATCTACTTCATCTAAAAGAACCATGAGATATTACAAGGAATTGTCATACAAGTTATAAGAAACTTACCCTAATAACAATCTTCATGTAAAGATAAACTTTCCTATGTTTATTCAAATATTGGACATGTAACTTTTCAGATCAAAACTTATATATATATATATATATATATATATATATAGAATGAGGTTCAAATGGGATAGTGTTTAAAGTAGGATAGTGTAGGCAGCCAATAAAATTGTGCCAAGTGGATATTTAAATTTTTTAGTTAAAATAATTAATTAAATACATAAAAGGGTAACTTGGTAATCTTGCATTCTTGATTTATCCCTTGAAAAACACATACGTTTGAGATATCGCCTGTGTGCTTGAGATATCAGCTTGTTGACCCTTTCTCCATATCCCACCATTGTAGTTCTTCTAGTTGTTATTTGATGAAGTCATCCGGCTTCCTCGCTACCACTCTTCCCGCTTCCCCTCTTCCCCTCTTTCCCGCCTATCCTCCATATATATTTCACAGGTCATCTTGGTCTACTAATCACACATACTATCATCTTGAAAGTAGTAATGGCTGACGCATTTGTAACTGTGATTGAACAAGGTATGTTTATCACGCTTTTTTTTTTATGAATCATACAATTAAGGGTTTTGTTAGTCTGGTTTGAAACTCTTTATATTCATACATCTTATAAGTTACCAAAAATTGTTACCAGGTGATTCCACTCAATCTGATAGGATGGTTCAAAGGAATTCTTTTGGTAAAATCATACTTTAGTTTATATTTATTATTTCCCCCAAATCACTATATGTGTGGATGTTTTTATTTATTTGTAATATCATTATAACTAATTATGTATATGAATATTTTTGATAGGTTATGCGCCTAATGGTTCTAATGAAGATGACTCCCTCCGTCAATCCCAAAAAGGAACCACTGATTCTGGTAGCATGGCTCGTCGAAATACTTTGGGTAAAACATTTTTTTTTTTACTATTTAGTTTTGATTGTTTTATTAGCTTATTAAATCAGATAAGCTGATTAGCTTATTAAGTCAGTTATGTAAAAGGTTGGTTGGATTAGTTTATTGACTTGAGTTTATGGCTTATTCTTTAGCTTCGCTTATTTTTTAACCACCTTAAATAGAAGTGATAGGAATGAAACAGATCTGATATATAAGAGGGTGTTTGGATTAGTTTATTATATAGGTGATTTGCATGTGAGCTTGAAAGATAGAGCCTATTGATTTATATACATCTGAATAAGCCAATAAGCCATATGGTTGGGACTACATGTTGATATAGAATAAATCTTATTGTGTACTAAATATTCTTTGGATGTTAATATGTTACTTTTGTTTGTTCATTCGTTTGTATCATTGGGTACTATCAAGTGGTCTGTTGGTTCAGTTTACTTTTCATTGCTTAGTAGATATAAGCTATTTACTCAAAATCATATCAGAAATATGTGTCAGTTTTATTTGTGTTACCATTTTAAGTTTTTGTACCTGAAATTATTTGTGTCAGCTTATGCGCCAAATAATGATGCTGAAGATGAGGATCAAACCCTCCACGAAATACTGAAAATTAGCATGGCTAGTGGAACTAGTTTGGGTAATATGTTATGTTCTTTTCTTATTTAAAGTTTGTGTATATTTAGTTCTTTATATACAATATAAGTTAAAGCACCTTTATAATGATTTTATTTATTTGTTTAGCATTATAAATTGATTAGTTCATTTCATTTGATAGCTTATGCGCCTAATGGTTCTGAAGATGAAGATTTCACCTTCCAAGAAACCGAAAAGGGTAAACATTTTCATTACTTTATATTGCTTATTTACTGTACTACTGGTGACTATTGCTTATTATAGTAGTTAACTTTGCTTTAATCTAGTTCTAAATAGGTTAGTAGAGTTATTTCCTATCTGGTATTAGGATCCTTTTTAGTGAAATTTGCATTTTCCACCATTAACCATCACTGGATCAGTTACATGTTTGTTTCAAATCACAATGTCCCTAAGGTCCTCCAAATTGGCACACAAGATATTTGCTTGCAAATTTAATTGAACCACATTTTTTAAAATTTCCTTCTCAGCTTTTACATAGCTTACCACAACCTCAAAACCCCCCCTCTGAACCTGCATACCCCTGCACCACCTAAAAAAACTGTGACCAACACGGGGGGTAAAGGCGGTGGGAAGATGGGAGTATGCGAAAACGAGGTGGCACTGAAGCATAAGGTGTATAGGGTGGTACTATTACATCCAGTCTTGATCTAGATCATTTAGATTTATCGATTTATCAACCTCTTTTCATTCTGTTGTAGAAAATATAACAATTAGTTGTGTAGGCAAAAGAAGAACAGAGAGGTCAGTTTGTGGTAGTTTTTGTTATGCACTTGTTTGGTCTCTTTTGTGTCATTTTGACTGTTATTGTTTTGGGTCACTTTTTGAAGTCAAAGTTGGACTTTTTCTTTTCTAAATACTGAAAAATAAACCTTTTTCAAAAGAACCTAAACACTTTAATTCACTGCAACAAAACTATTAATAATTTAATATGACATTTAAGTATTGTATCTTAGTTAAATGCCCTAATGTTCCATTACATTTTTCCTTAAAGAAATATGATGTATGATGCAACAAGGCTGCAAAAACTTCATGCTTCCATTGATTATATGAAAAAAGGGTAAAAGCATAATAAAAAACATTGGTTTTGGTTGTCTTTTGAGTGTTTATTAGAAATAATTGTTTATTATTATTTTTGTTCTTATATACTTTGCATTTCAGTTTGTGTATATGCATTTGTTGTACAGGTTATACATCAAGCAGCTGCGAAGATGACATTGTCGAAACAACCTCAAAGGGTACTAAACTCTGGCTCCCGAAGGCAAAGAATAAACCTGTGCTTGGAACTACTTTCGATTCCGTGGAAGAAGCTTTTCAGTTTTACAAAGCTTACGCAATTGAAGCTGGATTTGAAGTTAAAAGGGGTGGTGTTTGGAACCCCAAAAAACAACTTAATCCTAAGTTGAACATGAGAATGTACCGGTTGTGTAAGTTAGTATAGGAAGTAATCCTGGCCGTCCAATGTATCATGCTGATGTCATAAAAAATAAGATTAGATTAATGGCAAATCTGTAATAATTAATGAACCACAAGGGCATTATGTATCATTCTTCTTTCATATTGCAGATTCATATAGCGAGGATCTTATCTATCACTTTTAAAAATTCCTAAAAACCTGCTATTCAACTTAAAAAAGGGGTGGATTTGAAGGTAAAAATACAGTCGGCAACCCATTTCTCATCGTAGGTTATACCATCATCCACTGAACATGCTCCTCTAGTGTATGGTGAATGAAAGACCTCAACCGGTACATTCTCATGTTTAACAGTAGCACCAAAAATATTTGGTATTATAACGTTAAGTGGTTTAGGTTCACGTGCTTTAACACTTATGATTGAACTTGATTTTGAACATGTACTAGATATGTTTGAAAGGTTTGACACGGGTGTTTTGTATGTCATAAATGAGGCTGACATATGCTTGAAGGATGCCCTCAAAGAGAGCCCAGATAATGCTGACTTGAAGGAATTGCTGAAATTGAGGAACGAGATGTGTGATACGTTGGATATCAACGAATGCAAAACTCCAAAGGATAATATGGAAGGAAAAAGGGTAGTACGAAATAGTGATGGCAACCTTGAATGCGGTATGTTATCCTTTACACAAGAGGCCATTGAGTTAAGTGATCAGGTTATGAGTTCTCGAAAAAGTGGCACACAACTAAAAAAGTTAGGTCGTGGCATGCTATTTGATGGTCCAAGTTTTGATCTGAACTTATCAGTGTCGCCAGCAACAAAAGGTAAAGTATTAGCTGGTCCAAAATATGATTCACAACCTACATCACCATCTACAGAGTCATATGAATACAAAACACCCGTGTCAAACCTTTCAAACATATCTAGTACATGTTCAAAATCAAGTTCAATCATAAGTGTTAAAGCACGTGAACCTAAACCACTTAACGTTATAATACCAAATATTTTTGGTGCTACTGTTAAACATGAGAATGTACCGGTTGAGGTCTTTCATTCACCATACACTAGAGGAGCATGTTCAGTGGATGATGGTATAACCTACGATGAGCAGGTTTTTAGGAATTTTTAAAAGTGATAGATAAGATCCTCGCTATATGAATCTGCAATATGAAAGAAGAATGATACATAATGCCCTTGTGGTTCATTAATTATTACAGATTTGCCATTAATCTAATCTTATTTTTTATGACATCAGCATGATACATTGGACGGCCAGGATTACTTCCTATACTAACTTACATTAACCACTCACTTACATTAACCTCCCTCTATATATATATATATATATATATATATATATATATATATATATATATATAACAGGAGGCGTTACACGTAGATAATGCCACGTAAACGCCACATCATTGCCTAGTAATTCATTATGTGCCATGTCATCACATTGTTGCCATGTATGCAATTTTTATAATTTATTTTGTATTTTTATATTTTTATCCGGATTTTTTTTCTTTGAATGTGCTAAAATTCGGTATAATAAAATTTAAAAATTTTAGCATCACAAGAATCGAACCTGGGTCTGTTCGTCTACAAACAAACATGATAACCACTAAATCAACACCTTTTTTGGATTATATTTTGCAAGACTAAATCTATAAACCTATGCAACCAATTAATGACCATTTTAAGTATAAGAATCGCTACAACTTAGGTCATAATCCGGGAAATACAATCCCACGTTTTATTCATTCACCATAATATCATTCATACCTAACCTTTATCTCAAAACCCTAATATCATTTATTCATCCTCCTGCATAATGATCGATAATTTTTATTTTCCTTCTTTAAAGGTTTATTATGTTCATAATTTTTTGTAACGTTTGTTTTCATGCGGTCTATGTGCTGGATCCTGCCTCCATTTGTGGACTTGAGGTAATGCTCTTTGCATCCAAAGGTTTTAACGGTTTTGGGTTACAGTTTATTCCTAACAGGCCATATATTGATCTAATGTCATATTATGGTTTTATATTCTGATTAGCCCTAACACTTTGGAATTGCTCAACATATGACTTCCACTTGAGCATCTTATGATTTTATATTCTGGACACAAGTAAATACATAAAAAACATTGCTTCCATGAAACTATCGCATGTTTTTTAAATTCTTTAGTTAGTGGTATAAGGGTGTACAAAAGAGTCGGTGTTAGACTGAATTCCTAACAATGTAAAATATCGATTATATTTTAATCTGCTATGATTTCAGATAATCAGTTTGTGATTCATTATCTTCTCTTTCTTATTTGTTACTGTATCAGATAAAGCAACAGTTGCATAAATTTACTATATAGATCAGGTCTTATTAAGCAACAGTTGCATAAATTTACTATATAGATCAGGTCTTATTGGAGTTTAAAGAATATAATATAGAAGTAGATGTGGATTTTGTCAGAAAAGTTGTTCTTGCTATTGGCCGTTGTACTATTAAATTAGAAAGAGCAGCTGAACGTTGCATTATTTTCTTCTGAAATTGATCAAAATTAAAGTTAAACTATGTTGTCCAGGATGCTATTATTGTTATCAAATATATATTCAAAAGATATCCCAATACCTAAGTTACTGAAATTGTAACCACTTATGTCAATATCAGTTGTTCAACTCAAGAGTATAACTCTTGATTTAAATTTTATTTTCAGATATGAGTCTATAATTGCCATACTTTATGTTTACTTGATTTCACATTTGCTGAAACTTAGTAACCGTAACATAATTTTTTTCATTTAATTATTTTATAGGCATCGATGATTTGGATAATAGGTGAATATGTGGAAAGAATTGATAACGCTGATGAACTTCTTGAAAGCTTTTTTGAGACTTTCCCTGAAGAACCTGCACAAGTCCAGTTGCAATTGTTGACTGCAACGGTAAAACTTTTCTTAAAGAAGCCAACCGAAGGGCCCCAACAGATGATTCAGGTAATCGTATTTGTTGCATCATTGTTTTGTTATGTTGTAAACATGTGTTATAATCTGCCATGCAATAAATAGTTCTGTATTTGTATTTTTAAGTAACCATGTTTTACTCGTCATTTTAGGTTGTATTGAATAACGCCGCAGTGGATACTGATAATCCTAACCTGAGAAATCGTGCCTACATATATTGGCGTCTTCTTTCACTGATCCCGAGGTTTGTTTTCACATTTTCCTTTTTTTCATAATTTTTTCCGAACGTAAATTTGAACATAACAGCTCAGAATTTAAAGTGGTAGTGATTTGGCACTACTAATAATAAGAGTACTGCTATTATGCCCTATTTGGACTTTTAAGTCTATTCACTGAACTTTTGGAAACTTATAATTCATTGTAGTTGCAATGACGTACTTATTACAAGGAGCATGCATTTTCTTTTTCTTAGTTCAGGTAACTTTTATGTGATAGTTATGATAATTCATGTACGTAAACGCAAATATTTCTTTCTTTATCAGTTTGTTTTATTAGACTTAAAATGGGTTAAACCACTTTAGGACTTTTGTTGATGTTGGTGTTCCACCCGCGATTATGGGAAAATACTTATGCCAAGGATATTGCCAGTGAATGCCAAGCAAACTTAATCAGCTTTAGAATTGCTTGCAATGTGGTTCGGTGAGAACGACTATTTTCATTAACAACTTGACTCTATTGCTACGTGGGTTTGTTTTCTATGTGTACAGAATGGAAGTAGTCAAGGAAATGTTATAGGTGCAGTCCCTTGAGTTTTGAACCAAATTGTGACTGAGATGAATGACATATTTGGTATGTTTCGTTAATCGTTTTGTTTTAGATCAGCGTACCTTCATTCAAAGATTGATCGTAAATCGTAAGTTTTTCTTTGATTTACAACTTTGGTATGTTCATAGTATATGCCATTAATCGCATATTTTGATGGTTGTATTAATCTAATTACACTACCCGAATTTGTAACAATATTACATGTTCCCTTTGGCATCTGGCTAGGTAATTTATTTTCTTTCATATAATATGATTGTTACCACTGAGGCATTCTTCTGTTTATGGTCAACATTTTATACCTTCGTGGTTATTTACAGCTTGGAGCTCTTCCTGTTATGCCAGTTCAAGCAACGTCTCAACAGGCTGCACACTGTCACACTAAGTGCGGACATGGATTCTGATCTTCATAGGGATTAAAAAGGAGGTGGGTAAAAATCAAGTAAGTGGAGATTATGACACATCGGGATAACCAATATATCTTTGTCATGCTATTTTGGTAATATCTGCTATTTGAGTTTGTGTGTAAATCTCAGTAATGATTTCAGTATTTGTTTTTGACCATTTGTAAACTGTATGAAGGTTGGCACGGTTTGTTTGTTACAAGTTTTCTAATCTCTCCCTTAAATAACCACTGAACACATACATCGCTTATGATCTATGTAAAGGGTTAAAAGGAGGCGGGTAGATATCAAGTAACTGGAGATTATGAAGTATCGGGAATGTCCTCTAAGTCTGATCATCGCCAGAGAAAAAGGCATTCTGTGGCCAATCCATCAGTTTTCAGTTATAATTTGTACTCATACCTGTACACAAAGTGACTTCTTGATGGTTTTATCTCATTATTATTGATGTCACTAAAAAGTGCAACAAGTACTTTAAACATTTTTTCACTTCTTCATAAAGTACTTTGTAGTTCAGTTGAATGCATTATTTCTTGCTTACTTTTTAGCCTAAATGGCATCCACTATATCATGTTTACTATTTGATTTTATATTAATTAAGTGTAGGCTGTTTTAGGATTAGCAGCTCATGCAAAAGGGAGCACTTCAGCAGCTCGAGATGATGCAACAACAGGTATTCATAAATTCACAATCTTTGTTTTTTTCCCTTTAATTTATAACTTATTATTATTAATCAAAACTCGGATACTTTTTTTTATCTTATTGTTAAAAATTGGTCACACTACACTAAGAGCTAGATCCATCTCAGATTTCGATAAACATGTTAACTGATTTCAAATGGAATCGGAAGGCTCAGTTGATGTTCTGATCTATATATTCATATGAACACTTAAATATTGCTCTCAGTAGGTATTCTGATTGCTTTTTTTTTTTTTTTTTTTTTTTTTTTTTGAACTTGGTTGGTCTCAATTGGTCACTTACGGAATTGCAATTTGGATGACCATACACATAGTATTATAAAAAGAAAAATGACTTTCATGTATGGAATGTGCTTTGCATAAACAGATTTTTAAAATTCTCAACTTTTGTATTAACTCATATGTAATTGGTTTTGTAATATCTAGCTGTGATTTTTGTGTGTTACTTGCAGACTTTCAGCCATGTCTGTGATGCAACATTCATACTATTTGAGTCATAGTCAAGGGTGCATGAAATTCAAAGTATGGACAAGTGAAGGATGCTTGAAGGATCTGATAAATGGAAGCAATTATTTGGACGATCAAGGTAAGAACCTCGAACGCTGTTAGTTTTCACTATTTTCTAATAAGTCATATGTAATTGCTTTTGAAAGGTAACTGAGTTCGCACTAAAAGTTTTCGGCTAATTGTTTAAATTAAAACCATGTACTATCAGTATTCTCACGTTTTATTAGCTACTGTGTGTGTGACTGATGAGTGCTCAAACACTCATCGTTTTTGATATATTTAAACTGCCAAAACGCACAAAAATAATCAAAAAGATATCAAAATACTTAAATTATCCCAGGGATTGTGTTTTATGTGTTTTAAAAGCAAAATGTGCAAAAACAAAGAAAAAACGTACAAAGTTTGCAGTATTGGCAGTTTCAGTCCCCCAAGTTTCAAAACTTGTCAATTTTAGTCCCTATGCATTTATTTTTAAGGAAAAGTCAACCCAAGGTCTTAAAAGTCAAATAAAGTCAAAATATTATAATTGGGTTGCAAGTTTTCAAAAATTACATGATTAGTCCCTAAAAATCCAAATATGGCAAAAGTAGTCCCTGGGATTTTTGAAATTTTGAAAAATGTGGAAAAGTGCAAAATTGGTCCTTGAATTACTAGCACTTGGCAACAATTGATCCTTTGGAGAACTTTGGGAGTATGGCAACTTCAGCCCTTGAAGTTTGTTAAAATTGCAAAAATGGTCCTTGTGTTAACTTTACACCATCCGGACCCTTTTAACACTAAACCCAAAATACCACCCCAACCCAAGCATTGATCTGATCCAGCTACACAACCCAGGCCCAAACTTTAGCCCACCCACTACCCAAAACCGTTTTAAATAATAACCGCGTTGACTCGGTCAACCCTTCTTCCCCAACAGACAAGCGCAAAACCAGGGCAACATACCTCCCCCCTCCTCACCTTTTCACCCACTTTACCCCCCCACAATTAATAACCTTACCCACCAACTCCACCACCATAAATGCATCCCCAAATCCCTCACCAACACCACTCAGAATTGCCCGTATAAATTTTGGCGCCAAAATGGCAATCGACGGCTTGGATTGATTATAAAGAAATTAAACGATGGGGATTTGGTCAGAGGGTCAAGGCAAAGACATTGGGACTCTCAGTTTTTAAAAAGAAGCCATGTGGAAGACTTAGGGCATCATTTTTATGTCGATATATATAGATAAGATCATAAGAAGCTTAGGGGTGTAATTTTCTTAGTTTTATTGTAGTTTCAGTTTATTTTTAATGTAATGTAACTCTTTTTATCAATGCAAGCTCAGTTTGAAGTTTAATTCTCATTTCCATTTTTCAAAGTCTCATTTAAATTTATTAAGTTCTAATTTAAGTTTCTAATTTGTGTTTATTGGATTCATAAGCTAATATAAACTCAGTAACAAGGGTTTATTAACTTAACAAACTTGTTTGATAAACTCTTAGCTCATTTTTAAATATTTATAAAAAATCAAGAAAAATCAAAATTAAATAAAAAGTTGGTGATCACTTAATGAATGAGCAAGGAGCACAGTAAATCAAGGATGGCTGTGGGTTAGGTACCTCAGGGGAGGGCATAGGATTGATTGGTTTGGTCCTTTGGTTCTTACTCAGTAGCTTGGAAGGCTTTGTAAGCTAAAAACTCTTTCATCTTTACTCTTAAGTAGCCTAGACTGTTTATTTAAGTTCATTGCATTTAAATATCAGCTTATAGATTAGTAGTGACCATTTGTTTGTGTTTTATATGTGTTTAACCTGAAATCTCTTCATTAACTGTTTTTAAAAGGGTGTTTGGTTGTAACTTGTATGGTGTGTTCTAGCTGTGTAACTGTGCATCTATTTGTTTCTATCAGTTGTATGGGTATATAAAACCTCAGGGGAACAAGTGATTTGGTACAAAAGTTTGCTAAAGTTAAAATTACAAAGATTACACCACCACAGTTAACTGTGGTGGATTTTGAGTCCCAAATCTTTTCATTTCATCAGATAAGTTTGTGATTGAACATAATTCAACTCTAATTTAACTTACAAACATGTTTTCAGTAGGTTAGATTAAGCCAAAGTTCACTAAGTCAAAACTTGCAATTTCTTGAAAAGTCAAATTGTGAGTTCTCAGATTTTGATCAAACTTTGGAGGTGTGTAATTTGATGGATACTAGGTTTTAGAGTCTGAGTTTTTACAAGTGTAATATCTACCACTTTGTTGATTTGTGTGAATTTTCTCAGATTTTATAGAATTTGTTTACTGGGTCCCACAAAGCCACAAAGTGACTTGCAGGGCAACACATCTGCCCTGTCTCAGCAGACCACCCTCACACCACCATCTTTTGTGGTGGTTTGAGGCCAATACAGTGACCCTCAGACTTTGTTTTTGGTCCCACTCAACCCCCCTCCTACCAAGGAGTAAGGGTGAACCCTTTGTTTGACCCCTACCATAGTGGACCCCACCCAATTTGGCCCCTAGACTCTGTCCCATAACTGCCTCAGTCAACAATAAGCTAAAGTGCTTATTTGACCCTTTTGGCTTATTCAGGCTTGTTTGTTGCTTGTTAGTTGCTTATTATTGTTCAATAGACTCAGAGAAACCAAGTTGGACCATTGTGAACCCCACATTCCTCATTTGAGCTTAAAAATACTCCACAGTCAACAAAAGTCAACTGTGGGTATAATAAGCACTCCAAGTGCTTATTCCTAGGGTTAATTCAAAAGTGTTTTTGTTAAAATTAGTTGTATTTAGTTTATTATCAGTTTAGAAAAAGAAAAAATCCAAAAAACCAATTTTAAAAATAGTGATAGCTTCTATTTAATAGGATTTATCAATTTAATTTTCTTTTTTAATTAATTTCTAAGTAATATATCACTTTTATATTTTTAGAAATTATATTTTAGGTTAAAATAATTTTACAAATTTTTCCAGATTTTTATTTTGTCTTTTAGTGTTATTTCTAATTAATTTTAGTTTAATTTAGTTTTAATTAATATTAATCAATTAAATAGCATAATTAGATTTTATATAGTATAACCTAGTTTTTATATTTTTTCTAGCTCGTAATTTAGTTAAAACATTTTTATAAATTTTCCTAGAATTTTTACTGTTCATTTAATAGTTTTCATAATTTAAATAGTTTAATTAGATATTAATTAATAAATAGAATAATAATTAGTTAACTAGTTTAAAAATACATAAAATTAACTTTTTATAATTTTTTAGGATTCCCATGATGGTTAATTAGATTTATAAAATTTTTCTTAATTTTCTAAGTCTTTTTAGTATTTTTAATAATTCTAATTAGTTTAATTAGTATTAAATAGATAATTAGTAATTAATTAATAACAAATAATTAAATAGTGTAAAAATAATTTTTATTTTTCTTAAAATTTTCTTTAATTATTAGAATTGTAAAAAATATCAATTTTACACTTTTAACCCCTCCAGTCCTTCAGTTGTACTTTTTGTTTTGTGCGTCTGTATACGTTTTTTAATTAAAACGCACGTTTTTAGTTTTTAGCTCAAATCTTCGTAATTTAAATTCCCGTAATCAATCTCATAGCTTTCCTAAGCTATATTTGTTAATAATTTCCAAATAATTTTGATCATAACCCTTTTCTGTGAATAATTACCCGATCACTAATACGCTAAAGTTACAATTTACACTTCAACGAGACTTAACGACCTGGTGATACCTTATATTACCCGGAGTATTGACCTAGGCTATTTGACTTTGTTGACCATTATTTGGTTAATATAAGTTAGGTGGTTTGGCATCAATCAGTGACAATGGTTTGTACAATGGAATCCTGTTTACTTGGTATGGACTTATGCAATTTTGTTAGCTTTGGTATCTGCTGAAAAGTATATAAATGGCTCGGGTGTCTGCTTGACCAAAATCCATAAAAGACTATATTCCTTTATTTTGAATTCACATGGGGTATTCAATCCTTTAGTAACTTCATTTTGTTTTCTTGCTTACAAATTCTTGCATTTTTTGAATTACAGAAACTTATATATTTCATCTTGCAGTGATATCAATGATCCTCACACTTTTGTTGGCCTATGTATAAAGACTTTTGATGTGTAAGTTGGTAGGTTTGAATATATCAAGCATTGAACTTATGTTGATAAAGTATATTGGTAATTAATAACACACAAAACTTACATAGGGTTTGGTACATCGTAATAAGAGTAGGAATGGAAAAGAACATTACGACGGAATGAGAAAATTATGTTTGTTTTTAATTACGGAATGCAATGACTCATTACATGTAATCACTCATTACATAAAAAACCATCATTTTCATTCCATAGAGGCTCCCTCCTTTTTTTTCATTACGTCTGTAATGTAATCAAAATTACATAAAAGCCCACCATTAACTAACCATATTAAATACACTTCTTATTAACTATGACCATTTTTGTCTTTTTTTATTAATTGCATTCCGTCCTATCGTACCAACCAAACATTATTAATAAGGATAATGAATTATTACATTACATCATTTATTCCATTACGTCGCTTATTCCATTCATTTAACATTTCATTACGTCCTACCAAACGAACCCTTATACCGTTGTAGATTCCCTTAGTGAGAAGAGCTCAAGAGGATTATACGTCTTTTGTTTATGATTGACGTCAAAGTAACAAGTAGTTTGGCTATATAACCATTTAATGGTCAAATCTATAACATAATGTGGATATAAACTGTTTGATTGATGAGTTGATCCAGTTAGTATAGAATCAACTCTAGATTAGTTTTGCGTCAATTATGTTTGATGGGGGGTTTCTTATTAGTATGATTGTGTGATGTTTTTACCTTCACATGAAAGATTTAAAAAACATTGTTTGCTCAACTAAATAGTAACAAAATATTAGTATCAACTTCTTTATGTATAAATGATCTTAACGATAATGTTACAATTACATTTAGATAGAGTTTCAACCTATCAAAAACCGTGGGTGCATGAGTTTGAATATTAGATATACTATTAAGAAAAACTAAAATTATAGATTTAAGGCTTTTATAAATTAAAATTTAAATGTTGTGGTACTTTCATTACACAGGTCGAAGGAAAATACTATCTTAGAATCCATCCGGTTGGGGAGGCCAATAAGTGGCGCCGATCCTATGGTCAGGAGGTCTATTCTCCACTTCTACTGGCCTTCGCTGAGCAGGTAACATAAAGTTTCATTTATGTTGCGTTGAGAAACCTTCAAAAAATTTCTGAATATAAAGTGGGTCGAATTTTTATAGGAGTACACATTATGTTCTCAATCAACTATGGATGTACATAATTGTACGCACTCAATGTCGGGGTCGCGGCCAAGCAAGCCAGAAAATACAGTGGCGACATGAAAGGGAGGAATAGCGTTACATATTGTAGCTTTTCCCATCATTACAATCTTATCGAAAATGGGTCATAATGGGTCTAAAATGGTATTTCAAAAATCACGCTGCACTAACTTCTTAAAATAGCTAAAAGAGGAATGGTTCAGACTGATTGCAAGTCACTTATTTGTTTATTTAGTTACCTGGTAATGACTCTACTCAGAATGTTTATGATATCTATATAACCAGAAACCCATTCAATGGATCTAACATTCATTCGAATGGACATGTTCAATGTACGTTTGTTCATATGGATTTACAAAAGCAGACCAAAAATGGACAAGCATTGAAGTCTTCATTCATAAGTGGTCCACAAGCCAATGATTTTAAAATATGCAGCGTCAACCTCATGCTGCACTACAACCGTAATGGTTTTAAAATATGCAGCATGATGAACAGATGCCACAGATCCAATAATATCAGGTATTTCATAATACTTTATCCTTATTTTCGTTATCCCCTAACCCTTTGCTGAAAAAACCGTCCACTTTCTTACCAGATTACATAGGATATGTGCAAATAATTGATGATGAAAAGGTAACAAGAACCACTTCCACCAAACGAGTAGCAGACCTGTAGATCGCTCCATACACATGTTCTTTTTCATAATGGGAAAGACAACAATGCACAAAACATGCCACAACATCACCATGATTTCAATCAGTCGACTATATTTAAAATGTATATATCTAATGCTAACATCGTAAAAGATGGTTCCCTGTGTTTTATTATATACTCAGAGTGGTATTGATTTTGTTTACAGTCAATAAGACTAATTGCCGATGCGTGAATTTCTTTCGAAGAGAACTATGTGAGAGGCATTCAAGATAATAGAGACAGGATTAATAAGCTACTGTACGGGTTAAGCTAAAATCCAGAAAACTTCAAATTTATACTGCGATCTTGATTCCTAAAGTAATTTCTGATTTATCTTTTTTGACATGTAGTCAATTATGCTTGTGACATCTTTAAATCCTGTAAGTATCTCTTTGAGTTCACAGTTCTACACATGTTATTCATATATATATATATATATATATATATATATTAAATATTGACTTGTGCAGATGTATATCGGTGGCAAGATGGCAAGATGGTGCTATAGTTGAAAATAAGAGAATAACCCTACTATGTTTGCACTACGAAAGGCACAACTCTTATGGCCTGAAACAAGCCGGTGCCCGTGTCATTGTTACAGAAATTGACCCCATATGTGCCCTTTAGGCCACCATGGAAGGTCTTCAAGTCCTCACCTTGGAAGACATTGTCTCAGAATCCGACATCTTTGTCACCAACACTGGAAAACAAAGACATCATCATGGTATCCGACATGGTCAAGATGAATAACAACGCTATCCTTTGCAACATTGGTCACTTCGACAATGAAATCGACATGCTTGTACTTGAAACCTGCCCAGGTGTCCAAAGAATCACCATCAAACCCCAAACTGACAGGTGGGTATTCCCAGAAACCAAGACCGACATCATCATCTTGCCTGAGGGCCGTCTCATGAACTTGGGTTTTGCCGGCCACTGGTCACCCCAGTTTTGTCATGTCGTGCTCATTCACCAACCAACTGATTGCCCAGCTCAAGCTATGGAACGAGAGGAACAGTGGAAAGCACAAGAAGGAAGAGTACGTGTTGCCAAAATGTCTTGATGAGAAGGTTGATGCGCTCCATCTTGGAAAGCTTGGAGCGAAGTTGACCAAGTTGAGCAAGGACCAAGTTGACTATATCAGTGTACCAATTGAGGGACCATACAAAGCCAGCTCACTACATGTACTGAGCGGCCTTGGCTTTTGGTGATATGATCTGGATGTTGGTTATGTGGTGATTGTTGGAGTTTAATAAGATACAATTCCAGTACTATGTTTTAGTTTTTAGTTTTGGATGTTTTATCGATATGCTTCAAATGTCACGAATTTGAGGTCAAAGTTCAACGTTCTGGAGCTCAATTGATATGCTTCAAATATCAAGTATCGAGTTCAGCCCGAGCAACCATTCTTTGCAGCAGGCGAGGTGACCAGCTAATGCAGGTAAAATCTTAACCTTAACTTTCTCTATTCGATTGTAAGCCTTCATATAACATATGTCAACCATTTTGTAAGTTTATCAAGCCTATACGTGCTTGATTTCAGTGATGCTTACTTGCAAAAAACAAAAGACTTTTCGACACAAAAAGAGTGTTACGTCACGAAGTTGTTATTGGTTTTATACCAGCAGTAAGGGGTCAATGTCAAAATACTAAAAGACACTTCATTTTTTTGGTGAACAAAGTAATATCTTATTTGTATGCTCTCCTATGGTTTCATTCCAGCTTCAAATTGCGTAGGAAAGATATGAAGAAGTTGAAGTAAGGATTAGGAAGCTCGAGAAACAGGTAGAATCTCACTTCTAAAAGAAAATCCTTTACATTATTTCAGTTAGATGTATGCAAAATTAATGATTTTTATGTATTTATATTTCCACACATTCAAGCTGTGCTAATGATGTTTAAATATAATCACACAACACCATGTTGGCATCTTGCATTAAGTAGATGACCATACTAAAAATGGTCATATATACATGAACAATTAAACTCAGTGGGCTAACAACGATAGTCTTTACACTGTGAAGATGTGGTACCCAAGCTTTATTTTTTACTCCTAATTCAATATTTTTCTACTATTATGTATTAATAATGTGTATAGGACTATAACAATAGTAGTCAATAGCAAAAATGGATCTCATCTAATCTGCTAATCCTTTTTTAAAGTAGGTATGGGTGTAGAACTGCATGATACTTTAGTAAATTCATATACTCTTAATGACTGAATCCTTAATAAAGTAGAAGTCAATCTCTTTTTATATGTAATGTATGTAGACAAATAAAGTATGACAAGCCTTACATTTACTATACTAAACTAAATATGGGACTCATGTATGTAAAATAATCATAGATCTTTGGATCATTTAGTACCAAGTGAAAATGAAGGCTTTTCTTAAAACAAAAGGCTTGATCGTGCCAGTCCATTGCTTGGATGCTTTGGACAAAAAAAATAAGTTACAAGTCATTACAAGATGATTTGGTCTTATTAGAGGCTTAGGATGTGTGTATATTATAATGTCGAACAAGTTGGTAACGGGTCCAAAATGTATATGGGTTAGATTGGGTCACAAAAATACAGTTGCAGTAATTTGCATCCTTTTTCAGCTGAACGAGCTGAGTGTGTATTCCATTTGCTAATTTATTTGATTTGGCCCATTGACAGTATTTAAAATATAACACAACCACAATTGACTAATTTGAATGTAAACAACACATTTACCTTATGTTTGATTTTTGTTATCTTGCCACTTTGCAGGTAACCACAATTATCTCATGACAAGAAAAGCAATTATAGAAATGATAATAAAGATGATCAAGTGGAAGATGGTTTAGAACATTAGGTTGTTAGCAAGCTATAAATTTAACATTGTTTAAAGAAATATCTTACATAAGTTGGTGGTATATATAAAATTGTCGTAGTTACTTAAGTACTTTTTACCAGCTCAAATCGTCAATTTTTTCTACTTTTTGTTATGATATTTGATATAATAGAAAATGATTGTTTGAATGTTTTTTCTTTTTTTTTTAATTATCCACGAATTTATCATCAAGCGGTTGTTTTATAGGCATTTTGAAATG
This sequence comes from Artemisia argyi, assembly GCA_030686995.1. Lineage (NCBI taxonomy): Eukaryota > Viridiplantae > Streptophyta > Magnoliopsida > Asterales > Asteraceae > Artemisia > Artemisia argyi. Next base: position 111,830,133 of record CM060699.1, read on the forward strand.
TAGTAATTAAAATTAATGTATGTCTCTACGATTTAAATTCCACTTTCATGAATATTCATAAATATCATAAGTTTGATTCATGCTCAAATGTTGTACCAGCATTTATCATAAACCAACGATTTGAATTTGGTTCTCACTCGATACCTCTAACATGTTTTATGCAACATGTGTATACTTAGTAATAACCGATTTAAAAAGGTGTGGATCACCACTATTGTGGATACATGACTTTAACCATTTTTTACCACCTTTCTTTCGCTAAAGAAAAATACGCCAATGATATTTATAAGCCATGCCCGCCCATTGGGCGGGCTTCGAAAGCTAGTATATATATATATATATATATATATATATATATATATATATATATATATATATATATATATATATATATATATATATATATATATATTTTATCAACTACTACAATAGTAGGGAGCCTCATGTGAGGAGTTCATTATGTAAGCCGTCGAGATGAGTTGTGGATTTACGAATTAAAGTGTCCTGGCTCCTCGAACGTTTACTAACATGACTTCTAAATTATGTCGGCTCGAACGGTAGTAAACGATATATAAACTATACATGTTTCATGAATCATTTCTTTTCAAAGACTTACACTATACATCGTACCACATCATGGACTAAATGCAAGACATACATATATAGGCAATTCTTCATATTCTTTACTCCAATCTTAAGTCGCAACATTCCATTATAGGTTGCTCGTAGAAACCTTCGCGATTCGACCATCACATTCACTACTTACTACATAACTTAAGGTGAGTTCGTAGCCCCACTTTCTGTTGTTTAACTATTTTACAAACCCATGGGGGGATACATGCTATTATTTTTCTACTCGAACACAATGCTTTCTACTGTATGCTACCCGACTATGTTTTATTGTCACTAAGTAACGATTGCCATGTTTGAGGTCCCTATATCATGAACCATTAGTCACTAGCTATAGTGATTGCAAATATTGTGAATAGATCTATTGGGATTGACGAATCCCATTTGTGTTGAACAACTACGAGTTCAAACAAATGCACTATATTTGATAGTTTGAGGTATAATGGCAATATTACCTTGGTAGGGCTTCTACAATGCCAATTTTTGGTTTGATGTTAATGCTTTGGTTGCATGAGCATAGTGAAATAATAACGACTTTTGTTTTCTAACCATGAATGTGTGATTAATTACCTCACATTACGATTATTGTGTTCAACGATTTAAGTACAAACTCTACGAATTCCACTCAACTTTTGTGTTGACTGTTTTAAGCATGTATTTCAGGTCCATAATGAACGAGGCTGGCACGGAGGAGCACGGATATTCAAGAGGGCTATAAATTTTATTATCATTCAAAAACTCATTTAATGTAAATTGTAAACATGGAACCATCTGGGACCTCATTTTGTAATCTCTGATATTTATATAATTTGAATGATAAATCTTTTAAAACGACTCAACTAGAGTTCGTTTTCTATTATTATGACTGTTGTGCCGTCGAGTAACACCCAAGTTGAATTCCGCTGCATCATGAATTGGGGGTGTTACAGATTGGTACCAGAGCCATGGTTATAGAGAAACGGGTCTAATTGAGACCTAAACTATAACCACACTTACAAGCAAAAACATTTTATAGCCTTCCGCTCTCCGTGTCTTCCATCCTCCAGACGATTATGGACTTATTTTGCATGTTATGCTACATAAACATATTAGTATATTGCTATATATATGCTTGCCATATTTTGAGCGCTCCCCATAAACATTAGAATTGTTTTAACATAGTAATTCTTCTCATAGAAATCATGTGCGTACCCACTTCTCCCAATTATGTGTCCACTCTACCTAATAACTTCCAAGTCTTACCACCCTCACCCGAGTTCGGATTTGACTTCGTAAATGCCTTTGCTTCTGATGACGAAGAAGAACTTTTCGAAGATTTAACCGACGAAGAAGAACCTTTCGAAGATTTAACCGACGAAGAAAAGGAGGAACCAATGCCAACTGATTTTGCGTCGAATACTTCTAATTATTTTGAACAAAATTTGGTTGAGGCAAACTCCGAGGAGGATGATGAATACGAATATGTACTAGCACCATTATCACCACCACTATCACTATCCTTTTAAATCCCTACATGTGATGAGTTGGATCACTCATTATGGATCGTATCACGACTACCATTGATCCAACAAGAAAGTCAGCATGGAAACTATAGCCTCTCAAACTTCATCGACTCGTACCTCTATGACACACTAAACCAAGAAGTTGCCGATCAATCAGAGCTGCTCGGACCTTCTAACCCGCAATAGACTAGTGTGATGATACTAGTTATCTTTTGTACTACTAAACTGAATAGACTCAGTTAGTAAACTCTGTAGAATCCATATAATAGCTAGCAGTAGTTGTAAAACGTTGAAATTACTAAACTGAAAGTATCAGTTAGTAGATTTTGAAGAAACTTGTAATAAGTTTCAATCTTGTAATCAATCAACGTTTTATGAATAAAACTCTTGCTTTATGCTATCATGTGTTATGATTCAAACCTCCAACGTAATTATTCTATCATTTCCCATCAAAAATCATGCTTATTTCACAACTCTCTACTCACGACGTATCTTTTATATAATAGAATCATGGCGCCAACGAAGAAAACATAACACCATTATCAAAAACCCTCTTATCTTATCTCCCATGTCTTCTTTACCCAGCTTCATCTCAAACCACTAAAACTCATCAAACCAAAATGAAGAACACAAGGCTCGTTCATCTTTTCACCATCATTATCTTCACAACCGTTGTAACCACAAGCTCATTGACCGATCTTGATGCACTTTTAAAGCTCAAATCATCCTTAGTTACACCACAAGCACCCTCATCAGCTTTACAAGATTGAATACCATCTAAAAACTTCTAAGAAACACAATACTGTGTGACTAAACCAAACATCACATTATCGGTCCTTAATTATACATAGCCTAGCTACCTATGTCTAATTCAGGAGGGATCATGTTATACTGGGAGCAGTCACCTGTATGTTTTCTTAGAAACAAACTTCTCATAAGTAAACCTCATCTTACGCCATACACTGAAACGACAAATCAAACTACATCGCTCTAGTCCTCATAAATAACCACACCTCTTCATCGACACCACTCCAACGTATAACACACATGGAACTTCGGGACGAAGTTCCCCGTAAGGGGTAGAGACTGTAACAATTCGCATTTTTAGGTTAATTACTATATTCATTTTCACTATTCATTTTTACTATTTATTTTCCCAAAATTTGATTTTTATTTCATATTCTCGTGTGATAAATCATTTCCATGGCAAATTAAAAGTTTGACACTCATCAGATCATTTTCGCGAAAGTTATTAAGGAATTACACGTTTTAGGGTAAAACGTCATTCAAAAATTCTACGCACCACGAAACTCGACCGCGTTAATTTTTCCCGTATCAGAAAAATGTTTGATACACTCATGATTTATTTGAGAATTAATCATGACTGAGAAAAACATGACCAAATAAACCTCGGCCGTGAAAAACAGGAATTTTCATTTTTAAGCGCTTTTACTCAACCGTAACCTTAGCCTATACCTGCACCGCGTTTCTAAGACGATTTGAGTTTTCACATTTTTGGAAAAAGTCAACATATTTTTCCCTCCTCCTTTGACCAAAAATCATTCCTTGATTTTATAAATCATTCCTTGATTTTTAGGCTTACGGTTTTATGTCTAAAAGACATTAAATACCAACCGACACTAGACTAAGCCCAGTCTAGATATTATAAGTCATTTTAAATCATTATTATCGTATTAGAAAAGTAACATTTTACTTTTCTCAATTTAACACAATATTCGTACGTTTTACGTATTACGCGTTTTAGACCCGTGTTTCCAGTTTTAGCAGGGTTTTAGCACCACAATGGAACCTACCACTCATTTTATATTTTATTATGGAGTGTTTGGACAAGTTTAATCATTCTTCCAAGTTTCGTATTTTTACGATACCCGGTTTTACGTATTATGGCTTAATCGTTTACGGTTAGCATTTTACGGAGTAAAAACTAGCTACATAAGCTTGGATAAGATCATCACAAACCAACTCATCCTTCCTATCCAAGTCAAACCACCATGGGGGGGGGGGGGATTCACCTCACACATGGCTTGATCTCCTTCCTTGTGCTCTAAGATGCATACAAGTGTCCAAACTTGCTCACCAAGTGTTGACTAGTCAAGTTAGTAACCTCCTCAACTCACTATAAAGCCCCCTCCTCCTCCTCTTCTTGTACGCCACCATCACACACACCATCACCTCACACTTAGCTAATTCTCTTCCAATTTTATGCAAGAATCAAGTGCTACAACAACATATAAACTTTAGTTTGGTTTTGATTCATCAAACTACTTCCAAACCTTATAAACTTTGGTGATTTCTCTTGAGTTTGAATCCACTCAAGTCATCTCAACTTTCGTCATCTCTCTTTCAAGAATACAAGGGTAGAAAGATTGCATGAAGTGAAGTAGGGTGAAGCTAAAGTCTATCAAAGTCCTTACCTTACATGTTAACTTCCTTTCTTAATTGAAAGCCAAAAGTTGTAAGCCAAACCCTAACATACTTCTTGTTACATATCATAATCATGTTATTTACATATCATTCATGCTATATTATGTCTTGTGATCATGTCCATGATGTATAAAAATGGGTAAAACAAGTTATTATAAATGATTGTTAAGTTAAGTTATTTAAACAAGTAAACTAGTGACTTTCTTGGTGAAATATGATCAAAATGGTAAAATTATGATATTGAATCATTACATATTGTAGTAGAGGACTTAACAAGGAAACCATAGCAATTTGAACCACCTAAAACGAGTACCCGAGTCAAAAGTTATGACCATTTGAAGTTACCAAAACTTTGTGGCAAAACTGCCTAAATAGTTTCTGTGACAGAACATAAAACACGCAAAAAGAGGCCCTTCTGGTCCGTTTCATGAAAAAGTTAAAACACGAAAGTTTTCTTCAAAAACTCAGGAGCACGTCTCCAGAAAACCAATAACGAATGAGATTTTTCCTCAGTTTATTAACAGCTATTTTACATATATATGTCACGATATAATGGTTATGGTTTATAAAGACCAAGAGGTCTTATGACCTAGATTCAAGACCACAACCATGGCTAAAGCCAAGGTTGTGTCTCAAGACCATGGAACAATGACCAAAGGTCATGGCAATGCCATGACTAAATGACCATATAAACTTACTTAGGCGAAAACATGAACCAAAGAGTTGGCGATAACTTAAACATACAATTTGGATCTACTTCATATAAAATAACCATGAGATATTACAAGGAATTGTCATACAAGTTATAAGAAACTTACCCTAATAACAATCTTCATGTAAGGATAAACTTTTCTAAGTTTATTCAAATATTGGACATGTAACTTTTCGGATCAAAACTTATATATATAATATATATATATATATATATATATATATATATATATATATATATATATATATATATATATATATATATTATCAACTAGTACAATAGTAGGGAGCCTCATGTGAGGAGTTCATAATGTAAGCTGTCGAGATGAGTTGTGGATTTACGAATTAAAGTGTCCTGGCTCCTCGAACGTTTACTAACATGACTTCTGAATTATGTCGGCCCGAACGGTAGTAAACGATATATAAACTATACATGTTTCATGAATCATTTCTTTTCAAAGACTTACACTATACATCGTACCACATCATGGACTAAATGCAAGACATACATATATAGGCAATTCTTCATATTCTTTACTCCAATCCTAAGTCGCAACATTCCATTATAGGTTGCTCGTAGAAACCTTCGCGATTCGACCATCACATTCACTACTTACTACATAACTTAAGGTGAGTTCGTAGCCCCACTTTCTGTTGTTTAACTATTTTACAAACCCATGGGGGGATACATGCTATTATTTTTCTACTAGAACACAATGCTTTCTACTGTATGCTACCCGACTATGTTTTATTGTCACTAAGTAACGATTGCCATGTTCGATGTCCCTATATCATGAACCATTAGTCACTAGCTATAGTGAGCGCGAATATTGTGAATAGATCTATTGGGATTGACGAATCCCATTTGTGTTGAACAACTACGAGTTCAAACAAATGTACTATATTTGATAGTTTGAGGTATAATGGCAATATTACCTTGGTAGGGCTTCTACAATGCCAATTTTTGGTTCGATGTTAATGCTTTGGTTGCATGGGCTTAGTGAAATAATAACGACTTTTGTTTTTTAACCATGAATGTGTGATTAATTACCTCACATTACGATTATTGTGTTCAACGATTTAAGTACAAACTCTACGAATTCCACTCAACCTTTGTGTTGATTGTTTTAAGCATGTATTTCAGGTCCATAATGAACGAGGCTGGCACGGAGGAGCACAGATATTCAAGAGGGCTATAAATTTTATTATCATTCAAAAACTCATTTAATGTAAATTGTAAACATGGAACAATCTGGGACCTTATTTTGTAATCTCTGATATTTATATAATTTGAATGATAAATCTTTTAAAATGACTCAACTAGAGTTCGTTTTCTATTATTGTGACTGTTGTGCCGTCGAGTAACACCAAGTTGAATTCCGCTGCATCATGAATTGGGGGTGTTACAACACGTATTTCCTTTTAAATATCTTGGAAAACTTTTTGGGTCGTGTTACAACTTGGTGAATATCTAGTTAGTGTTAGTTATTGGCCTGATTCGTATTGTCACCGTCAAAACAAAATAGTTCAAATACAACTAGTTTAAGCAAATATTTCGAACACAGCTAGTTTAAGGATATATGTTAGATATGCGAACCATAATGAACTAATACATATATTCATAACTATCAGGGTATCTGCACGTTGCAACGGCAGGTACACTGTGATTAAAGTCCAGACACAAATAAAGTAACAATGACGAGCTGATTAACCTGAGAAAAACAAGAAGAAAATGATCCCGGTTCGGCCCAATTAATCTGTTTTTACCGGTTTCGACGGTCCTCTCAGGTTTGTTTTCGGACGGCTTTTATTGGCTAGCCGAACCGGTGGTGACTTCGATTTCCGGTTGAACCCATTGTTCCGGTACGGTTTTTAAAACCATATGTACCATCAACTTGTTTTCATATAAATGTATGAACCTTTGTGCGTTTTATTAGTTTGTATAATATGTATAATAACATGTATTTGTCATTATAGTGGTGTTTTAAAAATAGCATCTATTAGATATTTATTGGATAAATGTTACAAGTCTACAAATTTAAGACACTTAATTTTTCAGATGTAGCTTCATTTTCTATTATTAGTAAGGGTGTTACTTAAAATTTAAACCTTCCATTTTGAGAATGTCTTAAATATATTATAAAGTACTATAGATAACTTAAAGATAACTTATGTAAATCATTTATTTAAGTAGGTTGACAGATTACATCCTTGTAAATTATTCGTCGACTGATCAACTCATTAAGTCATATTCGACTCAAGCAAACCTGTTTTTTAAGATGGTTAACTAGGTCAACCCGTGTGTTACTTAAAACCCATTCAAACACAACCCTAACCTGTTTGTATTCGTGTCACTTTCGGGTCGTGTAAAAGAATAATCAAACTAACGCCTTACAAATAAAAATTTCCATATACTTAACTAACATTTATAATACAATATTCATCTACTTGACGAATACTCGCGCAAAGCGACGGTGTATTTCAGCAAATAATTATACATGTAAACTTGTGGTTTGAGTGTGACCCTTAATGCAACACTTACGAATTACGAGTTTAATGTTAGTCATTGCGAGAAAAATAAAGTCTATAGATTATAAACGAAAAATGATAAAAGTTAAAGGATCAAACAATATTTAAAATTTTAAACTATTAGTTTAGTGGTGGATTTTAAATTTAAAGAGATTTTATTCGGCTTTATAAGTAGTATGGATAAATCCCAACTATCTTGATGTTACCAAATTTGTTACTAAATCACTGACATTACACATGATAAAAACTAGACGAGTACCCGTGTATAGCAACGAGATTTTATAGCGGCATATAGCTTTAGTGATAAAAAAAAGTTAATGGGTTACGAACGAAAAATAATAAAAGTTTGAGGATTTTGGTATTAAACATAATGTTTTGAAACTCGATTCGATCCGGGTGGTTCAACCGGTTAAACTGTTCCGGCTGAAAAATGTGTCAATTTAAACCGGGTCAACCTAAAGGGTTGGGTAAAAAAAAGGGGTCAAATTAAGCCGAGTCAACCCGTCGGGGTTTGAAGCGTCCCGGGTCAACCCAGTTTTCGATGTGTATTGATAGTTTTCTTTTGAAACATATGTTTTCAACATTTCTTTTATAGTTTCAACTTTTCACTTTTTATTTTTTGGTTTTTCATATACTAAACAAATACCCATGAATAGCAACGATATTTTATAGCGGCAGATTATTTTAGTGACAAGAAAAAGTTTATTGGTTATAAACGAAAAATAATAGAAATTTGAGAATTTAGTGATTAAACATAATGTTTTGAAACCCGGTTTGATCTGGATGGTTTAACCGGTTGAACCGTTCCAATCGAAAAACGGGTCAATTTAAATCGGGTCAACCCAACGTTGGGTCGAAAAACAGGTTAACCCGTCAGGTTTGAAATGTCCCTAGTAAACCCGGTTTTCGATATGTCCCTAGTAAACCCGGTTTTCGATATGTATAAGTATAGAAGTATAGATTAACGATTTACGTGGAAAAATAAGTTACTGTGAATTGAAAAGTTTTACAAGGAAAGATAAGTTACTGCGAATTGAAAGTTTTACATGTGAAGATAAAGTATCAAGCAAGTCAAAAACAAAATGATAAAAAGTTTTAAGGGAAAGTAATCGGTGCACCAAAGTGAATTTACTTTTAGAAAATTACTTTTTCTATATTTTGAAAGTAAGTCACGAAACCAAATACTTTGTACGTGTGTTGTTGCCCTACTGAAACATCTTATTATAATATATATTTAGAAATTGTTAAATATGATAGGTGGTTATATGGTTGAGATGGTTACATGGTGCATCCGTCAATCGTGAGGTCGCATGTTCGAAACCATCTCAATTCTTCACTACTTTTTAACCCTTATTGATTTATTTATTTAATGGATCTATTTTCATTTTATTTCGTCTTTTTAGATTTTATAATTACTATCGTATGTGTTTTGCGGTTAAATGTTTTATATAACCACGAGTATCCGTGCATAGCAACGTGAACTTGATCTGAAACTGACACGCAAATTAATAATTTCGGGTTGAGTCTATAATAGATTTTGGGTCGGGTTTGGTTCGACTCAACTAACTTGTTTATTAAATAAAACAGGTCAAGTTCGGTTGGGAATAAAGTAAACATGTCGACCCACCAACCCGTTTAAGATTTTTTACTTAAATGAAAAACTATTTATATTTTATTATGGGTTAAATTGCTCGATCCGCAAACTCGTTTAACCCTTTTAACTCATGTAATGTGTTCACTGTTACACCCTGTGTCCGATTTGACCAAAATTTAAAACTTTTACGCGAAAATGCTTTGACCCATTACTGACCTCCTGCCACTCTTTTATAAACTGACTGAAATCTATCACAAAACATACATTGAGACTATTTTTAGAAGAAACTAGACTCAATTACCTTCGAAACGATTGGTGGCACGACCTCTAACGATTTACAGTTTAAAAGATATGATTTTTCTAACATGACCTATTTTCTGCACTACTTGCTGTCCCGTTTTCATATTTAATTAAAACAACTAAAACTCGACTTCTATAACTCGACAATCAATGAAACTTTCCATAGATCTTTAATATAACATAATACATTATTTTCATAAACATTTGTGGTCTAAATGACCATTGAACACGTACTTTACCAAGCGACGGATGTTTTGGCAAACACCCATTTTTGACCCATTTTCAACTTAACTTAAACACAACTTGAGCATAGCTCATATGCATACTTAAAAACTGGCCACTCTGACACTACAAATCAACATTACAAAAACATTTGACACTTGGGGGTTCAACCTTGACTCGAGCTCGGTATCTATCATAATTTACTTGTCCAATATCAACAAGCACTTCCAACCTTATTAGAGCCATGAGCTACTATCCGCGCCATCCTTTAAATCAATACAAACCTACAAAACGGTTAAACAACTAAACCGTAAGCATTACGCTTAGTAAGTAAAAAGGATAATCACAAGATATAATACATCATTAATCATATAAGTATCATTCACATCACATTGGTCCATAAGACTACTTTCATCAATACTTGCACATCACTCTTAATACACATATCATCAATAAAACATAATGCTTACATTACATACCTTACACAAATCACAATTGACTTAAACACAACTTTGGCTAGTCTTGCCAAACTAGCTTTAGTCTATTCTTAATCCAAGCTCACTAAGTCAAGTGTTTCATAAACCTTCACTATCATCTTCCATATAATACATATATGATTAAGTCAATATAATCTCATGTCATAACCATTTTACTTACCTTGAATCCAAGCTATGATATCATCATCATCATCATCATCATCATCATCATCATCATTCACGCTTGCAATCTAGGTCAAAATCATATCAACATAAACACTTAATCAAACTAATATAACAATGATTATACAACCATAGCTCACCTCTAATTATCATATAATCAAATATTGATCATATGATAATTAACCCATAAAATTATTAAGTTTAACCTAATGTAAATAATCTCATAATCACTATAACTCTTTAATTTAACTTAAAACATCATTTATCCACTTTCCCCAAATTAGGGTACATGAACCCTAACTCTTCAAATTATCAAATTCATCTAAAGAAAGGTTACTTACTTGCGGGAATCATTGTTAAAGCTTAACTTGACATGGAATTACTAACTCTTCAATTACTAGATCATCAAAGCTTCATCTTCCCTCCTTTTTTTCTTTGTAAATCAACACACACACACATTCTCTTGAATAAATGGGAAATGTGTGGAATTATCCAGGAAATGCTAGGATATATTACTTATAAGTTTGGTCATTTGGCAATAGTTGTCCCTCTAGTACTATAACAATCCATCCTTGGTACTAGAACAAGTTGGTTCTAGTGCTACTTTGGGGTTTTGGCAAGAATAGCCCTTCTAGTAGTATAACAATCATCCTTGTACTAGAACAAGTTGGTTCTAGTGCTACTTTGAGGTTTTGGCAAGATTAGTCCTTGCAGGCTAGAACAAGGTGTTCTAGTACTAAAACAAGTTGGTTCTAGTATTATTTTTGGATTCTGTCAACTTAGGTCCCTCAACTTCTTTTTCCTTTATACTAATGACACATAATACTTTCTAAACCACACTACATATTCTTAATACTTATAGCTTGACTACCGGTTTGACTAGCCAATCACGTAAAGTGTTGTGAACTTATAAAAGTCATAGTCAAACTTACTCAAGTACCATTTATCGACTTAGTCAAAAACGTTATTCTTAGTCAATTTCATCTAGAGTCATACCCGTTTACAAAACGGGTTTCGGGTGTAACATTTACTTTTATATATAAAACGGGTTAAATGGGTCAACCCGAAACTCATTTAAACTATTCAAGTCGTCTACCTATTTAACCCGCTAACCCAAGTATATATACGGGTTAAATGGGTCAGTTTCGGGTTATGTGTAAATCGGTCAGGGTTGAGATAGCTGACCCAATAATTTAAATGGGTCAGGTTCGGGTCGATGTTTTTTGACCCGCTAACCCGAACCCGACCCGAATTACCACCCCTTGTGACATATAATTGTAGACTTGTAGTGATATTTTGGTTATACAAAATGACTTAATTTAAAAAAAAAAAAAAATGGTTTAACGAAATACTATAAAAAACTTGATATGATAATTTCTAACATTTTTCTTTATTAGTTAAAATTTTCACTATTTCATTTATTAGTTTAAATTAATATTTCAATTTTCACTTATTAGTTTTTCCTTTATTTATTTCATTACAACTTTTCTATTTATATGTATCCATCCTCCCTTTCCCGCGAAAATCTCTAGATGTTCTTCCCTGCCTTCTATTTCATAAAAAATTCCCCAAAATTTAATAAAATTTTGATCCAATTCATACTTTCCAAAACCTAGAATTAATCATCATCATAATCATATATCATCACATGATCACACTCTAAAAGAATGCAATAGAAACCTATAAACAAAAACGATATAATCACCTATACTAATGTCAATTCCTCCACCATCATCAGAACCCGAACAAACCTCACACGAATCAATCGACCATGTCTACAGAAACCTTCATCAAAATTGTCAAACATCTCATTCCATCGTTAAACTACGAAAAATACCACCTATCCCTATACGTCAAAGCCAAAGCATGGCCGAAATGGGAGAAAACAATGAAGGTGGTAACTCTAGTGATATGAAAGACCTTGACGACGATGACGATGATTATGATTGTGAGCTAGAAGAAGATTATATACTACATGCTTCTGCCCTTGGTCTTAATCATATTAGAACTAATTCTGCTCCTTCACCTCTAAGGGTGGTTGGATCTTCTGTTATTGCAACACCGTCGAAATTAGGTGGAAGTAATAGCAGTATTAATGGTAGGAGTGTTACTCCGCCCAAACAGATTTCTAGGAGTATGGATCCAGGTTGTTATGTGATCTATTGTTGCTTTCGCTTAGGGTATTATATGTATGATGGAGTTTATTAGATTTGTTAGTGGGATTGGACTACAATTTAGTTAAGTTTATTATTGATTTAGGTTGTTATGTGATTCACTGCTTTCGTTTACAATATGAGATTGTTTTCTTTGAGTTGTTGATTTGGATAATCTATACTTGAACGTAGAAATTAGAATAATATCATATGCATGACAAAACTTGTTAGATTTGTTACATGTTAGAGTAAAGTTTGTGCACGGAAAGTAGTGGTAGAAAGGACTATAGGCTAGTATATTTTGAGTGTTTGACAAACAAAATTTAGGTGTGAATTAGTGTTGAAACTAGAAAAGATAGTAGACAAAAAAAGGTTGGTTCCACGGGCAACCCTAAGCCATGGTTCATTTTGGACTTGATGCTACCCTTCCCCAAGGACCGTACCTCTGGAAATGTTCAATTGTTTCTTGTGATCCCAAAGGGAATTGGGATCAAACCCATATATATTTCACGAAAGACCCCCCCCCCCCCCCCCCCCCCCCCCCCCCCTTCTTTCCCGGTTCCACAAGGATGTTTGCGTCAGGGAATAGGCTAGTTGGTACATGTGTGGTAGTATTCAATTGGTTTTACACAAAGGGGTCCTATTCTTCACCAACCACTTAACTAATGGCGTGTGAGTTTAGGCACAAATTTAGGTCCCTTAATCATTTCTCTTTATTAAACTATGTTAACTTAGTTTGACTTCCCTTGTTTAAGTGTGCGCCACATTGATAGGGGTGTTGAAGTTTGACATATTCGATGAACTTTTTGTCCATATAAGGACTTGAACCCGTAACCTATACTGCCAGGCTTAAGGCTCGTGAAGTTTGATATACTAATTTGACATTTTCATGGCTTTTTGTGTTTTTTAGGCAAGAAGGTATCATGGAGCCAATCTAAATCGTTAAGAGTTCTTCCACCACCTATTGGTGGACTGGAGGTAATTTGCTGGTTAAGATATATAGTTGAAACTGATGTTTAAATCATAGGCTTTTTATTTTTATTTTTATTATTATTTTTTAATTGAATTGAATTGGTGGCTCATATTCTTGACATTTGTGACGGGTTGTAGGGCAAGACATCTCTTTCCAAGGAAATGCAATCTCCAAGGTTCCAGGCAATACTGCGTGCTACAAGTGGTCGTAAAAGTAGAGTCCCGGAGCTTAAGAGTTTTTCCCACGAACTCAATCCCAAAGGAGCAAGGCCTATACCTTTCTGGAAATCTCGTGGATTTGGGCGTGTGGAGGTATCTCATTGTTCACATAGTTTATGTTTATTTCAAACATTATTTATCTGGTTCACCCTTAACCTGTCTGCTTTGTACCATTGCAATATCTATCAAGTTCAGGAGATTTTGGTAATGCTCAGGGGAAAGTTTGATAAACTAAAGGAAGAAGTCAATGCTGATCTGGCTGTATTTGCTGGAGATTTGGAGGGAATACTTGAAGAAACGTCAATACCTCACCCAGAATGGCAAGAAAATTTGGAGGATTTGTTGATTATAGCAAGAAAGTGTGCAAGAATGGCGTCTAATGAATTTTGGTTGAAATGTGAAAACATTGTTCAGATTCTAGATGACCGTCGTCAAGATTTACCTACAGGTATCCTTAAACAAGTACATACACGTCTACTATTTATACTTACTCGATGCACTCGACTTGTGCAATTTCACAAGGAGTGTGGTTATGAAGAAGGCCACCATATATTGGGTGTTCACCAGCTTAGCGATCTTGGTGTTTATAAAAAAGTTATAGAATCTACGTGCCAAGACTTCAGTAGCTCATTAGAAGAAACTGAGGGTGACATCACCGAAACACAAATTGAGGAGCCACATGGAGTGAATCAGGAACAAAATCAAGCAAAACTAAATTTACATGGGGGAAGTGAGAATGTGGAGGCCGGTACCACGAAAAGTGTTGCTTCATCAGCAAGTAATTACAGGATATCATCTTGGAAAAAATATCCATCTTCGGTAGGGACGAATCTTAAAGGACTTGGTGACGTTGAGACACCAACAAAGGATGTCTCTCACGAGTTTAAACCTAAAGATGATCATGTCTTAAATGTTGAAATACCAGTCTGCCCTTCTGGTGATTTGGCAACGGCGTCAAGTTTAAGAAGAGCTTCATCTGAAGCTTCAGTAGGACACCTACATATAGCTTATGAGAGTTCATTGATTTGTCGTATATGTGAAGTTGAAATACCGACTGTTCATGTGGAAGAGCATTCTAGAATATGCACAATTGCTGACAGATGTGATTTAAAAGGTTTAACTGTCAATGAAAGACTTTATCGAGTTGCTGAGACTCTGGAAAGGATCATTGATGCATGTTCGCCCAAGAGTATAGACATCGCTGTTGGAAATCCAGATATTGGGAGAGTATCTTTATCGAGTACACCAGAAGATTCTGATGACTCATCACCTAGAAAACAACGTTTGTCTTGTCAATGTTCTGAAGACATATTAGAATGTGTTCATGAAGGTGACAGTGGTTCGATGGATAACCTGCACAGTTCGCCTGAAATTAGTGAAACACGCGGAATCTTAACACCAGTTACATGTCATAAAACATCATCAGGTGGCAGCTTGACTCCTAGATCACCTTTGCTAACACCGAGAACAAACCAAATTGAAATATACCTGAGTGAAAGGAAGACCACAACTGAGCAAGAAAACTGGCAGCAGGTAGTTGTTAACCCCCATATATTCTAATATTAATAGATCCAAGGGAGTTTAGATCTTCATATAAATGGATTTGAATAAGCTGATTTACCCCTATGGGTGGTCACTATTATCTGCATTCATTGACTTTAATGTATTAAGTTACTTCATTGAAGCTGCCTTGTCATACATAAAGTAGTCCTTTTTCATATAGTTTTTGGTGACAACACTTTCTCTTTTGTAGACGGCCTATATATTTTTTTATGTCTTTTATAAGAAACACAATCAAAGTAATGTTGCAAAGTCTGTAATAATTAATCTGAAGTTGCTCATCAGTAACAACTTAATTTCTCAAATTCGATCTTTAACTGAATTTTATGAAGAGTAGATCCACCTACATATCCTGCTAATAGCGTGTTGCATAAACTATCAAGCAAACATGCTTGATTATGAAGTCTGTGAAATGGTGAATTTGGCTCACTTATTTGAACCGATTCTTTTTTAATGTTTGCATCAATTGGAAAAGTTGACTGATACGTAGACTAGGTTTGGATTGTGTAAGTGTGACTCTTGCGAAGTTTTAGTGCCTTAAGGTGGTGGTGGGTTGGATTCAAACATATCTGTGGAATACTGATAAAAACTTTTTTCCAAAATGGAGAAGCCAAAATGCCTGCCAATCATGTTTGTGTATATGTAGCTTAAGCGTCAGTAAGGGTGCTGAAGCGACTGCATTGGACTAACTGATTTTTATCCCTATCGGTTTACTGTTATATATGAATCTTTAATAGTTTCACTTTTCTCCACAGCTTCAGTTACACACATACACACACATGTATACTCACAGACATACAAACATATCTTTTTTTGCTCTCTGTTTCGTTCTGAACCAGTTTTCCTAATTATTCAACTAAATAGTTTGAATACATCTATCAAATGACAGATACACAAGCTACTGGAAGTTGCTCATTCTGTGGCGAATATAAACACTAATGAGTACAGTGCATTGGAGATCATGCTTGATTATTTAACAGACCTCAAGTATGCTATCCAAGAGAGAAAGGTCGATGCCCTTGTTGTTGAAACATTTGGTAGACGTATAGAGAAACTATTGCAGTGAGTTTATTCATTCATTCAATTTGTAAGGCAAAGAAGTGTTGATATTGTCTCATCTATAATTATAATCAAATATTTTCCTTCACAAATACAGGGAGAAATACGTACTTCTTTGTGGGCAGATAGATGATGATAAGATAGAATCATCAAGTATCATTGGCAATGAAGATAGCTCGGTAGAAGATGATACAGTTCGTAGTCTGCGTGCCAGTCCTGTCAATACATTTTCTAAAGATAGAACATCTATTGAAGATTTTGAAATTATAAAACCAATCAGCAGAGGTGCATTTGGACGAGTTTTTCTGGCCAAGAAAAGGGCAACAGGTGATGTATTTGCCATAAAGGTAAGGTGTTCATACAGCCTGAATAAGCGAATAATATCTGAAAAATATAATTTCTTTACGTGGATATACATTTCCGATACAGTTGGTTTTGATGTCTTCCTAGTCTGGCAGTTTCATTGTGTGTTCATTATATTTTGAGGTTTCCTTCTGATCCTATGAAGTTTGTCTACATCTTTTTTCATAAAAAAAGTTTACATTAGTATCTTTGGATAATTTGATACCCCGTCCAAATAGCAAGCAATTACAGAACAACTTCACAATGCGTCTGATCATAGCATGATTGATCTTATTTGTGAAGCATAAATGTGTTACGTTTTATCGTTAACTGAGTAAAATAGGAAAAAAATCTTAAAGAGAAGGAATTTCCAATGGAAATCAAATGGCTCAAACGGGATTAAACTGGCCCAAGTTGTATTTGTGATGTATTAGACTTTATATATCATTTTATATATAATTGGCATTAACATAACGTAATTATCTATAAAAGAAATGAATATTTTTGAAAAAAAATGTTTCGTGTCAACAAAACTCGACCAAGCACCAAAAAGTACTCATTCGACCCGAGCCCATGTTGACAGGTTACGCAGCTTGTCACCCACCCGTGTTGTTCCTTCCTGTGAAAGATATATGTGTGACCTTTCTGTTTCTTTAGCATAAGTCATCTCAGTTATCTAGTAACTTCCAAAGAGATCAACTGTTCTTTTACTAAAGGCTAAAAGAACTTAATCTGGAAAAGGTATTGCAGGTTTTAAAGAAGGCTGATATGATTCGTAAAAATGCAGTTGAAAGTATTTTGGCTGAACGTGATATCCTGATATCAGTCCGCAATCCTTTCGTGGTGAGAAGCACATTCAAATTCGTCTCAAACCAGATTTACATATACTTTTTTTTTGTAAGGCAGATGCATGTACTATAACCTCATTAAGTTGTTTGACTATTCATATGAACAGGTTCGATTTTTCTACTCATTCACATGCAAAGAAAATTTATATCTTGTTATGGAGTTTTTGAATGGAGGAGATCTCTTTTCTTTGATGAGAACTCTAGGGTGCTTAGAAGAGGACATGGCTCGAGTATATATCGCTGAACTTGTAAGCTGTTTTCTTTTCTAACTTCCTCAGTGCATGCCAGCATACATATATAATAAAAAATAATTCTTTGATTCCATATGTTTCTTTGATGATTATTCTCAGGTTCTTGCATTGGAGTATTTACATTCTTTGAATATCATCCATAGAGACTTGAAACCAGACAACCTGTTAATTGGTCCAGATGGTCATATCAAGGTCGTGATTTCTTTTCTCGTTTAAGAAATAAGTAAAATAATATGATTACTTATTTTTAAAGATGGATAGATGGTTGTATCAGGTGGATTGGGTAATGGGTACAAATGGGTTCAGCTGAAAACAGTAAGTTTTAAGTAGTATGAATTTTAAAGAGCTGAATCGAGTTAGGTTGACGTGTTTATAATTTCAAGTCCATTTTTCAGAAAGGTTATAAACAATCACTTTATTATGGTTACCAAAACTTTCTTTAGTATACTAATAGTACATATAATAAAATGATTTAGGAGGTTGTACGGGATATGGACTCTTATCAAAATGATTAATTACTGCATTGTCTTATTAGTTCAACTCTTGAAATCATGAAAACTGTGAATGCTATTTTAGATTTATTGTTTTTGTTGACTTCATTGTACGTAATGTTGTTACCTTCTGACAGAGAAAACCAGTATGATTCTTACTGTTTGAAAATTATAAGAATAAGGTGTAGCTCAATCCAATGGCCGTGATGCATTATTTATCTTTTATGCCACATTATACGAGAACTGTTAGTATATTTTAAGCTCAACGATGAATGCGCTGTTATATATCGCTTAACCGTTTTCACCAGACCTAACTTTTATGTTTTTACTCTTTAACCCAATAGAGATAAAACATACAAAGCAGCTACCACTCAGAAGACTTACCGATCTCACAATTTTAATCCATTTTTACAGTTGTCAGATTTTGGGCTATCAAAGGTGGGTCTCATTAACAGCACAGAGGACTTATCAGGAACATCAGCCTGCAGCATACCTATGTGCAGGGACAATGAAGTTACACCAGAACATCGTCAAAAGCATTCTGTTGTTGGCACTCCTGACTATTTAGCTCCGGAGATACTTCTCGGCGTGGGACATGGTTGGAACCTTACATATGTATTTGATACTGCACAAGTTACAATAATACTCTGTATTAAATGTCTTTCTACTAATACTACTGCTGTAATACTTCCTTCTTGTAGGTGCAACAGCTGATTGGTGGTCCGTTGGTGTTATTCTTTTCGAGCTACTTGTTGGAATTCCACCCTTTAATGCAGAATCTCCACAGGTATGCTTACCAAGACTTGGTACAAAAAAAAAGTATTTGTGAAACTGTAACATTACCTTATCACATTGTAACATGTAATACTAATCATCTTTTTCTTATGGTGCAGCAAGTTTTTGCCAACATTATGAATAGAGACATACCATGGCCCAAGATTCCTGAGGAGATGAGTTATGAAGCGTATGATCTAATTAACAAGTAAGTTAAATATTTAGATTTACATGTTTTGGTAGTTTCGTCTTTCATCAGTTTTCATATTTATGCAAGTACAACAGCTTTGGCATCACTTGGAACTTGGAAGGTCATAGGGACAAAGTTCCATTTAATAATATATAATCTATTAGTTTGATTTTATTATATTCTACGAAAAATATAATGCCATCCCTCTACTCAAAATACTTCCGTTTTTGCATTACTCAGGTTGCTTACTGAAAATCCAATTCAACGTCTTGGTGCAATAGGAGCCGCGGAGGTAAAGTTTTCTCCAAATATAGTACATGCATTTTTTACTATAAAAGGCATAGGAAGCTCTTGATCATCTGTCTTTTTGTACATACAGGTAAAGGCGCACCAGTTCTTTAGAAACATCCACTGGGATACCCTTGCAAGGCAGAAGGTGATTTATCTTTTATTCAGTTCCTACACTTTTTATCTGAAGTTCTTATTTAGCGACTACAATAATATGAGTTTATTATCCTGCAGGCAACATTCATACCATCTGCTGAAGCACTTGACACAAGTTATTTTATGAGTCGGTATATTTGGAATCCAGAAGATGAGCAAGTTGATGGAGGTAGTGACTTTGATGACATGTCTGATACAGGCAGCACATGCGGTGATAGTTCATATGGAAATTTACTAGATGAAGAGGTACATTAATTCAAACCTTCTGCAAGATATTGTCACCCTCTCATCTTATACCCTCTTACTGAATATCAAAGGTGGCAATGTCAGTCCTTTTTAAGTATTATGGAAGCTTTTTGTTTTGTACTAGTGCTTCTTAGTTACAAATTTGTTTCGGTTTTAGCTCCTATATGCGAGTTGGGACTAGAAAGGGCAAGATAAGTAATGGTAGGATTCCCAAACATATTATTCTTTACTATAAAATAAAAACCAACTTTCCCCGTGACGACAAATTCCTGATTTACACATTTGGAAAAGAATACTAAAACAATCAGACATATTTGCCTAAATGAAATTGTTTTCACTTCTGATCCTTTGGTTTTTAAAAAGCAGGGTGATGAATGTGGCAACCTTGCGGAATTTGGTTCTTTGGCGCTTAATAATGTGAATTATTCATTCAGTAATTTCTCCTTTAAGGTAAATACTTTTCATATCAAGAAACACAAACTGTCCCTCAAACAAGTCGAAGGTTGTCAAAACAGTACTTTTTATGCATAGAACCTCGGAATTGTTTATGTAAATGTAGTTATATTGTTATTAAAATAACAGACTTTGTAATCATATCTGACATTAGTTCTATATTTAAACTTTAAAGAAAGTAAAATTTTAAAGGAGTTAAAGGTTTTGACAGAAATGTTTATCCCGTTTTGATCCTTAAACTAAACGTACCCATTCTAGTCCATTTTGCCCACTATTATTCTTCAAGAGGCCAAACATCACATGAATAACAGTTAATTCTTTTTCTTTTAATGATCAGAACTTGTCTCAGCTGGCTTCTATCAATTACGATGTGCTTGTAAAGAGTGCTCAAGATTCAGTAGAGAGTGCTCCAAAACCAGCAGGCCCATGAGAAGCAAAAGTAGTCCATTGCTTTGGCTTAGCCGTTAGCGGGCATGGATGCTTCTGTTACTATGTCATCCAGTTTTTGCACTCATGAAGTATATATCTCAAAGGGAAAAAAGGAGCACTTTATACATGCAAAGGGATTAATTTTATGTTTAAAGAGGTAGAAAGTTTACATTTTCTTTGAAAGAATGTTCTTTTGTACATACTCTCTTTTCTTATGTAACTTTTATAAAATAAATCTGAAAATGAGTTTGAACATCTACTGGGAGTTTGGTCTCATGGATGTGTCTATGGGAGTCTAACAAAATAAAACAGACAATCAAGGAAAGTTGAAAATGGTTACGATATAATGCTACTCAGAGTAAGGGGATTCAATCCCTTCATTTTTCTATGTCACGTCAGTTTTCTCTTTCCAGCGACCTGCAGGCGATTGGGTGCCCCAGTAAGGGCGACCAAGTTCAATTTTTTTTAAACATTTTTAACACAAACTCAAATTTCATTAATAATTAAAACGTTACATAATAATTCAAATAAAATAAAAACATTGCAACACTTATTAAAACATTACAATACTTATAAAAAACTAATAATCTAGGTTGTGGCGTTCCTTGATCGAATCTTTGATTTCCTGCATTTTTTGTCGTTGTAATGCGAGCAACGCTGGGTCGATTGTTGTGAGATAAAATATGAGGTCTTTTTGATATTTCTTTTCTCGCTCAAATTCAAGTTTTTGTTCTTCTATTGCCAATTGATTGGCCCCAAACGGTCAACCTAATTGACCAGGTGAATGGTCAACCAAGTCAAACTGCTCAGAGTCAATCTCCGTGAAAGTATAGTGGTTTCCCCGGATCGTTATGTCCCGACGAGGTGTGATGGTAATCAAAACGGGTTTGTGATCGGGTGAATTTGGACAGGAAAAGGTATATAAGAGTTTGAATGATCACGCTAAGGAAATACGAATGAGAACGATTTAAACAAACTATATTAACAATAACGTGAAACCTAGTTAACCTAAAACGTAATCTAAAAATTTAAAATCAGAGTTTGCTTATAAATAAGCAGAAAAATAAGCCAAAAGGGCTTAAATAGAAGCTATCACTTTTTTTATTTTTGGTTTTTCTTTATTTTACAAACTACTTTTACTAACGTAACCTAATATTTAAAAACGTAAAAGTTATTTAAATAAAACGCGAGTGCGCAAAATAAAACGTGAAATTTATGCTACGCTAACCCTACGGATGTAAAAATTATATTTTTACGAACCTAATAATCAAAGAAAATTTTAGAAAAAAGAAAATTATTTTTTTAACTTTTATATTATTTATTATTAATTAAAAACTATTTAAATACTAATAAAACTAATTTAAATTATAATAAATACTATATGAATAGTGAAAATTATAAAACTTTTTCTAAAAATACTTTATACTATTAATAAGCTAAGAAAAATATAAAAAGTTGGAAATGCTTATAAATAAGCTGGAAAATTAAGCTAATAAGTAAAATAAGCTAAAAATGAACAAGACTAGTTTAAAAATAAAAAAAGGGAAATAATAAACACTAAGATACACCTAGGGGAGATGGTGCGTGGGTTTGGTCTGGTGTTGACCAGGCCAACGCAAGAGGTCCAGGGTTCAATTCCCACTCTTGGCAGATTTCCAAACTATTTTATTTTTGATTTTTTTTTTCTTTTACAAACAAACTTGAACACTGAAAATAACCAACTTTTAAAAAGACAATTTTTATAAAACACAACAATAAGCTGTACATGAGCTTATTATACCAACATATTCACAAAATAAGCTAAGAAGAGAATTTTTGAAACTGAAAAAAGCAAATAAAAGCTAAAAGCTAATCACCAAAGAACAAATAAGCTAGAAGTACATGAGATGACTGAAATAAGCTAAAGAGAACAAGCAAACAACCCTGGATAAGCTTATAAGCAAGATAAGCAAATCCAATTCAAACTTTTAATAAGCAGGCCACACAGGCCACTTGCAGGGCTTATTTGAGCTTATCAAATAAGCTGATAAACCAAAACAAAGCTTGGAACCAGAAACATGGGCTTATAAGCTCCTCAAGGAACTTAATAACACCAGGTGAGCCCCACTTTCCAACTAACAAAGAGCTTATGAACTATGGCTTAATGGGACAGATCATGGTGCAGGGGAGATACCTTCCCCTGCAGGTCTGTTTGAGGTAATGTAGGGCCCACAAGAAAAATGCTAAAAATACAATGGCACAAGGACTTCAAAGAATAGCTGGAAGACTACAATGTGTGAGAAGCACAAGTCCTATTTCCACACAGAAAATTCATGAAAATTCCCTCAATAATTGAAAAAAACTGAGCAACTAAAAATATTTGACTTTTAGAATGCAACTTAATTTTGACTTACTTGAATTTCTAATGTACTAATATGTTCCTAATTGTTGTTCTAAGCTAATTTATGAATGTATAATCCTAGATTAACCAAATATCTAACAGTATGAAAAGATCACAGGTTCATATTTCCACTTGAGCATACAGAATTTTGATTATAACCTAAGTTTTAACTTTTAGCTAAAACCCTACTGATTTTATGATTAACTTAGCCTAAATTATCCTATGGTGACCTACTGAGACAACAAGAACACTAAGAAATTAGTTACAATACATGGAACACAATCTTACCCAAACACCCCTAAACATGCTAACTGTTTTTGCATCTAGTGTGTAAAAGATGATCTCAGGCTAAACTATTAATGCAAATAGACTAAATAAGCTATATGAACACTGAATAAGTTAAGAACATGCCGAATCTAACACCACAAAGTCTTATGATTAATCATGAGATAATGACTGCTAAACTAGATCATACACATTTATTACCCTAATCATTAAACACTAACATTCTAGCATCCATTTAGCTCAAATTCAACCAAATAACAAAGAAACATCAAGGGGCACTCATAATTGGCAATATCACAGTGGAATGCAAAATAAAGAGACAAAGAGGCTTACAAGTGATCATGTCAATTCCAAACCAAGAACAAGGTTCACAGTTATCCTAGTACCTCCCTTGAGATTTCTAAAAACCATTCAGGTCCAAAATACACCATGATCCAAGCTTGTATCCCTTGAACACTGATTTTTCATTTATTTGGCTATTTAATTTGATTTTTGACTATTTTTAGTTTTTAAATGAAAACTGGTTTAAAGACTTAAAATAACTTTCCTGAGCTCACACATAACTTAAATGAAGCTTTTGAAACAATAATCACCCTCTTTTAACAAACTTAAACTCAAAACAAAATTTCACATAAAAATGATACAAATGAGACCTTACTTCATTAACTGAAATTGAGACTTGAAACAAGTTTTTATTACACTGAGAGATTTGGAATTACATTTAAAACTAAATTTTACACTAGGGAATTGAGAATACAATAGAAAGACAAACTAAACTAAATTACTACTAAAATTAGCTACTACTCCATTCAGGCCTTCTTTCATCTTCTTTTATAGCCCTGGGGAGTTCCTGAGTCAGTCATCCTTTTATTTTGAGCCCTTTGATTTTCCAATTTGATCCTGACCCTTGATTTCTATTTTGGCGGGAAGAGGGAGTATTACAATTTGGATTTTAGCCTTTGGCATGGGGAGGGTTTTGGATGTTAGTGGTGGAAAGTGGATAGGTGGAGTGTGGGATTAGAGTGTGGCAGGGAGGGTAGAGTAGGGTGAATGATGGTGTTGGTTTGGCAGTGGTATTGCAGGGGGAGGTCACGGGTTTGAGAGGGGAGGTGGAGGTCAAATGGGGGTTTGACTGAGGGGGGTAATAAAAACGGGGTGGGTTTAATTTTTATTAGTGGAGTGGATTGGATGGTGGATTAGGCCAGGGTAGATTTGGGCCAGGAAGGGATGGATTGGGTAGTTGTATTTTGTGTTTGGATTGGGGTGGTTTAGTTAATAAGTAAAAGGCCCATTTGGTTTTAGATATTAATTCACAAGGACCAAAATTGTAATATGCCGAAATTCGAGGACCACTTCTGCCAAAATTCTAAATTTATCCCAAGGGTTTTATTTGCCAAGTTTCAACTTTCCAAGGACATATGAAGTTTATTTTCCATAATGAAATACCCGGGGACCAAAATTGCCAATTTCTAAACTTGAAGGACCAAAAATGTAATTTCTTCAAACTTTTCAACCAAGGGCTAATATTGACTTTTTGTGATTTCCCAAGGACTTAAGTTGACTTTTCTTTGAATTAATTTGACCAGGGACTAATTTTGACAATCTTTGAAAGTTCAGGGACCTTTTATGTCAATTTTGGAATTTGAGGGGTAAAAGTTGCCATTTTGTTAAAACTTTCATCCAGGGATTAATATTGAACAAATTTGATTTCCCAAAGACCAAAGTTAACTTTTCTTTCATTTTAAACCTTTAGGGACTAGTTTTGTCAAATTTTGAAACTTGAGGGACTGAAACTGCCAATTATGCAAACTTTATTTGTTTTTCATTTGTTTTTAAATATTTTGCATCTAAAACATATAAAACACAGTTTTGGAATAATTTCTGTATTTTGATGCATTTCTGAGTGTTTTTGGATGTTTTGGCAGTTCAGGTACGATAAAAATGATGAGTATTTACACACTCATCACCAATCTTCTGTCATCTTGCTCCGCTTTCTTTTGCTCTAGCTCCAACTCCTTTTCCCTTTGTTCCAGCTCTTTTTTCTTCAATTCGTAATATCTGTCAGCCAGCTCTTGCTTCTTTCCCAATGCCAATGACTTAATGGTTTTCCATTTGTCGGCTACCCCATCCAAATACGAAGACTTGGAATTCTCCGACGATTTCTTCTTATTTTTCTTAGCGGCATCACGACCAACTGGTCGCTCATTACGAGGCTCTTCATTAGTAGGCACATCCGAGCCAGTTTCAGAAGTCCTTGGGTTTTTTTGAGCCGCATCTTGGTTTAAAAAAACCGGCATCTCATTTCTCTTCCAAGTCTGATGGTCCCTCAAAATTTCCCAACAATGATCCAATACAAAGACATGCTTCGTCATTATTTCATATTCATCACACGCTTGTTTGTAAACAGTGAGATCATTCGCATCACTTCCAAAATTGGTAAAACAATTGTTGTAAATGGCACAAAATGCACCAATTCTAGGACGAATTCATTTTTCCACTTGCTGACAATTGAGTTGTACGATCTCCCTTCACCAACCTATTTTTCAAAGTATTTAATCACTTTCTTCCAAAATCCCTTAGAATTTTGGTTGGTTTCAACTGTGCTATCCTTCGACGAATCACACCACGCCATGCACAACGCGATCTCTTCTTTACGTGTCCAAATCGCTGAATCATTCATGGTTTCTTTCTCAACCGCCTTCTTCTTACCCCTTGTAGCTCGTTTCTTAGGTTTGACCGGTGACATCTCTTCCGAAAGAGTGTTGTCGTCGTCATCATCAGGAAGATCATCATTTGGAACCGAATCATGATATGATCCATGACCTGAACCTTGATAACCCGTTGACATCTCTTGACTCGGATAACCCAAACCGGTTCCAACATAAAAATCTGGATTGTTGCATGATCCATAAAATCACAAGCATCAAGATTGATGTGATTAACCGGAGAATAATTTTGATAATTTGAATAGGAAGACGTTGATAAGTCCATTGTTAGACG
Organism: Artemisia argyi; assembly: GCA_030686995.1. NCBI lineage: Eukaryota > Viridiplantae > Streptophyta > Magnoliopsida > Asterales > Asteraceae > Artemisia > Artemisia argyi. The sequence continues at coordinate 111,856,821 of CM060699.1, forward strand.
TTACACCGATTCAGGGGAGCCATACATAGATTGTTGGCTTCGACGGGGGTGGCTTTGTTGCAGTTGTTGGTTGTTTTGATATGGTGGAATAAATGGACGATTCATATGACGATTCGTAGCAAATGGATTGATTTTTGTTGTTGTGGAGGTTGTTGAGATTGATAATCAAGAGTAGCGGGTTGGACATTGATGTTTGGTGATATACCGGTTAACCAGAAATTGGAATCCGATGTTAATTGCGGGATGTTTTGTTGTAATCAGGATTTTCAGCCTTTTGGTTGTGATATTTTCTTAGACATTTTGAATAGAGATAATTTTGAGATTTTGTGAATTGGATTATGTTTATGTTGTGTATTTATAAGGTAGTTTAAAAGTTTTTTTTTTTTTTTTTTTTTTTTTTTTTTTTTTTTTTTTTTTTTTTTAACTTCAAACGGCTACATTTCAAACGTTAACATGGATAAAAAATGCAAGCAAAATGGAATTGTGAATCGATCGAGCAAACGACCCATTTCCTTTTTTTTCATCCTGCGATCGAATCATCACACAAGAGCGATCAAATGGGATTCGATCGTGAGTCTCGATCGACCATGCCTTCTGTGAGTAGCCTAAGTATTATCTTAGAAACATATATATTAAAATAAAAATGTTATTGAAAAATGAGATATAGTATATCATACACACAAATGTGTCAAAAAAATGTATTATTAATTCACTGAATAAAATATAGTTCAAACTGTTACATCCATTCAACAATATCTTTGATATTCTTTATAACAATCTTCATTAAACCTTAAAAAATCAACAGTACCCAATCCCGTCTTCCAGGGGTATAGAGAAAGTGGGATGTAGACAGCCTTACCCTTACCTAAAGGTAGAGAGGCTGCTTCCAGAAGATTTAGAAACGTCTTCGTTATTGATTTTTGCTCAAAATTTTTATTCACTTTGCACTTTACATAACAATTTCTATTTTGCTCTTTGCAACATGCAATATAAATAAATTAAATGTAGCATAAAAAATAGGAGATGATTTACACAATTTATTTTTTAATTTTCACACACTACTGTACAAGCTTGCAAAACAAGATGCGAATATGATACAATTGTGTTAAACATAAAATAATGTGTCCTATTAAAAGAAGAAAAATGTGCAAATCAATTTCTTTAAAAAAATCCATCATAATAGTATTGAAAATGCTATTTTCTCCTACAAATTGTTCTTACTTATCCTCTTACTCAGAGGATCCTGACAAGTGTTAGAATTGATGGCTTAAATGCAGGGAGAGAATGGGTGAAAAAAATATATAATATTGTTGTGTGAGTAGAAGGATATTGTAGGAGGCTTTAGCAGTGCTCTAATAATATTGGATAAACATATTAGGTATGTTTTTTTGTGTGTCAACAGAAACGGGAGTTATGTTTGGATCTCAAATTTTCATCCTCCTGCAACCCCAACCGCCCATCATTTCAAACTATAAGAAAGATAAACAATTTTTTTTTTGAACGGCAATTGAAATAGAAACTAGCAAGGAGCTAGACCAAGTTACAAGGGGTGGATAGAGCATTACAAGGGTGATTAAACCACTCTATCCAATTCAATAAAGGTTTCTTACATCGACTAACAATCCAATTAAAAGATAAGATCTTGATGTCATTGAAAAGAAGATCCTTTGATGGTTTCTTCTGTGAGAATACGACACTGTTTCTAAAATGCCATAAGGACCAAATTGTAGTTTGTATCACCGCATCAAAGAATCTTGAAAATTTAGCGTCAACAGGTAAGTGATCTGCCAATTGAAAGACATCTTGGAGACAATGAAATGTGGTGTTGGGTATACGCCACCATTTTTGAACATTTATCCAAGTATGTCTCGAGATCCTGCAATCGACAAACAAATGCTCTTCCGTTTCAATGGCATCATCACATATGGGACATCTCACGGAATCTAAATCCACACCCCTTCGATCAAGATTGGCACGGGTCGCCATCCTACCATTTAAGACACGCCATGTATTGATGTTAATTTTCAAAGGCACTACTTTGTTCCAACGAGTTGGGGAAGCGGATACAGATTGAGGCATAAAGTTGATGAAAGACCTCATGCCCTTAACAGAGAAGCACCTTGAAGCATCGATAATACATTCCCATCTATCTTCAACATCTGATAAATAAAGATTAGATAAAAGACTAACCAAACTTATGAGTTCTTCAGTTTCTGGTCCAGACCTTGGTTCCCTTCGCCAAACCCACTGGAAGATCAGCCCAAGAGGAAAATATGGGCTCATGGGCACAATATCAGTCAAATGAGCAGATTGCAGGCCAATGAGGGAAACTTGGGAAGTGGGATTTCTATCACAAACAAGACAATCTGGATTTCTGTCCAAACGATAAAGGCGAGGAAATGAAGCAACCAAAGGCGTATCACCAATCCAAATATCGTTCCAAAAGCTAGTACTTTGACCATTTCCCAATTTTATCTTGAAGACGTTATTAAGATTGATGTTGATTTTGAGGAGGTCATCTTTTATCTTCACAATATGATACCAAGGCCCGGAGATGGATCTAAGAGAAGAGTTATCATTAAGTCCACCCAAAGGTCCATGGATAGAACAAATAACTTTGCGCCAAATTGCTTGATTCTCGGTATGGAATCTCCACCACCATTTTACTAGCAAAGCTTGATTGCACGTTCTCAAACTATCAATTCCAAGACCACCTTGATCACGAGGAGAGGTTACTTTTTCCCAAGCAATCCAAGGGATTTTATTGTCATCCAAACACCCACCCCAAAAGAAATTTCTCCTAATGCCTTCAAGTTGATTGATTACCTTTTTAGGAGCCTTAAAAGTAGAGAAATAGTAAACTCCCAAGCTGCTGAGAACAGATTTAATAAGTGTGAGTCGTCCACCAATAGAGAGAGTCTTGGATTTCCACTTAGAGAGACGTTAATGAAATCTTTCAACAAGAGGATTCCAATTGAGACACCTCGACATGTTAGCACCAATAGGAAGTCCTAGGTAAGTGCAAGGAAATTGAGATGCAAGGCAACCAATAGATGAAGCAAGCGAATGTAAATAAACACCAGAGATACCAATTTCAAAAAGTTTACTTTTGTTGAAGTTAACTTTGAGACCTGAGGCGAGCTGAAAACAAGCAAGAATTCTCGACAAATTCTTAGCATTATCTCGAGACCACTCACCCATAATTAAGGCATCGTCCGCAAATTGGAGGTGTGTGATGTGAATCTTGTCTTTGCCCACTTTGATGCCACGAAAAATATTATTGTTCGTTGCTTCAAGAAGAGCAACATTTAGAGCTTCAACCGCCAAGATAAACAAAAAAGGGGAGAGGGGGTCTCCTTGCCTAAGACCTCTTTCAATCTTAAATTCCTTTGTTGGCGATCCATTAACAAGAACCGAAGCAAAAGCCGAATCAAGGCAAGAATGAATCCAAGTCCTCCATTTAGAACTAAAACCCATTTGCTCAAGAATAGAAAATAAAAATGACCAACTCAATGAGTCAAAAGCCTTTTCAAAATCAACTTTGAGGAACATAATGCGCTTCTTGTATTTCTTAGCCCAAGCAATGATCTCGTCCACCATGAGTGGCCCGTCAATAATTTGGCGCCCTTTTATGTAAGCCATTTGAACCTCACCAACAACCGAAGAGACTACACGAGAGAGGCGGTTAGCAAGAATTTTGGCAATAATTTTATATTGACTACCAATTAAGCTAATTGGACGAAAGTCACCAACAACTAAAGGGTCATCCACCTTGGGAACAAGAGTGATAAAGGAGGAATTGCACCCTCGAGGGATGAGGGCTGAAACTTCAAACTCTTTAACATAGGAAACAATGTCATGTTTAAGAGTATCCCAATGTTTTTTGAAGAACTTAAAGGTGAAACCATCGGGACCCGGTGCCTTGCAACTACCACAATCCCAAACTGCCGCTTTGATTTCCTCAATGGTGAAAGGGCAATCAAGAGAGAGCGAGTCTTCTAAGGATAGTTGTCTGAAAAGATTACTAGAAAAGAGTGGTCTTGACCCATTTTTTTTCTTTAAAGCGGTCACAAAAGTAATTGTAAACATGGTTTTTAATTACCAATGGTTTTGTGATCCAATTTCCATGTATATTAAGCCCATTGATTCTTGACCGATGACGCCTGCTATTGATTATACCATGAAAGTTATATACATAATGATATTGCACATAGAGATTCTTTTCCGGATTTCAACACGGCGAGATATGTGGTCACCACCGAAAGGATACGATTGAAGTCTAAATCTCAAGCCTTTACAACTGATGCCTCCTCTTCATCTCCCACTATCCTCTTGGCCGAGAACACTAATTTGTCTAGATGTGGGAATGGTGGTCATGACACTTGTTCATCTCAATGCTCATATGATCCTTGGGTTTGTTTTAATTTTGCTAAAGGTTTTTGTCGATTCAAACTTACTTTGAAAACTAATTGAGATACATCTAATTAAAGTTGATTCATCTCAAATGTGCGATTATAGTTATTTCTTATCTTCTCATTTTAAGTCTTGTTCTAAATCCATAAAAGTAACACTTGTCGGTATGAAAAGACCCCGCGGCCCGTTGTTAAAATAAAGACATTCGTACGATATAATTCCCAACAATTCGTTCATACTACTGTTTTATTCTCTGCATCTAGTTTTCTTTAAAAAAAATAAAAATAAAAGGAATATATACTCCTATAAAAAGATCACACAAACTATCCCTCTTCACACTCATTAAAAAATGACTACATTCCTACTCCCAGTTCTCATTCTCTCCGTCCTGTTCCTCGCCACCACCACCACCGCCAACGAGACGCCGTCCTCCGACTTCATAACCTCATCATGCAAAGCCACCACTTACCCAACTCTATGTGTCGAGTCTCTTTCTCCTTACAAAAAAACCATAAAACACAGCCCGAGCCAGCTGGCTCAGGCTGCATTGACAGTAAGTCTGGACCGATCTGAGTCGGCCCAAACTTACCTCAAACAGGTCACAAGGTCCAAAGATCTGAACCCACGTGAACGGTCAGCCCTTGGAGACTGCTTAGAGGAAGTGAATGATAGTTTGGACCGGGTGAGGAATTCGATACGTGAACTGAAGAATGTGGATCATGTCAAGGGTCAAGAGTTCGTCATGCACATGAGTAATGTACAAACATGGGTTAGTTCAGCTTTGACGGATGAGAATACTTGTATGGACGGGTTTTCGGAGGGCCGAGTTCAGAAGATGGTTCGGGCACATATTACGGATGTTGCACATGTTACTAGTAATGCTCTAGCGTTAATAAATCATATTGCTGAAAAGCATATATAGGGATTAAGAAAGTCGAGTTAAGTAGGATGGAGTGGTAATGATCATGTTGTGATCGGTCTTAGGTTGCGATTTACATTTCTTTTATGTTTCCTTATAGAGTACTCTTTCGGAAATGGTTGGCCTAAAGTTGCTCGTTGTGAGGTTTGAACGTTGTTAAATCAATTAGTTATGCGTTTGTCTAACGAGTGCCCTCAGGCGGGTATTAGCTAGTAAGGGTGCATTAATTCATCTCTAACTTTTCTTTTAAATTAAAAGTTGGATTTAATACGAATTTATTAAACTTATAAGTTACCTTAATTAGTTGTGATTTTTAATTTAGTAAACATAAAATTTCCTTAAACAATCTAAGTTCGAATCTAGCTAACGCTAAAGTTATCAAAGAGGTATATTAAGTAGCAAGGCGTTTTAATAGTAATAGTTCAAATTGTTTAACGGTTGATTGTTTGTTCAAGCCCGATTTTAATATTGATAAATTTGAAGGGTGGTGATCGAGATGTGTGAAAGCTCATGACTTTTTGGAGCTAATGAATTGAATTGAATATGTGTTGGACCCATGTCCATGTGAAAAGCTTATGACTTTTTGGACCCTAACGGTTTAACATGTGAACTGAATAATTGTTTGTCTTTAAAGAAAGTAAACATATAATTATAGTCGCAGAAACACTTTCTCAGTTAAAGTAATTAACCTTTATCGTTTTACTCCGTAATATATATGCTTATGAGTACAACAAAGTGAAAAAATCTTTTAAAAATACTCCAATTCGTTTAAATAAAAAAGTGGACAACAAAGAGAAGGTTGAGAAATCAAACAATCGCTATAAAAATTTGTAGACATTTTTTATGTGTGTTCATTGAATTTCTTTGTCGTCCCCTCATTCATTTTTACACGTATTACAAATTGTGGATTCTTTACATAAGTTCAAATAGTGACCTTCAAATGTGAGAATGATGTGCCCAATTTAGAGTTTGGGAGAATCGAAGTTATTTAAGGCCTCAGCCCAATTTAAACATATTCAGATTTGCTGGTTTATGAAATTTGTATTATTTCGTCATTTAGAAACCTGAAGTTACAAAAAGATAATTTGTTTTTAATACTATTGTATCTTGTACACCTTTTCAATTCAGGTTTGTCCTTTGACCACTTATAATCTCTTATGTTGAGCACTGCTTACTGGTTTCCGATTCATAAATTTCGAGCCATTCAAATTCAAGCTAGATTTAAGAAAAATTCTACAGTTTCAATTTAGATTAGAAACTAGCTTTTAATCTTTGTATGTTAAACGATTTTTTGTAAGTCTTATGTTGCCCCGTGTTGTGGCGGTAACTAACCAATATTATGAGCAGATTTATAACTGTATAGACGAAAGTCTTGAAATGTAAATTGGTTAAAATTGATCGAAAGGCAAACGCTAAAGTACAAAATCTGTTAATGAAATATAAAGTTTAGCTTAACAGAAAAGTCATGACCAACTTAAAGATTTAAAAAGGAAAATTGAAATGTATAATGATTTCTTCTAAAATGACATCAAAATAAGTTATTATAAGATAACCAAAAGATTTAATAATTTTTATGTTGTTATCATCGTTCTTGTTAGGGGTTTTTTCACTTAAATAATAGAAGCAATTAATCAACGCTCTTATTATCGTTTTCTATTCGCGATTGCTTTTTTGAAAGTGTCTCTATTACGCTGTTATAGTAAGAAGAAGCCTCATTCCACCGTCGTTATTGATGTATATGAAGAGGTGATGTGTGATTCAATTGCATAATTGCAGACTTACCGGACATCTTATTGACATTGCTATAGCGGACGATAGCATTTGCTAATCCTTTTCACCATCGTTCATGTATATGAAAGTATTTTCTATAAATTTATCTAGAAGTTTATGCAAGTTAAAATCTCATGCGACATCAACATGCATGCATATCACTTACCAACCCTTAATATCAATTATAAAAGAAGTTTGAAATGAATTCAAGGATGCTCTTTTCATTTGAGTCATTATGTATTGTCATTTAATTGATCCTCTTCATCATTAGCCTATGCAAAATAATACTGCAACTTAATACATACGAGGCTTGCAGAACCCATGCTACGCACGGGCTTTTAATCTAATTGTAAATCGTGCGTATTGTTTTTGTGAATTGTCGAGTGCATTTGTATTTTTAGTTTAATATGTTCTATGAAACTTTTTTAGTTTGTTGTTTAAAAATATAAAAATGGTTGATATTGTTTAGGGTTTTTGGTCTTTATATTTTCTAAATGGGGTTGTCGTTATTAAATTGTCATACGCTTGATGTAATTTCCTTTGATTGTTTTGGCCTATTACATAACCCAACAATAATTTTGCATTATGTGATTTTTGCATGGTAATACGAAGCACACTGGCTTTTTCTTATTTGTTTTGCGTTATCATGTATATATAATAACGAGCATGGTAGCCCGCGCATTGCCGCGGGAGTGCGTTGGACCATAAATTTTGCAAATTTTACTTGGTTGTTTGTTTATGTTGTCAAAAATGTGAAAAGTAAGCAAAAGATCAGGCACTAAATTTGTCGTGCATTGGTTCAGTGTATCTACAGCAAACTATAGTAATGTAATATGACCGGAAAATGAAACTTCAATTAGTCAAAAGTGATACCAGAATTGATATTACAATGGACCCTTAAACATTTGAGTTGTATTTGTCATACCACCTGTTCATATAACATAGAACAGTGGTTTTAGTTCAATCAAACAATCAATATGTTACTTCTCGAGTTTCACATGATAATACTAGGCAAGAGTGTTTAGAAGTGTGACTAAACTACTTGCAAATATCCATTGAAAACGCGCATCCAAACATCAATATCAGTATCACGGTAGAGCTGCATCTCGTTTGGCAATGTGTGTGGTCCACTCGAAATATCATTCTTTAGCAATATACATTTGCAATAGAGCAAAACCACCACCTGTACTATACACAATATACATTTGTAAGTATTCCGTAACTAAGTAGATAATCAAAGCAATACTATTGTGAGTATGCCTAAAGTGACTGTTTGACCCTAACCAAAGACAATATACCAACTATTTATGACTACGATGATCTAACAATAACATTCAGAACCCAAATACCAAATACCCCAAAAGTTGTCCAAAACAACCATGAGAAATATTCCGAAATAAGAAGAAATTTGAGATCTAATAATTATACCTTGCAGCCATTCGATATTCTCTTGAGGAATAAATCATCAGCTCTTTTAGGATGATCACATTCTACAAACATCAAATGAAACACAAAAGCAATTAACCTCAAAACCATGTAATATCACTTCTCGACAAAAGTTGAATAACAAAATCTATAAACCAACAAATTTATGAAAAAATATTTACCTGGTCTACAAACCAAGAATCGTTTCTTGAAGGTATGGTCTTTTCACACCTGAAAATAGAAGAAAGAAGAAGTCAGTGCGCCTAGCCACAAAAATAAGCACACACATAATATATAAGTTGATGACCATATTAGGCCTAATCCGTCTAGTAAAGGTCAAAACCAAGGGTTTGTGTGTAGATGGTGGATTACTGGATTGTCAATTAATGGTGCATCAATTGTGTTTGCACCTTAAGCGGACACAACTAACAAAAAACATAAATAGTGCACCAAATTAATGAAGCTCCGTCATTGGTCTTTAATCAGCATATCACACACCATTTAATCAGTTATAATAATAATAAAATTACTGGTAAAAATAGCACCAAGAACATAAGTTCGAATACATTTACCACTTGCGTTCATACTTTTATTGCTCAAAATATCGCACTAATCAGTAAAACATGTTTTCTTGTTCTAAAAAAAAGTAAACCACAACAAAGGCAGATTGTTGCATAAAATTTACTACTCTTCACTGATATTTGAAAGTCGAATGATGCTTGCAGGTATTTCAGATTGTAGGTATGGTGAACGTGTGAGGGTGCTCTGGTTTGACATTACTCATAGGATCCCAGTATAGGTGCAATGTCGAATCAGATTGCAGTTCTATAGCCGGTTGATAATAAGCCCAAAAATTAAGCTATTCCAAACACCCTGTGACCACCTAATGACTTTTGCCATGCTTTATTTCACCACTACCATTTATTAACTATATATACACAATATTTTAACAATTAATTATACCTTCAACTTCGTCATCAGATTTAGGTGCACTGGTGCTCATTTAATCTTAAATACCTCATAACCATCTTTAACATAAAATAAAACATACCTAGTAACTTAATACCTGGTCATTTTTGTGTTTGATATGAATAAATTATTTCATTTTATGAAGCATTCTAACACAATTATATATATTAAAAAAATTCATTCCATCACGGTATCAATGCATATTATAAAAAAAATAAGTGAATAACCTATACATCCACTTTAAGCATAAAAAGTTAGTAGCACAAAACACAATAATCCAATCTACTAACTCTAGAAAGAAATAAAACAGGCTGATAAACTAATTCATCAAAATAAAATATAAGATCTAGTAATCATAAGCATAACAATCACTTATTAGAATACACAAAAGCAGAATCTATACGAAAAAGTAAAAAGTAAAAAAAAAATAAATAAATAAAAAAACAACTTACAAAAATAAGTGTTGGTAGGATTCATGGCGCCCTGATTCTTAGCAGCATCAGCCTCTCAGTAAAAGCGACATCAGCGTCACCTGCTTCATAAGATTCAGCGATAGTAAGTTACACATAGCGTGGCTAAAATTATACCAATATAAAGATAATCGATACGCACACTATTAGTAATTTTTTAAGTAATCACTTTTCGAGCTAATGGCCTAAAGTTTAATAGAAAAAAGCGATGAAAAATACCTTCAATTTTGGCCTCTATCTCTTTCAATCTCTCCATATATGAAGATGCATTTCTCGTTGTTGGTCCCATTTGCTTTGGCATATTCTCTTGTTGCAAGATTAGTGCAATACTCGACTGAAAACAGTTGAAAAATAGCATCATTAAATTTAAATCTAACAAAAAAAATTGGACTTCTTTTTGTACGGTTCAATTATCACAACTCATATAATTCAAGAAATTCAGGTCCTTGTTTAAAATCACACTCTTCAGTATGGGTTATCCCAATTGTGGCAATTTTGTTAGCATGTCTGTTCAATTGTTGACTAATCCACCCTATAAAAAATATTAACTATCCTACATAAAAAGTTTAGACCGATGTTTTTGTCAATGAATGGCTCAACACAATGCCCCTTAAATTATATTTAATGATTAAAGTATATCTGAATATTTGATACATCCGACATGACTGATGTATTCTGCTGTTCCTATCGTAATCTTGTTGAACAATATGAAAAATTTTGTTCATCGGTATATTAACAGAGTACACAAAATACTTTTTTTATTCCCCTTAACTATCATAAATATAGTTCATATCCTCTTTTGTATCCCATCCCGATATCGAGTATTCCATCATCCATGCCGTTACATGTTTTGATTAGCAGATATATATATATATATATATATATATATATATATATATATATATATATATATATATATATATATATATATATATATATATATATATATATATATATCAGAACCATGGTTTTTAAATTTTTTTTTTGAAGATACTAACAACTTTTATGCATAAAACTTTGTGAATCATTTTATTCAAAAGTCTTCAATTATTTATTGAAACAATATACTGTTTGTTATCACATTTAAAATAACTATTTTAATAAAATATGTAAACCTGACTTGACCCACACCAAATTACCCATTATAACGATCGCTAGGCATGTATGACCAGGTCATTTATGGTTAGAACTTGAATGTGATAAACCATATGAATTAAAAAAATATGGATTCTTTAGTAAATATACCTGTAACATTGTTTAACACCGCAACAATAGCATCACTACCGCTAACCTCGTCTTCAACTTTTTTTGTCCGTTGAACCACAACCGTTTTAATTCTGCCAGTACATCTCCGAACACCTTTATTTGAAGTTCCGGCTTTGTTTGTGAACATTTTAACGGAGAAACTGTCTCTAACACTCATCACTCCACCCGTAGAGCCACTGTAAACAATAGTTTGGGTTTATTTGCAAGGATAAACAGGGATATGTAAGGTTTATTTTCAAGATATTCCCGTACCAAGTCACAATGGAAACAATGTATGGACTCCAAATTTATCTTATAGAGTTGTTATCCACTATAGATCGTCAAATCATATCCGATAGTGCAGATACATTACAGATATCAAATTTTCAAATCACATGGTCCACTTAAATATTATATAATCAAATCAATCAGCCTACAACACCTTTTCGCAGTATATTTCTCATAAACTTAATTGCAGCAGGATAAAATCATTCAAAGAGTCAACCACTGGATCGTTATACTTATATTGATACAGATTCATTTCGATACGAAAGAATAAACAATCAAATTCAGTTAGAGTGGTATAGTGTGAGCACAGATTAGATCAATAATTAAGTTAGAGTGATAAGAGCATAAGAGATAGATCAGATCAATATAATAAGCAAAATTTGATCAAACAGATAACTAATACCTAATCAGATCGGAAGTGATATACCTTACAGACGTAACCGCACTCGCTCTCCTTCTCGGAGTCTTTGAACGTGGTCGAGTAGAGCCAAACGCCTTCACAATTAACAGGCAAGTACGTTCTCGTGTAAATACTATTTCATGTAGATACGATGTACAAATTAATTTTTTCATGTTTGCTAACGAAAATGAACATTTACCTCATTGAGTAAAACTGAGACTTATGAAACCACTTACCTCCAATTGATAAGCCGCCGCAAACTCTAGAAGTATTGGAGTTTTTAGGTAGTAGTCGTGACTAACAGGCATCAACTGTCGGCTCATTGGTAAGCGCCTTCATTAGCTACTACGTACTGGATGCTTCGAATGCTAATACCATATATGACACTGCCATGTGATGCATTGCATTAGTTTCCGGTTGACCACCACCTAACGACCACATTTTCACTTTCTTATCACAACCGCCACTATGATATGAACCGGACCAGAAATACAACACATGTAAATGGCAAGCCGAATACAATATGACAATAACTCAAATATAGCTAACTAAGTATTTGATGTCCATGTAGACTCAATTGGTACCATTTAATTGTGGCATAATGACTTGTCATGCAAGTTGGGTAACATTACACAATGGGTAGAGCTTTATATTATTGGTCAAAACAACACTAATTTGATAAACTTTTTATACAATAAGAGTAAACTGAAAGCTTACATCTACTCAATCAAATCGATCTTCAGTTCACAATCAGAAAACCTGATCGACATAACTAAACTACAACATTTCAATAAAACAATAGTCTACCTTAGTGAAATACTTTTAGGCGTCGCTTCTAACTTGAATTGCGGTTCTCATTCCTATGTGTTCTTTAATTTGATGCCAACCTCAACCTTTCCCTTGGTTCATAATCGTTTAAGGTTTCCTAACGTAGTTAAATCAAAAGCAGCACCATAAGAACCCAAAACTAATAGAATGTTACTAAAAAAATTGACAATCAATGTCACTAAACGGAAACATACGTTGGAAGAATGGTCGTCCCTTGACGTAAATTGGTCGTTACCGACTCTTCACTATGATCCTACATACATCAACAAACATAACATCAGATCAAGTTTTATAATAAAGTTGTTAACTTTTACACAATTACATATAAAATCATTCTATATTCCCACATAATCCCTAATAAACATCCTAATACACAGTAAATATAAAGATATCACTAAGTTTATAACCAATTCATCCACATTTTCAACAACTAAAAAGAAATTTCATAACATCATCATCCTTAAAAAAAGTTTGAAACTTAAGAAGCAAAGTTAAAAATTCAAGTTGATTTACCTTTATAACATCATCCCAAAACCTTAAGAAATTTCATAACATCATACTCTAATAATCTCAAATAGTCATTCATTTCCTGTAAAAACATAAAATCTACACAATCAAAAAATAAAAAATAAAGATTGAATCTTTATAACACTAAAAAAAAGGTAACACCACCACCGCCGACGCCGCCATCTCTTCCTCTCATCGGATGTAAGAAATCGACCCTTCTTTGTGGGTTTGATCGAATAAAATCTTCTTTTTCAAATTAAAGATATGAAAAAGAGTGTGTGTGCGTGAGTGGAAGGTTTGAGAATGATCATTCTTTTTTGATCATCAATCTTGATTCTGATTTGGGATTAGGGGATGTGGAAGATGGTATGTTTTGGGTTTTGAATGTGATTTGTCTCTGTGTGTGTTTTGGATAATGGATGAATGTTGGGGAAGGAAGGTTCTAGGTTTGTGGAGAGCAGGGAAGAATATGAAGGGGGAAACAGGAAGGCTACAGTATTCGTTTGGGGTGATTAACCCATGAACAGTGGGAATAACAGTGCCTTCCCACTTTATTCACCACATGTTTTGTAATTAGCCAAATGTAGTTATCCTATAAACAGTGGAAATAATAGTAACTCCTGTTTTTTTGGCCAAATATTGGGTGATTATCTTGTTGTAAACCCATTCTTAACCCACGTTTTTTGCTAACCCACTTCCTGGGCTTTATATATAATATATAATATATAATGTCACATGAACTTTATAAAAATCATTACAAACCTTTTTGGCTTTATCTCATTTTACTGTACAACTAATTTCATTGAAAATTAAAATTGAAGCCTAACTAACATTAATAATTTTTATAAGTAAACTCAATTCTAAATAGCTAACTAAATAAATATTAATTAACACACTATTAATAATTCCTAAAACCTTTGGACTCCACTATTATGTCTTAAAGTTTATTTTTTTAACTTATTATTATATTTTACAAATGGTTCGAGCAAAAATTATGTACTTTATCATTTAACCATTTAAATATTACTTACAAATATTTACATACTAAATGTGATTTTGACCGGTTTATATATGCATGAATTAGGTTAAATCATTAATTATTTTTGCAGCCTTTTCAACTTCATCTCAGTTCATAACTGTCTTTTAATTCTTTACTAAGTGCGTGATTAATTTCTGCAACCCTTACACTTCCACTCGATGTTGTATATACTTCACATTAAATTATGGGACTCCATCTTGAGTATCTTGATTACTCTACATTAAATTAAGGGACTCAATTGAAAATTAACATTGAAGTCTAACTAATATTAATAAATTTTATTAATAAACTCAATTCTAAATAGTTAACAATATGAATATTAATTAACATACTATTAATAATTCCTAAAACCTTTGAACTCCACTATTATGTCTTAAACTTTATTTTTTTTTATTATTATAATTTACAAATTGGTTCGAGCAAAAATTATGTACTTTATCATTTAACCATTTAAATGTTGCTTACAACATGTACATACTAAATGTGATTTCAGCCGGTTTATATAAGCATGAATTAGGTTAAATCATTAATTATTCTTGCAACATTTTCAACTTCATCTCAATCCATAACCATCTTTTAATTCTTTATTAAATACGTGATTAATTTCTGCAACCCTTACATTTCCATCTCGATGTTGTATATACTTCACATTAAATTATGGGACTCTATCTTGAGTATCTTGATTACTCCACATTAAATTAAGGGATTCAATTGAAAATTAACATTGAAGTCTAACTAATATTAATAAATTTTATTAATAAACTCAATTCTAAATAGCTAAACATATGAATATTAATTAACATACTATTAATAATTTCTGAAACCTTTGGACTCCACTATTATGTCTTAAACTTTATTTTTTTTATTTATTATTATAATTTACAAATGAGTTCGAGCAAAAATTATGTACTTTATCATTTAACCATTTAAATGTTGCTTACAACATGTACATACTAAATGTGATTTTTGCCGGTTTATATAGGCATGAATTAGGTTAAATCATTAATTATTCTTGCAACCTTTTCAACTTCATCTTAATCCATAACCGTATTTTAATTCTATACTGTGGAAAACTAGAAGGGGGTTGAATAGTTTTGCCGGTTTTTCGTTTAATTATCTTTTGAAACTTTCCGTTTAATCAAAGATATGAACACAACGACAATATATAACATGCAAGTATAAAGAAAGAAACGATCAAACCACAACACGAGTATTTATCGTGGTTCGGCTACAAGGACTCTTTTTCCTTGCCCTACGTCCACGCCCCGAGTATCCAACTCGAGAGTTTCTTTCACTAGTCAACAAGCTCCTTTCACTGGCGGAGAAAACCTTACACGTCGCTTACATGATTACCGTAGATGTCGAGTTCTTTTACAAGGGTACAACCACTCCCGTTAGTTCTTTTACAAGGGTACAACAACTCCCGTCACACTATGTATTTTAAGACCTAAAATACTAACAGATCACAACTGAAAACACACAATCAAATGAAGTGTAAACTACACAAAGTCTACACGATGCTAAGCTAACAAGTCTTGCAACGTTGTGTTGAATACTTGTAACTTAATATGAACTTGTGAACTTCTTTGCTACAAAAGAAACTTCACATGAGAATGAAATGTTAAGGGGTTAGATGAATGAAATGAATGTATGTGTGTGAAATATAATGTGAAGTGATGAAACCTAAATACAAACAAATGGCTTGGTATTTATTAAAAAACATTCTGCAGGCTTGGCGGGTACGGCGGAACCCTCACATGGGTTCCGCCCATGTATCTCTAGGGTTCCGCCGGGCTGACAGAAGGTTTTGCAATAAATATTTTCAAACCAACCGAAGTCACATCAACTAAATTCTAGTCAAACACATTGAATCAAAAGTGGAATGCTTCCAAAAATGTGTAAGAGGTTATGGTAAGTCAAACACACAAAGTTACCATAAATGTATGATGTGATGTTAGCATTTTTCTATAAAAAGTGTTGTGTTTTATGTGAAATGTAAAATGTAGCAAATGTTTAATTATGCAAGTCTTTAAACTAAAAGTATGTTTTACTAAAAACTAAAGTTTACATTTTGACGTTAACAAAACTCAGCAAAGATCGTAAAATATAAATAACGTTTTTAGGCGATATTTGTATTAACAATCTCCCCCTTTTTGTTGATGACAAAACATAAACTTTGTTTTTTAAGTAACTCACAAATTTTAGTGTTGAGACTTTAAAAAAATGTTATATTAAACTTGTTTTTCTTAATTGATGAAAATCATTTTAAGTTTAAAGTTAATATATCTTTCTCCCCCTTTCTGTCGAAACAAAAAGTAGAGTAGCGAAGCGGAACTATGCACGTGCTCCTTCTTGGTCGATACTCCACCTAAAAGGAGTGCCAAGATGGGAAACATGGATTTTGAACCTACAAAAAATGGTTAGTTGGTGATAATGACATAAAATCAAGCTTGTAGTCACCACACATATGAGAATATAAGCAACCACAATCACAACTCATATATGATCAACCAACAATGCAAATAAGAAAGTAGTAAAAGATGTCATTTCAAGTAAAATTTGACTTTAAAAAAGTCAAAGACAAGAAATGAGAAATATCCTCCTACTTATAAAAATAAAATAAAAGATAAAAAGAACCAAGAAATAAAAGAAAAAGAAAATCCTACTTCTATAAATAGAAGTTTTTCAACACATTTCCTAAGTGGGGCAAAAGGCCTCCAAACTTGGTCTAGGATTTGTTTGGGTGGGAAAGAGCATCCAAACGTTCGATGATGTGTTGTATAACAAAACGGGTTTCATCTTGAAATTGGTAAAGCAACATCTTGATGCTTTCACCTTGTTGGAGCATTTGCTCACATTGTGAGCAAACATGGTGATGAGTGGGTGGAAATGGGTTGTTTGATGGTGGTGGTGGTGGTGGGTTGGTTTTGGGTTCTTGATTAGTGGATGGGTTTGGTATGGAGTCAAGCAAGGTCATTTGAAATCCCATTGCTTGATGGAGGTGATTTTCAACCATGCTTTGGATTTCCTCATAAGAAGGAAAGAAAGACTCAAAGGATTGAGATTGAGAATGTGCTGGAATTAGGTGATCATGGTTTTCAAAGTTAGGTTCTCCATATAGAGGACCATGGATGTCATTGTAGATAGGGTGAAACAACAATGGTTTTGGGTTGTGGTACTCTTGTTGTGGTGGTTGGTTGTGTACAAAAGGTTCATTTTGATTTGTCAAAGGTGGTGGATTTGTTGATCTTGGTGGTAGATCATTGAGATCTTGTACAAAAGGATGTGGTGATATTGGAGGAGACCCAAATAACTCCATTGGTTCAAGTTTAGGTGGTAGTGGTGGTGATGGAGTTTTTGATGGTTGGGTTGGAGCACTTGGTGGAGTTGGATCAATGGGTAATTTTGTTGGTGGTGGAGTGGTGAGCTCATTAGGTTCTTTGGGTGATGAAGATGGAGATGCAAGGTTTAGAAAATGTTCATTTTTGATGGGTGAGGAGAATTCATCCGAGGATGAGGAACTCAAGTTGATTGTGTGGTTGGACCAAAGTGGTTTGACACTTATACGTGCGGTTCTCCGAACGGATCGAGATGGTTGAGAGGTTATTGTTGACTTTTTCATTGTAGAAATGGTTGATTAGAGGTTTAGAATCAGAGATTGTGATGGTGATGGTGTGATTTGAGGGTGTTCTAAGATGGTTAAACTTATAGAGGTGAAGAATTATGGAAATGAGTGTTTGGATTTGATGTTTAGCCATACAAAAATAGAGGTTGCTAATGATTTTGAAGATTAATGAGGGTTGTCAAATAATTGGAAGTCAATCCAATGAAAATGGTGAAGGAAGAATACAAAGATTTGCACTAAATGCTTAGTGGTTTTGGCAAATTTGTTGAAGGTATATGTTTCACGGATTGGCAAGGAACCTTTGGAAGGGTTCCTTCCTTTATAGGTGAAGGTTCCTTGAGGTGGTTATGGCTATGTTTGAAATTTGGTGGGAAATAGGTTTCTATGAGTTCTAGAGGATGAGAAAGACCCTAATGTGCTTAGCAAATAGTAGGGAATGGGTTTCTATCTAAAAAGGATGGTTTGTTGTTGAGTGAAAGTTGAAATGTCGAAAAATAAAATTGCAGGTACACTGGCGGAACCCTCAGATTACACAGGCGGAACCCATATGAGGGTTCCGTCTGATCCGTTGGGCCATTTCTGGAATTCCAGAAAAATGCACTGGCGGAACCCATTGTAGGGTGACGCCAGATCCGCCAGGCCTAAAAAAGTTAGCAGTCCCCGTTTTTTACCCGCGAGACGATTTTCAAATTTTTTGAAAACTCCTAAAAGCAAAAATATAATTCGTATCTGGTTAGGAAATGCAAAAATTGGACATGTAAACACGCATACCATTGGACTTTGACCGGGGGCTAGCGAATTTCACTATACTTAGTGAAATTTTCATAAACTTGAAAATTTGACAACATGCCAAATGTTGTCGTCCTGCATCATAGTTAGTTCAATCATGTTCCAAATTGTACCAAATATCCTACCAGACCACAAATACATAACACATATTGTTTGAACCGACCAAATTGTTCAAATAGCAACTTGTGCCAAACACTCCTACACACCCGCTCTCATTGACGATCAATCTTGTTCTTGAGCTTTCCATGGAATCTCCCAAGATTCTTGAACATCCCCTTTGTTTGCTTGAACTCCGCCGACTCATTTGGAATATCTGGAAGTTGGGAAAGGTATTCTAGAGGCGGGAGCCTAGAGTTGGGCAAAGTCTCATCTTCACTCATTGAGGATGATGATGAGGAGGTAGGAGGATGAGGACGTTTTCCTTGGGCTTTATAGACTCTCCTATCACTTAGTGGGAAAAAAGTGTGTGGAATGAGAGAGTAGTCTAGACGAAGACCTCTAGGAGTTAGCGGAATGGGAGAGATGAACCTAAAGAGACGGGTCAAGAGCATTCCATACGGCATAGCCGTTATGCCCAGCACGGGAATGTCGACCATTCTTTTGGCCATGTAGTAGGTAAGGTTGAAGGGTTGCCTAACGGACAAGGAGTAGAGCATGTAGCAAAGGTAAAGATTAATATGATCCCGGTTTCCTATGGTGCTAATGACATTGGCTCTAAGGAGTTCTTCCCATTTCTTGAATTGGGGCTTGAGTTCATTGAGTTCCATTCCATATGGGTCCTTTTTGACCTCATTTCCGGTTCTAGTTCTCCTAGTGTTGGTGGTCCTAATGAATAGGTGGTCACGGAGTTCATCCTTGGACACAAGAGGGGTATCATAGGGATGGATTCGGTCAATGAGTGTGTCAAGAGTTGAGAGGGAATGCTTGTCGGAGTAGATGCAAGTACCACGGTTTGGGACACCTAGGATTTGAGCAAATTTCTCGAGAGTGAAGGAATACTCATGACTACTAGCCCTAGAGTTAATAGACATGCGACCATACTCATCCGTGGAGAGAGTGACGGATGCATAGAACTCTAAGATAAACCTAGGACAAATAGGCTCATTGATTTCTAGGAGACAATCAAAGTTGATGGTTGCTAGTTCATTAGGTAGGTTTGTACCTTCTATGAAAGATGGGTCAATGGTTCTACCCTCATGGACATATCGTTATTCTAAGGCTTTGAAAATGTCGATTTGAGTTTGAGTAAGACCTTTGGTTTTGTGGTGTTTGGGTAGGTACTTAATGGTGTCCTTGTGATCGTAATGGGTTAGAGGAGGCATGATGATTCCTAGAAAAACAAAATTTCACATTTTTAGTCTAAGTAAACGACTAGTGTAATGTGGATGTTCTAGTGTGTGCTTATATGAAAACAATGTGGAGGTGCGGTTATCTTGACTCATTTTGATGCTCAAAAACATTTTAGAATGCAATTTTTGTTATACAACAGAAGATAACCCAAGCGCTCCTAGTTCAATGTAGCTTCGTTTGAATGTACCCGAAAATACATATTGGTTATGTATTCCCTTTAGCATTCGAGAGACATTATGCAAGTGATGTTTTTGAACATAACATTATGCAAGTGATGTTTTTGAACATAACGTTTTGATTTTGTTTTAGTAAACATGTTAATAACTAATAATAATGCAATTCCTAACTATGGGAAACATGATTAGTTTTGTTAAACACCTAATTTCATGCATGAATTTAACAAGTTAATGCATAACCCCAAGTTTTTGTTTTTGTGCAAAAATAGAATTACTAGACTCAGATCAGGAGTGTAATCATGTTTAGAATACTTACAATGATGATTGATGAGCAATGTGAATGAAGGGAGGACCAAAAATTCTTAGGTGTGGATGAATGGTAAAGTGAATAGTAGTAGCTTGGAAGTGGTGGTATGAGATAATGGGTGTTTGGTTTAATATAAACTAAGAAAAAGGTTCTGCAGGTCGGCGGATACGGCGGAACCAAAAAGAGGGTTCCGCCCGTTATGGTTGAGGGTTCCGCTGACTTTGCTGAGAAAAAGGCTTATTGATTTGTTTTGATTTTTGTCTAATGTCTAGAACTACAATGTAGGTTCCATGAGTCCTAAGCCTAGCCTAAGAAGGTTAAAAGGTTCTCGTTTAAGAGGTTTTATGAGAATGTCGGCTATGTTGTCTTCGGAAGAAACTTTCTCAATTGAGATGTTTCCTTTTTGAACGTTATCACGCAGGAAATGATGACGGATTTCAATATGTTTGGTACGAGCATGTTGAACTGGATTTTTGCTAAGCTCAATGGCTCCTTTGTTGTCACAAAGGATGGTGATGTCGTTAAGTTGAATTTCGTAGTCGACAAGAGCTTGCTTCATCCAAAGAGCTTGTTGACATGCCTTTCCGGCCGAAACATATTCGGCTTCCGTTGTAGAGATAGCGAGAGCCGTTTGCTTCTTAGAGAACCATGAGGTGAGACAATGTCCAACAAAAGTACAAGTACCACTTGTGCTTTTTATATCAACATAGTCACCGGAATGATCCGAGTCGGCATACACTATGGTGTCTATTCCTGTTCCTTTGGGATACCATAAATCTAAATGGGTAGTGCCCTTAATATATCTAAAAATCCTTGTAACGGCTTCAAGATGAGTTGTCTTAGGATCTTCTTGAAAACGAGCACATAGACAAACACTAAACATAATGTCGGGTCTACTAGCCATTAGGTAAAGTAGACTTCCAATCATACCTCTATATTTAGTGCTATCTACGGATTCACTTTCCTCATCCTTGGTGAGTTTTGTTTCCGTGGACATGGGAGTTTGGATTGGTTTCAAATCTTCTAATCCAATTTTCCTAAGCATATCCTTAATATATTTAGATTGGTTAAAGAAGATACCATCTTCTAGTTGTTTAATTTGAAGTCCTAGGAAAAAGTTGAGTTCTCCCATCATACTCATTTCAAACTCGTCATGCATGATTTTTGAGAAATCCACACATAACTCTTGACAAGTTGATCCGAATATAATGTCATCAACATAGATTTGGACTATGATAATATGTGAATCTTTCTTCTTAGTGAAGAGAGTATTATCAACTAAGCCCATGGTATACTTAAGGTCAACTAGGAAGGTTTTAAGTCGATCATACTATGCTTTTGGAGCTTGCTTAAGTCCGTAAAGAGCCTTTTTAAGTTTGTAAACATGATTAGGTTTTTCAAAATCAATGAAGCCCGGTGGTTGAGCAACATACACTTCTTCATTTATGACCCTGTTTAAGAATGCACTTTTGACGTCCATTTGAAAGAGTTTAAAATTGTGAGCACATGCATATGCAAGTAAGATTCTAATTGACTTGAGCCTAGCAATCGGAGCAAAAGTTTCATCGTAGTAAATTCCTTCTTGTTGATTATATCCTTGTGCTACTAGCCTAGCTTTGTTTCTAGACACAATTCCATTTTCATCCATTTTATTATGAAAAACACATTTTGTTCCAGTTATTGTTTGATTCCTTGGTTGAGGAACTAATGTCCATACATTATTTCTAACAAATTGGTTTAACTCTTCTTGCATGGCTATTACCCAAGACTCATCATTTATGGCTTCGTTAATGTTTTTCGGTTCTATGGTTGACACGAAACAAAAGTCGTTACTTTCATTTTGGGCTTTAGATCTTAGTTTTCTCTCATTAATTTTTCCTATGACATTATCTAATGGATGCCTTTTGGATTGTTTAACACTAACAATTTCTTTGCTTAATGGTTCATCTTCCTTGTCGTTTTCTAAGATTACTTGGTTTTCAATAGTTTGGCTTTCAACTAAGTCATCATCTACCAAAGGTGATGTCTTAGAGGGAGGTGGACTCTCGTTGAATGTTATGTTCAACGATTCCTCGACTCTTAAGGTTTCTTTGTTTAAAACGATGTAAGCTTTACTATTTTGTGAATATCCAAGAAATACACCTTCATAAGACTTTGGGTCAAATTTGGCGAGATAGTCCTTGGTGTTAAGAATAAAGCATTTACTCCCAAACACTCTAAAGTATCCTAATGTAGGCTTTTTACCTTTATATAGTTCATAAGGAGTTTCATTCAAAAATGGTCTAATTAAGACTCGATTTAAAATGTACGTTGATGTGTCAACGGCGTTACACCAAAACTTTTGTGGAATGTTTTGTTCATTAAGCATTGTTCTACTCATCTCTTGCAAGGTCCGGTTTTTACATTCTACTACACCATTAGATTAAGGAGTACGTGGAGCCGAAAAGTTATGAGTAATACCATTTTTATCACAAAAGTTTCCAAATTGAAATTCATTATCAAATTCACGACCGTGATCCGTCCTAATAGACACAAAATTCATTATCAAATTCACGACCGTGATCCGTCCTAATAGACACAATACGAGACCCTACTTGATTTTGAATTTTCTTACTTAGAATCTCAAATTTATCAAAAGCTTCATTTTTACTTTTCAAAAATTTTGTCCAAGTATATCTTGAGTAATCATCTACTATGACCAAAGTATAGAAGTTACCCCCATAACTTTGTATAGCGGATGGACCGAACAAATCCATATGCAAAAAGTTCTAGACACCTAGATGTAGAAACCAAGTTTTTAGCCTTATGACTACTATGGACTTGTTTACCGACTTTGCAAGCGTCACAAAAGTGTTGGTCATATTTCAACTTAGGTAGGTTTTCGAACTAGGTCTTTGGAGGAGAGGTTTTGTATAAGTCTCATGTTAGCGTGTCCTAAACGTCTATGCCATAAAGTTGAAGATTCATCTAATGTAGTAAGACAAAGTTTGTCTCTAGATGTTTGATCTATCTTCATGACATACACGTTGTTCTTAAGGACACCCTTGGCTATGGTTATGCCATCTTTAAGTATTTTACTTCCATTTTCACTAAAAAGGACATTATACTTATTTTGACAAAGTTGACTAATACTAAGGAGATTAAAACCTAAGTTATCAACATGAGCTACATCATCTATAAAAAGGGAGTCATGAGAGATTGTACCTTTTCCGATGATTTTGCTCTTAGCTTTACTACCAAACGTAACGTTACCTCCATCACATTTGTGATAAGTTGAGAAGAGGCTTTTGTTACCCGTCATGTGCCTTGAACAACCGCTATCTTTAATCCATTCATCCGGTTCCAAACATACTTTGAGGCACACCTATTTTACGAAAAACACTCAAACATTTGGTCCCCATTTTCTCATGGGTCCATTTTGGTTAAGCATACCATTAACTTGATCCAAGAATGAAAATAGAAAATAAGGGTTCCATGACATGTAATTTGGAGTTTAGTAATGTCCAGGAGTGTTTTGGTTCCAAACATATTGGTAGTTTGGTCGTGTGTTGTAGTTACTCTTTGGAAAGGGGCGTTTGGGAATTGGAATCTTAGGTCTCGGTTGAGTAGTTCTAGTTCTAAATTCGTTTTTACTAAGTCCTACTCCAATTTTAATAGCAGGTTTTGTTTCATTTTTATATGTGACTTTAACAAGTTTTGAGTGATCCGAAGTGGAAGTTGTCAATGATGCTGCAGACCCGGCGGAACCTTTGGGTTCAACAGGCGGAACCCTATTTTGGGTTCCGTATGTTCTGCGGGCTGCTATAGCATTTTTGTTAGTTTCTTGTGCTTTCTTTTCTTGTTTCGTTTGACTCATCGAAGTTTCTAGTTTCATGAAACCTAGTCCTGTTTTATCAAATCGTGACTTTTGAAGTTTCATAATTTCATCCGCACAAGAAATACTTTTATCGAACTTCTTAAACTTTGTGGTTTGTTTTATTAGATCATCTTGAGTAATTCTAAGTTTCTCAATTTCGAGTTTAAGCTCTTCACATGATTTGCACGATGTGTCAATACCTTTACTCTTTTCTAATCTCTTAGCTTTTTCTTTTAACTCATAAACTTCATTTTCTAAAAATTCCTTTTTAGTTTTCAAAAATTTATTTATGTTTATGATTTTTAAGCTTAATACACAAAGTTTGTTATATTCTTTTTGTAAGGTGTCATCATCAATAGAAGAGTAAGATGAATCAGAGAGTACCTCATTTGAGTCGTGAGCCATGAGAGCAATTTCATCATTCTTCGGCTCATCATCATCTTCTTCATAGTCACTCCAAGCACTACCCACAAAAGCTTGTTGAGACTTGATTTTGGGTGGTTTTGGACATTCTCCTATGAGATGACTTATGTCTCCACACCTAAAGCATTTCCTTTCAACCTTTCCTTTCCTATCATCACGATCTTTTCGGAAGGTTTTCTTGTCATCTTTAGGTTGCCTTACAAACTTCCCTCGTCTACGAAAGAACTTCTTGAAATCTCTTACGGCCATGGAATATTCTTCATCATCACTATCCGAACTAGATTCTTCATCATCAATTTATTGGACTCTAGCTTTCAAGGCAATGGACTTAACCTTTTCTTTCTTTCTTTTAACTATTTCCGAATCTTTTTCCATTACCATTTCATGAACTTTGAGGTTTCCAATTATCTCGTCAAGTGACATGCTTGAAAGATCCTTGGATTCTTCAATTGCCGTCACTTTTGCTCTCCATTTCGGATGGAGTGCTCTAAGGAATTTCCTGACAAAATTCTTGCTATAAAAAGATTCATCAAGTGCTTTAAGTGAAGTAATAATAGTGTTAAACCTAGCAAATGCACTATCAATAGTCTCATATTCGGGAATAGTAAATTGTTCATATTGTTGAAAAAGAAGATCAATTTTGTTATCCTTAACTTGTGAGTTTCCTTGATGAGTGACTATTGAAGATTGCCAAATTTATTTGGCGGTTTTACACATAAAGACTCTTTCATATTCTTTCTTAGGCAAAGCATTGTAAAGCATCATTTTAGCTTCATTATTTTTAGGAATTAATTTCTTTTGATCTTCATCTTTACTATTCGTAACTATATTATCACCATCAATGATTATATACCATAAATCTATATCTTTAGATTTCACGTAAGTTTCAAATCGGTTTTTCCAATATATAAAACCATTTTCTTCAAAAAGTGGTGGTCTTTGCATAGATTGCCATTCTTTGTAATTTTCAAAATCCATTGATCGTTTCAAGTTTTAAAACACAATATATTTTAAAAGCTTGAGTAACGTAGCTCTTGATGCCAATTGTGGAAAACTAGAAGGGGGGTTGAATAGTTTTATCGGTTTTTCATTTAATTATCTTTTGAAACTTTCCGTTTAATCAAAGATATGAACACAACGACAATATATAACATGCAAGTATAAAGAAAGAAACGATCAAACCACAACACGAGTATTTATCTTGGTTCGGCTACAAGGACTCTTTTTCCTTGCCCTACGTCCACGCCCCGAGTATCCAACTCGAGAGTTTCTTTCACTAGTCAACAAGCTTCTTTCACCGGCGGAGAAAACCTTACACGTCGCTTACACGATTACCGACACTAAGCTAGATGTCGAGTTCTTTTACAAGGGTACAACCACTCTCCTTAGTTCTTTTAAAAGGGTACAACAACTCCCGTCACACTATGTATTTTAAGGCCTAAAATACTAACCGATCACAACTGAAAACACACAATCAAATTAAGTGTAAACTACACAAAGTCTATATGATGCTAAGCTAACAAGTCTTGCAACGTTGTGTTGAATACTTGTAACTTTATATGAACTTGTGAACTTCTTTGCTACAAAAGAAACTTCACATGAGAATGAAATGTTAAGGGGTTAGATGAATGAAATGAATGTATGTGTGTGAAATATAATGTGAAGTGATGAAGCCTAAATACAAACAAATGGCTTGGTATTTATAGCAAAACATTCTGCAGGCCTGGCGGATATGGCAGAACCCTTAGATGGGTTCCGCCCGTGTATCTCCAGGGTTCCGCCGGGCTGACAGAAGGTTTTGCAATGAATCTTTCCAAACCAACCAAAGTCACATCAACTAAATTCTAGTCAAACACGTTGAATCAAAAGTGGAATGCTTACAAAAATGTGTAAGAGGTTATGGTAAGTCAAACACACAAAGTTACCATAAATGTATGATGTGATGTTAACATTTTTCTATAAAAAGTGTTGTGTTTTATGTGAAATGTAAAATGTAGCAAATGTCTAATTATGCAAGTCTTTAAACTAAAAGTATGTTTTACTAAAAACTAAAGTTTACATTTTATCGTTAACAAAACTTAGCAAAGATTGTAAAATATAAATAACGTTTTTAGGTGATATTTGTATTAACATATACTAAGTACCTGATCAATTCTGGAAACCCTTGCACTTGCATCTCGATGTTGTATATACTTCACATTAAATTATGGGACTCTATCTTGAGTATCTTGATAACTCCGCATTATATTAAGGGACTAAATCTTATAATATTATAAAGTTTGTGTAATCATGTATATATAATAATGCCACATAAACTATATAAAAATCGTTACAAACCTTTTTTGTTTCATCTCATTTTACTGTACAACTAATTTCATTGAAAATTAACATTGAATTCTAACTAATATTAATAAATTTTATCAATAAACTCAATTGTAAATAATTAATCAAATGAATATTAATTACCATACTATTAATAGTTTCTAAAACCTTTGGACTTCACTCTTATGTTTTAAACATTAATTTTTATTATTATATTTTACAAATAAGTTCGAGCAAAAAGTATGTACTTTATCATTTAACCATTTAAATGTTGCTTTACATACATGCTTGTCTATAACCGTCTTTTAATTCTATACTAAATACGTGATCAATTTCGGCAACCCTTGCACTTTCATCTCGATGTTGTATATATGCTCGTGCACATTTTCTTGAATCAATTCGCACATGTGAGCTACATCATAAACTAATCACGCTAAAAATTACATTTAACCATTTAAATGTTGCTTTACATACATGCTCGTGCACATTTTCTTGAATCAATTCGCACATGTGAGCTACATCAATAGAAATCGCACATAAATTACTTGTATATGAAAATGCATTAACATAATACATATATCTATATATATATATGCTTACTTATAAGAATCACCTAAATATGTAAGAAACAAATAAAATAGTTGGTATCCCAATCTTTGATTTCATTTATCTGAGCATGCATGATCTTGTGTGATTTTCATGGTATCTGCGTATGATAACAAAATTAAGAAAAAAAGAAGACCAAGTTAATTACAAAGATCTAAAAGATGTGTGAATCATCTCCAAAATGTTGCAAAATAGAATTTACATACCGCTACCAACAATCAAAGATCTAAAAGATGTGTGAGTCATCTTCAAATGTACATACTAAATGTGATTTTGTTCGGTTTATATAGCCATGAATTAGGTTAAATCATTAATTATTCTTGCAACCTTTCGCAACCCTAGCACTTCATCTAACCGACTTTTAATTCTATACTAAATGTTATGTGATCAATTCGGACAACCCTTGCACTTCATCTCCTTTCATGATTGTATAGTTATTATGAGGCTGCATTGAATTCCGAGCATTAGCAATTTGTACTATATGCAATCTTGACGCCTCCACATTAAATTTTAGGACTCAATCTTATATGTTTATAGATATTTTATTTTTGGGCAAAAAGATTAAATATATAAAATTTAAAAGATGTTCAACACTGTTGAAAACCTAACGCTAAACACATGAAAATCCAAGAACCTACCTTGATTGAGGAAACTCTAACTACAAATACTTGAAAGGAAAAGAAATGACACTATAATGATCATAAACTTTGAAGTTCTCTTAGGACTTAAGCTTGCAAGTGAACAAGGGTGTGTAGACAGGTCCAATCGCTTTACTGTTTATCTTATAACATTTAAGGGTGTGTAGACAAGTCCAATCGCTTCACTGTTAATCTTATAACACTTGTCAAAAAATATAAGTCTTTTTTGACTTTTGGAAGTTAACTTTGACCTTATATTTCTATTTGTATTGTATAATATTTGATTATTTGAGATGAAATGAGTATTAAATTTATATAAAAATATTTATTTATTTATATTAGCAAAAGCATATGTTGGAAATACTATTCTGAAAAAGCACAAGTGTGTCCATGCTTTTCAAAATCAGCACATAGTTGGAATTTAACCCACAATAGTGATTTCCATATTCAAAAATACATTAAATGATGGACGATATCTACTATATCTGAAGATTCAGTACCTTAATTTATTGTGGAAGTGTAATTGTGTTACAAAAACATGTATTGTACAAACTACTTGCAGCTCCACAGAATACAAAGGAGCTTTCAATTGAATGCCCTAAATCATGGGGTTACGGAACACAAAAGGTCTGTAGATTTACAATGCCGAAGATGAATATGAAAGGTTCACCCATCACACTTGAGTTCTTGCCTTCCAAAATCGATGCATTAATTCAACAATAATTGAGAACATACAGGAGCCTATAAATAATACTTCATCACTGGAAATAAGCACATCAACCATTACCTTCACCATCAGTCCTTAACTCTCATCTACATCCTAACACCGCAATACACACATACAAGAACAAAACCAAAGATCTCAGCTTCGTTTGTGTTCATATCAAAACCTTCAAAGATGCAAAACAATGAAATCATCATCGTTCTATAGAAGAAAATAGCTTCTTTTAATATCCGAATATTTTAATAAAAGAACAAAACCAAATGGTTTCCATTCTTACTTTCATTCGGTTTAAACAAGTACAAAAACGAATCAAAACAAAAACCTTCACCTACCCGAGAACTTATACTAGATCTAGAAGACTTTTCAATAGAAGTAGACCATAGATTTGTGTGTTCTTCATGTGTTTGTGTCTCGGTTTTAAAGTGGGTTTGTGTTCAGCTGAAAGTTAGATAAAAAGGTTAGTATTCGAATATATCTAAGAAAACAAGGGACGATTTTTGGTTAATACGTGTGTTTCTTAATTTTTCGATTAGATTGGATTTGTAAGAACAAGGGACTAATTTTTGGTTGACTACAAGTGATGGGAGAGATGAAGTGTTGATAAATAAGAATGAAAATTTTGAATAGGGGGTGCTTGGTGGGGGGTTAAGGGGGTAGGGAATGGAAAGGGATTGATTAAAGGTGCTTAGTTGGAGAAGGGTAATATAATGATTACCCACTAATGGGTAATAAACCATTATAGAGTAAATTGATGGGTAAGAGATTGATTACCCACCATCACCCATTTCTTTGCATTCCCTTTCATTCTCTTTTTCATTTGAGTCATTATGTATTCTCATTTAATTGATCCTTTTCATTATTAGCCTATGCAAAATAATACTGCAACTTAATACATATATTTTGTTTTTGGGAAAAAAGATTAAATATATAAAATTTAAAAGATGTTCAACACTGTTGAAAACCTAACACTAAACACATGAAAATCCAAGAACCTACCTTGATTGAGGAAACTCTAACTACAAATGCTTGAAAGGAAAAGAAATGACACTATAATGATCATAAACTTTGAAGTTCTCTTAGGACTTAAGCTTGCAAGTGAACAATGGTGTGTAGACAGGTCCAATCGCTTTACTGTTTATCTTATAACATTTAAGGGTGTGTAGACAGGTCCAATCGCTTTACTGTTTATCTTATAACACTTGTCAAAAAAATATAAGTCTTTTTTGACTTTTGGAAGTTAACTTTGACATTATATTTCTATTTGTATTGTATAATATTTGATTATTTGGGATGAAATGAGTATTAAATTTATATAAAAATATTTATTGATTTATGTATATTACCAAAAGCATATGTTGAGAATACTATTCTGAAAAAGCACAAGTGTGTCCATGCTTTTCAAAATCAGCACATAGTTGGAATTTAACCCACAATAGTGATTTCCATATTCAAAAATACACTAAACGATGGGCGATATCTACTATATCTGAAGATTCAGTACCTTAATTTATTGTGGAAGTGTAATTGTGTTACAAAAACATGTATTGTACAAACTACTTGCAGCTCCACAGAATACAAAGGAGCTTTCAATTGAATGCCCTCAATCATGGGGTTACGGAACACAAAAGTTTTGTAGATTTACAACGCCAAAGATGAATATGAAAGGTTCACCCATCACACTTGAGTTCTTGCCTTCCAAAACCGATGCATTAATTCAACAATAATTGAGAACATACAGGAGCCTATAAATAATACTTCATCACTGGAAATAAGCACATCAACCATTACCTTCACCATCAGCCCTTAACTCTCATCTACATCCTAACACCGCAATACACACATACAAGAACAAAACCAAAGATCTCAGCTTCGTTTGTGTTCATATCAAAACCTTCAAAGATGCAAAACAATGAAATCATCATCGATCTATAGAAGAAAATAGCTTCTTTTAATATCCGAATATTTTAAGAAAAGAACAAAACCAAATGGTTTCCATTCTTACTTTCATTCGGTTTAAACAAGAACAAAAACGAATCAAAACAAAAACCTTCACCTACCCGAGAACTTACACAACATCTAGAAGACTTTTCAATAGAAGTAGACCATAGATTTGTGTGTTCTTCGTGTGTTTGTGTCTCGGTTTTAAAGTGGGTTTGTGTTCGGCTGAAAGTTAGATAAAAAGGTTAGTATTCGAATAGATCTAAGAAAACAAGGGACGATTTTTGGTTAATATGTGTGTTTCTTAATTTTTCTATTAGATTGGATTTGTAAGAACAAGGGACTAATTTTTGGTTGACTACAAGTGATGGGAGAGATGAAGTGTTGATAAATAAGAATGAAAATTTTGAATAGGGGTGCTTGGTGAGGGGTTAAGGGGGTAGGGAATGAAAAGAGATTGATTAAAGGTGCTTGGTTGGAGAAGGGTAATATAATGATTACCCACTAATGGGTAATAGACCATTATAGAGTAAATTGATGAGTAAAGGATTGATTACCAATCATCACCCATTTCTTTGCATTCTCTTTCATTTTCTCTTTTCCTTTCACTTTCTCTTTCCCTTTTCCCTTCCCCACTACTGACCAGGCACATCCTAAGTTATACTACGTAGTATTAAAGAAATTTATTACGAAAATAGTTTACTTTACGTTTTTCTTCATTCAGTTAAACTACTATATATATTTTGGTTGACTTGTGTCGACGTGATTGAATGGTATTCATATCAATTTTAAGACAAGTTTCAATTTTAAGACAAATTAATTATTTTGTTGCACTTATTGTTATTGTGATATGTCATTAAAGAATATTCTTTTCTTTTTTTTAAATGGAACTTTTAATGATATTTTCAATGAGCGACGTGGGCATTTTTCATCTATGTTATTAAAAAAACTGAAGGAATATGAACTTGCATTGTTACTTGGCTTTTACTTAAAAAAAAACTTTGACTTTTTTGTTTAAATATTGTTGTGTAGACTATTGTTATGGGACCATGGACGGTTTTCAATTTCCTAGACGGGAGATAATATACGCTAAACAATCCTTGAATGTGCATGCATGTCCTTGAAGTCAAATTTGCATATTGAAATATGTTTGAAGCTAAGCAATCATCGTTTTAGTACTCACTGATATATATACTATGTTTTGCGGTGGCCAAAAACCAAACGTTATCAGATGCATTTTATTTAGATTAAAGAAAAGGTTGAATTTCAAACATAATCAAAATTAGTGCCGCACATTATGCAAAAAACAATTAGAACAAACCTTGTGTTCATCGCACGAGCCTGAATGACTCGTTAATATTAATTTTGTGACTTGCCCAGACAATTATTTGCTAGTCTTGCTATGTTAAAAAAATACCCGAACGAATACACCTTTAAATGTCATTATGAATTGAATACCTTAATTGCATTCTACAGTTTGCAGTGATTACGGGACTATTGCTATGTGTGTACTTAATAAAAGCCCTATGTATTTTTATACTACAAATCTATCTCAAATGTCCTAAGCATGACTTGAACCCACGACCATTTGGTTAGAGCGTTTTTCACACAACATGAGGTACCAGGCCATTAAGACACAATCTTTTTGGTAATTGGAAGCATAACTTTAGAAAATGATATTTTTTCCGATGGGGCATTGAAAATTACCTTGTTAGATAGGAGTGTCAATTACAATTGTTTTATTTTATTTGGTTTGCAAAATTGCATTTTGATCTCATTAGCCAGAAAAAGCTATAAGTAACATTTAGTTAAATGCAATACTTTATTAAGAGGAAAATTATACTACACAAACACTCATTACTCATGCAATAGTTACAGCAAGTAAACCTTACGATCGCACGATTTCAAATGTTTAGGTGGTTGATGAGGTACAAAGCATTGCTACTCTGTCGTGCAATACTCACAATACTAGTCTTAATCTTCGTCATCACCACCTCACTTACGTCTTCATCTTCCATTCCATCAATGCATGAATACTCATCAGTAATGGCAGCACTAGTCCATGTCTGTGCATTAGAAATCACAAACTTTTTGTCTTCAGATGATTTAAGTTTTGAAATCGCGGTTAGTGAGTCCTTAATTTCTCCAATGGAATCCTGGATATCTTCTATGCAATCCTTGAGGACCGCAGCATCACCTTTGGTAATGTTCTTGGCCTTGGCTAGGTTAGATATTGTGGAGCGGGTTGTGGAGGCAGATTTGAGGGTTGCAGAGAGGGCTTGTTTCACGAGTCTAAGGGGGTTTGATTTGACCGCGGTGGCATAAGGGAGGAGGGAGGTTAAACAGACCGATGGGTAAGTGGTGGCCTTGCATGAGGTCTTCACATAGTCGGTGTAGGTTTTGGTCGTCATAGTGGTTGTTGTGGTGGATGAAACCGGAGCAACTACCATTGTTATGGCCAAGAAGGTGAGAAAGAAAAGTGGGAACAGATTGATTTCTTCCATTGCTTTTTTATTGTTCGAAAGATGGTGATGATGAAATTAAAAAAGATGTTTCTCAATTTATAGGAAAATTCTATAGGGTTTTAGGATAAATGACTGTTTAAAAGTTGACTAAACACCATTTTATTAGGGCATTTCTTATTTGTCACGTTTGATCATTCGTAAAACTAAACCGAAAATAATTAAACATATCAAATCTAATAATGCATGTCTCATTGCTCATTAAATTATTTATATCAAATTCATATTTTCTATACATTATTAGTCTTGCTGGTAATATTGTGTTCAAAATGACTATACGTACCCTTAAGGTAAACTTTTGATACATATTGACCTTGTTGATGAATATTACATATAAATTTATCTATTTATCTGACGTTTCATCAACGATCGATCTTAACGAAAATCTATATGGTCAAATAGAAGCAGATTTTATTTGATAATTAATCATGCATGATATATCAATCATTAGTAGAATGTCAATATAATTATCTAGCGTCGTTTCCATGTGCACAGCTGGTTAACTAGCTTGCAGAATCATGAATTATAAGTGCTATATTTTTTTTTCTACACGTGAAAGATTATATCCTCCACATAACGTATCATACTTATCAATCTGTATCTTTGGTATATATAATTTTAATAAGGCACTCTTTCTCCACCCACATCAAGAATTTTTTTGATAGTTTAAGCAGTAAAAATACTTACTACATCATGATTAGCACTAAATTGCAGAATAAAACAAACGAGTGGGTTATCTGACGTTGCGGTGGTAATAAAATTTTTACGGATAACGTGAATTTAAAACTTTTTTGTATAAGAATAACCTTTCAAGATATTTCACAAAATATTTTGTAACATGTAATTTTATTTGCCGCTAAAGAATTACAATCTTTTAATTTGTAATTGATTTAGTGAGTTTAATGCTTTTGAGAGTTTAACAAAGGAAAAAAAGTTAAGAATATGAAATAACGAAAATTAGGCTGGAAATGTTGAAATAAGTGTGGCAAACTAATGAAAGGTATATATATGGTAATTAGTATTTCATTCATAAAATCTTAGGTAGATCAGTAAAGGGCAAATAGTGTGTTTACTGTTGAAATTTTTAACATTAAAATCATATATCTTAATGTTTTATATGTTGTTAAGATAACATATTTTACAGTTTGTCCTTAAGATAGAAACAACCCAACAATAGAACTTACATTAAACCTATTTGATGTCATAAACAAAAGAGAGATAATTTGTGCACCATTTTTTTGCAATACACCACTAAATCACATCAGTAATGCACACAATACAATACCGCTATGCATAATTTATTAGTGGGTGGCAAATAAAAATGGTGTACAAATCACCTCCCTAAACAAAAGCGACCAATGTAATTGTATGAAACTAACATCGACAGTCTAAAACCGCCAAAAACACTCATAAACTATTTATTATTTGTTTTTAAAACGATCACACACCTACTATACGATTTATGTATCTCCCATACGTTTAAGTAATTGATATTTAAACCTACAGCCTCTTGGTTAGTGGTCAATACATATTGCAAAGGCTGAAATATACCGCCACGCCTAGCTAGGCAATCACAATGTTAGTCTTCATATTACAAAACGTCAACCATCTAAGAAAATATGACAAAGTGATTCATCCTACTAAATATATACAGTACTATTTTCTTATAATGTAGGTGCTTACATTGCTATTTTTGTTTGTGTCCACAATCAATAGGATAAGTGTCTCAAGTTTCAGTTATAGCCATTTCAGTTTTTCTTAAGTTAACAAGTTTTGCTTCAATAGAAAAGTGCAATCGATCAAATCATGAGTAAACTTTCCCTAGCTCGTTAAAAGAGGTCATAAAATTAAAGTATAAACCATGAAACGAGTATTATATAAAGGAAAATGATTTGGAGGCCTAAAAAATGTGCTTAATTGTGTGCCTAATTGATGTGACAATAAATTATTGGTTTGTGAAGAAGTGGGTCCCCTTGCTGTCCCCAATAAGATGATGACACATATGTTTAGGCATATTATTAGGCATATGAGTTAGGCATCCCAATCAATGCTCTTATATAAACTATCTTATAGTATGTAAAGCTGAAAAACTATGTTTTACATGTGTATCAACCAATACTACACATGCTTAGCATGAATGTACACATGATTATCCTACATTAGTACAAGACAGTTTCAAATAACAGGTGTTCTTAATATTGACGAGCAATATACAATCATTTTAGTAACAAAACAGCCTCAAATAAGATAATCATGCTAACCTATTACACTCGATAGTTACAACCAGAAACAATTAAAATTACACTTTATTAAATGTTCAGGTGATTGATGAGATACAAAGCATTGCTACTCAGCCGTGCAATGCTAAAAATACTAGTCTTAATCTTCTTCTTCACTGCCGGACTAACTTCTTCATCTTCCATTCCATCAGTGCACGAATACTCATCGGAGAGGGCAGCACTTGTCCACGTCTCTGCATTAGAAAGTACAAACTTTTTGTCTGCAGATGATTTAAGGCTCGAGATTGCTTTCAGTGAGTCCTTAATTTCACTAATGGAGTCTTGGATGTCTACAATGCAATCCTTGAGGACGGCGGCATCACCTTTTGTTATGTTCTTGGCCTTGGCAAGCGTGGATATCGTGGAGCGGGTTGTGGAGGAGGCTTTAAGGGTCACGGAGAGGGCTTGTTTGACGAGTCTAATGGGATTTGATTTGACCGCGCTGGCGTAAGGGAGGAGGGAAGTTAAGCAGACCGACGGGTACGTAGTGACATTGCATGATGTTTTCACAAAATTGGTATACTTTTTTGTAGTGTTGGTAGTGGTGGATGATACCGGAGCCAGGACAAATGCCATGGTGATGAATGTGAGAAAGAAAAGCGAGAAAAAATTGGTTTGGTCCATTGTTGTTTATTGAGTAGTTTGTATGGTGAATGATGAAATTGAGAAACTCTCTCTAAATTTATAGGGACACTCGCAAGAGTAAAATTAATTCTCTTTTATTTTAAAGTTGACTAAAAGCATGTTATATGGTATTTCTTGTTAATCAACTCTAAACAATAAAAAAATGAAAAACTCTAAACAACCATGCATGCTCCCACATGATCCCTGGAGATATTTGTTTTTTTCTCTTTTTTCCTCAAATAATAGTTAATGAAAAAAAAAAAAATGTAAACATAGATTGGTACATGTTTGGCTATTTAACTCGTCATCTATACATTTCTTATTTCCTTTGCTACATCACCAATTACACAAATTACAAATTATAATTAGTGATGTACTAACAAGTGTACTTAATCTTTAGTACTTATAAAGGGTGTATGACAATTTTTGAATTCTTAAATTCCTTAAAACTTAAACTTAATGAACGAATATGTGATAGTTATGTGTCTCACGAAACTCAAATTTAAACAAATACTAAAGACTTAATGAACTAATATATGACAGTTATCAACTCTAGTTGCTCGCTTGTCTATAGCATCAGTGACACCAATTGTATCCAGTAAAAAATTTATATACAGATAATTGAATACTTTTCCAAAGGTTCTAAATAGCGCGCTATAACAGCGTTATAGTGTGAGGCGTGGCCTTCACGTTACGAAACAGACTAAGGCGTCGTCTCTAAGCGTAGCGTGCAATAAAGCGTGATAAAGCGCGCTATAGCGTAAAGCGCGGCTTTTTTTTTTTTTTTTTTTTTAGCTTTTAAGATTTTATTTTATTTTATTTTATTTTAAAGAGATTTATTGGACTTAAGCTTATTTACAAGTATTTATTCGGGCTTAATACTGACAGCTATAAATATTTTTTGCCACTTTGAATCACGTCTTAAAAAAGCTCTGACGCAACGTCTCACGCTAAAGATTGGGGCTTGGCTATGCTGTTACGCTTCGCGCTATTTATAACCTTGCTTTTCCAACTTGATCATTATATTGTTCAGTTTTGCTTGCAAAATAAAGCGTACAAATTGGCTAATAAAAGTTAAAACTGAGTCAAAATTTGTTCAAAAAATCATATTGACAAGGGTGTGTTTGGTAAAAGTAGTAGTGAGCAGTCGCAGTAAGCTTTGAGCAGTGAGTTGTGAGAAGTAGTCACAGCTCACAACTCACCACTTACAGCTTCTTAAAGGAGCATTGAAAAAATAAGCATTTTTAAAAAATAGCAAAGCTCACCGCTCTTTTATCAAACAAATAATAAAAATCACAAAGATAATTTCTCACCGCTCATCACCCTAAAAGCTTCAAAAAGCTACGCGTCAAATTTAGCCTTAGAAGGGTGGCAGTGGGGGCGGCATCACCCATCGGCAAGGTGATGCCGGCGGTGAACACCGCCGCCACCCCACCGGCATCGTCAGCGGCATCCATTGAACGACATATATTGCCTCCGAAGCATGGGATTTTCTATGCAAAATATGACCGTTTGACATTTAATTTTATGGACGTTGGAGACTTGGAGCGTGCATTGGGCCAAAAAAAATAATAATAATAAAAAAAATTTCCCCTATATATATTCAACCTAAACACATACATTTTTAACACAAACAATACAATTCACATATATAAATTTCACATATTTTTACAATGTCTTCTTCTTCGTCCGAATCGTTAGTGAGTCCCCCCGACAAATTGTCCGAACTAGTGCCATCCGGTAGCACCCTAGAAACCTTATTAGCCGCGTACGATGCAATTGACGACACGGCAAGCTCTACCGAAAGTCGGGAGTATGTAACTCGTTTTCGTGAACAAGCTTTATGAACCCTTATGAATGATTATTTCGTTGAACGTCCAAAGTTTAACGACGAACGTTTTCATGAACGGTTTCGTATGAATAAAAGCTTGTTTTTAAGAGTTGTTGCTGATGTTGAAGCGAATTTCGAATGGCTTCAAGAGGGCTTAGATGCGAGGGAAAAAAAAAGTTTCACGGCATTACAAAAATGCACATCGGCCATTAGGAAACTCGCAACGGGTGAACCTCCAGATAGATTTGATGACTATTTAAACATGGCGCGCCGAACGTCAAGTGATATATTTTTTAAACTTATTGTTATTAATTTTTTTATATTTTAGCGTTATATATATATTTTAAAGTTCTTGTTATTAATTTTTTTATAAAGTTAGCGTTATATATATATATTTTTAAAGTTATTGTTATTAATTTTTTATAGGAGAATGCCTTGATCATTTTTGCCAAGCGATTATTCAATTATATGGTCGAGAGTTCTTACGTAGGCCTACATCCCATGACATTGCACGCTTATACGAGTTCCATGAAGATAAACATCACATTCCTGAAATGCTTGGTAGCATTGATTGTACCCATTTCCATTGGCGTAATTGTCCTAGACATTTGAAAGGTCAATATAAGCGAGGTGATCATCAATACCCAACTATTATGCTTGAAGCCGTCGCTTCTTACGATTTGTAGATTTGGCATTCGTTTTTTGGTCCTCCAGGTGCAAACAACGATATCAATTTTTTGAATCAGTCACCATTGTATCTTACGGAGCGAAACGGAACGACGGCAAACAGTTCATTTCATGTAAATGGACGGTTTTACAAACGTGGTTATTATCTTACCGATGGAATCTATCCTACATGGTCAACGTTTGTTAAAGCATACAAGCATCCGGTTGAATTGAATGAAAAGAGATTTAAAAAGCTACAAGAGTCTGCAAGAAAAGATATCGAACGAGCTTTTGGTCGTCTTAAAAATAAATGGATGATTCTCGCTCGTCCTCTCTGGGCAATGTCGGTTGAGAAGATTCGACAAATCGTTTATGCGTGTATCATATTTCACAATATGATTTTAAAAGACGATGGGATGGCAATATCACCGGTTCATATAATGGATCCGTCAGTCGCGCCAGTTTATGACGATAGTGTATTACCGGAGTTAATCGACGAACAAATGCATTACCGACTCTTATATGATCTTACGGACCACGTAGACGCTCAAAACTTAACATATCTCGATGATTAGTTTTTTCATTTTTTTAAGAATAATGTAATTTTCTTTTAATTATGTTTTTTTTAAGTATTATGTAATTTTCTTTTAGTTATTAATGAAATATTTATGTTTTAATTTAATTGTTTAATTTAATTAATAAAAAAAAAAGTTAGGAGGTATGAAAATGGCATGGTTGCCACTAAAATGGGGTTGGGAGGTATGGAAAAAGTATGAATGAGGTGAAATGAGGTGGAATGATATTATTGGTGGATTTCGGAGGTATGAATGATTTCGGAATCATGACTGCTAGTGTCGTTAATGTAAAGAAAAAACGCGAGTATTTGAGATCTTGTTTTTTACTCTTTTGGACCCTAGTATTAGACAATGTATTTTAATTAGCCAATATATTTTAAAGCTAAGTGAAAACATTTAAAATGAAAGAATATTAAAATTTAAAAAAAACCCAAACCCAATCTCTCTAGGGACGATTTTTAAACCCTTCACAATTCTAATCGTTCCATTCAATTCCACCTTAATCCTTTGTCCTCTTTGCTTCAATTTGTCCTAGTTATTGATCGACATCCGTGTTTATTGATTCTAGTCCAGATTTGGTGTGATTTGTACAAGCTTTTGGTCGAGTTTTTGGATCGATTCTTAGGGTTTCGCTTGGTTTTATCGAATCTGCTGTGGGTTTTATCGAATCTGCTGTGGCTTTATCGATTCTTAGGGTTCGGTTCTGATTTGGTTATATTGCAATCGATCATTGTTTTGTCACTCTTAGCTTTACTGATCGATTGTTATTATGATGGGAGGTTAGTTGCTTGAATCTTATTGTTATAAACCCTAATCGCTTAGATTAGGGTTTCTTTTTCTTATTTTGGTTATCGCATGTGGCTGGTACATTGGTTTGTTATTTGTTTGATTTGGTAACGTGGTGGTGAGAGATGGAAAAGGGTTTTTTGTGTCCTAAGCTTGGTAAGATGAATGTTAATGTTCCGATGGTTGATGTTGATCAGTTGGCTGATAACGAGGGTAACGATAAGGTTGTTTTGGATGACTTGGAGCAGTCCTCTCATGGTTCTTTACAACCTAATGTGGAGCTATTAATTGCTAATGCGAATAAGAAGTTTGATGAAGCAATGTCTAAAATTGATAGTGATATTGCCAATATGGCTTCATCTTCTGAGTTGCACAATTCGAGTGGTAGTGGTCCTCCTCCTGAACCACCCAAGGTTGATTCTACTAGTGGTAATGGAGTGAAGTCGGTTTCTTATGCGGGTGTTGCTTCTAACGAATCTCATAAGAACGTGTCTAATTTTCGGAGATTAGAATGCAGCAAAAAGAAGGAAAATGTTGACCTTTCAGTCCCAATGAAAGTAGTGGAAGAGGTGAATATGAGGTTTGAGCATACACTCTATGGATACTTTCTTGGTCAGCGTCTTGCTTTTCCTGTTGTGGATTATTATGTTCGCAATGCGTGGGCTAAGTATGGGTTACAAAAGGTAATGATGAACGCTAAGGGGTTCTTTTTCTTCAAGTTTACTTCGAAGAAAGGTGTTGATGATGTGCTTGATAATGGTCCATGGTTGATCCGTAATGTTCCTATTATTCTTAAACCTTGGACTTTGAATACCAATTTGTTGAAAGAGGATTTAACTCACATTCCGGTGTGGATTAAATTTCATGATGTTCCTTTAGCGATGTTTTCTGATGATGGACTTAGTTTGCTTGCTACTTTGATTGGGACTCCCAAGAGATTGGATGCCTTTACTAGTCAGATGTGCAAAGAATCTTGGGGTAGGAGTAGTTTTGCTAGATGTATGATTGAAGTAAAGTCGGATGAGGTACTTAGGGACAGCCTTACTGTTGAGATTCCTTTACTTGATGGTTCGGGTTCGACTATTGAGAAGATCCGTGTGGAATATGAGTGGAAACCGCCTCGCTGTGATAAATGCAAGGTGTTTGGACATGATCTGGTAGATTGTCCTAAGGGTGTGATACCGACTGCTCAACCTTCTAAGAATGTTAATGATGGTTTTCAGACTATTAATAATAAGAAGAAGGGTAAGCAAGCTGCCTCGAATACGGGTCGCGGTGGTTTTACTAAACCTGTTGTGGGTAAGCATTTTGAATATCAGCCAAAGAAGACTCCTACTGTGCCCAAGAAAGTTAATGATGGTAAAAAGAAGACTTCTGATGTGGCTAGTACGAGTGGAACAACGATCTCTACATCTAACCAATTTGATGCGCTTAATATGGATGATACGGATACGTTTGGTATTCCTACTTCTGACACCTGCATGGATGTGGATACTGGCAGTACAATGGAAGTTAATGTGGATAAGTCGGTTAAGACTGGTGCTATATCACAAGAACCACTTGTGAGTGATTCAATGGGAACTAAGGAAGTTGGTTCTACTCCTTTAGTTGATAAAATTAGTAAGTTTGAAAAGATTCTTATTGATGGGAAAGGTACTCTTGTGGATGATGATGGTCATCCTGTTCCGTCTGCCTCTGTCACTAAGAGGGCTAACCCATTTTCCAAGGTGGGTGAGGTTGTGGTCTCTGATAGTGAGGAGGAGGAGGTTCTTAACACGTTCGACGAATCTGCGAATCTTTTTGGTAGAAGTCAAGAGCGTGAAGATGAGTTTGATGACTATGATGATTACTCGATGCAAATTCATGATCTTCCAGGGGAATTGGATGCTCTTAATGACATTTATGGCTTTAATCTCCAAGGTCGTAGGAAGTAGTTATTTTTGTCCGAGTTTTTTTCTATATGATGTGGTAGTGGTTTGTTTTCTTGTCTAGAAATAGGAAGTATCTTGTTATGTAAGCTTTTCGCCTATGTAACGGGCTGAGATATGGGATTCACTCATATCCGTTGTTCTTAAATGTTTTTTGGAGTAATATATTTACCGGGTCTTTTGACCTTTTACCCAAAAAAAAAGAATATTAAAATTTATTTTACGAAGTTAAGTGTAAAATATTTATCTTCCATACAAAATTATGTATCTTTTTATTTTTTTTTATTTTTAATTGATCAATAATGAGTCGTATTAGTTTGATAAACAATTTCCAGATTACCTGGT
Source organism: Artemisia argyi (assembly GCA_030686995.1). Lineage (NCBI taxonomy): Eukaryota > Viridiplantae > Streptophyta > Magnoliopsida > Asterales > Asteraceae > Artemisia > Artemisia argyi. Next base: position 111,899,404 of record CM060699.1, read on the forward strand.
TAAGTGATTAGAATATTCATAATTAAGTATTGAGCATAGATGAGCAAAGTTTAATCATCTGAAGCTCTAATAATGCTGTTACACGTTTAACAGAATGAATGTCATTTGATTATGCATTTTTTTAACATAAATAATTTAATAGAGCTATTTAATAATGTTATTTGATTCACCTCACATGCCTACTAATCGTGAGTGATGTGATGGGTTACTGGCTGTGCATAATGCCACATGGTCCAAGAGATTAGCGGAAGAGGTGTGAGCTCGTCATGGCGGCTCGTCGTCCAACATGGAGCTCGCCACCACACCCTCTCTTGCTCGCCGTGGCTCGTTGTGGAGGAGCTCGTCGTCTACGTGATGAGGGAGAAGACTGCAAGTTTTTTTTTTTTTTTTTTTTTTTTTTTTTTTTTTTTTTTTTTTTTTGGGGGGGGGGGCGGGGGTTTATTGTTTGTGTAGTATTTTGTAGAAAATGTTTTGTTTGAAATTTTGAATTTTGAAATTTCAAATTTTAAAAATATCCCGCCCTATGTTTTGAAATTTTGAAATTTGAAAATTTAAAAATACACTCATATATAAAACATACATTATCATACAATTTTGCACACACTTCACTTTCTAAAAAATTCACAATGACAAATCGTTGTTCTATTGATGAAGAATGCTGGCTAGCCGAGATGTGGCAAAACGTTAGCGAATTCCATGCCAGCGAAGGACCTTTTTGGCAGATCGTAACAGAAAAGTTCAATGAACAATCAGACGGTCCTTTGCGTAGCAAAAGCCAGCTAACGGGTAAGTGGGCAAGAATGAATTCTGATTGCCAAAAGTTTCATGAAATTTACTTGAATTTGCAGCCTACACGTGAGCCAAATGTTCGTGTTGAAGATGCATTGAACGTTTACAAAGAACGCAATGGTGGGAAAGATTTCAAATATTTTCAAGTTTGGTTGATTTTGAAGAACAACGTCAACTGGAACAGATATATGAATTAATGGCCTTTGTATTCCTGTATCGTATGTTGGTTTATGTTAAGTATTTCCGTTTTGTTTGTGATGTTATGTGAGTGTAAGTTTTAGTTTGAATAAAATGCTTAACGGCTAGTTTCTCCAATAAAATTATCTAACGGCTAGTTTCAGTATAAATACCATCTTTACTCAACTTCTTATTATCAAACAATTGAAACTAATTCCACACACACACACTATGGCTAACCAACCAGCTAAGGTGCAAAGAAGAGTACTTACCATATTGCGTAATGAACAAGAAAATGAACTTAAGTTGATTAACAACTTGTTTGGTGAGATAGCGCGTATTATTCGACAGAGAGAGTCTCGTGCTCCAGAGGTCGAAAGGTTACGTGAGCTGCCTCAAGACCATCCAATAGTCATGGTCGGTCTACAAAACATTTTAAGAAATGATGAAACAGATGTGGAACTTCAAGTCGCATTGAAAATGGTCAGAGAACAAGTGTTGCAAGTTTGAGAAGAAAAATCACAACTCATCGATAATTACAAGTCGATATAAATTCTTGAAGATGTTTCATATTGTATTTATCCGTTTCGTTATTTTCGTATCAAATTTTTTTTCTTCATATCGTATGGTTTTTTTTCATATTGTATCTTTTTTATTTGAATGAATTAAAAATTAGTATGTTGTATTATTTTGTATAATTTGTTAAATGAATTTAGTTTATTTATTGAAATAAATAAAAAAAAAAAAATTTATAAGTGGTGGGCCCAAATGAGTAGGTTGAGGTTATTTATGAGTGAGGAGAGGTTAGTTGTGAAAATGTGTTAGGGTGATGTGGCACTCGTGGCCCCAAATGAGGAGGTGATGCCTTATCACCACACCTTTGCTCTTAGCACCATTGACCTTTGACGGTCTTGTTATAGGTGTCTGTAATTTTTTCTGATACGAGATCAAATTAAAGTAGTGATTTGGTATGGGTTAAAGTTAAACTGACAGATTGCTATAAAGAGTTTAAAAATTGTGGTTTGAATAACACCAAAAACTTTTCATTTATAACTACCGACGATTATGGAAAGCCACGACATGCATTTGTTTTTAAGATAGATCAGATAATGACACAACACTAGATTTCCCATGTGCTTTTATATTTTTTTATGTCTCTACAAGCACTGGATTTCACTAAACTTTTATATTTCTTTGTTAGCATTTGGCAATAATTAATGTTTGACCTATTTGCTAATAACTAGATTAATATGAGCCATGTTACATTTTGAACGTTAAAATGGGTCAATATGATGCTTAGCTTACAAGTAAACGGTTCATACGGTTCTAAAGTTGCCTAAAGTGTAATTTAGTGCATAATCATCAGTTTCTAATATAGATGTCTAACAAAATAGTGATTTTAGGCCGAATTGATATGACCCCTTATAACATGCCAATTTCATCATCTCTATATTGCAGTTAGGTCTTATCAGCTGATTAACTAATTTGTGCCCATATTAGAGATTCCTATCCTGTGGAATGACCGCAACAATACTAGCAAAAAAGCTTTTCACATTCTTAGCTACAAGTGAAGCCACTGTAAGTCTTACGATACTCGAAGGATTGGATCAACCAATGAATCATTGGAGAGACAAAGAAATTCTGATTTTCGGGGAACAAAGCAATATTGGAGGTAATGAAGAAGGCATCACATGTACCTTAGCTTGAAGAGCTCATGTACTTAATTGGTTGAACAACTGCATTGTGGGTATTAGTTATTTTAGTTGCTTGAGTAGCATCTGGTTACTTTGGTTTCCGACATTTTGATTATTGTGTTTGCTGTTCTTTTCATGTGGTCGCTAAGTATGAGTTGATAGGCTGACTGATCTAGCCGCTGGTCTCCTACAACCAATTGAATTTAAAATTCCAGAGAACACACTTCGTCACGTTTTGTGCAGCAAGGATTGAAGTCGCTATGAAGAAATTTCTCACAATAACCCAAGTAATATTTAAAAAAAATTATGTACAAAATTGTGGTTGTGTTACAACATGTAATGGATAGATATTATTTTTGTTGGATTGTGGGTTCTCTCTATTTTTAGAAGCTAGTACAATTTCTTGACATTTGTTTTGTTCATATAATAATATAGATGGTTCCACCTAAATATATTTCTAAAAAGAAGATACATGGTTAGCTTAGGACCATCCTACAAAATGAAAGACAACTTTTTAACTACGTTGTTATTTAACAATGGGATATAACATAATCTATCATGGTTTGTTGTGTGGGAAGTGGTCTGTATTCAAAGATGCAACTAATAAGCCTATCAACAAATGAGATGTAAGCATGCAACTATATTTGAAAAGCACACAACTCTCTATAATTGATTTGTATCGGCACATGTTTTGGTTTTTAAGGTGGATTTAAATCACCCAATATTCATAGATATCCTTTATTGGACAATGTCTGAAAAGTCCATGTAGGAATGGCAACGGGCCGGATTCGGGGCGGGGTTTAGTATACTCGTACACTATTCAAAAAAACACAAATATTAAATTATTTGTTTTTTAATAAATAAAAATACATTATTAAAAAAACTAGAAAAAATCACGCGCGTGCGCGGGTATTATAACTAGTAAAGGATAAAATAATTGGTTTCAATCTCTAGCCCTTATAGAAACATTTGATCGTATACGGTATCGATTCAATAATATATCTTACCCTTCACATGTATGGTTTAAATCTCGAAACTGTCAAGTATTATTAAGACAATAGCTAGTAAATGGAATCAGATTGATTCCAAAAACTAGATATGAAATAGAGCGCTCTTACGCGATCATATCTGAAGTTTTGATTCTAGATATCATTATTGTTTTTCAGCCGGAGGCTACGCAATTTTTGTTTAACCACTTAATCTGGGGAGAAAGTACAGTTGGAAGCGTTAATCGCAGACCCCACATTTGCATCACCATATTTGAGTGTATTATTTGGTAACCACAGCAAGAAGGCAATTTTCATTTTAATTCTTGCTTAATTAAGTATGATTCGAACGTAACTGTCTCTGTTACAATGTCGATAAGTATCACTCAAAAAAGACAAAATAGTGCATGCACGTAGAGAGAAAAAAACATATAAGAGAACCTGTCAGGGGGACCACTATCCATGCAGTAAGTAGCTACAGGCCAGAAAATTAGTCGATTGATTGCAATTCTTTCTTTGGCTCAGGGTCCAACATGACTCAATGTACCATTCAAGAACTCTTTTAAAGATAAGACTATTAGATAAAGAGTTCCTGTCATTAGATGATTATTTGGTCTCCAAAAGAACTGTCTGTATCTAATTTAGGGTGCGTTTGGTATGCTGGGTGGAATGACAATGGGTATGAGTTTGATAGTACTCAACTATGAAAGTTTCATTCCCCACTCTCTAGCCATATATGGAGTATGGAAAATAATGGTCTTTCATAGTATAGTTGTGGGCCCAGCCACCCTAAACAAACACCAACTATCACTTTGATAGTGATAGTTGATTCCCAGGAATGGGTACCAAACGCACCCTTACACTTATACTACGTATGGATAACAAAATTACTACGGCAGAGGTCTAGTTAGCTAAGGATTAATTACTAGCCACCATGAAAACAGACTACTAGTTAAGAGAAAACCACATAATTCAATTTATACTAAACAATCAAAAATCAAAGTCGGCTCATATCCTTCAAATACAGGATAAGCTGAAGAAATATAACTGCAAGTTGCTGAGAGCAAGTTGGAGGATATTTTTTGTGACAAAAAGACAAAAACATAAGTCCCTTTCACAATTACAGTAGTTACTTGTGATCTAAGATAAGCCTCATGAATATCAACGTTCTGGTTCCTATAAATTTAGACTAACCTTGTTCCACTTATAACAACCTACCATAAGCTTCAAGTTAGACAAGAGTTCTCTCCACACCTTGCAACTTGAACTTCTATCTCCATCCAATACACAAACATAAGATATGGAATGTTTATATTCATTCAATTCTATGGTTCAAAAAATTCTCGTAATGATACTTTTTTTCACTTCCTCCATCAATCTAATCTCAGCTCTCGAGGAAACAAGCATCGAATTCATCAGAACATCATGTGGTTTGACAACCTACCCTACACTCTGCTTCAACTCACTGTCAAGTAAAGCAGGTGCAATCCAAACAAGCCCTAAACTACTAGCACAAACAGCTCTATCCGTGACTCTTGACACAACCAGCACCACCTCCTCATCAATTGTAAAATTGTCACATGTTCATGGCATGTCTCCCCTAGAGATTTCTGCCATGAAAGACTGCATTGAGTTGCTTAGTGACTCTGTCTATGAGTTAAAAAAATCGCTTGAGGAGATGCATCGACCAGGTTCCAAAGATTTCAGGCTAGTAATGAGCGACGTTCAGACATGGGTTAGTTCCGCAATGACGGATGAAGACACGTGCATTGAAGGATTTGCGAATGACAAAAAAATGAAAGGCGTGGTGAGAGGAAAAATTGTGAACGTTGTGCACTTAACTAGCAATGCTTTGGCTTTGATCAACAATTATGCTTCTGTACATGGGTAGATACATGAATCACAGATATGGTTCAAATATAGTAACCAAAACTTCAAACACTAGAGTAAAAGTCATAGTTAAATCTAGGATAAAAGTATTATTGCTAGCCTTAGTTTAAAATGCAATATTGTATTATTGTGTGAAATATATCATAGTAATTCTGTAAACTAGAAGTCTAAAATGTAAATACAGATATTTGTTTTAAGAATGATATCCACTTTTTATAGTTTACCGCCCTTACATATTTCCCTTTCACTAAAGGATGCCGAAAACTTGCACCAGCTGATATAAAGAAAAGTAAAATCTCCAATCCATCATGATGTGATTTAACAGAATATACTTCGAATATAGATATCGGGAATGTTATTTTATCATTCAGTGTAAAGATGGGAAATGTGGGTCCTTTTAAGGGTGTTTAAGAACTATATCTCGAGTGGAAAGGGTCCCATGTCCCATAGGTCGATCAACACCCCATAAAAGGGGTAAGTTATAAGGACCTCACATGTTTTTTTTTTTTTTTTTTTTTTTTTTTTATTTTTTTTTTAATTTTGTTTATATTATAAAACCGTGAAACGATAATTGCCGAATAAAAAATATAAAATTTAACAAGTCAAATAATTAAACTAGCGAAAAGTGAGCAGAAAATGATAAAAAATTGTATTGTACTGTAGACTGAGAGATAAAAAAAATATATTTTTGTACTTTTTTATACTTTTCTTGTAGGCCAAGGGGGTATGTATAACATGACCCCTTGAAAATGATATAACTTTTTGGAAGAAGCTTTTATCAAGAGCATTTTGAGATGATCTAGGCTCATTGGAGATCAAATTCCTTGAATTCCTCGAACAGATTAAATTACAAACTATAAGCAATATACGGTATACCTAAAAGGACCTCATTGAATTGAAGATGCCCAATCTAAGATGGTTTGGACATGTTTATAAGTCCATAAGATACAAACAACGTTCTATGGTGTGTGTGCGCGCGCTTTTAGTACTAGTGACAATCTGAATGTAACAAAAGCTCTCTTGCTTTTTGTTTTACTTCTCTTTAGCACAACAGACTAATCGGGTAAACAGACTAATTCTATACTAAAAAGTCACACATGCATCATTATTGTCAATCAATAATAAGATCTGAAAAACCACAAGTAAGGATGATGAAGTTTCGTCATTCGCTAATTCATATATAAGTCTACGTACTTCAACAATGAATTGTTTTTTCTAAAATATTTACATATGAGAGCCAAAAAGCAAATCTAGCCAATGATTGGTTATATTAGTACATGGATATTTATCGAAAAGCTACAATATTAACTAAGAAGATTGAAATGAAATCAATAACAATTACACATTAATTTATTACCCTGGATATATTACAAGCCCCATAATAGCGATAAGGTCATGTATTCAAGAGTCACATTTTTCACACATACTCCCTCCATCGGATGGAGTCCATCCCATAATAAGAGTTCATCACCTTATTTTAGTTTGTCCTGAAAATAAGTCTCCACTTTAAGTTTTAACAAATCAAAAGATTTCTAATAACTACATATGACATCTTTATTCTTTACTGGTTTGACAGTGACTTTTTCTAAAACTACGTGTTTCATCTATAGTGGATACTTATATGAGACGGGGGAGTATGATATATGTTTGTTCGGAAATTGGAAAGTAAGATGAAGATCTTTAAATAGTAAATATGATAAGATCTGATGAGATAGAGGTTGAAAAAAGGCCATTTGGTTCCAAAGCAATTGGAAACGATGTGTACATAACCATCTGATGTTTTGACCACTACCATCAAAGGCTAGCAAAAAAAATCTTAGTTCCAAAACATTATCATCATTGAGTAAATACAATTAGAGTAACTCTAGTAAGGATGTACGTCAACATACACAGCGACTTTTGATCACATTGGAGAGGACTCGCTAGCTTGCTCTCGCTAATATTGCGTTGCTAAGGTCTTTGGCGAGGTCAAATTCAACTATTTTGCGAGGACACAGTGGGCCCCACTTTTCTTCTGGTCAAGGATGAAAGTGCCACGCTGGCAACCCTTTTGCGACGACTTTTGCAACGCCTTTGCATCGTCGCTAAAGGCTTAGCTAATAACAGATTAATTAATTAATTAATTAATTAATTGTATTTATATTTAATTCCGCGCCTAGTAAAAACGTGATTATCCAGCGTGGCATGGTCAAACTATGAGGAATGTCTTTGGAGAGGACATGTCCTCGCCAATGAGTGTGAACAGTAACAACCACATTACAGCTAGCCAAGGTCAACTTTTTTTGGTGTTAATTTTGTCGTGTAGTGGTGTTATTGGCGAGGACATTCATGTCCTCGCTAAAATTCGTAGCCAGTGTTCCCTTTCCTTGTAGTGATATTCTACTGTATAGTTTTGTAAATCTAGTTCTTGTGCGTGTACGTCATCATATTCTACTGTATAGTTTTGTTAACAACATCTATCAATAAGACGTACTAAATGACAATTGTATTTGGATTAAGAATCCTGATTTCAACATATATTGAACTAGAAGATATCAAATTCCTGAGGCTGTTGCAGTAATGGTGTAGTAGATATTAATCTGACAAGCCACAAGAATGCTTGTATAATGTATATGAGATAGAAAGTGCACATGCATGTTCAAGTCAATTAGTACCAGAGACGGAGCTAGGGGGTGCCCGCGGGTGCACGTGCACCCTATGGATTTTTTCGATCTAGTGTTAATTTTTAAAAAAATTAACGATTTTTCCTAAATGTATCTTAAATGCACCAGGTGCATCAAAATGTGTCGCTAGTGTTTATGTTAATATGTCCATTTAGTTATCGTTTTAATGAAATCTTCGTTTTAATCCACTTTTTAACTCTATTATGTTACGGTTCAAAAAAATTTGTGGACCCGGTCATATTTGTTTCTGGCTCCGTCCATGATTAGTACCAAGTGGTCTAGAACCGTACCCCAGCTATCCTACTTAGCAATCTTCATATCGTCTCTTGACCCCTCCAAAATGATAATATCACACAAGTTGAAACCGTCGTTTTTTTGTTATGTCGGCTTAACTATATCAGCCTAACATATATCAAAGTTTATGACATGTCTTACAATATATATACCACGGATAAGCATTGCCTAAATGCAAGTTGTTAAGAGCAACTTGGAAGATATTTGAGCAAATGACTGATTCACATGTACATGTAATTGTTGTCATAGAAATATAAGGCAATTAGCTTCTTGTTCATATACAAAGTAATTGGTCCAATTTCTAGCATATGAACTCTAGAATTTTGAAAGAGTCTCCATTTTCTTACTTTGTAATCTACTATCTCTGTCCATTCAGAATCATCCATTGAAGGTTCATACATAAGTTTTAGAGCTCTCCATAGCACATTATCAGTCTTAGTTATGATATGATCAATTTGATCTTTCTCATACTTTGCATCATCAAACTTCTTTGCTCCAAACTTTGCCTTGTATAGCTTCCACAAGTCATCAACATCCTCTCTATCAAAGTAGTATAGCATCTGCTGAAATTTAAGAAACCTGTGAGACTTACTATCAGATCTCTCAACATCATAAAATGCTCCAATGTTTGTATTATATCCTGTAGTTACTTTGATAATAGGATATTTGACTCCTATTGGCTTAGCATCAACCACTTCAGGATCTTCTATCTTGCCAATCATAGTGCAAACCTTCAATTGTTCTTTTAAATGCTCAGGAGGAATATGATCACAATCATTCTTGAACTCATCTCCTTCTGGCTTAGAACTGCTTTCTTCCCCTGTTTTCCTTTTCTTCTTTGCAAATGATTTATGAACTACACCTTTTCTTTTACCACTTTGCACAGAAGAAGTAGTCTTAGCTGCATCATCAATCTGCTTAACAACATCAGCTTCTTGAACATACTCTGCTTCAACTATCTTTTCAGGTACCAACTTCTTGTTCATCTGAGCAATTTGTTCCAAATCCTCAGCACATCCCATAGAATAATGAGATATGGGATTCACTCATATCCGTTGTACTTAAATGTTTTTTTGGAGTAATATATTTACCGGGTCGTTGACCTTTTACCCAAAAAAAATATAAGGTAATTAGATGTTTTCATTATTACACGATAGCTTTTCCCAAATGGCTTGTTCCAATGGTATCTCTTTGTATTAGAAGTTCTCTAACAAAATGACTGTGGGTTAAAATCCTGCTTATTACAAGTGAGATAAATTTGTTGTATATATAACGCATGCATGTACAGAGAAAAATAATGCATGCATGTTAGAGAAAAAACATAAGAGAACATGTTCAGGGGACCCCAAGACCTAGCTAGTGGCCAGAAAATGAGTCAATTGATTGCAATTTTTTCTTTGGCTCAGGGTCCAGCATGAACACATTGCACTAATCGTACCATTCTGGACCCCTTCAACTTGATACTATCCGACAAAGTAAAAACCATCAGATTAGTTATTTCAAGAACTCTTTTAAAGATAAGACTCTTGGAGAAAGAGTTCCTGTCATTAGATGAATTTCTGGTCTTCCAAGAACTGTTTGTATAGTATCTATTTTACACTAGTACTACGTATACATAACAAAATTACGATGGTAGAGCTCGAGTTTGCTAAGGATTAATAACTAGCTACCATGAAAACACAGACTACTAACTAAGAGAAAACCACACAATTCAGTTTATACCAAACAATCAAATATCAAAGTCGGCTCATATCCTTCAATACAGGATAGATGAAGAAATATAATTGCAAGTTGCTGAGAGCAAGTTGGAGGATATTCTTTGTAAAAAGACAAGAACTTAAGGCCCTTTCACAATTAGATAAACCTCATGAATACCAACTTTCTAGTTCCTATAAATTTAGACTAAACTTGTTCCACTATCATAACAACCTACCATAAGTTTCAAGCTAGACAGGAGTTCTTTCCACGCCTTGCAACTTGAACTTCTACCTCCATCCAGTACACAAACATAAGATATGGAAGGCTTATATTCATTCAATTCTATGGTTCAAAATTTTTTCATAATGATACTTTTTTTCAGTTCCTCCTTCAATCTAATCTCAGCTCTCGAGAAAACAAGCATCGAATTCATCAGAACATCATGTGGTTTGACAACATACCCTACACTCTGCTTCAACTCACTTTCAACTAGAGCGGGTGCTATCCAGACAAGCCCTAAACTACTAGCACAAACAGCTCTATCCGTGACTCTTGACACAACCAGCACTACCTCCTCATCGATTGTAAAACTTTCACAAGTTCATGGTATGTCTCCCCTCGAGATTTCGGCCATGAAAGACTGCATTGGGTTGCTTAGTGACTCTGTGTATGAGTTAAAACAATCACTTGAGGAGATGCATCGACTAGGTTCCAAAGATTTCAGGTTAGTAATGAACGACATTCAGACATGGGTTAGTTCTGCGATGAAGGATGAAGACACATGCTCTGAAGGATTTGTAAATGACAAAAAAATGAAAGGCGTGGTGAGAAGAAAAATTGTGAATGTTGTGCACTTAACTAGCAATGCTTTGGCATTGATCAACAATTATGCTTCTGTACATGGGTAGATACAGGAATCACAGAAATGATGGTAATTGAAAATTTGGTTCAAATATAGTAAACTAAACTCCAAACACGGGAGTAAAAGTCGTAGTTAAATGTAGGAAAAATGTGAACACTTATATATGGTGCCCTCGGAAACAATGTGTGACTGTAAAGCAGATTGTTATTGATAGCCTTAGTTTAAAATGCAATATTGTATTATTGTGTGAAATATATCATAGTAATTCTGTAAGCTAGAAGTCTAAAATGTAAATACGGATATATATTTTAAGAAAGATATCCGGTTTTTATAGTTTTACCGCCTTTACATAATTCCCTTTCACAAAAGGTTGTCGAAACTTGCACCACGTGATATAAGGAAAAGTAAAATCTCCAATCCATCATGATGTGATTTAACAGAATATACTTCAAATAGAGATATCGGGAAGTTTATTCTATCATTCAGTCCAAAGATGGGAAATGTGGGTCCTTTTAAGGGTATTTATGAACTATATCTCGAGTCGAAAGGGTCCATGTGTTAGATTATGGACATTAGTAGTCGTATGTTAGGATCGAACTCGAGATCACAGGATTGCACACTTTACGTATGAGAGTTATAGTTTAATAATTAAATGTAAAAGTTTATATTTAATTATTTATTACACAAATATATATAACGACCGTTAGTATTTAACGAATAATGACTAACGACCGTTAGACGAATATAAGGAAAGAATGTGTATGATTAATTGGTAAGTCAAGAAGCATCCGGAAGCCTCCCTTGGGCCTTGAACCGACCGGCCAACCCAAAAGGAGGGCACCTCCTTTGTTTTCTTGAGCTCCAAGTTTCATACACTATATATACAAGACCAAGGGTTAAAGGTTTGTATCTCTTGTGCACACACACAAACCTTAAACTTGTTTTTCTCTCCTTGTCTTCTTGTAATCGATCAAACAAGCACCCTTAAAGGGTTGATCGATTTTCTTTATTAAACAAAAGGTTTTGGTTTAATTTTGTGTTCTAAAAACTAGTATTACTTTAACTTGTTTTAGTACGTGTGTACAAGAACGTGATACAATCACAATATTGATTGTATCTTGGATTGAATAACAAAAAGGTAAGGGGTTATTCTTACATGATGTGATTTAACAGAATATACTTCAAATAGAGATATCGGGAAGTTTATTCTATCATTCAGTCCAAAGATGGGAAATGTGGGTCCTTTTAAGGGTATTTATGAACTATATCTTGAGTTGAAAGGGTCCATGTGTTAGATTATGGACATTATTTTAGTAGTCGTATGTAAGGATCGAACTCGAGATCACGGGATTGCACACTTTACGTATGAGAGTTAAAGTTTAATAATTAAATGTAAAAGTTTATATTTAATTATTTATTACACAAATATATATAACGACCGTTAGTATTTAACAGATAATGACTAACGACCGTTAGACGATATAAGGAAAGAATGTGTATGATTAATTGGTAAATCAAGAAGCATCTGGAAGCCTCCCTTGGGCCTTGAACCGATCGGCCAACCCAAAAGGAGGGCACCTCCTTTGTTTTCTTGAGCTCCAAGTTTCATACACTATATATACAAGACCAAGGGTTAAAAGTTTGTATCTCTTGTGCACACACACAAACCTTAAACTTGTTTTCCTCTCCTTGTCTTCTTGTAATCGATCAAACAAACACCCTTAAAGGGTTGATCAATTTTCTTTATTAAACAAAAGGTTTTGGTTTAATTTTGTGTTCTAAAAACTAGCATTACTTTAACTTGTTTTAGTACGTGTGTACAAGAACGTGATACAATCACACTATTGATTGTATCTTGGATTGAATAACAAAAAGGTAAGGGGTTATTCTTACATGATGTGATTTAACAGAATATACTTCAAATAGAGATATCAGGAAGTTTATTCTATCATTCAGTCCAAAGATGGGAAATGTGGGTCCTTTTAAGGGTATTTATGAACTATATCTCGAGTCGAAAGGGTCCATGTGTTAGATTATGGACATTATTTTAGTATTCGTATGTTAGGATCGAACTCGAGATTACGGGATTGCACACTTTACGTATGAGAGTTAAAGTTTAATAATTAAATGTAAAAGTTTATATTTAATTATTTATTACACAAATATATATAACGACCGTTAGTATTTAACGGATAATGACTAACGACCGTTAGACGAATATAAGGAAAGAATGTGTATGATTAATTGGTAAGTCAAGAAGCATCCGGAAGCCTCCCTTGGGCCTTGAACCGATCGGCCAACCCAAAAGGAGGGCACCTCCTTTGTTTTCTTGAGCTCCAAGTTTCATACACTATATATACAAGACCAAGGGTTAAAGGTTTGTATCTCTTGTGCACACACACAAACCTTAAACTTGTTTTTCTCTCCTTGTCTTCTTGTAATCGATCAAACAAACACCCTTAAAGGGTTGATCGATTTTCTTTATTAAACAAAAGGTTTTGGTTTAATTTTGTGTTCTAAAAACTAGCATTACTTTAACTTGTTTTAGTACGTGTGTACAAGAACGTGATACAATCACACTATTGATTGTATCTTGGATTGAATAACAAAAAGGTAAGGGGTTATTCTTACATGATGTGATTTAACAGAATATACTTCAAATAGAGATATCGGGAGGTTTATTCTATCATTCAGTCCAAAGATGGGAAATGTGGGTCCTTTTAAGGGTATTTATGAACTATATCTCGAGTCGAAAGGGTCCATGTGTTAGATTATGGACATTATTTTAGTAGTCGTATGTTAGGATCGAACTCGAGATCACGGAATTGCACACTTTACGTATGAGAGTTAAAGTTTAATAATTAAATGTAAAAGTTTATATTTAATTATTTATTACACAAATATATATAACGACCGTTAGTATTTAACGGATAATGACTAACGACCGTTAGATGAATATAAGGAAAGAATGTGTATGATTAATTGGTAAGTCAAGAAGCATCCGGAAGCCTCCCTTGAGCCTTGAACCGATCGGCCAACCCAAAAGGAGGGCACCTCCTTTGTTTTCTTGAGCTCCAAGTTTCATACACTATATATACAAGACCAAGGGTTAAAGGTTTGTATCTCTTGTGCACACACACAAACCTTAAACTTGTTTCTCTCCTTGTCTTCTTGTAATCGATCAAACAAACACCCTTAAAGGGTTGATCGATTTTCTTTATTAAACAAAAGGTTTTGGTTTAATTTTGTGTTCTAAAAACTAGCATTACTTTAACTTGTTTTAGTACGTGTGTACAAGAACGTGATACAATCACACTATTGATTGTATCTTAGATTGAATAACAAAAAGGTAAGGGGTTATTCTTACAATCCACATAAACCCTAATTAGGGTTCATAAGTTGAAGATTGCTTTTAATTGATTCTTGTTCGGGCTAGAATCACAAAGGTGCGTTTACTATTTATTATTGATTAATTAATTACATGTTATATGATCTTCTTATAACGCTTCCGCATATGCTTACTTGATGTGTTTGGTTTATTTATATGATTGTCATGATATTATAATTCCAACAGTGGCATCATGGGCCGTTATAATATGTAATTAATTATGAAAACGCATAAAAATTGAATTTTGATTCGTTTAATTACATGTTTTTAGGGTTTTCATATTCCCGACCCTATTTTTTTTAGGTCGATTGACCTATTAGTTATTTAGGGTTTTTGGTTTTGATTTTAATATGATTAGAAACTCTAGGATGTCATGTTATTGGCTATGCGTTTTAGTAAACGATCTTGGTGCAATATGTTAATTGTTAAGCATAATCCATGAAAAGTGCATGTTTGCATGGATTTTATTGTATTTGAATTTAAACTGGTTTAAATTGGATATATGAATTAATTGTTAAGTTATATCGGAACATGTAAATTTATTAATAGATGTCGAATTGGGGAAGACTCCAATATTAAGTAATCAATTACGTGCTATGTGGTGTTTGTTTAGTTTTGGCTTACGCAATCGATTTATCGATGTATGTGGATCTTTTTCCTTTGAAGAAGAAAACCCTAATTGAATAAATGCGTTATACACCTAGATTGATTATTAATATGACTATTGAATCAAATTTGCATGTGGCTACATGATTATACATATTTAATTGTTATGTTATGTATATGTTTGTTTGATTGTTTTATTTTTTATTATATATTATTTGTTTTTGTTTATTATTATGTGAGACATGTTGATAAACGAAAAAGGGTAATTTTTTGAATAGAAAAATAATATGGACTAAATAAATGGTGAAATTGTTTTGGTTTTAAGAGTCAAAATTTCAAAGGTTTATTGATTGATGTTTTTGTACGTAATGGCTAACTAGACTCGACCGAAGTTTACACACTAAAAGATGGGTATAAGGTTGGTTTCGCATTAAATTGTGGCCTCAAAGAGACAACACACTGTCTTTCCGCTCGTTTGTGTGTAAAATAGACTTACCTAACAACCATTACATGTAGACTGTCATCTTAAGGGTGAATTGACCACAATTCCACAATGATTATCCGAAACACTAAGCCTTAAGGCTTATGCAAAAGTACGATATAAGTGGACGATAATTGTTGGTAATTATTCTTTAATTGGTGAACCCGATACCTCAATCAAAATTTTGCTATTTTACTCTTAGTAAATTGGTAATAAAATTGTTTTATAAAACCAATGTTATGAAGTTGTATGCATGCTTCTTCATACATTATTTTGATTACACGTCAAAATTAATACCCTTATAAAATTAAGTCGAATGCCATCTAATTAAGAACACTTGAAGTTGTAGTTTACGTCATGTGAGAGCTTGGCTAGATTGCAATGGAGAGGCAAATTTCATAATTTCATTGCTAGCAGATTAACTGATGTAATGGATTTATGAGTTTGCAGTTTTTAAGTTAGACGACTTAAATTGAGTAGGAAGTGAGAGCTTGGACTCAAGGCATTAAGATGGGGATGAAACATGCTTATATTACAAAGGTTTTGTGAATGTAAATCCCATAATGATCTAGGAATTGCAATATGATATTGGCAATTATTGTTCGACAATTACCTTGTTGAATACTATCACTACTAGCAGATCAACTGATGTAATGGTACTATGTCAATTTGGATCCTAGCTTTAAGAAAATACTATGGTTTATATGAATATATTTACCAATGGGTATTTTATTTTCTTAAAGATCTAATTATCGAAAATACTGAAATTGAATTTTGTAATTCGTTTTAATGTATTAATGCAACGTTAAAACCGTAAATGCACTTTGGGCTTTGGTAAATTTATCTCGTTCTGTTTTCAAACAAATGTTTGATTAAGAAATATTTACTTAAAAAAGACAAAAGGAGTCTCCTTTCTATGAAAGAAGAGTGCGATACAATCCTATTTCTTTTCATGAATGAAAAAGGATAATATGAATATTAGATATGTCTAAATTTTAATATAACTCATAGCAAATTTTTTAATAGTTAAGAAAATTGTGACTAATTTTCATAGGGATTTTATCATCCTCATTCAGTGATTAAATTCTTAATAACAAATATGATATTTGGTTAACTGAAAATTATGTATGACATTTTATGTGTTATTATAATTGGAAGCTAGACTAATTATCGCAAAATGTTTAAAAACAAACTAGTTGTTTTGACTATTTAAAAGGTGCTACATACATTGTAGGATGGTAGACCTATTAAGGAAGAGATTGCATGCCAATTTTTTAAGTTAATAGCATTTGGTGGATAGTCCATCATTTACAAAGTAGGATACACTCTTTAATGCATAAGTAATTGTTACGTATGGACATTCAAAGGTGTAGGAAAGTTAAAAGCGCACTATTTTCTTTCACTGGATATGAAACATTTACAATGTTGTCAAATTCAGTGGGAGTATTGTATACTTATTACTGAATAAGGAATTATTGTAATGATCTTTAATTCAGTGGGAGTTACAAGCTTTGACATCTTGGTAGCTAAAGATAATTACTTTCCTAGTATAGACACTCATACTTTTAAAGATAGTCTTGTACGTTTCCTTACTAGACATTGTTGTTCTATAACTACTTGTTATGCTAAAATCTATGACACAATCATATTGGTCACATAAACAAATGCATGGCGCGTTGTTTATCAACTATATGAGGTTGTTCCATGCACAAGTGGGAGAAATGTTATCTTTAATGTGTGCAAGAAACAACTCATAAAGATATGATTTAATGGATTCTCTTGACTACAAGGTAAGAGAATAATATTCTAATATGAATTATACTAATCTAATTCAAGAAACACTTGGTGTTATAATTTATGTTATGTGATAGCTTAGCTAGATTGCAACAACAAGGTGAACTTCATATTAACATTACTAGCAGATCAACTGATGTAATGGAACTATGAGAATTTGCATTTTCTAAATTAGATACCTATTAGAATATGTGTCAATATGATATCAAGACTACTTTAATTAGTATATTTATGAATTCATGAAATGACATAAATTAATTAAGTAATCTAATGCCGCTTCAATCTGAATATTTATGTGTCCTTGGAATGACATAAATAAATAAAGAAATAATGTTATTTACATTATTGTGAAGTAATAAATTAACTTGAAATTACTATTGAAACCAAGAGATGGTGTTCATAATTACTTTAGTTAAACATGTTTATGTTTCATTGATATAAACATAAAGTCTTTTAATTGTTACAAGACTTATAATAAAGTAAGACGTTATCTTGTTATGTTTTTTTAATTAAAATATATATATGAAGTAATTGAATTATTAAATGACTTATAACGTATAATGGGATTATAACAGTTTATGTTTTATTGAAAAGACATGGACATGAAGTGACTTTGTAAAAAGTACTTGTGTTATAAAGCATGTAATTGGCTTGAAAAATATTATTATACCATTAAAATGACATAGTTGGTAAATAGACAAGTCAAAAGAAATATGGTTATCTTAAATATTGTTAGATTGTCTTACAATACTAATCTTAATGAAATGCCAAATGTTTATGGTATGTTCGGAAAATCAAACTCTTGTTATATTGTTTGATTAAAGATAACTATGATTGCTTTTCTTCCAAAAGTTATCAAGGTTAGAATATTGAGTATGGCTTGGACATATTTAATAAAACTCCAATCTAGAAGATTAATAAGACATCATCATATGATGGAATGTGATGAATGTGATGAATCACATTAAGTCTTAAATTGAAGTTCCAAATTTTGTTTAACTGCTTATGAAGAGGTTATTAACAAAGTAAAGTCAGGAACTGTCAATATGTATTTGTAATATCCCAAAAGAGAACATTGTATTGTTGCTTTATTTGCTAAGTATTTAAAGATAGTCTTTAAATTACTAAAAGCAAGTGAGAGTTTTGATCTTTAAAAGATAAAATTACAAGATACATAATCTTCTAAAATATACTAGTAAATATCATGATAAAGTTTGACATTTGAATGTTAAATCTTAAGATGATAATAAAGTTTGATATTTAAATGTTAAATCTCAAGATGATGGAATTATCATTCATAGAATAGCAATATATCTCAGATATTTGATTAATATACTGAGGGCTATGATTTACAGGATTATTGTAAACCTGATAATCATTATGATACATTACCAAATATGAAATTGGGTAAAGTATACATGATATGAATGATTAAGATGCTGTCCATAAAGATAATCAATTTTGAGAAACTTGTTTTATCTTAATAGTTAGACTAAAAAAAATGAAGATGAGTTTCTTCAAAGATAAGGTAACCTTTGTGGTTTAAATCTTTGTATCGAAATCATATGGACAATATTGTGCACGTATTTAATGCATGTTTTATGACAAGATTATTAATCACACTTAAGCAATTAACTGTGATTGAATATTCTTTTCTAAATACATTATATATATAAAGATTATGATTGTCATATTTATGAAATTGACAATGGAATATCAAAACTTTTCTTGAGTGATTACTTGAGCGAGGACGGATAAGCAATCAAAAGGAGTTTATGAATTCAAATAAATATTTGGAAGTGTACAAAGTGCAATAATCCATGGATGGATAAATGCATGCTTTTAGAAGATTACTCTTATGTTTAATTATTAAATCCATGTTTTGATTTATAATTGAAATAAGATAATTTCTAAGTATTCCTAAAAGCTAGTGGGAGTATTATGTTTAATTTCTAAATCATATATGTTGTAAAACATATAAAAAGTAATATTTCATATAAGTTAAAAGTTAAGTCTTAGTTTGGAATGAAACTTTACTTGAAAGATTTAGAAAATAAGACGACATACAACCTTGGAATGAATGTTTGTTGTTGAAACATGTGCAGTAAATGAATCTAATATAACATGATATATTATTTAGAAAGTCTAAATAGATATGTATGACATGAATAAAATCTAAGTATGACTCAATGATTTTTCATGAACATCATGTTTTGTTGTATCATGCTTGATTACAAGATGATTTGACAATATTAATATCTAATTAAAAGTTATTAGATAACTTGTGTATTATTCTAAAAAGAATATGTTTGATTATAGAATCACATCCTAAATCTGAAACAGCTTCCAAATTCTATAGATGAACAATTTGTCAATTGTTGTGCATATTGTCATAGCCAACAAAAGGTTTGAAGGGCATCAAACATTACACTATAGATATTAATGTTTACGGAAGGTTTTAAAAGTATATTGTTGTTTGCATACAATAATGCTAATGAAATTGAGATGACACTCAATACTAGTTATGGTAAGGATTTCATCCTTGGCCATATGTACTATTAGTGCTTAATAAAAGCATAGTTGCATTATACATTAAGAGAATAAGAATACTTTAAACTTTAAAATATTTGGAAGTTTGATTTTCATAAATTGGTGGTTAAGGATGTCACACATTTTATGAAATATTATATGGCATTATCAAAATAGTTGAGTATGCATATACAAGAACTTCAATAGTTGAATTCTTGAAATAAGTATTCTTAAAATTCCGATAGATCAAAGTTGGATGATTTATGCCTTGTCAATAAGTATGAATGTCATTACTTGAGACATAATTCATCAAAAAGAGTTATCATGCATTGATCTATTTAGTATTTCGATAAGGGATGTTAAATAATTATTATAATAAATTTAAATACATGGTATGTTTAATTTATAATATATTGTGTCCTGTTTTGCATGTTTAAATCCATGAATAAGGGTTATTCTAAATTGTCCATTGTCAGTTAATAATATAGGAATATTATAAAATCAAGACAAATCTGAAGGTTGGTATAATATACTCAAGTATATTGATGCGTAGTCATGACATTTCAGATGATATTCAATGATACCGAATATAGGACTTATCCCAACTACATGATGTTACTTTATGGATCTTATCATTAAGTAAATCATGAGAAGTTATCCTCAGACTTGAGATGCAAGATAAGTGTCATGAATGTAGTACATTTTTGTGGAACAACTTAACGCTATACGTAACTGGTAGTCATAAGGGTTGTTTTCAGAAATGTTACAAAGTTTGTGGGTTTTGCTTGTAGTCAAGATAGAATTTGTTCCTTCAAAATTTTTTTGAAGTTTAATACTGCTGGGCCACTCGTAGGGTTGGTAAGATGTATGTGTGGCCGCACCCAAGATCTCCCCTGAATATGTTTAGAAGATTTGGTAATCTTAATCAATCACAAACAACGAGAAACAGAATGGTTAATTAAGGAATGACTTTAATCCATATCCTTATTAACGTAGTATTAGAAACAAAAGGATAATAATAATGAGAAATCATTAAAAGGTTTTTCCAGGAGCCTTACTCGAGTTGTACTAGAGGCATCGAAGTGTTGCTAGACGCTAAGCGATGTGATTACACTATTAAAATATGTCCAAATGGTAGCTGTTAGATTATGGACATTATTTTAGTAGTCGTATGTTAGGATCGAACTCGAGATCACGGGATTGCACACTTTACGTATGAGAGTTAAAGTTTAATAATTAAATGTAAAAGTTTATATTTAATTATTTATTACACAAATATATATAACGACCGTTAGTATTTAACGGATAATGACTAACGACCGTTAGACGAATATAAGGAAAGAATGTGTATGATTAATTGGTAAGTCAAGAAGCATCCGGAAGCCTCCCTTGGGCCTTGAGCTGATCGGCCAATCCAAAAGGAGGGCACCTCCTTTGTTTTCTTGAGCTCCAAGTTTCATACACTATATATACAAGACTAAGGGTTAAAGGTTTGTATCTCTTGTGCACACACACAAACCCTAAACTTGTTTTTCTCTCCTTGTCTTCTTGTAGTCGATCAAACAAACACCCTTAAAGGGTTGATCGATTTTCTTTATTAAACAAAAGGTTTTGGTTTAATTTTATGTTCTAAAAACTAGCATTACTTTAACTTGTTTTATTACGTGTGTACAAGAACGTGATACAATCACACTATTGATTGTATCTTGGATTGAATAACAAAAAGGTAAGGGTTATTCTTACAATCCACATAAACTCTAATTAGGGTTCATAAGTTGAAGATTGCTTTTAATTGATTCTTGTTCGGGCTAGAATCACAAATGTGCGTTTACTATTTATTATTGATTAATTAATTACATGTTATATGATCTTCTTATAACGCTTCCGCATATGCTTACTTGATGTGTTTGGTTTATTTATATGATTGTCATGATATTATAATTCCAACACCATGTCCTGTAGTTCTCAACACCCCTCAAAATGATATAACTTTTTGGAAGAAGCTAATTTATCAAAGCATTTTGAGATGATCTAGGCCAGTTGGAGATCAAATTCCTTGAATTCATCAAACAGAGATTAAATTACAAATGAAGCAATATACCAAAAACAACATTATTGAAATGAAGATGCCCAATCTAAAGTAGTTTGGACATGTTTATAAGTATATAAGCTACAAACAAGGTTCCCTAGTGTGTGCGCGCGGGCACGCACTTAGTACTAGTGACAATAATAAACGTAAAAAAAGCTCTCTTTGCAATGCAGAATATACCTAAACAGCTTTTTGTTTTTCTTTTCTTTAGCATAACATACTAATGGGGTTTCTATACTAACAAGTGACAACTGCACCATGATTGTCAATCAATAATAAGATCCGAAAAAACCACAAGTAAGGATGATGAAATTTCATTCGCTAATTCATATCTAAGTCTACTTCAACAATGATTTTTTTGTAAAATATTTACATGTTATAGCCAAAAAGCAAATGTAGCCATTTTCTTGTTTACATAATGATTGGTTATACCAGTGCATGGATATTTATCGAAAAGCTACAATATTAACTATGATTTGGATGATTGGGAAGTAAAAGACATGAATAGAGAGTATATCATATTGCTGGAAGAATATTTAGCTATGGTTTGACTAGATGGTGAAAGGAAACAAGCAAATAATGATAGAGAATATAATCAGTTTATTTATCATCTGTTTAATCTTTAACAAGCCTAAGTGACACTCATACGCTCTCTGCAATGTTTCTTTCAAACGGATCGTATGATTTAATTTACAACGATAATACCATATTAGACAAGCAATTTGTCACAAACCACTAACTTCCCCTTAGGTTAGAATACCTTACTAACTTAGATTAGGCCCTTACTAGCACCCTAGGATTAGAAATGCCTTACTAACTTAACTTAGGCCCTTATTAGAGCACACTAGGATTAGAAATGCCTATAGGATTTTCCCGAGTTAAATTTTTGCTTTAATATATCATTATAACCTAACTAACCCTCAGACAAGCTCACGTATCCACCTATGCCAACCACTAATATGTTTACTTGATGTAAACATCCAGGTATGTCAAGTCTAGGTAATAAACATATTTTCACTAAGAAAACTAGTACTATACTACCCTATACTTGCTAGAAAACCCTAAATGCACCTACGTGTTTACAATTAGCTTTAAAACCCTAACTGCCTATCTGAACTTACATGCAAAGTGCTTAGGAGTTAGATATAAGTTAGAATAGATACCTTAGGATATATTAGAACTCTTAGGATATAGTAAAACCCTTAGAAACTTAGGTATAAGTCATATAAGCACAAAACCTTAATTAGGTCATAACTTCCCGAAACTAGGTTAAAACTTTATCATAGGCTACCATCACTTAGTATAAGCTACTAATAGTTACTAAACATCATTAGGACCTTAATTAAGATGCCAAAACATAGATAAAACCCTAAACACTTATAAAACAAAACTAGATTAAAACTTGACCTAAACACCTAAACTATACTACTTAAACACCTTAATATGAACAAGCTACCACCCTAGCACCTTAATATACCTAAGATAGCACCCTAGCACCTCCAAGCACCCAAGCAAGGAGGTGCATCACCTCCTTGTCATCACCTTAGCTCGAACCGCCTTTCATAGCTTCATACCACCACAACCGGCCTGCTCAGCCCCCTAGCTACCACCATAGGCCGTCCTTGTCACCTTCTAGCCTCACCACATCACCCCATTGCCATGCTTGCTCAGCCACCCTGCTCGACACCTAGGCAGCCGTTTTCCCCCCCAAACCGCCTCTATGCACCCTATAAATACCCTCCCCTCCCCTCATTTCTTCTCCACACCTCTCCCCTTCCTCTCTACCTCACATTTCTGTGTTACTAAGTCCTTAGAAGCAATAGGAAGCAAGTAGCTAGGGCTTGGTTTGGTTGTGTTTTGAAGTCGTGTGAGCCAAAAGAAACCCTAGAAACCTTAGATCCTTAGTTCAGCCCTCCCCCGACCTAGGTAACCCTTAATTTATGTCCAATCAGTCTTAGAATAGGTTTAGATACTTAGTACATGCTTTAGATAGTTAGTAGATTGCCATGCATGCATGTTTACTCTCGTTACCATAGTTTTAGGTCGAATTGCATGTTTACGTGTTATATAGCTTTCCTACTTGATATAACTTGCATTATGTGACTTACTTGAACTTATATGAGTTAGATATAAGCTTAGAAACTAGATTGCCATGCTAGAATTAGAATTATATGCATTTAGGACTAGTTTTGCAAATTATTACATGCATAGGGGTATATATTATAAATTCCTGAAACTGTAAAATCTAGGGACTGTTTTTGACATTTCCTAGAAGATATTAGTGTAAGGACTAAATTTGCAATATATTAAACCTTGAAATAAACTAATAAAACAAATATAAAACTAAAAGGACTAAAACTACAAATAGCGTAAATATAAGGGTAGATAGGGTAAATAATAGAATAGTATAACTTAGGAACTATATGTGTTATTTCTTTAAAATATGATAGTTTAGGGACTAAATATGCAATAGTTAGAAAGTTATATGGCTATTTGTTATAAGTTTAGGGTAGAAAACGTAAATATATATAAATAAAGGGTAAAAATGGACTATTTTCATAAAATATAAAAACCTATTTAAGTTAGAAGCATAACACAATACTAGGGAGCTTCATGCGAGGAGTACTATGTGGATCTTTCGTTTTGACGAGTTTGTTGGGTTTACGAATTAAAGTGCCCTGACTCCTCGATCGATTATTGCATATACTTCTTAGATATGATGGCCTGAACAGTGTTATGTTAAAACTAAACCCTAATAACAACATAACTCATTAATAGGGAACTTTGTGTGAGGAGTATTAACTTTTGAATTATGATGGCTCGAACGGTATTATGCTGATCACATAATACAATAGTAGGGAGCTTGTTAGGTCACCATATTGATTTCACACAAACAAGAATGAGATAGATATAAGGATGGGATGAATATTTGAATAAGAGAATGATAAGAGCAAGAGTTTCCTTATGATTTCAAATAAACAACCAACTTTTACAATAGCCTAAGACTTCTATTTATAGGTGAGGAGCTAGGGCAACACTCCTAGTCCTCCCTACATGGATTTCGTATGGGCTTTAAGGCCCATGGACTCAATAGCTTAAGCCTTGTAAACTAATAACATAACATAAATGAATGTAACAAGTAACTTAAGCAACCTATTATTACAAATGACCGAGACTTGATAAAATAGTAAAAACTATGATCCCAACAATCTCCCCCTAAGGGTCGGTCATCATGGTTGCTTGACGTCTTAGTCATTTCTTCATCTTTGACTTTCATAGCTTGAGACGTCTTTCAATAACAATGAGATAAGAATCATTCATCGTTCTTTGTGCTTTGTTCATTGTTGTTGTGATAGTGATCAAGTTATGAAGTTATCTGCCTTTCGTCACTTCCGTGTCTGTGGTGGTAGTCCGCCATTCCAACATGCTCATACATCTTTGAGTTCTGACTTATACATGCACGTAGTCCCTTTCTTTCACTTAAGATCTTTAGTCTTTAAACTTTGTAGATTCTTCTTTTTGGCGTAGAATCTTTCTTTGAACTTTGTGTTGCTTTGATCTTTGAGGGAGCTTTTGATGACTTCAAGATGCATGTATGAGCATGTGGAATCCGTCGCCATGGAGATGATGTAAACCTGCATGTAAACAGTTAGCAATAAAACATCCGGTACTTACAGATAAGGAATTAGAGATCGTCAACAGCATAGTGTGAAGACTCCTTCCAACCCTTATCAAGGCCGTTCCCATATCAGATACTCCCGAAGGAGCTTACAAGACCTACTAAGTAGCTCAATGACTGGGTGAGTCGCTGGGGATCACTCCACGACTGTAGACCGCTAAGAAACCACCGCAAACACTAAGCGTAACCCGCAAGGAGTTATCGAAGTGACCTGCTGTCAGGGCTGTTTGATGTTGACCCTGGCAGGATTTCCGTTCAGTCATTGAGAAATACTTATGTAAATTCTCTCATAAACATTCTCGGCAGATTGCTAAGATCTGTGAAGGACTCGATAATTTACAGCTAGTGTCCATTGATGTAGAACACCAGATGTAGAAATACTAAGTGTTCCTAAGAGATCTTTGATGTGTCTCATGGCTCTAGACTCGAAAAGTGCACACTTAGGTTTCCTATACGGAGACTAGGGAGGGGTCTCCTACTTCAATATCAACCATCTCTAAGAGATTAGTCGATAGATTACATCGGTTCCCCGTGAGAATGAAACAAGCTCTTTTAAGAGAACTTGAGTGGTTAAGAAGGTTTAGTGCATTGCGTCACTGGGTCCATGACGACTTTATCTTCAATACCGGTGTCGCCTTAGCAACAACCAGTAGCATATGAGTTGAACCCGGTGTCTGCCCTAAGGTTGAACATATGGAGGGCTATTTCTTTTCACCCTTTTCTTTACTTTTCTTTTTAATTCTTCAACTCCTTCTTTCCCTTTCATTCTTTTCTCCTTTTATCGTATCATACCTAAGGACTTCTAATTCTAACTATTGGTGATGTCCTTGGGTAGATCCCTCCGGCTCTGGCGGATCATAGGACTGAATTTCCTATCTTAATCACCTTATAACTCCAAAATTATCCGACAATAGCCAAGAAACCTTTGATTGAAAATCTCTCAAAGTTTTTGTGATAATCAAACATATTGTTTAACACTTTGAGAGTTTTGTGTTTACTTAGAAGGGCTCCCCCTTCACATGTGCTCATAAGTGTTTAAATAAATTTGCACATGCGGGAGGAACAAGCTCTTTTTGAATTGATCCACTTTCAGTGAACCTGACCGATTCGAGACACGCTTACATCACTAGTTAGACTAGCTTGAAGTTATTACCCGGCCTGGTCAAATCCACAGAAAGTTTCTCGAAATGGTACATTTCTACTTAGACAAATCCTTTTCGAGACACGCTTACGTGGCTAGTTAAAGAGTTCCATTGTCAGCTTTTAGGTGACAACTAGCTCTAGTAACTAACTTGATGTTATTACCCGTCGAGGATAAGTCTTTTCGAGATTACTAACTTTTATGTTTCGTCAATTCTTGGGTCAATTCTGAGTCTAGTTCGCATGAGATTTGACATTAAACAACTTTGAACATTCATATTTTAATCACATTCACTTTTTCTCCCCCTCAAAAATAGCATATGAGATGTTGTTTTTGTTAAACATTTGATTAAAATATGCTTTTTGAGTCTTATGGGGAGATATCAACAAGAACTTTTGGTTTTCAAACGATGAGTTTTTCAAGTGCTCCCCCTCAACAAGTGAATACTCATTGAGGTGAAATACTTGTCTTTTGAGCAGAATTATGAAAATCAAAAAATGTTTGATTAATTCTACTCAAAAGTAAGAAGCCTTCGCTCCTTATATAAGGATTGAAGCACTGATGCGTACCTCAGGGTCCTTTTATTACAAGTTTGGGTTGTACACTGTTATATGTGCACAAGCCATTATGAAAATAATTCAATCAAATGAGACAATTGATATTGAAAAGTGAATAACCAAATGTACCAAGTTAATCTTCGTCAGGAAGTGGAGCATCAAAGTCTGTGAACTTAGGTTCTGGTCTTTCGAAGTTTCTGATAGGAAACGATGGTCTGACACCGATATAGCTTTCCAGTCGTCTGATCTGTTCCCGTCGAAATAACCTTTCTTCAATCTTTAAGACAAAGTTACGAACTTGTCTTCTTGAGCTGGATTTCCATCTAGGTTGTTCCCCCTTTGCTATCTTTCGGCGATCATCATTCAACCTTTTGACAAGCCCATCATGAACGGATTTGAGTGTAACATCACAGAATTTGTGTACCTCATCGAACCTCATGAAGCTTTGTAGCTTTTTGCTGTTGATGTAGGTGAAACCAAAAGGTTCTTGGTTGAGAGTAAACTGTGGCATTTGATAGATTCCATCAAATGTGAATTGCGGCTTTGTCAAATTGATCTTCTGTTGGTAACTTTCCACTCCAAGCTGAAGATCTTCCACTCTTTCTTGAACTATCAATCGTCGGATGTATAGAAGTAGTGATGCCATGAAGTTGTATTGTACTTCTCTATCGAATCCACGCATTCTTCCTTGAACCTTTTCGAGATACATGTCTTCGATGTCATTGAGATTAAGGTCTGGAAAGTCTGCTGCGGAGAACTTATACTTCTTTTCATCTTGTCGTTTAACAACAATTTCACGCATGAATATGTAGTTAAATCGTTGTGACTCTTGAATCTCCAAGATAGCGATGATCTTAGATTTCTGCTTCACATTTTCCAATGATTTCTCTCCTAATCTGCAGGTATAACCGAGACGACGACGTTCTGGCCAGTGTTGAATTCCGTGTAGAGCATCTCTGTCGTAAGCTACGATGGAGTTGCTGAAAATTCGAGTGGTCTCTTCAATGGCAGGAATTTCATATCTTGCGGCTGGTACTGAGATATTGAGTGAGGAAGCATATTTCGTCTTGGATGTCTCTTGGTTGAGTTGGATGTTACGAAGATCTTTGTTGAAGAAGAAGCTGTAAGGTATCTTGGGTTTGTTTGGAAATCCTTTCAAAGGTAATGGTTTAGTCCATTCAGTGAAGTAAGGCTTTTCATGGTTTTTGGAACTGAGATCGATATTCACTTCAGGATTTAGCCAGTCAAAATCGGAGGACATTACACTAGCTATATTCTGCATGTGATATTCGTATTCAACTTTGTTTCCGGATCTGGACTTAAGGAATTCTTGTGCATCCCTATTGATTCTTCTAAGCTCCGTCTTTGTGAGTTTGTTGATATGAAGATCCTTCATTATGACTTGGGTGAACTGTAGAGTGTTACCAGGAAGGGGTTCTTCTTCTTCGAGAGGAGGTTGAGCTTGAACCATTTCTGTCAACCAATCATTCTGAGGAGTGTCATCATTGTCGAGCCATGAATGACGTCTTTTCTTCTTTGATTTCTTGGACTTAGATGTAGCATCTTTGTCTTTAGCCTTGGATGGTGACGATGGTCCAGCATGAGAATCGTGAATAGGTGAAGCACGGTAATCGGTGTTAGGTTGACCTTGGTAGTCATCAGTAGTTTCCATGAAAGTATCATGTTCTTCAGTTGGACCTTGACCGGTAGCAGAGGGGTGTTGTTGATTTCCAGGAGAAGTGGAGTCCTTTCGTGGTTGTAGAGAAGATGAGAGACCGGTTGCAGACTTAGGTTTCTTGCTTTTTGAGTTTGGGTCAGGGTCGTCATCTTTTCTTGACCTTTTCAGGGTTCCAGCTGCATCTTTGCATGACTCTTTGGATATGTAAGCCGCCATAGCATCAACAAGTGCTTTTTCTTCAGTAGTCTGTGTGGTTTTGGAGGCAACATTGTCGAAGAGTTTAGCAAGCATTTCATTGAAGGATAATTCAGGAGCTGCAGTAGAAGCTTTTGCAGTGTGAAGCGTGAATGGTGTTGTTGACAACATTTTTCTAACGACACTTCTGATTCTGTGATCTAAGTTGTCCTTGATTGGTTCAAGAAGGTTTGCTACTTCAGGAGTGATCATCTCAACTAGATTTTGAGTGAGAAAGTCTTGTGTGACAGTCCTTATAAATCCTGTGTAATCAGAGTTCAAGAACTTATCGATCAGCTGCTTTGACTCCTGAAAATCTTCAACTTGTTTGGTAAGACCGGTAACCATGTTGGTAAGTTTGTTGACTTGTTCCTGAAGATCAACTGGTTGTTTCGATTCATTGATTGAATGCTGCTTTGATGCGGTTTCGGAAGGTGTGGGAGATGAATGCTCAGGTGATGATTCGGATGATGACTCGTTGTGAGAGTTTTAAGAAGAAGCAGGAGGAGTCGGATCCTTTGGTGGAGAGTCTTGAGGAGGTGGAGGTTGTGCTGAGGAAGTCTGCTGAGAAGATGACTTAAGAAATATGTTGGTGTCGAACGCGTTCTTCTCTTTGTTTTCTTTTCTTCGACGTTCCTCTGCTTCCTCTGCTTCTCGTATAAGAAACTCTGGAGTAATGAGGTATTCATGTTCCTGATCTGTAGCAATATTCTCTTGTCCGCCAACATTCTCCTCTACATTAGCAGTCTCAGTCATATTGACATCTCCTGTATCGTCTGTATCTTTAACGGTGTCATCAGGCTGTGGAGCTGATTCTAACGTAGTGGACACAACGGGAGGAATCATGCTGCTTGTAGCTCTTTCATGTTCTGACTGATCGATAGGTGGTGGTGTTGGAGGTTGAGACATAAGTCGGCTTTCGAAAACTGCTTTCCTTTATTCTTTATGAAGTTGCTTTTCTTCAGCTCGGGTGTCAACAACTATACTTTTCAGTTTGCGTTTATCGACCAACTGTTCAACGATAGGTTCATCTTCATCATCATCATTAGGCTCATAAATAGTGATCCCTTTCCTTTTTCTTGTCTCTTCTTCATAAGTTTCTAGACTTTGTTGTATAGCAATCTCTGTTGCAGGAAATCCTTCTTCAGGTGCTCTTACTCTCAGTTCATAGTCTGGTTCTTCTTCTTCAGATTCCGTGTCGAACTCAGATTCGCTGTTAGAAGGTGGAGGTGTAGGTTCATCTCGAAGAATGTACTCTGGATGTACCTTCTTCTTTGGCTTGGTTGCAGGCTTAGGTTTGGATGTTGGTTTAGGTTTGGCGGAAGTCTTGGATTTAGCTGATGGTTTTGTCTTGGGAGCAGCCTTAGACTTAGTCTGTGGTGAGCCAGTGGTGCTTGTAGTGCTCCCAGACTTCACACCTCCTTTGCTTCGAGTCTGTATAGTAGCTTCTTCCTGTACCCCTTTGTAAGCATTATCATACAATTTGTAGTTCAGACTTTTCTTGATTTTGTCATCAAGAAGGTATTCGGGAAGCCTCATTCCTTTGATCTTGGTAGAGGAAGTGGTCGTCTTGATGGATGAAGTGGTGAAGTCGTCCTCAAAGAGGTGCTTTGGCTCATTAGGATCTGCCATCCTCTTGATAAATTCTGGTGTGTCTTTGCAGAAATGTTCTATGAGAAGCTTGGTGAATCTTGTGAACGGGATCATAGTCTTTACACGTTCGGTTTGAATGCTGTAGACTATATCGTTCATGATTGGAACTGCAAAGTCAATAGGTGTCAAAGTCACCATTCCCCAAAATGTTTGCAAATGTTCAAGCCTAGGATGTTCATGACCACTTTTTCTTCCTGATATCGATCTTACAACCAACAGACAGAATGTTCTCCAAGGCTGAGGGATATTCTTGGCATTGAATCGGGAATGATTGACTAGAGGTACGTCGTCATCAACATCATATCCTAACTCAACAAAGAAGTCAAGAAGGTCCAGTTCAGGTAGTATTGGAGCAAATTCGTTGTCAGTTTGAGGAAGGAGAAGGACTGTACGAAGAACGTCGTGATCTATAGTGTAGACTTGGCGATCCAATGTAACAGTGAAAGACTCATCATCCAAATTTGCCTTAGCCGTAAGCCATAATTGATGAAGGTAGAACAGAGGAACTGAAGTAGAACAGATGAGCAGATGTTTGCATGGATGTGCAAGTAGAATATCTTTGACAATCCTGCACGAGTTCTCAGTAATTCTCAATTTGTCGAAATCGACTCGTGGATTGTTGTTGCCAATTGTAACATTGTAGTTTTCGGGAGTGATGTCATCCATGGTGAGTAATGGAAGAGCTTGTTCAGGGACGTTCTCGTTGTGTTCAGCCATGTTATTCTGAAAAGCATGATCATAAACAAAACATCGAGATTTGTTACGAGTTAGCACGGTTGCAATGTTTGATTATGAATAAGCATTTAGAATTATGTAATCACGTATGGTTCAATAATAGCATGTGAGCTTAGAAATACATAGGCACAAGGACTAAATCATAACACATCATATTATACATGACTGGAATCCATAATCACATTGTCACTTAAAACACGTTTTCGAAATTACATAATCACAGAGTTTTCGAAATGTTACAATTGAAGTACAAGATATAACATAGTTAGTAATTTCGAAAATAATGCAATTCTGACCAATTTTTCGCAAACCTAGTCACAAATGCCAATGATTTCGAAAGACAGTCATAAAGTAACAATTTTTTTCGCAATCCTGTATAATAAGTATTTTCGAAAAAACTTCAAGTGCGATCTCGATAAAAAAATTTATCGAGAACAGACCACTAGAAAGAAAATTTCGAGAATACATGTTATAAGGGATTTCGAAAAATTTGCAATTATGAGGATTTCGAAAAGTATGGCACTGGTTGAGATAATTTCGCAAACACACAAATATTTTCGAGAAGATGACGAAATGAGCATTTTCGAGAAAAATACAACATTTTGAAATTTCTCGAAAAACTTGTGATTGCGAAATTCTTCAGACATGATTGCGAAAGAGATTTTCTCGAAAATTCTTATACAATAATTTCGAAATAATGCCCACGTACGTTTCTTAGTGATACAATGTATTCCAAGTGATGAGACCTGTTGTAGAACATGTTATGCAATGATTAGGATCAGTCTATCCATTCGAATAAGGTGATTTCGAAAATGTATCAAGAACATGTTCTCGATAAAAATCAAAATTGTGAATCAAATGAGGATAAGAAGTTCTCGTACATCACAAGCATATAATAGAAGCATATTAGCACACCAAGTAAGCTCACATGAACACACAACGAGAGAACCCACAAAGAACGAAGTCCTAAGTTATCGAGAATCATGCATACTAGGAAGTAAATCTAATTAATAAGCATAACCATGATACTCATACACAAAATATCATATCCCACCAAGAAAAACACAAAAACAAACAACAACTCAAGAAAACCCAATTCGTATCAAACCCTAGGTTTCAAAATTCACACAATCGTGTGTTAAACTAAGATTAAACGTGATAGAGAGGATGGAAACATATTATAGCACAAAACCCCTATCATTAATTAACCTTCTAAACACGAATTGCATGATCCCGAAATTATATAAACCCTAACTTTTAAATCGCAAATACGTGACATCAAGCCATTAACTTTGTGATTAATCAAAAACCCATGTTAGTAATCATCTAAGGATCATGTAGAAACTTACGGTTTGAATTTTGATAGCACGGATTGTTCGAATGAATTGTGGCCGTGGATTAAGGAGAAAGGGTTTAAGGGTTTATGGTTTTATGAGTTATAAAGAAAAGAAAAAAAAAAGAAACGGGGGGTGTTTGTTTGTGTTATTATAAAAGCTTTTGAATGTTGTCACTTTTGGTCCCCTAACTACAATAATTACAATACAAGTCCTAATGTTTAGAACTAAGTAAAGGCACAATGATGTAATGACTTACGATACCATATTGAGACAAAGAAATACGAGATATGAGTTATGAAATCCCGAAACAACGCATCAAAGATAATATGCAAGTATATCGATTTTGAAAAAAAAAAATTTATAAAAATTTAGGCAAGTCTCCCCCTCAACACTTGTAAAATGACAAGGTGCTGAAAAAGAGCGATATACTTGCAGGTTTTTTTTTTTTATTTTTTTTTTTTTATTTTTTTTATTTTTAAGAAAGAGATAAATATTTTTGTGTTTTTGGGGTTTAATAAAAATAAAGAAAAGTATTTATTTTACATAAATAGTAAAATAGTTGATGTTTGACATTTTACTTTTGTTTTAAAAACTTTTGTAAGTCAAATGGTGTCAAACATCGCATACCAATTTGGTGAACTAAACTTGCAAACCTTGATGGAGCTAAGGGTTTTGTAAGTAAGTCCGCTAATTGGTACTCAGTGCCCACAAAATATAACTCAACTGTACCCTTCTCGACATGCTCTTTGATGAAATGGTATTGGAGATCAATGTGTTTGGATTTGCAATGATGAACTGTGTTGCAGGAGATTGCAATGGCACTCTTAGAATCGCAGTAAATCGGAATCTTGTTGAATAAGTAGCCATAGTCTTTAAGTTGTGATCTCATCCAAATGACTTGAGCGCAACAAGCAGACATAGCTACGTATTCAGATTCGGTAGATGATAGTGATGTGCAATCCTGCTTCTTTGATTGCCAAGACACAAGTTTATCTCCAAGAAACTGTAAGCCACCTGATGTGCTTTTTCGCGAGTCTAAGCATCCTGCATGGTTAGCATCTGAAAAAGCTATTAGTTCAAAACCAGAATCCTTCGGATACCAGATCCCCAAATGGATGGTTCCCTTTATGTATCGAAGGATTCTTTTTGCCTCATTGAGGTGTTTTTCAGTTTGATTAGCCTGATAGCGAGAACACATAAACACAGCAAATACAATATCAGGTCTACTGGATGTGAGATACATGAGGGACCCAATAATACTTCGGTATTTGGTAGGGTCAACTGGAGTCCCATGTAAATCAGCATCTAGTTTAGTAGAGTTGGCCATCGGTGTATTCATAGTATCACTACTTTGCATACCATGTTTCTTTAAAATCTCAAGAGCATATTTGGACTGATTTAGAAAAATTCCACGGGGTGATTGATGAACTTGTAGTCCGAGAAAGAACGTAAGTTCACCCATCATGGACATTTCAAAGTTATCTGTCATTAATTTTGCAAAATCCATTGAGTAATTTTTGTTGGTCGAGGCAAAAATAATGTCATCGACATAAACTTGAACAATTAATAAGTCCATCCCGTAGGTTTTAGTAAACAATGTTGGATCCACCGAGCCTAGAGTAAAATCATTAGCCAATAGAAATTTAGAAAGCTTGTCATACCACGCCCTGGGGGATTGCTTAAGACCGTAGAGAGACTTTTTAAGCTTGTAGACATGATTGGGACGTTCTGGATCAACGAATCCTTCAGGTTGACTGACGTAAACTACTTCTCGGAGTTGACCGTTCAGAAAAGCCATTTTCACGTCCATTTGGTAAACAATCATATTCCGATGAGCAGCAAATGCTAAGAACATCCGCACAGCTTCAAGTCTAGCCACAGGAGCAAATGATTCTTCAAAATCGATACCTTCTTCTTGAGAATAACCTTTTGCTACCAAGCATGATTTGTTGCGTATGACTGTGCCTTCTGCATCCAGTTTGTTTTTCCAGATCCATTTTAAACCAATGACGATGATGCCTTCAGGTTTTTCAACCAATTCCCATACTTCTAATCTTTGGAAGGTTTCGAATTCTTCTTGCATAGACTCAATCCAGTTTTCATAAGTCATTGCTTCTTTGACATTTTTGGGTACGGTTTCACAAACTGTGAGTGCATAAATGCAAGTTTCACCGTCTGTGTGAAGGCGTTGTCTTGTCATGATAGGTGCATCTGGATGGCCAATAATTTGAACTAAGGGGTGTTCTCTAGTCCATTTGTGTGTCGAAGGATGAAGTTGATAAGTATCTCGCAAGTGAGCAGGACCCATGTTGCGTGTAGATGACTCAGCAATGTCGGGGACAGGTTGAGCATTTGCAAATGGATTAATGAATGGTTCTGGATCATGCTCTGCGGGTTGTGGAACTGATAAAGGTATGGAATCTCCAGCTGATTGTCGTAAGTTGGACCCGGTTTGTTTGGTTGTTGTAGGTGATATGACTGGAGGACCGTCTCTTCCAACAGAAGTTGTTGTTTGTTGAGGTGTATCAGGTACTTGATGTTGATCAAGGTTTGCAGCGGAATTTGGTGTGGCCTCAAGTGGACGGTTAATAGGCGTATCATCAAACAATGGAGCAAACAAGGTTTCCACTTCTTTACGAGAAAGTGACAATGGTTCAACCGAAGAGACCGAAAAATTAAGACGGTTGGTTGCGGGTCCTAAGCCGTGTTGCTCAGAAGCCATTTGAGTGAGTTCATCGAAATTAGCATGAATAGTTTCTTGAATTTCCCGAGTACGACGATTCCAGATCCGATAGCCTTTAGAATTTTCACAGTAACCTATGAATACTCCAATGTCAGCCTTTGCTTTAAGTTTACCTAGATCATCACGATCATTGACTGGGTAGCATAAAGCACCGAAGACATGAAAGTGACTGATGTTTGGTTTCCTTTTGTGAACAATCTGATATGGGGTTTTGTTGTGGCGTTTTGTGATCATGCAACGATTTTGAGTGTAACAGGCGGTTGAAACAGCTTCTGCCCATAAGTAATCTGGTAATTGAGTGTTGATTAACATCATTCGAGCAGCCTCCACTAACGTTCTGTTGCGTCTTTCGACAACTCCATTCTGTTCGGGTGTGCGTGGAATAGATGTTTGATGTTCAATTCCCACTTTCTCAAAATACGACCTTAGAGTCTGATTCTTAAATTTTGTGCCATTGTCAGTTCGAACAATTCTGACAGTGTTTCAAAGCTGAACTTGTATTTTGGTGAGAAAGGTGATGATCATTTGAGGAGCTTGATCTTTACTTCGAAGAAAATAAACCCAAGTCCAGCGAGAGTAATCATCCACAATTACTAGAATGTAGCGTTTACCGTTGATTGTTTGAACACGCATCGGACCACACAAATCCATATGAAGCAATTGTAAAACATGATTGGTACTGTGTTCAGGTTTTGAGGGAAAATGAGCACGAGTACTTTTTCCTTGTTCCCAGGCTGGACATAGATGATCTTTGGCATAACAGAATCTTGGAAAGCCTTCAACTAATTTGTGACGAGCGAGATCAATCATCGTTTTGAAATTCAAATGAGAAAGGCGTTTGTGCTATAACCAAGATTTAGTCGATTCAGCTTTGGATAGAAGACAAATTGGAGATGAAGCGATCATGTCTGACATTGAAATAGTATAAAGGTTAGTGCCACGTTTGCCAGACATCAAATCATTTTCTTGTAGATCACGAACAAAACAGGTTTTCTCGCGAAATGCTACTTCTAAATCTCCATCACAAAATTGACCGACTGAGAAGAGGTTGTGACCCAAGCCTTCAACATAATAAACTCTGCTAATTTCAATGTTCCCATGCATGTAGTCTCCGTAACCCATGATTAAAGCGTATTGATCGTTGCCGAATCTGACAGTTCCAATAAACTTTGAGACAAAGTTCTTTAACAGTTTGAGATTGCCTGTCATATGTCGGGTGCAACCGCTATCAACAATCTAGAGAACGATCTGAACCACCTGCATCAAAAGAAGACGACAGAGATGGAACAGAAGTAAGGGTGGAACCCGAAGAAATAGTGGGTTCCTGTTGGTTAGAAATGCAAATATTTGCCAATTTAGGAATCCATTTAAAATTTGGTTTGTATTGTAACCAACGTTGCCAATTCCAACTAGTTTTTGCTTTGTTCTTAGTGAATGCACTAGCTTTGGGCGGGTTCCTAGAATTGTTAATAGCTGCTTGTGGGTTGACTACAACATTATTAGAAACTGTAGTAGGCGTTTTTCTTAAGGTAGACTTAGAAGCATTAGTGGACCTAGAAGAAGAGCCGAATCTACGTTTCTTTTTGCGGTGTAAGAGATTATTAGCTACACATTTGGTATGATCACCAGATAACACACTTTTACGACAAAACACACAAGATGCATTAATATTCAGAACATTTGAAGGTTCAGCATTCGTTACATTAAGATTTGGATTACAATTTGCCAGATTAGAATCTAAATCTGATGCAACATTAGTTTTATTCGAGTTCCTAAGGTGGTCTTCTACTTCTTGCAATTCTAGTGTTCCACTTTTTTGTTGCGAGAGCCTACTCTTTTTAGTTTTCTTAACTCTTTTTGGCTTTGGGCTTCTAACGCTCTTAGGGGAAACTAGACCTGTGGAAGTAGAAGAGCTAACATTAGAACTCTTAATATGCTTACCCTTATCTGTTATGTCTATTTGAAACATTCCTGGTGCAATCACAGTGGTGTCAATGAACTTTCCTTTTTGAAGTAGCTTAATTTTCTCTTTCAAATCAATGATGATGTGTTTTTTGTCCTGAATATCAGACTCAAGTAAACCATTACAATAACGAATGTCATCGCGGTTTTGTTGCCATTCGGCGTTTTCAATTTTTAACTCCGCAATTTCATTTGTTAACTCTGCAATTACATTTTTACGTAGATGACATTTGTTTTTACGAGACGCATGTTTGGCACATAATTGCAATTCAGTTTCAATACTTTGAGCTTGACACCAATCAATCTTATGTTTAAGTTGACAAATTTCGTTTGAAAGTTTGTTTATCACATCATCACTGTTTTGACGCAATGTTTCATATTGATGTTTCAATGATTCATTTTGTGACCTCAACGAAACAAGTTCAGCACAGTACTCAGCAAATAATTCAGTATTGCTGGAAAAATGGAGTTCATTCATGAGAGAACTATGAAAATCAGCCTGAAGAAGTTGTTCCAAGAGTCGATCAGTATCTTCTTTCAAAAATCAGTTTTTGCTTTGTTGAACCAAAATTGCATTTTCATTAAGAGCGAAAATTTCTTTCATATCTTTAACTTCCTTTTGGAGTTCCTGTTCCCAACGAGTAGCACAATAACGCAAATTTTGAACTAAAGGCAGAATTTGTTTTTGAAAAATATCTCGCTTTTCCCGCTCGTAAGCTGATTGAAAAGTATGAACTGTAATTTCAGAATGTTGTTCAATGACGTTTTCCAACGTATCGATGCCTTTCATGAATGTTTGAAAATAGTCTAAAACTTTACAGCGTGTTGGTAATGGTGTCACATGACCAGAAGAAGGTAATGGACCATTTACTTGTGCCACGGGTTTGACAGGAGCTCCATTGGAAGATGAAACATAAGACTCAGTAACATACCATGATTTCTCAGGTATTTCTCTTGATGGAACAAAATATTTAGAAATGTGAGGAGCTTTTGAGTAATCATATGGTTTGCAAAATTCAACATGACTCATTTTTGATCGACTCTGCTCTTCAAGTTCGTATTCTTCCTCAGTATCATGTACAATAACACGCACAACATTGTTATCCATCAATTGGTCCATACTGTACAGCTTAGGATTTGTTTTGAACACAATGTGAAGAAAAGAGGATCTGTAATCGCCGAGGCCAAAACCTTTACCTGGTCTTGGTTTTAAAGAAAACTTTTGAATTGTTGTTACAGATTCCCCATGTTTATAAACGATGTTTTGAAAAGCTTTAATTTGAATTTCGAGAGCGATATTATCATCAAGTAGAGAGCTTTCTTTTTCACGTTTTTGCACTTTATGTTCATAAAATTCCTGTTTGCAAGTTATCACCTCTTTACGTGTTTTTGAAAGTTCCTGTTGGAGTTGAACAACTTGTTTTTGAAGATCATGTTTTTCATTTTCCAGTTTGGAAACGATTTTACCGTTTGACTCAACAATGTCATACATTTGCTTTTGAAGATTTTGTTCTTTGACATATGATTCTTGAAATGACTTTTCAAAGCTTTGTTCACGATGAACGACATATTGAAAACTTGAAAGCTGCGTTTTATAACATTCAATGTCCTTTTTTAACTTGGCATTTTCTTTCAAAACTTCAGTTTGCACGTCCGTTATGTGATTAGAAAGAAGTTGATTATTAAGTTGTATGGTCGTAACTGTAGAGTCAGGAGCTGGATCAGAAGGAGGTTCATGTTGTTCACTAAAGTCATTTTTGTCTTGCACAATAGGATCATCAAATGAGACGATAGTGTCATCATCAAATAGTTCATCCTCTTGAGAAGAGAAAAATGTTTTAGAAGGAACAACTTGCGCCTGATCTGATTCAGAAACATAGGGTGATGCATTAATATGTATGGAGCTTATGGTTAGGTCATTTACCTGAGACAAGCCATCAGTGGAGAACACTGGGCCTGAATCATTCAACTGATGTTCCTGCATGTTGGCCATAAGCATCACAGCTGCATTGGCTTCAAGATCTTCCATTTCATCATCATTGTAAGCATTAGCAAAGAAACTGTTCTCTTGAGCATTGAAAGTTCCTTCCTTTTCATCTTTGAGAGCCATAAGTAATGCCTGCTTGTGAAACTGACTACCTTTTCTTGGGTGAGGGCATGCAGTTGCAATATGACCTTTTTCGTTGCAGTTGTAGCACCATTTCGCATTCCCAGAGACTGTGTTGTTACTAGCAGCATTGTCATTACTTCGCTGAGGAGCACCTAAATTGTTTCTAAATCCCCCATTGTTGTTAACTCTTTGTCCATAGCCAGAATTTCCAGTATACCCACCTGAACGTCCTGAATTACGATTCTGAATCTCAACTCGACCATCTTGAATGACAGCTTGGTTTCTTGTATTTGATGAAGAAAGAAGACGGTTGTTGGTTTTGTTGGAGAATTTGCTAAAAGCACGAGCAACAAGAGCAAGTCCTTGATTCAATGTATTGACGTCATCATCATCATCTTCAAACTGATTAGAGTAATACATGCTATCATTGTTGTCATATGGAGCAAATTGATTAGAAGCGTGTTGAGAAGCAGGAGGATGCTGGTGACTAAAATACTTCTGTTCCTGATCATAAGTATGATTAGACAACGTCGGATGTGAAGCAGGAGTTTGAGCAACGAGTGCAAGGGGATTAGAGGTAGGTGGTGATATGTATCCTCCTCGAGCGAGTTTGTCTTTTTCAACTTCAGACTCATAGTGCTTGAGATAGTCGTACAACAATCCATATGGATCCCTGTGAAGATTCTTGGCTTGTCTCACAAATGTCACATACTTTTGCCACTCAGGACCTAGACTACTAACAAACTTTGTATTGACAGCGATTCTTGGAAGAGTTACATCATGTCTCTCTAAATCATTGACGACATTAGTGAAATGATGAAAGTAAGACTCAAGAGATTCCCCTGGTTCGATCACGATGTTAGTGTATTCCAAGTAAAGTTTAGATTCCATGTCTTCCTTGTTCAGTTGTGTGCCTTGCATCAGGAGATGGACGTGTTCCCACATAGCTTTTGCAGTTGTTTGAGCATCAACACTTCTGAATATGATATTTGGTATGCCTTGAAGTATGTAAGACATAGCAATTTCATCTGCTTCACGATGGTGTTTTTGTTCCTTAGTAAGTTGAGACTCAGGAACACGCACAGCAGTTGGAGCTACCGGAGGATCAGCCTGTAGGTCACCGCCAACGTAGTTAACAGGCCAAGGAAATGGTCCTTCAAGGATAACTTGTTTCATGTACTTACCATTGGGTTTCTTGAGCTCAATAAACCTTAAGAATCGACTTGCCCATTGAACATAATTACCCGGTGTTAGCATTGGTGGGGTGTCAGGAGAGCCTGCTTCGTGTCTGGATTGTTGAGTTGAAATGACTTCACACATCCTGTCAAACCAGTGAGTAGGTTTTGGTGGAAGTGGGCTTTTTTGTTGTGACATCGGATAAGATTGTTGTATTGGAACCATTTGTTGCATGAAGTTATGTTGTTGTGAGTAAACCGGTTGATGATAATATTGTGGTGATTGTTGATACTGTTGCTGTTGCTGATGTTGCTGATGATACTGTTGATACTGATGTTGCTGAGGATTGTTAAAGTTGTAATACGGTGGTTGAGACATTATGAAACACTTGTGTGAAAGGATGGATCTTGTAGAAGGTATAGTTTTGTCAAATCTCGAAAAGTATGCCCAAGTAGATGTTTTCGAAACTTTGTCACAGAACTTGAGATTGCGAAAACTTGACTTATGAGGTTTGCGAAAAAATTGTTGCTCAAGGATTTCGAAATATTAAGTTTTTGAAAGTATTGAGATTTCGAAATAAAGTTTCTCGAAAATAAGTGTAATTTCGAAAATCTTTAGATTTCGAGAACTAAGAAAAAGTTTCGAAAACCTTGTGATTTCAAAAAAATCAATTTCGCGAAACACACCAACTCACTTTCGAAATTATACAATTTCGAAAGTAAACCAAAAGTCGAAGTACTTTTCTTCCTTATACAAGAGAGAAAAGACTGAGTTCACGATCCGTAAGTCGAAAGAGAGCAAAATCACATGATTTCGA
This sequence comes from Artemisia argyi, assembly GCA_030686995.1. Classification (NCBI taxonomy): domain Eukaryota; kingdom Viridiplantae; phylum Streptophyta; class Magnoliopsida; order Asterales; family Asteraceae; genus Artemisia; species Artemisia argyi. The sequence continues at coordinate 111,941,166 of CM060699.1, forward strand.
AAATAAGGCAATGAAGGATTTCGAAAATTTGCAAAACTTTGTTTTTCAATGAAAGCAATCCAAAAACGAGTTTTTAGTGCAAGATTTTTGTACTTCAAGTTGTAAAATGATGAAATATTGAAGAAAGTTATAAACTTGACAATGATTTTCAAAAAATTTATAAGTTTTCGAAAAATAGTACAAGTTTGCAAATCGTAATTTTGAAGAAAAAATTGGTACTTTTGTGTTTGAAATGATTTGTAGCACAAATTTGTAAGCAAATATGTGATAAAAACCAAAAGAACAAACAAGAAAGTACAAGTTTTAATAAAAAAAACGACTAAAACAAAGTTTATGGATCGAATTTCAAATAGAAAGACAACTACACCTTCATATGGCGAATGATACCACTTGTTAGGTCACCATATTGATTTCACACAAACAAGAATGAGATAGATATAAGGATGGGATGAATATTTGAATAAGAGAATGATAAGAGCAAGAGTTTCCTTATGATTTCAAATAAACAACCAACTTTTACAATAGCCTAAGACTTCTATTTATAGGTGAGGAGCTAGGGCAACACTCCTAGTCCTCCCTACATGGATTTCGTATGGGCTTTAAGGCCCATGGACTCAATAGCTTAAGCCTTGTAAACTAATAACATAACATAAATGAAAGTAACTAGTAACTTAAGCAACCTATTATTACAAATGACCGAGACTTGATAAAATAGTAAAAACTATGATCCCAACAGAGCTTCATATAAGGAGTCATATACTTCTGAATTACAATGGCCCGAACAGTGTTATGTTATATATATATATATATATATATATATATATATATATATATATATATATATATATATATATATATATATATATATATATATATATATATATATATATATATATATATATATATATATATATAACGTAAATAGTAATTAGTTAAGAAAACCTAGACTAAGACTTGACATACGCACACCCACACTACCCCAGGATACGTGAGTAAGTTGTCTAAACCCCTACTTAAACTAGCTAGAGACTCAGGTGAGTTTTCATAGCCTCACACCCTTTTAAATGCTTTTTAAATTTTTTACAAACCCTGTGAGGGGGATACATGCTTTAAAACCAAATACAAGTCTTTGCTCTGGTTATTGAACGAGTAAACTAACAGCCATCATTACATAACCCAAAATTCATGAATCTAATCGTTTTGAAGGTTTTATCCAAATGAACGCGAATATAGTTGATAGATCTATTGGAGTTTGACAACTCCCGTTGGTATTAACACCCCACTAGGTGGTACCAATAAGTACTATATTTGAACCCACTGAAGGTTTAACTTTGGCAAGTTATCCTTCCCATCCCCTCATGGTTTGGTCTGCAGACCCTATGACCCGGATTGTTAACGTTTGGTTCATGAGCTTAGTGCAATATTCCTTATTTCTAAAACTAACCCTTTTCCACACAGAGTTTAAACTGAACTCTGTGGAACTTGTATTTACTCTTTACTTCTTAAACCTATGACTCTCACTCAACATACGTGTTGACTTTTAAGCATGTTATCTTTGGTAATTAAGCACTATAGGAACCCTGGCACAGAGAACCATTGGACATGAGGACGTCCAGGATAGTTATCATTCATCAATTTTGTATCATAAAACGTATCTTAGGGACCTCTCTTTTGGTAAAAGTATAACTTTTGCTGTAAAAACTCTGATGAATAAATGAATGATAACAACCTTTTTCAAAAACGTCTCTTTTCGAGTCATTTTCTATTATCTTGTCTTTGTTTCCATGAGTAATACCCCAAACACTTTATCCGCTGCGATCAGTGAAAAATGGGGGTGTTACAGATTGGCATCAGAGCCTTAGTTATAGAGAACAAAAGGATTTTCCTAAAACTATAACCACTTTTTCAAAAAGGGTCCTCCGTGCCAGAAGAATTCCCAACTACCTCTAGGTTAGAATCCCCAACTGCCTTTAGTTTAGAATCCCTAATTGCCTCTAGGTTAGAATCCCCAACTGCCTTTAGTTTAGAATCCCCAACTACCTTTAGGTTAGAATCCCTAATTTGCCCTTAGACTAACTTGCCTTTAGGTTAAAATCCCTAACTTGCCCTTATACTAACTTGCCTTTAGATTAGAACCCCCGAATTGCCTTTAGGATTAGATATCTCACTATTGCCCTTAGGATAGAATTCCCACTATTAGAATTGCCTTTAAAATGCATATTTAGGTTAGAATTATTCTAAAAGATTCCTTCGGGAATTACAGTTAGATATGTCATCCTTTAACAATCCTATCATTGTGTTGGATACCGATGAGACAGATACTTCATCCGATGGTGATGAGTATGCTCCGGCTACTCCTACTCACTCATGATAACGCTCAAAATTAACATATTTTTAGTCGCGTTACTGTTTGATTTATGAGTGAAAATTGGTCATATTTGTATACATTTGTTACTTAATCGTGGAAAAGTGTTTATACATGCAAATATAGCCAAACACAGGGAAAAGTGAACAAAAGATGAAGAATTGAAGTGAACATGCATTTTTAGAGAGTTTCAAGAAGATCAAAGAAGAGAGAAACGTTGCATGAACAAAAGGATTTGATAAAGACAAGTTTACTATACGAAATTATCAAAAAAATATCAAGTTCCAATGGACAAAGTCATGCCACGAAGAAAAATATTACATGCAACGTAAAACGACGAAGAAAAGACAAGAAATCATGTTCAGGCGAGATCCAACCGATCGGTTGCAACCCGCAACCGGATCGGCTGGAAAATTGACAGAATGACCAACCGATCGGATGGCTAGAAACCGATCGGTTGGTGGTGACTGAAGTTACAAGTTTTGCATTAATTGGCGAATTTACTCCCCATAATCATTTGTGGCTGATCATTGTTGCTTATTTACTGTGGAGGGACGTTTTTACTTGAAGCATAAGTGTGATTAAGCTATATAATGAGCACTTAGGACTTAGAGATACTTGTACCATCATTATCTAACTTAGTATTACACCAAATCTTGTTAGCTTATTTTATATTGCCTGAAAGTTTACTAAGTGTTGTAAAAACGTCCAGAACGTGTTGAGTTAAAGTCTCAAGCATTGGTTCGAGTGTGGAGTTGTTTACTTACTTTGGTGATCAATTGGAGGAGTGTGGTTGCTATAGTTCCAAAAAGTTTTCTCATTGTAATTTCAAGACTAGGTACACCTTGATACTTATAATGAACAATTGTTACTTTAAGTTTTATAAAAGTTTTCTTATTTACTTGTGTTTTATTATGATTGCTATAGAGTAATTTGTGATATACTTGTGTATATGATGTGATTGGTAAATGGAGTATTATCTTATGAAAAAGGTGATGCATGGAAACATATCTATTTTTATGAGTTTGTTGATTTAACATCTTTTCTTGCTTAATTTGTCGGTAACAACAATTTCTTGAAAAATAGGTCCGAAAGGATTTTCAACTTGTTTTTATTCCAAATTATTAATACACCAAATTAGTATGGAATAGGATGCTTGACAACCATCTTATTTACTTGTTAAAATAGATTTGAAACGATTTCATCACGAAAAAAGGACCGAAAGGATTCGTAAGAATTCATAAGAAAAGAATTGATTTTCTAAACAACCATGTGTTTATAGGATTGTCATACTAATTTGATATGTCCGAAAGGAGTCATTTAGGTGATAGAATTCTTAGTAGTAGTAAAAACATGACATACATCATGAATTGTATAACTACTCATTTTTAGTTGCGCATCATAACAAGTTTTACACCAAACTTCGTACTCAAATTGTTACGATACTCCTATTTACCAATCAAGGAATTATACATAAGTATATGTTTAGATTTTATTGAGTTTCTTTTAAATCAAGCTTTTACATAAATTTGGATTGACAACCCTTATTTATCAAACGTTTTTCTAATTACTAAAACTACCAAATCCCTTGGGACGATCTCGACTTACCCACCTTTATTATACCGGACGAGTATACTTGCTCGTATGTGCTAGATAATAATTGGATAATTCGTGTTTATAAATTTTAAAACTTGTACTAACAAAACGCACATCAAGTTTTTGGCGCCGTTGCCGGGGATTTGATTAATTTTCTTAGTTTTTTTTTAGTAATTAATTTGTTTGAACTTAGTTTTTAAAGTAAAAGTAAAAAAAATATATATATATATATAAAATAAAAAAAATTGGTTTTTTGACCAACCGAATCGGCTGGGTAACCAACCGATCGGTTGGTGATCACGGTAAAATTTATTGGATTCTCTTTTTAGTAATTAATTCTTACTTTTCTGTTTTTAGTTAATTAGTTTTAATGTTTTTATAGTTAATGTTAGTTTTTAATAGTTTTAAGTTGCAATTATTAGTCATTTTAATGTTTTAGAAGTTTTAATTTCAATTAATAATTTAGTAATTCTTAAAGACATCTTAATTAATGTTTTTATTGTTTTTAATCTTATAATTAAAATTTTTATTAGTTTTATAAAAAAAAAAAAAAAAATTAGTGTAAAAACTCCAACCGATTCGGTTGCGAGTTGATACCGATCGGTTGGAGGTGGTAATTTGTGCTAACCGATTCGGTTGGGTTAGAAACCGATCGGTTGGGCACCTCGGTAAATTTTTTGATATTTTTAATTTTTAGTTTATTTTCTATTCTTAGTGTTTTATTTAGTTAATTTACTTGTTCTTATTTAATATTAAGAGTTTATTTGATTATAACTAACCCTCATGCTAACGATTTGGATTTTTTTATGGTTATGTTATAGTTAGTAAGTGCTTAAGTTGAAATGGATAGTTTGAGCCAAATTTCTGCGTATTTGAAAGACTTGGAAGATATGTTCAAGGATTCCGGTGATTCCTTGGAAAAGTTGGAAAGTTTGTTGGAAAAAGCGAAGTTGGATTTGGAAGGAGAGGATGTTGTTTGTGACAATGTTTCTTATTTGCCACATGAAATGTGTTATTCAAAGAAGGAGACGGAGAGGAAAGTTGTTGTTTTCACTAGAGCACCACCTAAGAAATACGATGCTCCACACTTGAGGTATTCAACACCTTGTGCGGTGGAAGGAGTTAAAGCATGGGATGCGGAATTGAATATGGAATATGGAGACAATTACATTTCGGAAGAAATGCTTGACAAACTTGGCTTTGTTAGGCTTAATTATGGAAGTTATGGTAAGAAGGAAGTGAAGGGAGTTAAAGTGAATATTCATGGTCATATCTTTAAAGTTGATTTTGTTGTTTTGGAGTATACTAATGAAGATGAACCGGAAGTGATTTTTGGTAGAGATTTCTTAGTGAATACCAAGTGTAGTTTGGATTTTGCACTTGGGGAGTTGAAAATTAACATAAGTGATTTGGAAGAAGGGAAGAGTGTGAATGATATGCTTGTTGATGTTTGTGAAGGAATGGAAATGTTGAAGGAAGGAACGGATGAAGTTTGTAAGATGGGTAAAGCTAACCAAAACAAAACACCATTGAACAAATTAACCCAACCCTCCACCGAAAAAGAAAACAAATCATCATCATCATCATCATCCAAAACACCACCTAGTTCACCAAAAAGTACCAAACCTTTAACCAAAGAGCAAAAACAAGCCATTTTGGAGAATCTTGAAGCAAAGATTAGTGAATTGATGGAAAACAAACCGGTCATTGAAGTGTTGAGGAATTATATGGAGTATAGGAAGAAGCTAGATGGAGTTATGTTGGCAAAATCTAAGTTGGAGGATAATAGTTTTGATGAAGTAGAGGAGAGAAGGATAATTGAGAATGGGCTCCCAAAGAAAATGAATGATCCCGGAAATTTTGTTTTACCGGTTAAAATTAATGAGACAACTCCTTTATATGCATTAGCCGATACGGGTTCTAGTGTGAGTATTATGCCTTATCCATTGTATCATAAGTTAGGATTAAGAGACCCTACACCTAACAATTCTAAACTCACTATGGCGGATAATTCTAAGGCAAAAGCAATGGGAGAAGTAAGAAATGTAAGAGTTCAAATTGGTTATCAAGCATTCTTGGCGGATTTTCTTGTGTTGGATGTTGCGGTTGATAAGGAACTACCTTTGTTGTTAGGTAGACTATTTTTAAGAACTTGTGGAGCTATAATAGATATGGGAAAAGGTACCATGACAATTGATGATGGAGTTCTTAAGAATACTTACTATCCAAAGCCTAGAAGGGGTAGTAATGGAGATGATAATGATGAGGACCAAGAGGAGGATTACCTTGGTTGCTTTGAAGTAGGAAGGGATGAAGATGGTAGACCAAAGTTTGGTCCATGCACACCTAGTTTCTTTGATATTGAAGATGAAATGGAAAGAGCTCTAGCAATGGAGGCTTTTTTTAATCCTTTTAAAAATATTTTTGTGTTTAACAAGTTGACAGATTTTCTTGGATCTTTACCGGTCCAATTGAAGAATTTGGAATGGGGTTCCGAAGGACATAGCATTTACAAAAGAGAAGAAGGAGATGGTGATTGGCATTGCAAATTTGATATCACATGTCATAGTGGAAGGAACGTTGCAAGAACTTTCAAAACTCAAAAGACAACTAGGAAGTTGGCAAACAAGTATCGTGGAGAAGACATTCTTAGGAATGAATATTTCTATGGATGAAGAAGAATGATCACAAGAATAAAGCACACCTTGTGCTAGTTTGTTTGTTTTTTTTATTTTTCATGCATTTTATTTTATGTTTTTAAGTTTTATGCATTTCAAGTTTGAATGAGACTATCTATCTATTTGTTTATCTATCTATTTATATTTTTATTTAGTTTTAGTTTTAGTTTTAGTTTTTAGAGTTTAAGTTATGTTTTAGTTTTAAGTTTAGAATTAGAAGTAGATGACCAAAATTTTTGGTAGACAAAGTGTGTTGAAATACAAATTAATAAGTTTGAGAAAAGAGAAAAGCTACTAGTACTTGTTTCAAGTCAAAATAGTGGAGAAAAACACTTTGAAAAATCAATTTCATACCAACCGATTCGGATGGATTCACAACTGATCAGATGGAGTTGAATATATAAGCCAGATGCGTGGGAATCGCAACAGGCTTTACCTCTCGAGGGATCTCGAGAAGCTTACAACCCCCACCAGGCAGTGTACCTGATCGTTGTAGTATAGTATAGTGACAAGTACCGGGGGATTGATCGTTCAGCTTAGGAATAGTGTCGCTAGGATTAGAAAGCCTAAATACTAGTTCTAAAGGTGAGGGATGATTATTTTTTGTGTTTTTATATTTTTTAGAAAGCAAGTAAAAATCACGGGTTTCGGAAGAGTGGGCGGAATTAGTTGCTATTCAACTAACCCAATACTAAGATGCAATCAAAATAAAATACTAAAAATGAAAGTAAACTAATTTATACTAAAGTTGTGAGCAGTAATTGGAGAAAATGTGTTTACTTAGATTTCACTACTCCCTAGATATCTTTTACACGTTAATTACTTGTTATAATTGCATGGATGACGGATCGTATTCCTTAATACCATTCATGGGGTGGCACACATAACTCCCCAATTCTATGAGCTCTTATCTCCTCCTATACCATGCCCAGCACAACTATAGGGATTGTAAACAGTGGCTCATGCATTAAATACAACCAATAAAGACCTAGTGCGCGTTGGTTCATGTTTCTTAAGACGTTCCCAATTGGAGATCTGCCAGTTTTCTTAAGCCTAACATATAAATCATTCATCCAAGACAAGAATAAACAAGTAATCAACACATAATCAATATCTAGGTTTCATTAGATCTAAGCAAACACAAAAGAGATCTAGCCTAGCATGATAGAATTAAGACAAGAACATGATATAGACAACCAACACATAGACATATTGATTGAATTAGAAGAACACTTATCTTGATTAATCATGCAAGGTATCAAGGGGTTGGAACCCTTGAAAAACTTGTAAAGTTACACCAAAATCGTACTTAGGGTTTCTCCCAAAACTTCTTTCTTTAAATGTGAAAAATTAGAAAACTATATATAGAAAAATAGGTTTGACGGCGTCAAGAATAAACTTGTGACGCCGTCACCTCGCCGCCAAAACAATCCTCGGACTGCCTAGATCTACTTCTGACGCCGTCAAGACTTATACACTTCCAGGACGTCATGACTCTTTTACTCTTGACGCCCTTCCTACGTGATGCCGTCAAATCTGTTCTGGGTAGTCATGGAAATTCATGAAATTTGCTCTTGACGCCGTCAAGGTGTTGCTCTTGACGCCGTCACCTACTGTTCCCAGCATGGAAAATTAAGACTTTGGCGTTTTCTTCACTTTTATGCTCCAAAAACGTCCGAATTGCTTCCTTTTCCAGATTTCACTTCCAAAGTACCTAAAATCACAAAAGGAACGATTTAGGGCAACATTTGATCAAATAAATTCGAATTTGGGCTTAAATGACCCCCTAAAAACGGATCATTTTTCGCCTCATCATATACCCTTACACTTGAGATTAGCTTGTCCTCAAGCAAATGCGCTTTTATTCTAATCAAAATACAAGTTAGGGGTCATTTAACACTAATATAAAAGTAATTACAACAAATAATCATTCCACTAAAGACCAATAGACAAGCACGGAAGTCATACACAAGCACCTCACAAATAGTGTTTAGATATTCACATCTCTCGGGTGTAAAAAAAAAAAAAAAAAAAAAAAAAAAAAAAAAAAAAAAAAGTGCAAATTACAATATGGAAATGGAAGATATCTCTCACTACCTGTCATAGCAAAATAGATTACCATAGGCTTGGGAAAGGATCAAACCTCCACCACATGGCGTAAGCACCTAGGATAAACTATCAAAGAGGTCTTTTAAAGGGTTGTAACGTTAGGTGTAGGGATATGAAATATACGGTTTTGTTGGATAAAGGAAGTTTTTCTGGTGGCGAGTTAACAATCTTGGTTAATTACATATACAATGTGGCGTTGCTAAGCCAAGACTAGACTCGACTTAAGCTAATAAATGAAAAATAACAAAAATATAAAATGAACATAGAATAAAAAGGGATGGTAGTCCGTATGTTTTTTCTCTTTTTTTTTTCTATTTTTATTTTATTTTATTTTATTTTATTTTATTTTTTTTTTTGCATACACTCTTACCCTACCATCCAAAATAATACATCATAGGGGATGAACATTCCCCTTACACTTGAATCTTTACATACTTTACATTAAACTAATCTAATGACTCGAATTAAGAAAATCAAAACACTTGAAGCACTTTTTAGATTAACGTACATATGGGGGTAATAAATGATGTTCTTCCCCATTACTCCATAAAATAAGTACTTACCCATGAGTCCCGATCGTCCCAAAACAATATGTACAAGGATATGACTCGACTTAGCAACCATGTAATCAATTAGAAAGTTAACTTAGGGTTTAACAAATAACAATAATGCACCAAAAATGAGCGCATACATGAAAGGCTAAGGCGATTTGGTTGTACATTTAAGTGGGGTGTAACAAATTCTTCCTTTAAGTAAGATGCTTAAAGTTAGAAACGAAAAGATAGGCTCGGAGGGGTGTACTAGGGGTTTCGTGTACTAAAAATGAGTACAACGCTAAGGGTGTGGGAAAAATTAGTTGACTTAACTAGCCAAGTAATATAACTTAAATGGTCAAGTAATTATAATACGGGTTTAACACAAGGGTGATCCTAATGCCTCTTATCATGTAGTAAATCCTACCACACGAATGTAGTCTCACTAGCGGTCTCGGGATGCATCACTAACGCAAGTTCTAGAATCTAAATGCTACCGGTACACTCATAAGCACTAATAATAAATGATTTTCCTATCAAATCTAAAGGCGAACCTCACATTTTTTGGTGGAAAATTTTTCTGAATATACGGTTATGTGCTAGTCATACAATCTCCTATCCATGAGACGCTTGCTATGGCTAAAGTTTCACTCCTAAATGTTGTAAAAAATTTTAAATTTGGCGCTAAAATTGCACTAACAAGTATTTCTCATAGTTTTATTACACATTTACCATCAAACAAAACAAACTCAAGCGAAAGTGCATATGTAAGGTATCATCTTTTTACCCTCCCCTTACACTTAAGATGAACATTGTCCCCAATGTTCAAGTAAAGAATGTAAAAGTGAAATAAGTAAAAAGAATGAAATCAAATACTCCCCTGATTCGCTCGGTATGGATAATAGGATGGCCAGGTTAAATCTTCCTCCAAGAAAATGAACAATCAAAGCTTCCCTTCCAGAATATAAATCATCTCCTTGTCATACATAACCTGTAAAACCTGACAAAATAGACAAGACAACCTCGCGTAAAATCGGCGGCATCCTATATAAGTTTCTAAATCCTAGAAAACAAGATAAGATATAATGCTTGTGGAATGAAGTTTGCAGATTTCCTGGAGATTATAAAACTTAATAATTCACAAAAACCATAAGACTCCGTTAGAAAAACAAAACCGGTAAAATTTCCAGATTTTAACTCCTGACGCCGTCAAGAGTAAACCCCTGACGCCGTCAGAATGGACCTGCAGAAATTCTTATGTTAAGTTTCCGGAAAATTTCTGGAAAAACTTGGTCCTAGTTCCTGGAAAATCCTGCAAAACTTCATTATGACTCAATACAAGCATTTGACTCTAACAAATACGAATATACATGTTCATTTAATATTGTGGAGAATCATGATCGGTTTGTTTCTTAAAAACATATTTGGGGTTTCCCCTTACACTTATCTTTTGCAAAAATACTTCTAGGTGGAGTTAAGACTAGGCCAAAACAACTAAGTAAAGTATTTCCACATTTTAGTTTAGAAACATGATCTACCAACAATAAAAATAAAGCATGCATACGGAAGCAAATAACAATCAAACAAATAAAATAACACAAAACATGGGTTGCCTCCCAAGAAGCGCTTTTCTTTATTTACGAGTCTTGTAGCTAGACTCAAGGTCATGGGTTACTATGTGATCTCATCATTTGAAATGATATACCCCATGTAGTTGCGATCATTACTATTATGGTGGTAGTGCCTCAATCTATCGATACTCGCAATCACCATTCCACCTAATTTGCTTCTCAATTTAGCTACCCCATCTTGGCTCAATCCTTCGATTGTGAATGGCCCATACCACCAAGGACTTGGTTTATCGGGTGGTATTGTTGTTTCCAAGTGTCTCAAGAGCACCAAGTTCTCTTCCTCAAATGGTGTACGATTTTTTTCGTGTCGAGTATGTTCGAGTTCAACCTGAACCTTATTGCTTTTTCTCCTTTCATCCTTAGCTTTCTTATAGCTTTTGATTCTTGCCTCCCATGCAAGAATCTTATTCTGAACACGAATGGGTGTCGTGCCAATGTTGTTTTTGATCATTCTCCAACTCAAATTCTCATGCCCACTTCGCGGGGTCATGGGGAAGCTAATCTTTCTTTTTCCAGATTTAAGCTCAATCTTCCTACCTTCATACTTAATGACAGCCCTAGCGGTGGTGAGGAATGGTGCCCCAAGGATTATTGGCATGCATCCATCCCCTTTATCATCGATGATCATAAAATCAATGGGGTACATGAATCCTGCAACATTAACTAATACATCTTCTGCGATTCCTAGGGGGTATACGTACAAGTGTCCAACAAGGGATAACCTAACACGAGTAGGTGCTGGCATTTTTGACGTTAGTTGGATGTAAATAGTTAGGGGCATAAGATTTACTTCCGATCCTTGGTCGGCGAAAGCACTAAGATGTTTCAAGTCCCCGATGCTCGCTGGTATTTCAAAGTTCCCACATGCTACCTGCTTAGTAGCCACTTTTTGTACCAATAGCCTCTCGAATACTGATCCTCCAGGAAGCGTATCATACTCATCTTTCTCTTCTTCCTCTTTCTCAGGAACCTGTCCGGAGGATTGGTTACGCCCATCATCCTTAATCCAATTTGTTATGGTGTTTTTGTTTATATCATGTTTCAGGTAGTAACCCAAAGGTTGGGATTCTGGTGGTTTCTCTAAGGTCTGTTTAGCAGGGGTTTCTACCTTCTCGTTATCTTTATGGACAATGGTGATGGAGTTAACAAATTGGGTGGTGGGAGTGGCGCTTTTTTTCCTTAACAGTATTCGTTCGGGGGTTCTCTGGTTGGCATACTCCTCCAATAGACTCAACATCTCATTCATTTTCTCCTGTATCTCCTCTTTTTGCTTATAAACTGCTTCTTCGAATCTAGCAAGCCGATCTGAGTGAGTTGCCATATATTCTCTCATCCTAGCCTCAAACTCCGAGCTAAGTTCCTTGGGAGGGGAACAAGGTGGGGTGCACCTCTGAAAAGTCTCGACATGTTCTCTAGAAGGTGACTCAGATAATGGTGCCGAAGTTGGTTTGGAAATAGAATTGACAGTGGCTTGTCTAGGACTTAAAGCCCTCCTTTGCCTTTCCTCAAAATAGTCGACTTTTGCCTTGAGTTTGCATAGAAGCTCATCGGGGATTTCGGTGGTCCCTCCAGATGTTGAGACTGCATTGATAGCTGCTTCCACTGTATGATTAAACTCCCACATTTCCTGATTGTCAGTGGCGAGCTCCTCGATAATTGCCCAAGACTCCTCGGCGTTCTTATCACGCAGTTTACCTCCCGCGGCCCTATCGATTGTGCGCTTAGTGTGATAGTCAACATGGTCGTAGAAAATCTGGACTAATAACCAAAGGTTTATACCATGATGAGGGACTTTGTGGAGGAGACCTTTAAAACAGGCCCAAGCTTCGTAGAGAGTTTCACCCTGCTGCTGTTCAAACATCAGAATGTCATTTCTAAGCATTGCCGTCTTCCCCGGTGGGAAGAATTGAGTAAGGAAGCGATTGGTGAGGTTATCCCATGTGGTGATGGATCCCGCGGGTAAACGCTCAAGCCATTGACTAGCTTGGTCCCGTAGAGAGAATTGGAATAGGCGTCAACGGGTTGTCTCTCTAGTTTCAACATCTAGGTCTATGGAATCTACGATTTTGAGAAAGTCCTTAAGATGTTGGTTTGGATCTTCGGAATGAAGTCCATGGAATGCACATCCGATTTGCACCAACCGGATGGTGTCGGATCGCAAGGGGGTCACATTGGCTCCGGTGAGCTCAATGGTGTTTCGGTAGCCTTGGTGGCTAGGTTGGGAATACTCTCCTAAGGTTCGGGGCCTAAGGGGTTCTAATGGTGGGTTTTGTTGTGGTGGGATGACGGGTTCAAAGATGTTACCACCTTCCATGATGTCGGATGGTAAAGAGTTACGAACAAAGGCACAAAGAAATAAGATAGACTAAAGAAGATCTAAAAATAAAAAAAATAAAAAAAAATAAAATCTTACTAGAAAGGAATCTAGCAAGTAGACCTAATAAAAAGAAATTCTAACCTAGACAATAACTATTCCCCGGCAACGGCGCCAAAAACTTGATGTGTGGGAATCGCAACAGGCTTTACTCGAGGGATCTCGAGAAGCTTACAACCCCCACCAGGCAGTGTACCTGATCGTTGTAGTATAGTATAGTGACAAGTACCGGGGGATTGATCGTTCAGCTTAGGAATAGTGTCGCTAGGATTAGAAAGCCTAAATACTAGTTCTAAAGGTGAGGGATGATTATTTTTTGTGTTTTTATATTTTTTAGAAAGCAAGTAAAAATCTCGGGTTTTGGAAGAGTGGGCGGAATTAGTTGCTATTCAACTAACCCAATACTAAAATGCAATCAAAATAAAATACTAAAAATGAAAGTAAACTAATTTATACTAAAGTTGTGAGCAGTAATTGGAGAAAATGTGTTTACTTAGATTTCACTACTCTCTAGATATCTTTTACACGTTAATTACTTGTTATAATTGCATGGATGACGGATCGTATTCCTTAATACCAATCATGGGGTGGCACACATAACTCCCCAATTCTATGAGCTCTTATCTCCTCCTACACCATGTCCAGCACAACTATAGGGATTGTAAACAGTGGCTCATGCATTAAATACAACCAATAAAGACCTAGTGCGCGTTGGTTCATGTTGCTTAAGACGTTCAAGCATGTTACCAATTGGAGATCTGCCAGTTTTCTTAAGCCTAACATATAAATCATTCATCCAAGACAAGAATAAACAAGTAATCAACACATAATCAATATCTAGGTTTCATTAGATCTAACCAAACACAAAAAAGATCTAGCCTAGCATGATAGAATTAAGACAAGAACATGATATAGACAACCAATACATAGACATATTGATTGAATTAGAAGAGCACTTATCTTGATTAATCATGCAAGGTATCAAGGGGTTGGAACCCTTGAAAAACCTGTAAAGTTACACCAAAATCATACTTAGGGTTTCTCCCAAAACTTCTTTCTTTAAATGTGAAAAATTAGAAAACTATATATAGAAAAATAGGTTTGACGGCGTCAAGAATAAACTTGTGACGCCGTCACCTCGCCGCCAAAACAATCCTCGGACTGCCTAGATCTACTTCTGACGCCGTCAAGACTTATACACTTCCAGGCCGTCATGACTCTTTTAATCTTGACGCCCTTCCTACGTGACGCCGTCAAATCTGTTCTGGGTAGTCATGGAAATTCATGAAATTTGCTCTTGACGCCGTTACCTACTGTTCCCAGCATGGAAAATTAAGACTTTGGCGTTTTCTTCACTTTTATGCTCCAAAAACGTCCGAATTGCTTCCTTTTCCAGATTTCACTCCCAAAGTACCTAAAATCACAAAAGGAACGATTTAGGGCAATATTTGATCAAATAAATTCGAATTCGGGCTTAAATGACCCCCTAAAAACGGATCATTTTTCGCCTCATCAAAGCCAAAATTTTCAAAAACTTAAGAAAAACACATACACACAATCCACCAAAAATTGGGGTTAAAATTCGACCATAAAGAAGTTGTTAGAAGGTTGCAGGAGTGTTAATTATTCATCAATGGCATCAAGTCAAGTAAGTTATATCATTAATTTTGTTCAATTAAGTTTTAATTCGGATGATTGAAATTAGGTCACGAATTGGGTATTTTTGAATTAGTTCGAATTGAGATGTAATATTTTGGGGATAAGTGATTAGATGATAGGAGAAGGTATTGCAAAAAGAATTAGATCAATTGGTTAAGTTTTGAGTAAGAATTTATTGATTGAATTTTTGAATTGAATTGGGTATAATCTTTAGAGCTAGTTTATTTGCAATTGATGAATCCCAGAAGTTATATGATTGATAATTAGTGATGTTAGGTTATTGCATTGTTGATTAGAACACTATTTGAGAGATTTTTAGTAGATGATGTTCTTGGTTTTTATAGAATCATTGGGTTGACGATTGGAAATGTTAGGAATGATTGTTAGGAGAGTTTGAATGTTTAGAAGTACTCAAGAATGAGAGATTACAAGTTAGAAAGAAGTTCGGATTGATTGAGAAACGTTTAGGATGGACTGGAAATGAATTTGGTTTGCAGAAAACTCCAACTGATTCGGTTGCGAGTTGATACCGATCGGTTGGGAGTGTGCCAAAGTGCAACCGATTCGGTTGGACGTCAAACCGATCGGTTTGTCGCCTCGGTAAAAATTTTTGAAAATTTTTAAAATGTGTTTTCTAGTTTCTAAATTGATTGATATTAGTCCTTATACTTATATATTAACATAATTTGAAATTTCTTTCAGGGAAATGTTGGAAGATTGGGACGAAATCCGATTGTTAATAAGTATTTGAAAAGGAACGAGCAAAAAAGGGTTACTTTCAGTTTGAAACCGGAGTCGAATGAGAATGTTAAGTTTTCTCATGTGCAAAATAAGGATGAGAAGAATGCGCATAGAGAACGTCTTTCAAAACTTCAAGAGAGGAAGATTGCTAAACCTAGGTTGATTGATTGGGAATTACTTGAGGAGTATGAATGTGAAGATCTATTAAGGAGTATGATGACTATGGTTTATGTGTATCCTGGTGACGGAGATAGATTTGAAGATTATTCATGGGAAAGAGCTTTTAGTATTCGTGAAGATGTTTACAAGGAATGGTGTTTGGAGTTCTTTTCTACGTTCTACTTTGATAGAAAGGTAAATGATGTGCTTGGAGATGTTTGTGTTTGGTTTAGATTGTGTGGTCGCGAACATGCTTTATCTTTGCCGAACTTTGCAGTTGCACTTGGTTTGTATGAGGAGAGTGAGATTCAACATAGGTTGTTTGGACCACATTTTGTGAGTTTAGCTAGAGGCAATGATCAATACACGGGTATTTATGAATATTGGAATAGAATTGGTGATCCAACTTGTCTTAGAAGAAATGCTTCTAGGATTAGGAATCCATTGTTTAAGGTTTTACAAAAGTTGATTTCTTGGGGATTGATACATAGGAGTGGTGGACAAGACAAGTGTAGTCGACCGGACCTATGGGTGATGAAGCTGTTGGAGGAAGACAAGAATGGGAATGTGGCATGGATTATTGCCGAGTATCTTTCGAAGAGAGCGCCGGGGATTAAGAAACAAAGTGATGTCTGTGGAGGTCATTATGTGACCATGTTGGCTAAAAATCTTGGGTATTTTAATGATGAGGAGTTGAGGAAGTGTAGAGTGAGAATGGAGAGTGAGTTTTGGGATGCTTTTAGTTTTGGGAGAGCATTGGATAGGATTAACAAAACTTTAGGACCTTGGATCGAACCAAGTGTGGGCGCACAATCCGGAGCTTATGCGGGAGCACCTTCACAACCTCAAATGGGGAGTTTTTCGGGTAATACCCAAAGTGGTTTTGATTCAAGATGGGGTGATTGGAACCGTGAATTAAATGCTATTGAGTGTAGGGATGTTTGGAGAGATTCGATGCAAATGAGGACTAATTATAACTATGATTATTCCATGCCTATGATCCAACATTTGGCACAAGATGCCAATTAGGAGGTACCTCCCTACAACCCACCAAATGTTCCACCATACCCTTTACCGTATTCTCCATACCCTGGACGATACCCCTATCCTTATCCTGGTTATTCACCATTTCCCGAGCCATATCCTCTATATGGTAGACTTTCCGAGTATGGTAGTTCAGGTGTTAATATGGGTGGACCAAGTTTTAATCCTGGAGGATCTAGTTATGATGTTGGTGGATCGTCATCAAGAGCTGGAAAGAAGAAGAGACGAGTGGTAGACGAGGACGATGAAGAAGATGTTGATGAGGATGAAGAGGAAAGCGAGGACGAGTTCGTTCGTTCGGATGTGAGTTATTGATGGTGACGCTTGGTTACATGATTATGGTTGGTTTTCAAAAACAATTATGTGTCGAACAATTTCTATTTCTATTATCTTTAACTATTTTCTTGTAGGATTTATAACGTAACGTAATTTTCTATTTATTTGGTTTAGATATGCTTTTGTTTTTGTTTGTTTGGTTGTTTCGTATATTTTGCAGTTTTCTTGCAGGAGTTTTATTACGGAAGCATATAGTTGATCAACTTTTGGAGTCGGTAAACTCATTTGCTTATTATGATTAAACATGCATGTTGCGTATTTAACTCCGGTATTTTCTAAATTTTTCCATTTCCTTTACTTTGAAGTCATTTTTTTTTATTACATTGAGGACAATGCAAAACTTAAGTGTGGGGGAAGGAAGAAAATAGAAAATTTGCATTATTTTTAATTTTTGATTTTAAAATTTTTGTTTTAGAGTCGTGAACTTTAGTAACTAGTAGTAGTTCGCCCTTCATATTTTAGTTAAAATAAGGTTGATTTCATGGTATATAATAATGATATTTTTTGGAGAATAAATTCAAGTTTTAAAGAGCAATTTATCTCGGAATTGATAACATTTGCTAGCACAATTTTATACCCTTATTACTTTAAATTGTGAGGATTAGCTTTTTTTTATGAGAATAGTATTTCTTATACTATTTACATATTTCATGATGAGTGTGCCGGTGGTTGTGTTAATTCTAGAACTTATACTTGTTATACATTACGGTTAAAATCATTTTCGAATGATGAGGATATATTCATATGATAAGAGGCAAACTTAGGAATAAAACCAAATGGCCATCCGTTTACAAAATAATTTTTGCTAACCACATTGGTTAGTTACCCTCGTATTTGGAACCCATTTGTTAGCGTTCATTTTTACCGCAAGATACCCTTAGTTACACCCTTTGAGCCATCCTTTTCATTTTGTTAAATCCAGAAAAATACAAAAATATTTTACACTTTAAACCTTAGCCTAACCCTTATCAAAGTCTAAATGGTGGATTGCGAGTTGCTTGGTTGCTTGGTTAGTTTTTGATGATTATTAGTTAGCCACACTTCACAATTCATGTGTGTACCATTCCAACAAAGACGTAGGATGCATACTTCTTATTTGTATTTTTTGTGGTGTATGCTTATGCGAAGTGTGGTGGAGGAGTTTTCTTATTAAAAAAAAAAAAAAAAAAAAAAAAAAAAAAAAAAAAAAAGTCATCGCAACTATAAGGTGACAAATATAACCAATGTGTTATATTATTATGAATAAAGAAAGTCATGTGATATGTTGTTAGCCGATGTGCTAAGTTTGAAGAATATTTTATGGTGAATCAAGGTATCAACATGTGGAGTCGAAGAGGAGAAAGATTGTAACTATTATCATTTTTAGGTTTGTGGATTATTTGAAGATTAGCAACTATGGGACTTAGACTTTGATTTTATTTTCTTATAAAACCAATTTTATAAATATTCTCATGCCTTATCCTTACCTTTTTGACTTAGTGTAATTATTTTGCACGAAAGTTTATAAAATCCTTCGCCTAAACATTACAACCCGAATAAAAGACCTCTTTGATGAATTATTCTATTGTTTTGATACTTGTACAAGCCTATGGTAAGAAACATTAATCATGACTGTGCAATGAGTGATCTATTTATCATTTCACATATTGAGTGATGAGTGAATTTCAAATTATTTTCGTGAGGTGCTTAGAATTGTTATCAAAGCTCTTTATTTACTTGATTGAGTTCAAATAAGATATTTGCACTATTACCATTGAATTCAATTTTCTTTTGATTAAGACTTGCTTGAGGGCGAGCAAAGCTCAAGTGTGGGGGATTTGATAACGCTCAAAATTAACATATTTTTAGTCGCGTTATTGTTTGATTTATGAGTGGAAATTGGTCATATTTGTATACATTTGTTACTTAATCGTGGAAAAGTGTTTATACATGCAAATATAGTCAAAAACAGGGAAAAGTGAACAAAAGATGAAGAATTGAAGTGAACATGCATTTTTAGAGAGTTTCGAGAAGATCAAAGAAGAGAGAAACGTTGCACGAACAAAAAGATTTGATAAAGACAAGTTTACTATACGAAATTATCAAGAAAATATCAAGTTCCAATGGACAAAGTCATGCCACGAAGAAAAATATTACATGCAACGTAAAACGACGAAGAAAAGACAAGAAATCATGTTCAGACGAGATCCAACCGATCGGTTGCAACCCGCAACCGGATCGGCTGGAAAATTGACAGAATGACCAACCGATCGGATGGCTAGAAACCGATCGGTTGGTGGTGACTGAAGTTACAAGTTTTGCATTAATTGGCGAATTTACTCCCCATAATCATTTGTGGCTGATCATTGTTGCTTATTTACTGTGGAGGGACGTTTTTACTTGAAGCATAAGTGTCATTAAGCTATATAATGAGCACTTAGGAGTTAGAGATACTTGTACCATCATTATCTAACTTAGTATTACACCAAATCTTGTTAGCTTATTTTATATTGCCTGAAAGTTTACTAAGTGTTGTAAAAACGTCCGGAACGTGTTGAGTTAAAGTCTCAAGCATTGGTTCGAGTGTGGAGTTGTTTACTTACTTTGGTGAGCAATTGGAGGAGTGTGGTTGCTATAGTTCCAAAAAGTTTTCTCATTGTAATTTCAAGACTAGGTACACCTTGATACTTATAATGAACAATTGTTACTTTAAGTTTTATAAAAGTTTTCTTATTTACTTGTGTTTTATTATGATTGCTATGGAGTAATTTGTGATATACTTGTGTATATGATGTGATTGGTAAATGGAGTATTATCTTATGAAAAAGGTGATGCATGAAAACATATCTATTTTTATGAGTTTGTTGATTTAACATCTTTTCTTGCTTAATTTGTCGGTAAAAACAATTTCTTGAAAAATAGGTCCGAAAGGATTTTCAACTTGTTTTTATTCCAAAATATTAATACAGCAAATTAGTATGGAATAGGATGCTTGACAACCATCTTATTTACTTGTTAAAATAGATTTGAAATGATTTCATCACGAAAAAAGGACCGAAAGGATTCGTAGGAATTCATAAGAAAAGAATTGATTTTCTAAACAACCATGTGTTTATAGGATTGTCATACTAATTTGATATGTCCGAAAGGAGTCATTTAGGTGATAGAATTCTTAATAGTAGTGAAAACATGACATACATCATGAATTGTATAACTACTTATTTTTAGTTGCGCATCATAACAAGTTTTACACCAAACTTCGTACTCAAATTGTTACGATACTCCTATTTACCAATCAAGGAATTATACATAAGTATATGTTTAGTTTTTATTGAGTTTCTTTTAAATTAAGCTTTTACATAAATTTGGATTGACAACCCTTATTTATCAAACGTTTTTCTAATTACTAAAACTACCAAATCCCTTGGGACGATCTCGACTTACCCACCTTTATTACACCGGACAAGTATACTTGCTCGTATGTGCTAGATAATAATTGGATAATTCGTGTTTATAAATTTTAAAACTTGTACTAACAAAACGCACATCAACTCATCTACTGGTTCTAATTCTCCGGAATAATTAACGCAGAATATCTTAACTAACTTCGGATTAGAACTTTCCCCAAATGACCCCTATATGCAAGCATATAATGGGTATATGCAAGCATATGGTGGAAACATTCCCACTGTACCTACTATAACCCCTACCCCACCTAAACCCCACTATACTAGTCAAGATCATCATGTTCCCGAAATAGATTCACCTCCCCTTAAGAAAATACATTTTATACCACCATAACCTCCCCTAGGTTCCATATAGGTAGTAGTTCGTATAAACACCTTTAGAAAGGCATGATGAACAAATAGATGAAATACTTAGTCATCTAGATAAACTTTCTTTAAAAAGAATGGAAGAAGTAGAAATTGGGATTAGGGAATTAGGAATAGGTAGAAATAGGTTAGAAAATGAACTAGAGAAAACTCGTAATCAAGTCTTTAGGTTACAAACAAAGTATGAAGGACACACTGACGAAGTAAGCACCGCACATGTTAGACTTTCCACCATCGAAATGATTATCGAGGATCTTAGGGATAATCATAGGTCTGACATAGACGAACTCTTGGAGGCTATTCAAGATATCAAGAGTAACCTAGAGCAAAAATAAGGTTATAGGTTTAGATAACATATGTAGATAACTTAGTTAAACGGGTACTTGTTAGGTTTTTATAAAAAAAAAAAGTTTTCATAAAACTCCTATCCCATATTAGGATTCCCCAATTGCCTTAGAACACACTAGATTGCCTTAGGAACTTAAAAACTAAAACGACTAGGAAAAATTAAAATAAGTAGACATACCTAGGAATAGTAAAAATTTAGGATCACTTAGAATCACTATGCCTTTAGACGGAGGGGGAAACTATTTTCGGTGAACCAATTCTTGCTAGGAACTTGTTCTTTTTAAACCCATCCGGTATCAGAAGAGTGCTTTCAGCACTTAAAGCATAAACTATAACAAAATTCTTACCATATCTTACCTTTAGAATGACACGTACAAGAACTACTCCACCTGTCACTCCTACTACTCCCGCTATGACTCAGGAAGATATCCAACGACTAGTGACTGATAGTATAACTATAGCACTAGGAGCTAGGGATGTAATTATGGCTAGAAGCCCTGAAATCCCTGTAGTGAAGAAGAGTAACTACAAGGAATTTATAAGCTGTCAGCCCTTCAATTTCAAGGGGACAGAAACGGCCATAGGGTTAATTCATTGGTCTGAGATATGTGAATCGATGTTTTCTCGAAGTAATTGTACAGAGGATTGTAGGGTTAAGTTTGCAACGGGAACGCTTACTGAGAAAGCGTTATCTTGGTGGAACTCATATGCCCAACCTATAGGAATAGAAGAGGAATGTAAGTTATCTTGGGTTGAATTTAAGAAACTTATGATTAAGAAATACTGCCCTCGGACATAAGTCAAGAAAATGGAGGATGAATTTTATAACTTGACTGTGAAGGGGAACGATGTCAAAACTTATATTAGGAGATTTCAAGAGTTGGCTACTTTGTGCCCTACAATGGTACCAACTGTTGAAAAGACGATAGAAGTTTTCATCGGAGGTTTGCCTCGGAGTATCGAAGGGAATGTTACAGCCTCTAAACCTCAAACGTTAGAGGAGGCCATTAATATAACCTTAAGGTTAATGGACTAAGTAACAAAGCACAACCCTATGCCAGTGCCCTACGATAATAAGCAAAAGTTCCACGATGGGAGAGCTTTCGGTAGTAACCGTAATAACACCGGAGGTAGTCATACGAATCCCTATCCTCAACCAAGGCAAGATAATGGAAGAGATTATGCCACCACTTTAAATGAGAAAAGTGGGTATGCTGGAAGTGCCCCTCTGTGTAGGAGATGCAACTGGCATCACACAGGGCCTTGTGTCATTAAATATAACATATGCAACAAGGTAGGCCATTACTCAAAGGATTGCAAGAACAAAAGACCAGTTGCTGGAGGAAATCCACCACCAGCAACAGTCATTTGTCACTCTTGCGGGGAAAAGGGTCATTATATGAATAAATGCCCAAAGAGGAATAATGATGGTGCCCAGGGTAGAGCATACATGTTGAGGGATAGGAATGATCCACAAGATCCCAGCGTAGTCACGGGTAAGTTTCCTTTAAATCATCATTTAGTTAAAATATTATTTGATTCTGGAGCAGATAGAAGTTTCGTATCTATACCCTTAGCCTCTAGACTTAGGATAAAACCCATAGCTTTAGATAATTATTATGAGATAGAAATGGCCGACGGAAACTTAGTTAGTACTAACACGGTCATTAAGGGTTGTACCCTAACCTTACTTTACCTCTATTTTGAAATCGATCTCATACCTATTAGGCTCGGTAGTTTTGACGTTGTTGTGGGAAAGGATTGGTTGTCCAAGAATCAAGCAAAGATTCTTTGTGACGATAAAATCATCCATGTACCTATCAACGGTGAGACTTTAACTATCCGAGGAGATCAAAGTAGAACTAGACTTAACTTTACTTCATGTATCAAAGCGAAACGATGCATGTCACGAGGTTGTCAAGTTTTTGTGGTTCAAGTAACGGAGACTAAGCCAGACAAAAAACGACTGGAGGAGATCCTTGTAGTCAGGGAATACTCAGAAGTTTTTCCTAAGGACTTACATGGCTTACCTCTGATTCGTCAAATTGAATTTCAAATCGACTTAATTCCCGGATCAACACCTATAGCTCAAGCCCCCTATAGGTTAGCCCCTTTAGAGATGAAGGAATTCTCTGAACAACTCCAGGAATTAACCGATCGAGGTTTTATACGTCCAAGTACATCACCTTGGGGAGCTCCTGTCCTATTCGTAAAGAAGAAAGACGGATCTATGAGGATGTGTATCGACTATCGTGGATTAAACAAACTTACTATCAAAAATCGATACCCATTACCCCAGATTGGTGAACTATTTGATCAACTACAAGGTTTGAGCGTATACTCAAAAATCGACTTATGATTAGGCTATCATCAACTGAGAGTGAGGGAAGAAGATATCCCTAAGAACGCTTTCAGAACAAGATATGGGCACTATGAATTTCAAGTTATGCCATTTGGTTTGACAAACGCACCAGTGGTTTTCATGGATCTCATGAATCGGGTGTGTAAACCATACTTGGATAAATTTGTTATAGTGTTCATAGATGATATCCTTATCTATTCACATAAAGAGGATGAACATGCTAAACACTTGAGAATAATCCTAGAATTGCTTAAGATGGAGAAACTTTATGCAAAGTTCTCTAAGTGTGAATTCTAGATTAGTGTTGTGCAATTTCTCGGACACATGATAGATAAACAAGGACTTCGTGTCGATCCAACAAAAATCAAAGTCGTTAAGGATTGGTCACAACCTAAGAATCCTACAGAGATACGACAATTCTTAGGACTTGCAGGCTACAATTGTGAGATTCGTCATCATCCTGGCAAAGCTAACGTAGTAGCAGACGATTTGAGCTGAAAGGAACGAATCAAACCACTTAGAGTTAGGTCGTTAGTAATGACTCTTCATTCGAATCTACCTTCTCAAATACTCGAAGTCCAGAATGAAGCCCTTGAAATGAAGGATCGTAAATTTGAGAATTTACGAGGGATGGATAAGGCTTTTGAGATAAGTTCAGACAGAACTCGTTGTATTAAGGGTCAAAAATGATTACCTTATCATGGTAACTTAAGGAACATAATAATGCACGAGTCCCATAAATCTAAGTACTCCATTCACCCGGGATCTGACAAAATGTATCAAGATTTGAAGAAACACTATTGGTGGCCTGACATGAAGGCATCCATTGCCAGATATGTGGGCAGGTGTTTAACATGTTCTAGAGTAAAGGCTGAATGCCAAAAACCATCCGGTTTATTGGAACAGCCTGAGATTCCCATTTGGAAGTGGGAAAGAATTACGATGGATTTTATCACTAAATTACCTAGAACATTCAACGGGCATGATGCTATTTGGGTAATAGTTGATCGCCTTACAAAATCAGCACACTTCATTCCTATACGAGAAATAGATGATATGGAAACCCTTGCAAGGTTGTACCTCAAGGAAATAGTTTCCCGACATGGAGTCCCAATATCTATTATATCGGATCGTGATTCTCGCTTCACGTCCAGATTTTGGCAATCTATGCAAAAGGCGTTAGGTACTCAGATAGACATGAGTATGGCATATCATCCGCAAACCGATGGTCAAAGTAAAAGAACTATCCAAACACTCGAGGATATGTGTTGTAAACTGATCTAGGCTTGTCTAGGATGAACAATAACAAAGAACAATAGAATGCACATCGGAATAATAAGAACAATCTTTGTTATTGCCTAACAAGGTTTCATCATCATCTTTATACAATGACTACTACAAGCCCCAATCTTACCTGATCAATGGTAAGACGGTTACATCAATAGAATCAAACTAATGATCTTGGGGAAATCAGCAAGTCTAGGCGTTTTCATGAACTATACGCCCTAGACACACACACACACACTTTCCTATATTTTACATCTTGTATGTACACCTAAACCAATTCCCTGTATCTCTTTATATAATAGAGATACTAGGGTTACAAAATACTACAAAGGACTATAATGTAAAAACTTCTTTGTACAGCAAGTCCCTTGTCTTTTGCATTCTTCACTTTCATCATAAGTCCTTCATCTTTCATATTTTGTCAATATCAACTCAAGTATAAATCCCAACAATCTTCCCCTAGTTGATATGACAAAACCAAGTAATCACGAACTTCCCCTGAAGCTAATATATATGAAAGATAAACGAACTTTCCCTTAAACCATGCTATATCACCAAGGCTCTTCAAGTTGCAGCTTCAATGTTAAGATTCTTCCCCTTTTTGTCATCATCAAATAGGGGACAAACGTAAGCAACCTTGATCTTCACAACCACGAACCACTATCATACCTCCAATCTAGTCTTCCAATGTCTCGAATTACCCACAATTAAGAACACCAAAAAGCTTACTATAAATGAACGCAAGACAATAGAATCCCAAACTATCAGTAATAATAACAACAAGTAGTTGTAAAAATCTTCACCTCAATGTAGCATATAAATGGTTAATCCATTGAACACTTAAAGCTTCCCCTGAAACCCATATGTTAACCATTTCTTGAATGTAGACTCTATGTAATGATCACTGATGAAGAAAACTAAGTATTACCAACTTGATGCTGAAGTAGAACAACCCAAACTTGTGCCTTATATCTTGTACTAAAACTGACTTTGAACGTATACTTAACGTATAGGGAGATCGCAATCTCTTGACAATAAACACTGAGCACAATAACGTAACTCCTTCAAGTGTTTGTCAATTCGTAGTCACTTGAACGCACGAACAAGTTATCTTCAAAGCGTCACACCAACTTTGAGATATGATAAAATAAAAATCTGAATATGTCCACTTCATCGTCAAATAGATGATAAAAACCTTTCTTCGTAATCAATTGAACAATATAAAAACGAGCCTTTGTAATCTGTTAAGAACCAATAAACCAAAAACCAAATTCTTCTATGTGTGTGTTGGAACCAACCAATAAACCGTTAACCAAACAGCATCACTTTGACTTGACGCGCAACAGCAGTACTAACTGAATGAATCATCATCATACCAAAACTTTGAGAATATAAATCAACTTGTGCCTTTTAATGAGTAACCTACCCATGTGAGAAAATAGCAAGTAATTGCACATCGACAATATTTCTCTTGTACTAACAATATTCAGCCCAGCATGCGTATAGACAAGTACCAGCCCACATTCAAACTCATGTGTAATCCATCTAAATCAAAAACCTTAAACCATAGTAGCATAGATATTACAACAAGCAGCAGTAAGCAACTTTAATATACACCAATTCCAAATCACATGCACTACTAACGTTTAATATTAAGGAATTGAAGACCATTGATCAATTGATATATTAAATAACCTATCACCGTCCTACTATATATGTTCAATTGATTAAATAATCATTGATCAATTGATTAACATGTAGTACGAGGTAATTTTTTTTTTTTTTTTTTTATCAATCAATCTTCCACATCTTTGCCCATAATGGTGCCATGTAAACATAATAATCATTCCTTAAAATCACATGACGCAACTGATTATGCAATCAGACATTATCCTTCCCAACTTGTCATTAAACTCCAGATCACCACTATTAACGAACAAACAAGCTGCTCTACATACCGTCCAAAGCAATTATGAGCAGTTCAAAAATAAAGGTAGCAGTGGAAACGAAGCACTGGCAGTGGAAATTTGAAACGAGCAGTGGAAACGAGTGAGGCAGCAGTGGAAACGTTTTAAGCGTAGCAGTGGGAACTTGATATCAATAGCAGTATTAACATGTATCATGACCAGTTGACAAATAAAATTATCGTGACAACACAACATCAACAAGACTCAATATCCAAAGAAAGAATAATATACCAGAACCTTATTAAGTCGCATCCTCCAGTAACTTTACTTCTACCAAAGTAACTTCTTTAACAAACATGTGTAGGTCTACTCCATGACCAGTAACCCTACTTCATAACAAACGTACCCTTACTCCAGTAATAGCAGTAGACGTAGCTTTACTCCAAGAGCAGTAGACTTACTCCTTGTTCCTTAATTATATCGTGAATATCCCCATAGCAATAACCTATCGTGAGTAGCCATATACTTGTTCCAGTACCCCTATGCTTTAGTACCCTCGATATCAACATATAATCACAAGTAAGCTTATTCTCAATAACCAATAACGTTACTCTCATCAGTTCCAATACCTTTCTTGAATCAACACCACAAATTCCATTTGATCACTCAACCTTCTACACATCAGATTCATCATACTTACTAGGGTTCATCGTTAAAATAATTTAACTCACCAAGACTAGTAAGTGTGCCACCCTCCAGCGACTAAGGATCAGAAGGATTCATCTCACAAAAATGCATGTACAATAATAAAAGCATAAACTTTTCAGAGAAACCCTAGAATAAACGATTGAAAAGTAACCATGCTCCTTCCTCCCATCAATTGAATTAATTGAAGGAAATCGATTTAGTTATGTATAGGGAGAGTGGAAATTGCTTGTCAGATTCATATTAGGGATTCACCACACATAGAAAACAATTAACTTGAAACCCTTAAAAATCGAACATAAATTTATCCAAAGCTGCTTCTTTTCATGAATCATTGACACCAAACAACATATATCTAACTTCCATGATGAATGATAACACATAACTACGAATTCAGAAGGTTGAAAATCATAAAAACCCTAAAAATTCGAAATAGAATACCTTTCTCTGCAGCAGTTTTTGACACCTAATATCTTATGCATAGAGGCTCCAATACAAGATCCCTCCAGTGCAAAGTTAGCTTGATATACTGAGAATCTCCAGTAAAAATTTCAGCCCGATCCAACGGTTAACGAAGGAGATATCGCACCTTGAAAACTGACCTGCAATGAGTTACGAAAATTGAACCAAATTCGAATTTTTCTTATTCTTTTCTTCGTTCTTCAACACACCAAACCTTGTAAGATCCCTAAATCACAAGCCAACCTGGTCTCTAATGCCACTTGTTGTAAACTGATCTAGGCTTGTCTTGAATGAACAATAACAAAGAACAATAGAATGCACAGCGGAATAATAAAAACAATCTTTGTTATTGCATAACAAGGTTTCATCATCATCTTTATACAATGACTACTACAAGCCCCAATCTTACCTGATCAATGGTAAGACGGTTACATCAATAGAATCAAACTAATGATCTTGGGGAAATCAGCAAGTCTAGGCGTTTTCATGAACTATACGCCCTAGACACACACACACACTTTCCTGTATTTTACATCTTGTACGTACACCTAAACCAATTCCCTGTATCTCTTTATATAATAGAGATACTAGTGTTACAAAATACTACAAAGGACTATAATGTAAAAACTTCTTTGTAAAGCAAGTCCCTTGTCTTTTGCATTCTTCACTTTCATCATAAGTCCTTCATCTTTCATATTTTGTCAATATCAACTCAAGTATAAATCCCAACAATATGCTTCGAGCGTGTGTGACAGATTTTGGAAAAGGATGGGAGAAACACTTGCCATTAGTAGAATTCTCGTATAACAATAGCTATCATGCTAGCATAAAAGCAGCACCGTATAAGGCACTTTATGGGAGAAAGTGTAGGTCTCCGGTCTGCTGGGCTGAAGTTGGAGAAGTACAACTCACGGGTCCGGAAATAATCCATGAGACAAATGAGAAAATAGTTCAAATCCGACAACGCTTACAAGCTGCAAGGGGCCGGCAAAAGAGTTACGCCGATATAAGACGTAAGCCTTTAGAATTTCAAGTTGGAGATAGGGTTATGTTGAAAGTTTCACCTAGGAAAGGTGTCTTTCATTTCGGAAAGCAAGGAAAGCTTAGTCATAGATACATTGGACCTTTTAAGGTTTTAGAACGAATTGGTCCAGTGGCATACCGACTTGAATTACCAGATGAACTAAGTAATATACACGACACGTTTCACGTATCAAATCTTAAGAAGTATTTATCGGACGAATCGCTAGTTGTGCCTGTTAACGAGCTTCAATTGGATGATAAGCTCAATTTCACTGAAGAACCAGTGGGAAATATGGACCGAGAGGTAAAAAATCTAAAACATCACCGGATTCCTATCGTTAAGGTACGCTGGGACTCCCAAAGAGGACCAGAGTATACTTGGGAACAAGAGGATAAAATCCGTGCTAAATATCCCCATCTATTCATACCATCACATACTAACCATAGTTAAATCTCAGGACAAGATTTTCTTTCAGAATGGGAGACTGTCACAAACCACTAACTTCCCCTTAGGTTAGAATACCTTACTAATTTAGATTAGGCCCTCACTAGCACCCTAGGATTAGAAATGCCTTACTAACTTAACTTAGGCCCTTATTAGAGCACACTAGGATCAGAAATGCCTATAGGATTTTCCCGAGTTAAATTTTTGCTTTAATATATTATTATAACCTAACTAACCCTCAGACAAGCTCACGTATCCACCTATGCCAACCACTACTATGTTTACTTGATGTAAACATCTAGGTATGTCAAGTATAGGTAATAAACATATTTTCACTAAGAAAACTAGTACTATACTACCCTATAGTTGCAAGAAAACCCTAAATGCACCTACGTGTTTACAATTAGCTTCAAAACCCTAACTGCCTATCTGGACTTACATGCAAAGTGCATAGGACTTAGATATAAGTTAGAATAGATACCTTAGGATATATTAGAACTCTTAGGATATAGTACAACCCCTAGAAACTTAGGTATAAGTCATATAAGCACAAAACCTTAATTAGGTCATAACTTCCCGAAACTAGGTTAAAACTTTACCATAGGCTACCATCACTTAGTATAAGCTACTAATAGTTACTAAACATCATTAGGACCTTAATTAAGATGCTAAAACATAAATAAAACCCTAAACACTTATAAAACAAAACTAGATTAAAACTTGACCTAAACACCTAAACTATACTACTTAAACACCTTAATATGAACAAGCTACCACCCTAGTACCTTAACATACCTAAGCTAGCACCCTAGCACCTCCAAGCACCCAAGAAATGAGGTGCATCACCTCCTTATCATCACCTTAGCTTGAACCGCCTTTCATGGCTTCATACCACCACAACCGGCCTACTCAGCCCCCTAGCTACCACCATAGGCCGTCCTTGTCACCTTCTATCCTCACCACATCACCCCATAGCCATGCTTTCTAAGCCCCTCCCCCTGCTCAACACCTAGGCAGCCGTTTTCCCCCAAACTGCCTCTATGCACCCTATAAATACCCTCCCCTCCCCTCATTTCTTCTCCACACCTCTCCCCCTCCTCTCTACCTCACATTTCTGTGTTACTAAGTCCTTAAAAGCAATAGGAAGCAAGTAGCTAGGCCTTGGTTTGGTTGTGTTGCATTTTGAAGTCGTGCGAGCCAAAGGAAACCCTAGAAACCTTAGATCCTTAGTTCAGCCCTCCCCCAACCTAGGTAACCCTTAATTTACATCCAATTAGTCTTAAAATAGGTTTAGATACTTAGTACATGCTTTAGATAGTTAGTAGATTGCCATGCATGCATGTTTACTCTCGTTACCCTAGTTTTAGGTCGAATTGCATGTTTACGTGTTATATAGCTTTCCTACTTGATATAACTTGCATTATGTGACTTACTTGAACTTATATGAGTTAGATATAAGCTTAGAAACTAGATTACCATGCTAGAATTAGAATTATATGCATTTAGGACTAGTTTTGCAAATTATTACATGCATAGGGGTATATATTGTAAATTCCTGAAACTATAAGGTCTAGGGACTGTTTTTGACATTTCCTAGAAGATATTAGTGTAAGGACTAAATTTGCAATATATTAAACCTTGAAATAAACTAATAAAACAAATATAAAACTAAAAGGACTAAAACTGCAAATAGTATAAATATAAGGGTAGATAGGGTAAATAATAGAAATTAGTATAACTTAGGAACTATATGTGTTATTTCTTTGAAATATGATAGTTTAGGGACTAAATATGTAATAGTTAGAAAGTTATATGCCTATTTGTTATAAGTTTATAAGTTTAGGGTAGAAAACGTAAATATATATAAATAAAGGGTAAAAATGGACTATTTTCATAAAATATAAAAACCTATTTAAGTTAGAAGCATAACACAATACTAGGGAGCTTTATGCGAGGAGTACTATGTGGATATTTCGTTTAGACGAGTTTGTTGGGTTTGCGAATTAAAGTGCCCTGACTCCTCGAACGATTATTGCATATACTTCTGAGATGTGATGGCTTGAACAGTGTTATGTTATAACTAAACCCTAATAACAACATAACTCATTAATAGGGAACTTTGTGTGAGGAGTATTAACTTCTGAATTCTGATGGCCCGAACGGTATTATGCTGATCACATAATACAATAGTAGGGAGCTTCATATGAGGAGTCATATACTTCTGAATTATAATGGCCTAAATAGTGTTATGTTATATATATAAAAACCTAAATAGTAATTAGTTAAGAAAACCTAGACTAAGACTTGACATACGCACACCCACACTACCCCCGGATACGTGAGTAAGTTGTTTAAACCCCTACTTAAACTAGCTAGAGACTCAAGTGAGTTTTCATAGCCTCACACCATTTTAAATGCTTTTTAAATGTTTTACAAACCCTGTGAGGGGGATACATGCTTTAAAACCAAATACAAGTCTTTGCTCTGGTTATTGCACGAGTAAACTAACAGCCATCATTACATAACCCAAAATTCATGAATCTAATCGTTTGGAAGGTTTTATCCAAATGAACGCGAATATAGTTGATAGATCTATTGGAGTTTGACAACTCCCGTTGGTATTAACACCCCACTAGGTGGTACCAATAAGTACTATATTTGAACCCACTGAAGGTTTAACTTTGGCAAGTTATCCTTCCCATCCCCTCAAGGTTTGGTCTGCAGACCCCATGAGCCAGATTGTTAACATGTGGTTCATGAGCTTAGTGGAATATTCCTTATTTCTAAAACTAACCCTTTTCCACACATAGAGTTTAAGCTGAACTCTGTGGAACTTGTATTTACTCTTTACTTCTTAAACCTATGACTCTCACTCAACATACGTGTTGACCTTTAAGCATGTTATCTTAGGTAATTAGGCACTATAGGAACCCTGGCACGGAGAACCACTGGACATGAGGACGTCCAAGATAGTTATCATTCATCAATTTTGTGTCATAAAACGTATCTTAGGGACCTCTCTTTTGGTAAAAGTATATCTTTTGCTATAAAAACTCTGATGAATAAATGAATGATAACAACCTTTTTCAAAAACATCTCTTTTCGAGTCATTTTCTATTATCTTGTCTTTGTTTTCATGAGTAATACCCCAAACACTTTATCCGCTACGATCAGTGAAAAATGGGGGTGTTACACAATTCCCCTGAGTTTGGTATTGCATTCTGTGTTCCTTTTACATATAAACAATCAATCAATTTATTAGATGTACTTTTCATTTCAGTTGCTTCAATGCAAGATTTTTAATTAGTATTTTGATATGTATCTTAATTTAAAATTAGATGGTTGTTATTATATCTTCACACTTTTACAGTTACATGCTTGTAACAATATTTTATTAGTTATATACGTGAGAAAATTCCCAAATGACTCCACTGAATGTGCGACACGTGTTCACTTTTTTATTATTAAAGTACAGTGGGTAGGTGGAACTTTTACTTTGAGTTTTTGCTTAAATGACAAATATAACCCTCTCTTAAATATAAATAAATAGTAATTATTCACTCCTTATCATCTCTTTCATCTTCTCCTTCTCCCTCATTCACCACCCATCACCACCACCTCCAAACCTGTCATCATCTACCCACCACAGATCTTGTTTGGTAAAACCATGAGTTTTAAGCCCGAAAATCAAGATTCGTGACTTGTGAGTCACGAGTTGACTCACACCGGGTCAACACCGCGTGTGGCTCGGTGTTTCTACCTTTTTCTTCTCAATCTACAAAATGGAGACGGCTAGGAGTGGTGTTGATGGTTGTTTATGGCGCGTAGGTGTAAAAGAAGTAGTGGTGAGGTGTGTTTACGACGCGTATGGTGGTGTATGATGAAGAGGGGTTCAAGTGGAGTCGATTGGTGGTGTGGTGAGCTGAGGTGACCAACGATGGAGGTGAACAACCCAGATCCGCCATCAAGATCCGCTATCACCACCACAGATCTATGATGTGTTTGTGTTTAATCTTATAAGGATAGTTCTAATCTTAACACACAAACTGAGATCGATTTGCTTTACTTTTGTGTTTCAAATCTGAGATGATATTGGTGTAGAGTGTGTGTTAGAGAGTAAAAGTGAGGGTTGATTGTTGTGTCTAGAATCTGGAAATAAAGTGAGATGATATTGGTGTAGATTGTTAAAGGAAAAAAAGGGATCACGTCAATATGGGGGAAGAATAAGACGAAGACCAATATCATCTTTAACAAAGACTATATTCACTTATTCACGTGAAAAATGGATCACTGATGTCTATGCAAAGAAAAAGAAAATGCATAGTCTTTATTTATTTTTATTCTCATTTTTTAAAGTATCATATGGGTGATCCAAAATATTGATAATCTTCGAGATTTGGATGTACTAATATTACTTAAAGATATAAATTATTTTTTGTTAGTATTTTTTTTTTTTTTTTTTTTTTTTGTAAGATAAAATAATCACCGGAGTATTGCCGGAATCTGGAAATAAAGTGAAGTCGCACATTCGCACATTTAAAAGATAGTACAGTCGCACATTTAAAAGGTAAATAATCAAAAAGGGGGTATTTTGGTCTTTTTAATACTTTTGTAATAAGACAAAAAAAAGAATATATCCACCTACCACTGTACTTTATTATTAAAAAAATGGACACGTGTTAAAAAAATTAGTGGAATCGCACATTCGCACATGACTCTTTTGGGAAAAGACTCGACTTTTTGGCATCATTTGGGAATTTTCTCTATATACGTATATGCTTTGAGGCGATAACTGGGCATGAAGGGCCAATGGGTGCGATCCCCCTAAGTAATAGGCATGTTTGTGGTTAATTAGTACTACCTCCGTCCCACATTGAGTGTTCACTATTACTTTTCAAAGTCTTTTTTCACCAACTTTGACCTTAAATATATTTATTTGTGTTATATAATATTTAATGAAAATTATACAAATGAAAACACAACTAAAAACTTAATCCATTCATATATCTTGCATCAAGTACTATATAACACGGACAAAAAAATTTGAAGTCAAAGTTAAAGAAAAAAGACTTGAAAAAGTTATAGTGGACACTTAATGTGAGACGGAGGGAGTATGACATACACTATGCCAACTATTCATCTTCTTGGCTTAGATTTTTTATCCAATATAAATCTAAGGGATTCCCATTTTCATATTTGAAGCCTAAGTAGCTTCTTGGGTTTGAATCAAACTTGTATTTATCAGCCATGGTTATTTTACGAGTTATTTGAACTCGTGAATTGTTCATAAATCTCTCTCGTGACAAGCTCAAAACATGAAGATCGAGTCTAGTTCAAACTCAAAGTTATATCAATTTGTCAAGCTCGGGTTGGCTTGACTCTTTGCAGCTATGCTTTCAAATAGCCTTAATGGATGATACTAGAACAGTTGGATAATTCTTCTATTTTATTATTCATATAAGTTGTAATAAATAACTATGAGACAAAGATCGATCAATAAGAGCACAATGTGCAGATGGGGAACCGTAGCTCGCCGTCCTATGTGGCAGGGACAACGGCGAGCCGTTGCTCGCCGCCACACCGGAACCCCCTCGCCGTTGGTCAACTCCCCGTGGCCACGGCGAAGCAATTTTCTGACAATGTTGCAGGTTCATTTTTTTTTCTTTCTTTTTTGTTGGGTTTGGTATCTTGGGCTTTATATCTTGTATGTTCAGATTGAGGTGAGCAAAGGCTGTCTTCTTGTTCTTGCTCTGATGTTTCTTCATATAGAAACTCATCATGTAATGTGGATGTTGGAAGTGTTGGTAGGATATCATTTTTGATAGAAAATGATGAGCAAAAGACACTTTTTTCACATATGAAAAGTAGCAAGAAAAGTGAAGATGTGGTTTTGTTAAAGAGGAGTAATAGTTGTGTTGTTGAGGTGAAGAAAAATCCTGGTTTTTGGAAAATTGGAAAACTGTCAAGATCAAGGTCACTTTGTAGTTTTAGAGGTGGTGGTGGTTATGATTATTAGGTTCGGTTTTTAGTGTCGTATATGTTGTTTTTTTTTCCTCGTATCGTATTTTTTTCCGTATTGTAATTTTTTAATTTGATGAAATAAAATTAGTATGTTTTTTTATTTTTTAGTATTTGTGAAATTAATCAAATTTATTTAAAGAAATGAATAAAAAAATAAGTGTGTAAGAGGTGGGGCCTTAATGGGGAAGTTGAAGTTTGTTGTTTGGTGGGGGGGTTGTTGTGGTTAGTTGAAGTTGAGGTGTTTTGGTGATGTGGCATGGTGGGGCCCGAATGGGGAGCCTCTTGCTCATCTTTGCACCTTGTGCTCTAAGAAACAAATGGAATACAGGTTACTTGCCTCTAAAGATTCATGAAAGGACATCATAACTCACAGTGCAACATCTTATAAATCTACGTCTCGTGTAAATTCTAAACTCAATATGTTGTACTAGTGATTACATTCAAGAATTTATGACTAACATCATAACTAGACTAGATCCAGTTATCTAAACACCAAAAAGTTGGATAAGGGGCATTTAATGATCTAAAAGTTTTATATACGTTACTAGTGTTCATCAGTCAAAACTAGCAAACAAGATCTCAGTTCCAAAACTTAATCACCAGACACATTAGAGGGATCGGAAACTAGCTGACAAGATCTCAGTTCCTAAACTAGCCAACAAGATGTTACTAGTTAGTGTTCATCATATATGCATTAGAGAGATTGGAAATATTGTTGGCAGCTTATAATTTGCAGTTCCATAGTTGTATTCTACTGTGTAACTCGTAAGCACATTAAGATTCTTGCTTCATTAAGATTAAAAAATCAACAAGATATTAAAATGCCTCCCCTTTTCGCACTATTTGTGGATTTATCGAGAACAATACATGTTCAAGTTGCATATCAAGTGGTCCAAAAAGAGCATTGCATCTGGCCCCAACGGTCCACCTTGAGCACATTGCAACCTCCATCCAGTTTCTAGACCCAGGTGAACCCACCTCCAACTTGATACATATCTGACATTGGAATGAACTTATTCACTTTCCATGACACCGGCGGCTACTCTTTATAAGAAACCAACTCTGTGGGACATTAAGGCAAAATATATAGAGAATTTACGGCATCACGCTGTTGAATTGCCAGTTATCACTAACTGTAATCTGGCGTGCACTACTCTTATGTAATTAAAAACTCAGACTATATGAAGCTCGATTTACCTAAGAATTAGACTCTACCAACTACCAATGGAAAAATATGTCACTGTGTAAGTATTGATGTAGATGCCAAGAGAAGTCCCCTACATTAAAAATAACTATATCAAAGTATTAAAAACAATTCAATGTTGAGGGCATATTATTTAATGAAGCACGTATGACAAAATAAATAAATAAATAAATAATTCCCCTTTGTTAAGAGCTACTTGCAAGATATTTTGGCTAAAGGCTTGATCACATGGATACATTTGGAAAGTTTTGATCTATTCACTAATTATTGTGTGAGGTCGTGTATCACAACTTGCAAAAAGGGAAAAACTTACAAGATAATCAACATCTATACCTACATTCGGTTTCCTATAAATTTGGAGTGCATTTTCTCAATTTTCATATCCTAGCTCGCACATTAAGCTATACAAAGTTCGATCTCTTCACATCCTCCAAACTTTTATATCATCCCACACAAACAAACACACAAGATATGGAAGGCTACTATACGATTAATTCACTAGCCATAATAATACTTCTTTTGAGTTCCTCGATGAATTTAATCTCCGCCCTTGAACAAACAAGCGTTGAATTTATCAGAACCTCATGCCGTTTGACATCTTACCCTACACTCTGCTTCAACTCGCTGTCAAGTAAAGCAGGTGCGATTCAAACGAGTCCTAAGCTATTAGCCCAAACTGCTCTATCTGTCAGTCTTGACACAACCCTGACCACCACCTCATCAATGGTGAAATTGTCACAAGTGCATGGCATGTCTCCCAGACAGGTTGCAGCCATGAAAGACTGCATGGAGTTGCTGAGTGACTCTGTGTACCAGATGAAAAAATCACTTAAAGAGATGAATCAACCTGGTTCCAAAGATTTCGGGCTAGCGATGAGCGACATACAAACATGGGTAAGTGCAGCATTGACGGATGAAGACACATGCTCTGAAGGGTTTGCAAATGACCCGAAAATGAAAAATTGTTGGAAAATTTAGTGCACTTGAGGGATCAATTCACACCTGGTAATGGGTTTGGAGGTATGGAGTATACACCCATTTGGTCACTGAATCCCCTGACTCAAGAGTGGTTATGTATTGAATCTGCTGATAGCATGATTCTGCTGTTAGTGTGTTTCCACTGCTAGTGTTATTTTACCACTGACAGTTTCCACTGCTAGTGTTATTTTACCACTGATGTGTTAACGTTACCACTGCAAGGGTTATTGTTTCCACTGCAAGGATTGTTGTTACCACTGCTAGTGATAATGTTTCCACTGATAACCACTGATCCTATAATTATGGAAATTATTATGATATAATTAATGGGCCGTTAATTATACATAATACCATGGGCTAGGGTTTTGAGTATTCTCTATTATAAATAGAGGTCACATCATCATGCATGAGGATACGTTTTTCATATACGACTAAACACAAAACCCTAAACACTCTAATACGCATCTGGTTCTTGGTTTGTGCCTAAAGCAAGAACATCACTTGGTCTTATCCCATAGAGATATTCGTGTAACCCAGGCATAGGGTCGAATAGTTTCTATTGGAAAGTGATACCACGATTTCAAGTGAATATCCGGTACCTTTATTGATTATCTTAACCCTAATCTGGAAACTGTTTTGCAGCTACACAACCAACAATCAATAGAAACTATTAGTGATAATCAATGGCTGCTGCTATGAGACAAATGGCTGCTAACTTTTCCAAGTTGGAAAAGTTTGAAGGTGTTGATTTCAGAAGATGGCAAAAGAAGATGCACTTCTTGTTGTCAAGTATGAATGTGGTGTATGTTCTCACAACTGAGATTCCAGAAGACTTTGGAGATGATGCTACTATGGATCAGATGAGGGCAAGGAGCAAGTGGGAGAATGATGACTACATATGCAGAGGTTTAATTCTCAATGGTATGTCTGATTCTCTTTTTGATATTTATCAGAATGTTGAAACTTCTCAAGAACTATGGGATTCCTTGGAAGCCAAGTATATGGCTGAGGATGCATCAAGTAAGAAGTTCCTTGTAAGTAATTTTAACAATTACAAAATGGTTGATTCTAGACCTGTCATGGAACAATACAATGAACTTCTTAGTATACTTGGTCGGTTCACACAACACAAGATGAACATGGATGAGGCTATTTCAGTCTCTTGTATCATCGATAAACTACCTCCATCTTGGAAAGAGTTTAAGCATATGCTTAAGCATAAGAAGGAGGAGTTAACTCTTGTTGAGTTGGGCAGTCACTTGCGCATTGAGGATTCACTCAAGGCTCAAGACATTGACAAGCCAAAGAGTAGCACTGCTACTGGTCCATCAGTTGTCAATATGGTGGAGCATAACAACTCCTCCAAGTACAATGACAACAAGGGCAAGCGTAAGCATCAAGATAACACCAAATCTGATCCTAATAAGAAACCTAAGGTGACTTGTTGGAAGTGTGGGAAACCTGGACACTTCAGGAAAGATTGCAAGGGTGGTAAAGTTGGAAACAAATCCAATGGATCAGGCACAAGTGGAGGGAATGGTAACACCAATTCTCTGAAAGGTCAGAATGTGTTTAATAAGTCTTTTAAGATTTATTATGTTACATATATATCTGACATTTACTTTGTGCAGGATGATGATGTTACGTGGTGGGTTGACTCTGGAGCAACAATACATGTATGTAAAGATAGAAGCTGGTTCAAGACCTACAAGTCAATGAATGATGGTTCTATTCTTCACATGGGAAACGAGTCTACTGCCCTGGTGCATGGAAAAGGATGTGTTGAGTTGAAGTTTAGTTCTGGAAAGATTGTTTCTTTATTTAATGTTTTACATGTTCCTGATATCAGAAAGAATTTGGTTTCTAGTAGTGTTTTAAATAATTGTGGTTATAAACAGGTTATTGAATCTGATAAGTTTGTTTTGTCTAAAATTGTGTGTTTATTGGTTTTGGTTATTTATGTAATCAAATGTTCAGACTTAATATTGTTCATGATAATATTGATTCTGCTTTTATATCTACATCTAAAATTTATGATTCAAACCTATGGCATGCAAGACTTGGCCATGTACACTTTAAAAGAATGCAAGATATGTCTAAGGATGGGTTAATTCCAGCCTTTGATGTGAACACTGAAAAGTGTAAAACTTGTATGTTGAACAAGATAACTAAGAAACCTTTTCAAGGAGTAAAACGTGAAACTAAAGTTTTGGAGTTAATTCACAG
The DNA here is from genome assembly GCA_030686995.1 of Artemisia argyi. Classification (NCBI taxonomy): domain Eukaryota; kingdom Viridiplantae; phylum Streptophyta; class Magnoliopsida; order Asterales; family Asteraceae; genus Artemisia; species Artemisia argyi. The sequence continues at coordinate 111,981,171 of CM060699.1, forward strand.
TGACCTTTGTGATTTACATGCAACTCCCTCTTTGGGGAATAAGAAATACTTTGTAACTTTTATTGATGATGCTTCAAGGTTTTGTCATGTTTATTTATTACATTCTAAAGATGAAGCATTAGATAAATTTAAAGTATTTAAAACTGAAGTTGAATTGCAACAAAGTTCTTTGATCAAAAGATTAAGGACTGATAGGGGAGGTGAGTACATGGATACTCTGTATTTTCAGTCTGTTGGTATAATCCATGAAACGACTGCCCCTTATACTCCTCAGCAAAATGGTATTTCTGAAAGGAAAAACAGGGTGCTGAAGGAGATGGTTAATTCCATGTTGTCCTATTCAGGGCTGAGTCAAGGGTTCTGGGGTGAAGCTATGTTAACAGCTTGCTATTTATTAAATAGGGTTCCCAACAAAAGGAACAAAGTTACCCCTTATGAACTTTGGACTAAAAAGAAACCTAACCTTAATTATCTTAGGATATGGGGTTGTAGGGCTGTTGTAAGACTCCCTGATCCAAAGCAGAAAACTTTGGGTGAAAAAGGCATTGAATGCATCTTTGTTGGATATGCTGAGCATTCCAAGGCCTATAGGTTTTATGTTATAGAACCTAATGAGTCTGTTTCAATTAATTCAATAATTGAATCAAGGGATGCAATCTTTGATGAGAACAGATTCTCATCTATCCCTAGACCAAGTCAAAGGATTCCAAATGGAACCAATGACAATGGTGTTTCAGAGGTTCCTGCAGATGAGGTTCCTTCTGATGAGGTTCCTGCTGATGAGGTTGTGGAACAACAACCTGAACCTGAGCTCAGAAGGAGCAATAGGGTGAGGACTCCAAAGTCATTTGGACCTGAGTTTCAATTATACTTAATTGAAGGTACAAGGAGTGAGGTCTCTGACCAATACTCTTAATGCTTCATTGTGGAGGATGATCCCAAAACATTTGAAGAAGCAATGAAGTCCCAGGATGTTGCTTTCTGGAAAGAAGCAATTAATGATGAGATGGACTCTATCATGGGCAATAACACTTATGTGTTGACTGATCTACCACCTGGTTGCAAACCTTTAGGTAGCAAATGGATTTTCAAAAAGAAAATGAAGGTAGATGGAACTGTTGAAAAGTTCAAGGCAAGATTAGTTATTCAAGGCTTTAAACAAAAGTCAGGAATAGACTACTTTGATACTTATGCTCCAGTGGCACGTATCAGTACCATAAGATTTCTAATTGCTTTGGCATCAATTCACAATCTGATTATTCATCAGATGGATGTGAAGACAGCTTTCTTGAATGGTGATTTAGATGAGGAGGTTTACATGAACCAACCTCAGGGCTTCATCATGCCTGGCAATGAAAACAAGGTGTGTAAACTGATTAAGTCTCTTTATGGACTAAAACAGGCACCTAAGCAATGGCATCAAAAGTTTGATGAAGTGGTTTTGACTAGTGGTTATTTACTTAATCAAGCTGACAAATGTGTATATAGCAAATTTGATGAATCTGGTAAAGGAGTCATCATTTGTCTATATGTTGATGACATGTTGATATTTGGTACTAACCAAAATCAAGTTGATCTTACAAAAGAACTTTTGTCATCAAAGTTCTGCATGAAGGATATGGGGCAGGCAGATGTTATCCTTGGCATTAGGATTAAACATGAAAGTAACAAGTTTCTATCTCACAGTCTCATTACATTGAGAAGGTGTTAAAGAAATTTAATTACTTTGATTGTACTCCAGTGAGTACTCCTATGGATACAAGAGAGAAGCTAATGCCTAATACTGGTAAAGCTGTATCTCAACTTGAGTATTCTAGGGTGATTGGCTGCTTGATGTATGCCATGACTTGTACAAGGCCTGATATTGCTTTTGCTGTAGGTAAACTGAGCAGGTATACTAGTAATCCTAGTGCTCATCATTGGCAAGCAATTCAGAGGGTCTTTAAGTATTTGAAGAGAACTATGGATTATAGTCTCTCATATACTGGTTATCCTTCAGTATTAGAAGGATACACTGATGCAAGTTGGATCAGTAACACTGAAGACAATTCGTCTACTAGTGGCTGGGTATTCCTACTTGGTGGAGGTGCAATTTCTTGGGCATCCAAGAAACAAACTTGCATTACCAGTTCAACCATGGAATCTGAATTTGTGGCTTTAGCTGCTGCTGGCAAAGAAGCTGAATGGTTGAAAAACTTGCTTCTTGAGATTCCATTGTGGTCTAAATCTATAGCACCTATTTCTATCCGTTGTGATAGTGCTGCTACATTGGCAAAGGCTTATAGCCAGATGTACAATGGGAAGTCTAGACACTTAGGTGTCAGGCATAGCATGATTCGTGAGCTTATCATGAATGGGGTGGTATCTATAGTGTTTGTTAAATCTCAACAAAACTTAGCTGATCACTTGACGAAGGGTTTGGCTAGAGACTTGGTTTTGAAGTCTGCTAAAGGGATGGGTTTAAGTCCAACTAGTCACTGAATGCAAGGATACCCAACTCCCTTCTGAGGAAACTTGGAAGCTGAGTTCAATGTGGAAAGCTGATCATTTGGTGGACTGAAGCACATGTATTACAAACATCCCAAGGTTGTGCTTGTTACCTGCTGAAAGGAGGATGAAGTCTTCACTTCTTAATGGTTAATTTTCTTTGAAAAAGTGCTAAGCAGGAGCATGAATTAAAGATGAACCACCTATGTAAATGTTGAAGTTTTGCCGCTTCAGGAAGCTTTTGGATTTTTAGCTTTTACAACATTTATGAATTGGATATGGACACATGGCTTGTATAGTGTCAGGAGTATTTTAGTGTTTGAAAACTTGTGTGTATTTATCATCAGGTATTCAAATGGGTTGAAGGGTTCAATTCTTAGAACACCCTGATTCTCGAATATTTGAAAGTATATGTACTAATGTGGAAATTCAATCCTCAGGATATTTTCATTTATGCACTTGTTTTGTTTTTGTGTTTGAATTTTCATGCAAAGGTAGTGAACTAAATTTGGGGAGGATTGTTGGAAAATTTAGTGCACTTGAGGGATCAATTCACACCTGGTAATGGGTTTGGAGGTATGGAGTATACACCCATTTGGTCACTGAATCCCCTGACTCAAGAGTGGTTATGTATTGAATCTGCTGATAGCATGATTCTGCTGTTAGTGTGTTTCCACTGCTAGTGTTATTTTACCACTGACAGTTTCCACTGCTAGTGTTATTTTACCACTGATGTGTTAACGTTACCACTGCAAGGGTTATTGTTTCCACTGCAAGGATTGTTGTTACCACTGCTAGTGATAATGTTTCCACTGATAACCACTGATCCTATAATTATGGAAATTATTATGATATAATTAATGGGCCGTTAATTATACATAATACCATGAGCTAGGGTTTTGAGTATTCTCTATTATAAATAGAGGTCACATCATCATGCATGAGGATACGTTTTTCATATACAACTAAACACAAAACCCTAAACACTCTAATACGCATCTGGTTCTTGGTTTGTGCCTAAAGCAAGAACATCACTTGGTCTTATCCCATAGAGATATTCGTGTAACCCAGGCATAGGGTCGAATAGTTTCTATTGGAAAGTGATACCACGATTTCAAGTGAATATCCGGTACCTTTATTGATTATCTTAACCCTAATCTGGAAACTGTTTTGCAGCTACACAACCAACAAAAATGTGGTGAGAGGAAAGATTGTTAACGTTGTTCATTTAACCAGCAATGCTTTGGGTTTGATCAACAGCTATGCTTCTCTCCACGGATAGTTCAAGGGCACAGTAGAGATATAATGCTTAGACCTATTTTATTTTGGTTCCCGTGTAGCAATGTGTGAATGTATGGCAAATTGGCTATAAGTCTTAATTGCAAAAGCACTGTATTATTGATCGATATGAAAATATTATGATTATTATTATCATGTGTCATATTACTTGTATACGTTCTGTATAATGGAAGTACTATATGGAACGGACGATACAAGTAATAATTCAAACAATTAAAAAAAGAAGAAGGTTATATCCAACATTAGTAATGTGTTTCGATTAGCTTTTGGCTTAGGGCAAATGAAAAATCTAATTCGAACACCCTCTAAGTTTTTTTAATCTTAAAGTAACTAAAATATGAATACGGGGAATGTGAGTTTGTTGTAGGCCCTTTTGAATGTACTTTATAACATTCCTGATATGGAATACGTTTTGAGAGAGAAATTAGCCCCATGTCCCAAGGCTTAGTTAACCACTGCTCAGCCACAACATCACAATAGACTTTTACTTGTGTCAGAAAAACTGTCAAAAACATTAGAGATGACAAAATAGATGGATTAGTGATGGGGAAAAGGATCTAGAGGATGAGCTTGCGGAAAATCACATCACGCAGAGAGCATACGAAGCAAAACAAGAAAAATTGTCATTTGATTCTTCGCCTGTCAAAAACCAAGGGTGCCAACCCTATAGCTTTTGACCCTTAAAACCCCTCATGGCACCCCCTAGGGTTTTTGACCCTCACAATCCCAAGGCACTTACCCTTAGGCTTTTGACCCTTAAAACCCATGGCGCCACCCCTAGGGTTTTTGACCCCCACCCCTAGTGCTTTTGACCTTCAAAACGCCAGGGCATCACCCCTTGAGGGTTTCATGGTTCTAAGTTTTCAGTAATTTTTATTATTTTGGAAAGTTAAGGGGTTTATTTAGGATCATTTTATTTTGTTTAGTTTGCTTTTGGGTTTCACGGATTGGCCATAAACTTTTCAAAATTTTCAATTATAAGTTACAGGCTTTATAAAATATCATTATCACCATCCAAGCTTTTTTGTGCTGAAAAATATTACCTATGAACTGAGATAAAATGCATATTACTCATATGAGATTGAGATAAAAGTACATTACTCATATGAGAACTGAGATAAAATTGTACATTACTTATATGAGAACCGAGATAAAAGTTTGGATGATAATAATGGTATTTTATAAAGTCCGTAACCTATAATTGAAAATTTTATTGCCATCCATGGACTTAACCCTTTTCTTTTTACCCAAAATATTTTTACCCTCTAAATATAAGGCTTATTATCATTGTAATTAAATCTTTAATTATTAACAATCTACGTTTAAAAGACATTCTCTTGTCAGAGTTTTATTGCCGGAGGTTTCACCCCGTTAATCAACCCTTAGATTAGGGTTTACGAAATTTGCTTTTGCGTCTTGCGTCAATTAGGCACTACAAAATGGCAATCACAGGTTCAGAGCGTATGTGTCGAAATTAATGGGGTTGAGCTACAAACTTTTTTTCTGTCCATTTTGTTATTGATGGTTCATGTGTTAAAATATATTCATAAAATTTGTGTTATCATAATACCCTGGTCTATTTTTCAGTTTTCAAAAACTATTTACCAGGATGTAAGCATTAAAAAGAAAGTGTGGTCGACTTTCGACTCAATCAACTCTTTTCTCTTTCAATATGGAACAAATGGTACATAGATTACTTGCGTCTTAAGAATCATGAAAGACTGTGATAAAGTAACATGTTCAAGACTCAAGTCTTTTACAGACTACGTACGCGTGTAAACTTTAAGACAATATCATGGTAACTACTCCGTATAACATAAGATGTAGATTAGATCTAAATACCAGAAAGTGGGGAAAAGGACATTTGGTTGCAGCTAAATTAGAAATATAGTTGGGAAACATCTTGAACATCTTACGGCCTGCCTGATGCTGATAATCTTGATAATGAAACTACCCAATGAGATCTCAGTTCCAAAAGTCGTTAATCACGATTTCAGCTAAATGAAGCATAATAGAGAAATGGGAATTACGGTTGACAGCCAATACATGTCCATTATCATATTGTACGGTATAACTTGTTAAGCACATTAACAAGACAAATTTCATTTCGATACTTGCCTCATTAGGAGTCAAATCTACAAGGTATTCAAAAGCCGTCGTTTTTTGCATTATTTGTATATATCCAGAAAAATACCTGTTCAAGTTGTGTATTATCAAGTGGTCCGAAATGTGTATATTGTAATTTATTAGCCCCAGTGATCCAACATGGAAACGTTGCAATATCTGTCCCATTTGTAGACCTCATCGAACCCACCTCCTGCTTATACATATCTCGCAGATTAAAATGTTAACAATTTTCATTTTGTAAGCTACTATTTTAAAGATACAAAGTTAGTGCAACTCTGAGATACAATATTTGAAGTATTGACTGTGAGATGTATTTCTGATGTACATATATATAAGTAGATCTAGTTTAAGTAATGTTAGGGGTTCTCTACTTTCCAATGTAAATTAAAACTAACATTATGACGCTCAAATTAGGTACGAGTTAGGATAAACTTGCAAATATTAAACATATATATCAAAGATCCGGGGCATATAATATTATAATTTAATAATGTGGGACTAAAGATTGCATAATTGCACGTTGTTAAAAGCTACATGCAAGATATTTTGGCAAAAGGCTTAATCAAATGGATATAAACATTCGGTATTACTAATTATTCTGTGCCTCCAAAAACTGCGTAGTATACGGATCCAGCAGTCCACCTTGAACACAGCATCCATCACTTTCTAGACTCCATTACTTATTATGTTTAACTATAGTTACGGGTACACTACTCCAAGGTAAATAAAAACTAAAAGTATGATTCTATGAAGCTCGAATTAGCTGAGAATTTGGAACTATAATGTAATTTGAAGTGTCATATCATTTAATTAAGTATGAGTATGACAAGAGAATGCATAATTGAACATTGTTAAGAGCCCCTCTGCAAGATATATATTTTTGGCAAAAGGCTTGACCACATGGACATCTACATTACTAATTATTGTATGTGGTCGTAAATAACAAGTTGCAAATAAGGAAAAGCAATAGCACAAAAGCCTTATTCATATCAACATTCTAATTAAGTATGAGAATGACTAGAGGATGCATCACGTTTCGGCAAAAGGCTTGACCACATGGACATCTACACTCTAATTATTGCGTGTGGCTGTATATCACAAGTTGAAAATAGGGAAAGCAATAGAAGATAAAGAAAGCAATAGAAGATAATTAAGCCTAATTCATGTCAACATTCGGTTAATTATAGGGTTTCTTGACTCCCTCATCGTTTAGCTTCACATATTGTGCTAGTCTGCTAGACAAAGTTCACTTCACAGCATCCAACACAAACAAACAAGAAATGAAACTCTCGTACGTATTTTAGCCCTACTAATACTTCGTCCGAGTTCCACCATCAATTCCATTTCTTCCCTCAAGACAAGAATAAGATCAGGGAAAATTGTCCAAAAATACATCCAACTTGTCACATTTTGCTATTGTATGCTATGATTTTTTTTTTCCCTATTGTATACACGAACTTTCTTAATCTTCCTATTGTATACACGAACTTTCTTAATCTTCCTATTGTATACATGAATCTAACGTGACATGGAGTTAATTACATAAATTTACATGAATCGTCCCTGTGGCTCAAAATAATTACACCATTCGTCCTAGAAACAATTACATAAAAGGTCCCTGTAGCTCAAGAGTTAAAATATTTGCATCGTTAGTCCTCATTGATTTAAAATATTTGCATCGTTAGTCCTCATTGACTATTGAGTTAAAATATTTGCATCGTTAATCCTCATTGAGTTAAAATATTTGCATCATTAGTCGACTTAAACATAATGAAACTTCTTTGGGATGTCTTGATCTATTTAACCTCATTTGCGAGTTCAGCTAATTGAATTAACACGTCATAAGTAAAAATTGGGCTTGTGTTTAGGTTAAAACATATATTTGAATGGAGTGTGGATCTAGTGAGAAAAAAAAAATTCAAGTGAGAAGGGACAGAAGATTTCTAGCCACACATTTTGAATAAGGAAGGAGAAAATAACGGGCGATACACCCAGTTTTGTAGATGCATGTGAAATATGTAGTTATGATTTCTTCTCACTCTTCTCAATTTTACTTTCTCTCATTTGATCCTAACTATACTCGGAGTAAATATAATTCTAATGATGGTCGTAAAATCATGAGTGAATGTCGATTATATACACTGCAAGTGAAATTCAGAACAATAACATCAATTTTGAATAGATCTTAAGAAAAAAAATGGAGAAAAGGGCATTTGAGGCCTTTTTATTCCTATATGTAGATTCTGAACAACAAGATCTTGTTTATCAAGACTCAAGACTCAAGACTCAAGACTCAAGACTCAAGACTGTAACACCAATTGTTGCTTGAACCTAAAGATTAAAAAGTGAAAGAAAAAAAGCGCCCTTAATTGATACAACGAAACTGAAAATAAAGTAGACAAACATCTTTTTTCGGTTAAAGGTTTTTACACGAGTAAATTTTATTACTTCAAAAAACATTTAAGTACATAGGATGTGAGTGACTCCCACATCTCAACCCGTTACATAGGCGGGAGAACAAACGCACCATTTGTGCTTCAAACCGTACATATCATATGAATGACAACCAAACTTATGAAACACTACTCTATAAATCTACAAACGCCTAGTATGACCACAAAGTCTAATATCATAAGCATCACAGAAAGCTAATTGTTCTTTAGTTAAATCTTCGCACTCATCATCATCATATGGTTATCATCATAATATTCTTTCCAACACTCGTATAGGCTCTTTCTTCTGATTCCACCTCCGCTCTTGGATGCCATGAAACGTGTAGTTTCATCAAAAACCTCCTCTACTTCACTATCACTATCCCTATTTTTTTTTAACAGTATCACTATCCCTATTAGCTACATCACTTGCCTTGTTCCTTCTTATATTCAAACCAACCACATTAGACAGGGTAGGAGCTGGCTGCTCATTTGCCAATTGTACCTCATTCATATGTGTGGCATCATTAGGCGTGCTTGTCAAGATCTAAACAGGCTCCGTATCAGCCTTTCGCCCATCGTCTATAACAGTTTCAGCCCCATGGAATTACCCCTATTTGCACCTAACACATCATCATTTTCAACCGACGTTAGTGCATCAAAGGGTTTCAAATTACTTGCCTCTTGTCTAGTTGTTTCATGATTCTTCTTCGCACCGCTTGTACTAGCACCATTTTTCTTAGAAACATGTTTATACATGTTTAGTCGACTTAAACTGAAATTTAGAACCCATATTAAAGCCACCAACCAATTTCTTTCCACCAATTCCAATATTTCTTTGATTTATCTTCGTACTATCAGATTGTACCTCCCCACGATTCTTGGGTTCAGTAGGAACCATTTTAGGGGAATATTAGAGTTCTGTCCATAAATCCTGCAATTGGCACATCGTGGAGGAGTCCATTTGTATTCAATAGTAATTTTTCGTAAATGTATCCCTCATCATCCAAATTCAGAATAACCATAACCATTGAGTCCTTCAAAAGTGTTTTCAGCACTTACTTCAATCATAATACGTGCAAAGCTATTTCGTCCCCATGATTCGTTGCACATTGTACTAGTAAACGAGTCAAGCATTAACGGTTTACCAATCTTAGTTTCTATAGCACTAAGTCCATCAGCAGTGAATGTCGCCATTGGAACATCATGAAGTTTAACCCTAACCGGAACACAAGTTAACTCCTCTTTTTCAAACTAGTAGAAGTAGTTCATTCTTTAAGAATTATTGGTATGATACGAATCATCCAAAGACCATTCTCAAGTGCATCATTAACCCCTTTTTTGGAACCAAATTTTAAAAAAGAAAAAATCAATGGCATTCATCATAATCTTTTCTATGTCGTATTTTCACTAAGCATTAAAAACATAATTATGCACAACTGCAAATGCCACACGTTTACCGATGAACTAACCATATAATGAATTAGCCAATCTGCCACTTACCTCCTCCACTGATGATCTAGGTATCAGTACTTCACATTCATTAGAAACAGGAGTAGTAAGAACACGAAAGTTAACTTAACATTTGTTTCTATCGACATTAAGCACATCATCAAATGAACTCAAAATATTACCATTAGTTTTTTACCCAGACTCATCCACTTGCGTTACCTTGTTACCAGCATTCGTAGTACCACCAACATCATCAGCCATGATAGTTTCCTCCCTCACCACATCAGTACACACAATGTTCGAAGCTTCGTTAGAAGGGTTTAATAGTTTCCCATCATCTCCCACTAGCATGGGCTTTCCTTCAAACATTTGACTCTCTAAATCACGAATCTTTGCAGCTAATGAAGTAGGAGGACTACCAAAAGTCTCTGACAAGCTAGGGAACGATCCTAGTCCATAATATTTTCCTCCCTTTGAAGCAGTTGAACTAGCACACAATTTGAGACATTAGCCTCCAGCGTATTGTCCTTTATTCTTCCACACCATCTCCCTCCCGAGTATAATAAACCACATTTCATGTTAAACCATGCGAAACCTCATTAGCAAATCAGTAGAAACCAAGCAAACCAATCAACCACCACACGACGACCCTAGCAGGTATGTTAGGGGCACAAACAACAGCGTCATGTAAAAAAGATAAACCCTAAACAGGTTTATTAGATCGTAAAGCACATAGATCACACCTGATAATAGTAAACAATCAATTAAGTCCCAAGAAAACGAATAGAACCAACGAAGTAATAAAATACGAACGACTAAACCCTAACAAATCGCAAAACCCTAATTGATGTTTGATGAAACGATCTATATGTAATTAACCCTAAGAACGTTTACAAATAAACAGATTCAAGAAAACCGATATAGATTTTTAGTAATTAGTGAAGGGATTAAGATTAAAAAAAGCAATCCATTAATTAGTGTTAGGGTTTTTTTACCAAGAGTCGCCGGAGGAAAGAGGGACTTATTTCGTAATTTTGTTTATGTGAGATAGTAGACAAACACCTTACAATTGCTAAATATTGAAAATGCCTATAGATTACCATTTTTCATCAATTGTAAACTACCCTATAACAAAACTATATCAGCATTTCAAAATATGTGAAGCATGGCCAGAGAAGGGAAATAGGGTTGGCAGCTTTGTTATTCATAAATACGATCCTGGAAATGGTTTAAAAACCTGTCAAAAGTGGTATCAGAGCCGATGGTACCAAGATTACAAGAAGTGATTCAAGTTTTGATCATCAAGATCAAAAGAGGGAAAAGACACAAAGGGAAACACGTTGGAAACGGAAGAGACTCGGTGACAAATGGAAGACCAGTGACAAATGAAAGACCATTGCAAGAATAAAAGGCCGGACAAATGGTGAAGAGGAAGCAATAAGAGATTGCTATAGAAGGTTCATTGACATAAAGGTGTACCATGAGACTACAAGAGTCCCTTGGGGTGAAAAGCCAGAAGAAGTGAGAAAAGGGACCCACAAGGCCAAAAGGGAAATGCAGAGATAGATGGATCACAGGATGGAATGAACAAAGAGAACAAGTATGGAGTCAGGATTAGAAGGCAATATGAAAGAAGAAAAAAAACAATTCATTTTCTTTGGAAAAGAACACCGAAGAGACTTCAAAGTATTTTGTGAAAGGAACTTGGAATTCAAGACAAAAAGAAACAACGAAAACATTATTTGAATGTTTGGAAGGAAACTGAGAACAAGAAGTTCTAGAGCACGGTTTGAGAAAGAGGAATTCAAGTCGACACAAAAGGAGATACCAACGTGAGGAACAAGTTAGTAAAACTGGAAAGATAAAGGATACTCGTTTGGTTGTGGACAGAAAACTGGATTCGACACAAAAAAAGGAAGAAGCCGAGTAGTTTTGTGGATTGCTAATTGATTTGGACAAGTATACAACAACGAGACAACAACAACAAACAACTTGGTGAACATCGAAAGAAAAACAGAAAGTTTGTTGGATTTGGTGATACTAACGCGGAGAAGAGTATGAAGACTCGAAGAACAAGACTTAAACAATTAGGGGGTAAAATGTTGGACCATTTTAATCGCATAAGTCTCATAGTATAATAAACGAAAGCCAAAGGGCTGAAATTGTTAGTTAGATAGTTAGTAACCGAATAGCGGTTAAGTTAGTTAAAAGTTAGTTATTGTAGAAAGTAAGTTATTTTTGGTTATGGTAGTTACAAACTAAAAGGTGTGTCATTTGGTTCATGTCCATTCGAACATACATGATGGTTCACTCGCAACCATTCGTCTAGTATATATATGTAATGTACATGTAATGTTGTAGTGTGTGTCAAATAATACAATGTAATCCGAAATTATGTTGTTTATATTCATGAATCTTTCTTGTTAATCTTATTCATAAATACGATCGAAATGGCTTAAAAACCTGTCAAAAGTGGTATCAGAGCCGATGGTTCCAAGATTGCAAGAAGTGATTCAAGTTTTGATCATCAAGATCAAAAGAGGGAAAAGACACCAAGGGAAACACAAATGGTGAAGAGGAAACAATAAGAGATTGCTATAGAAGGTTCATTGACATAAAGGTGTACCATGAGACTGCAAGAGTCCCTTGGGGTGAAAAGCCAGAAGAAGTGAGTAAAGAGACCCACAAGGCCAAAAGGGAAATGCAGAGATAGATGGATCACAGGATGGAATGAACAAAGAGAACAAGTATGGAGTCAGGATTAGAAGGCAATATGAAAGAAGAAAAAAAAACAATTCGTTTTCTTTGGAAAAGAACACCGAAGAGACTTCAAAGTATTTTGTGAAAGGAACTTGGAATTCAAGACAAAAAGAAACAACGAAAACATTATTTGAATGTTTGGAAGGAAACCGAGAACAAGAAGTTCTAGAGCACGGTTTGAGAAAGAGGAATTCAAGTCGACACAAAAGGAGATACCAACGTGAGGAACAAGTTAGTAAAACCAGAAAGATAAAGGATACTCGTTTGGTTGTGGACAGAAAACTAGATTCGACACAAAAAAAGGAAGAAGCCGAGTAGTTTTGTGGATTGCTAATTGATTTGGACAAGTATACAACAACGAGACAACAACAACAAACAACTTGGTGAACATCGAAAGAAAAACAGAAAGTTTTTTGGATTTGGTGATACTAACGCGGAGAAGAGTATGAAGACGCGAAGAACAAGACTTAAACAATTAGGGGGTAAAATGTTGGACCATTTTAATTGCATAAGTCTTGTAGTATAATAAACGAAAGCTAAAGGGCTGAAATTGTTAGTTAGATAGTTAGTAACCGAATAGCGGTTAAGTTAGTTAAAAGTTAGTTATTGTAGAAAGTTAGTTATTTTTGGTTATGGTAGTTACAAACTAAAAGGTGTGTCGTTTGGTTCATGTCCATTCGAACAGACATGATGGTTCACTCGCAACCATTCGTCTAGTATATATATGTAATGTACATGTAATGTTGTAGTGTGTGTCAAATAATACAATGTAATCCGAAATTATGTTGTTTATATTCATGAATCTTTCTTGTTAATCTTATTCATAAATACGATCGAAATGGTTTAAAAACCTGTCAAAAGTGGTATCAGAGCCGATGGTTCCAAGATTGCAAGAGGTGATTCAAGTTTTGATCATCAAGATTAAAAGAGGGAAAAGACACCAAGGGAAACACAAATGGTGAAGAGGAAGCAATAAGAGATTGCTATAGAAGGTTCATTGACATAAAGGTGTACCATGAGACTGCAAGAGTCCCTTGGGGTGAAAAGCCAGAAGAAGTGAGTAAAGAGACCCACAAGGCCAAAAGGGAAATGCAGAGATAGATGGATCACAGGATGGAATGAACAAAGAGAACAAGTATGGAGTCAGGATTAGAAGGCAATATGAAAGAAGAAAAAAAAACAATTCGTTTTCTTTGGAAAAGAACACCGAAGAGACTTCAAAGTATTTTGTGAAAGGAACTTGGAATTCAAGACAAAAAGAAACAACGAAAACATTATTTGAATGTTTGGAAGGAAACCGAGAACAAGAAGTTCTAGAGCACGGTTTGAGAAAGAGGAATTCAAGTCAACACAAAAGGAGATACCAACGTGAGGAACAAGTTAGTAAAACCAGAAAGATAAAGGATACTCGTTTGGTTGTGGACAGAAAACTGGATTCGACACAAAAAAAGGAAGAAGCCGAGTAGTTTTGTGGATTGCTAATTGATTTGGACAAGTATACAACAACGAGACAACAACAACAAACAACTTGGTGAACATCGAAAGAAAAACAGAAAGTTTGTTGGATTTGGTGATACTAACGCGGAGAAGAGTATGAAGACGCGAAGAACAAGACTTAAACAATTAGGGGGTAAAATGTTGGACCATTTTAATTGCATAAGTCTTGTAGTATAATAAACGAAAGCCAAAGGGCTGAAATTGTTAGTTAGATAGTTAGTAACCGAATAGCGGTTAAGTTAGTTAAAAGTTAGTTATTGTAGAAAGTTAGTTATTTTTGGTTATGGTAGTTACAAACTAAAAGGTGTGTCGTTTGGTTCATGTCCATTCGAACAGACATGATGGTTCACTCGCAACCATTCGTCTAGTATATATATGTAATGTACATGTAATGTTGTAGTGTGTGTCAAATAATACAATGTAATCCGAAATTATGTTGTTTATATTCATGAATCTTTCTTGTTAATCTTATTCATAAATACGATCGAAATGGTTTAAAAACCTGTCAAAAGTGGTATCAGAGCCGATGGTTCCAAGATTGCAAGAGGTGATTCAAGTTTTGATCATCAAGATTAAAAGAGGGAAAAGACACCAAGGGAAACACAAATGGTGAAGAGGAAGCAATAAGAGATTGCTATAGAAGGTTCATTGACATAAAGGTGTACCATGAGACTGCAAGAGTCCCTTGGGGTGAAAAGCCAGAAGAAGTGAGAAAAGAGACCCACAAGGCAAAAAGGGAAATGCAGAGATAGATGGATCACAGGATGGAATGAACAAAGAGAACAAGTATGGAGTCAGGATTAGAAGGCAATATGAAAGAAGAAGAAAAAAACAATTCGTTTTCTTTGGAAAAGAACACCGAAGAGACTTCAAAGTATTTTGTGAAAGGAACTTGGAATTCAAGACAAAAAGAAACAACGAAAACATTATTTGAATGTTTGGAAGGAAACCGAGAACAAGAAGTTCTAGAGCACGGTTTGAGAAAGAGGAATTCAAGTCAACACAAAAGGAGATACCAACGTGAGGAACAAGTTAGTAAAACCAGAAAGATAAAGGATACTCGTTTGGTTGTGGACAGAAAACTGGATTCGACACAAAAAAAAGGAAGAAGCCGAGTAGTTTTGTGGATTGCTAATTGATTTGGACAAGTATACAACAACGAGACAACAACAACAAACAACTTGGTGAACATCGAAAGAAAAACAGAAAGTTTGTTGGATTTGGTGATACTAACGCGGAGAAGAGTATGAAGACGCGAAGAACAAGACTTAAACAATTAGGGGGTAAAATGTTGGACCATTTTAATTGCATAAGTCTTGTAGTATAATAAACGAAAGCCAAAGGGCTGAAATTGTTAGTTAGATAGTTAGTAACCGAATAGCGGTTAAGTTAGTTAAAAGTTAGTTATTGTAGAAAGTTAGTTATTTTTGGTTATGGTAGTTACAAACTAAAAGGTGTGTCGTTTGGTTCATGTCCATTCGAACAGACATGATGGTTCACTCGCAACCATTCGTCTAGTATATATATGTAATGTACATGTAATGTTGTAGTGTGTGTCAAATAATACAATGTAATCCGAAATTATGTTGTTTATATTCATGAATCTTTCTTGTTAATCTTATTCATAAATACGATCGAAATGGTTTAAAAACCTGTCAAAAGTGGTATCAGAGCCGATGGTTCCAAGATTGCAAGAAGTGATTCAAGTTTTGATCATCAAGATCAAAAGAAGGAAAAGACACCAAGGGAAACACAAATGGTGAAGAGGAAGCAATAAGAGATTGCTATAGAAGGTTCATTGACATAAAGGTGTACCATGAGACTGCAAGAGTCCCTTGGGGTGAAAAGCCAGAAGAAGTGAGAAAAGAGACCCACAAGGCCAAAAGGGAAATGCAGAGATAGATGGATCACAGGATGGAATGAACAAAGAGAACAAGTATGGAGTCAGGATTAGAAGGCAATATGAAAGAAGAAGAAAAAAACAATTCGTTTTCTTTGGAAAAGAACACCGAAGAGACTTCAAAGTATTTTGTGAAAGGAACTTGGAATTCAAGACAAAAAGAAACAACGAAAACATTATTTGAATGTTTGGAAGGAAACCGAGAACAAGAAGTTCTAGAGCACGGTTTGAGAAAGAGGAATTCAAGTCGACACAAAAGGAGATACCAACGTGAGGAACAAGTTAGTAACACCGGAAAGATAAAGGATACTCGTTTGGTTGTGGACAGAAAACTGGATTCGACAAAAAAAAAAGCAAGAAGCCAAGTAGTTTTGTGGATTGCTAATTGATTTGGACAAGTATACAACAACGAGACAACAACAACAAACAACTTGGTGAACATCGAAAGAAAAACAGAAAGTTTGTTGGATTTGGTGATACTAACGCGGAGAAGAGTATGAAGACTCGAAGAACAAGACTTAAACAATTAGGGGGTAAAATGTTGGACCATTTTAATTGCATAAGTCTTGTAGTATAATAAACGAAAGCCAAAGGACTGAAATTGTTAGTTAGATAGTTAGTAACCGAATAGCGGTTAAGTTAGTTATTGTAGAAAGTTAGTTATTTTCGGTTATGGTAGTTACAAACTAAAAGGTGTGTTGTTTGGTTCATGTCCATTCGAACAGACATGATGGTTCACTCGCAACCATTCGTCTAGTATATATATGTATGTACATGTAATGTTGTAGTGTGTGTCAAATAATACAATGTAATCCGAAATTATGTTGTTTATATTCATGAATCTTTCTTGTTAACCTTATTCATAAATACGATCATGGAAATGGTTTAAAAACCTGTCAAAAAGCTTTAAGTGCAGGTCCATACATGGGCGGCCACTACCATATTGTACCCTGTAACTTGTTAAGCAAATCAGCAAGAAAAATTACATTTAGATTCCTTCTTCCCTGAAAAAATAAAAATAAATAAATGCAAGATATCAAAAAGCTGAAGTCTGTTGCACTATTTGTAAATATCCAAAACATTACATGATCAGGTTGGATATCAAGTGGTCTGGAAAGTGCATTGTAATTTATAATCCCCATTGGTCCACCTTGAACACACAGCAACCCCTTTTTCATTTGCGGACCCAGTGGAACCACCTCCAACTTGATGCATATTTACACAATCACACAATAAAAGTTTTCGCTTTTCATTATACCGGCTAGTCTTGTAAAGATACAAACTTCATGTGACTCAAAGATAGAATAGCTGAGAAATTGACGCTGTTAAAAAAATGCTTGTGACAGATGACTAAATCTGCTTTAGGTTACTGAATTTGATTAACCATGGTCAGGGGTACACCACTCGAATGCAAATAAAAACCAAGACTATGAAGCTCGAATTAGGTAAGAATTTAGTATTTACCAATTACCAAAGAAACACTTGCAATGATACCAAACAAACAAATTCAAACTTTGGGGCATACCATTTAATAAAAGTGTGACTAAAGAATCCATAATTGCATGTTGTTAAGAGCTACTTGCATGATATTTTAGCAAAGGGTTTGATCACATGGACCCAACATTCAGTTTTTTCACTAATTATAGTGTGTAGTTGCATTTCACAAGTGGAAAAAAGCGGTTCGTTTGGTAAAGATATTCACAATAGATACCTACATTCCGTTTCTATAAATTTGGAGTGTATTTTCTCGACATTCATATCCTACCTCATTAGCTTCAATTCATACATTGTGCTAGATACAGTCCACTTGAAATCCTCCTAACTTCTACTTCATCCAACACAAGCAAACAAGATATGACAAGATCCTATTCGATTAACTCTTTAGCCCTAGTAATACTTCTTCTCAGCTTCTCCATTAATCTAATCTCCGCCTTAGAAAAAACAAGCGTTGAATTCATTAGAACCTCATGCGGGTTAACAACTTACCCTACACTCTGCTTCAACTCACTGTCAAGTAAAGCAGGTGCAATCCAAACAAGCCCTAAGCTATTAGCCCAAACTGCTCTATCCGTCAGTCTTGATACAACCATAACTACCTCCTCATCAATGGTAAAATTGGCACAAGTGCATGGCATGACTCCCCGACAGGTTGCAGCCATGAAAGACTGCATGGAGTTGCTGAGTGACTCTGTGTACCAGATGAAAAAATCACTTGCGGAGATGAATCGGCCAGGTTCAAAAGATTTTGGTCTAGTGATGAGTGACATACAAACATGGGTCAGTTCTGCACTGACGGATGAGGATACATGCTCTGAAGGGTTTGCGAATGACCCGAAAATGAAAAATGTGGTGAGAGGAAAGGTTGTGAACGTTGTTCATTTAACCAGCAATGCTTTGGGTTTGATCAACAGCTATGCTTCTCTTCACAGATAGTTCATGGCAAGTAAAGATATAATGCTTAGACCTATTTTAATTTGGTTCTCTTGTAGCAATGTGTGAATGTATGGCAAATTGTTTGCTTGCCTTTATTGCAAAGGCATTTTTTATGATTAGTATTATCACGTGTCATATTACTTTAATACATTCTGTAAAATAGAAATATAACTGAGATTAGTTCTAAATATATTATCTAGTTTCTATAATTCTAAGTACTGATCATATGGAAGGGACACAAAACTAATAAATGAAACGATATAAAATAAAGTAGTAGGTTATAGCCAACATTTAGTGTTTCCGTATCATTATGTAACTAGAATTTATAGTAGGTCATAATTCTACATACTGAGTTATGTTGTAGGCCCTTTCTATTGTACTTTTGAAAGATTCCTGATGTGAAGATATGTTTCAAAGAAAGAAAGGGGTCCATCAACATTAAAAGAACCCTTTACTAGTAGCGTAAAAACTGTCAAAAACATTAGAGGTAATGAAAATCCAGGTTCAGGGTACATTTACTTTTCTGTATGTGTCGAGATAATTGGGTGACTCACGACCCGTTGGACTCAGCTTGACTCGTTTCTCTTTCACTTTGAAACTAATAGTCCATAGAATTCTTGCCTCTTAAGGAATTAAGGAAGGCTGTCAGAAGGAAACATGTTCAAGCAAACTTTTCACACTCAACGTGTAAACTCTAAAATTAGCTACCACATGTAGAAATTACTGTAACATAAGGAGTTGATTAGGACCTAAAAACCAGAGAGTGGGAAAAGGCCATTTAGTTAATAGCAGCGATAGAAATGAAGTTTTGACACATGTTGATATCTTATGATCTGATGTTAATATGGAAAATGCATGAAGATCACAACTGTTCATCTGTCAGAAACCACTCAATAAGACCGGATCAATCACAAAACTTAAACGCAACTAAAAATAATTGAAGCATAACTAATAGAGACAAGGGAAACACAGTTGGCACTTTTAATGCAGGTCCATACATGCATGTCCATTTATTGTACAGTTTAACTTGTTAAGCACATCAAAATTATTGAAAGATATTCAAAAGCCTCCAATTTTTTGGACTATTTGTATATATCCAAAACTATGGATACCTGCTCAAGTTGTGAATCAAGTGCATTATACATGGCCCCAGTGTTATCGCAAGTTGCAAATAGGGAAAGCTTTAGCATATAAGCCTCATTCATATCAACTATTGGCTATTTGGAGTGCATTTTATCGACATCCCTATCCGCCCATAGCTTCACATATTGTGCTAGTCTGTTAGACGACTTTCAGTTCACACAATACTTATATTTATCGGACACAAAGAAACAAGATATTTATCTCAGTAATACTTAAGACCCGAACAGAATATTTATCTTAATCACACAATTTTATCAATCAACTAGTAGAGTTAGATTAGTTGAAAACTCCTTGCCTCTCAACCTAGAGGTCAAGGGTTCGATCCTCACTCCCTACAAAATGGTTGGAGGTCCTTTTATACCTAGTAGAACCTAGGCGTAATGTTGTATACATCTCAACCTCCCCCATACACTGTGGAAGACAGTATTGAGAGTTAGTTTACTTTACTTTTTACACAATTTTATTATTTGTTGAAAAACAAATGGTCCACTTTTCTAAGAAGATCTTAATATGCTTAATTGTATTAATAGAAATTGTGTAATTAATAATATGTTCTCAAAACTAATTCCGAGTATATAAGCATCAAGAATACACTTTGAGTGACTGAGTGACTCAACCATAGACTCCTTTCAATACGAAACAAGAAGTTCATAGATTACTTGCCTCAAAAGAATTACGTAAGGCTGTCATAAGGTAACATATTCAAGACTCCAAATTTTCCACAATCTACGAGTAAACTCTAAAACAATATTGCGGATTAGCTACTGCATGCAGGGCTGAGAAGCTCTTGCTTGTTGTCTGGTTTGTGAGGCTTCACTGCCCCTTTATGTAACTTACCTTCTTCCGTCCATCCACGAGGCTGTAAAAAGAGAGAAAGGGGTGGCTATCTAGCAGCAGTCGTTTCAGTTGTATACCGCGAGGTCCCTATGGACAAGGGGACAAGTGAAGCATTGCTTTTGGGCGCAGAAACTTAGGACTAACATAACTAGTTGATTAGACCTAAAGACCAAAAAGTGGGGAAAAGGGCAATTTGATTGCAGCAAAACTAGAAATAAAGTTACGAGACATCTTAATATCTTACGATCCTGATGTTGATAGTCTTAAAAATGCTTCATCTGTCGGAAACTACCCAATGAGATCTCAGTCGGTCAGTCCTAAAACTTAATCACAATTAGAAAAAAATTGAATCATAACTTGCAGATAAAAAAAAGAAATATGATATGGCAGCTATAAATGCAGACTGATACATGTACATTATCATATTGGACAGTATTAACTTGTTAAGCACATCAACAAGACAAACTTCACTTGGATACTTGCCTCATTAATATTCAAAATATCTACAAGATATTCAAAAGCCTCCAATTTTTGGACTATTTGTATATATTAAACTATATCTAGAAACCTGTTCATGCATGTTGTGTATCAAGTGGTCCAAAAAGTGTGTAGTATATGGATCCAGCGGTCCACCTTGAACACAGCATCCATCACTTTCTAGACCCCATCACTTATCGAATTATGGTTAACTATAGTTACGGGTACGCACTACTCCAACGTAAATAAAAACTAAAAGTATGAGTCTATGAAGCTTGAATTAGCTGAGAATTATGATCTACCAACTACGAAATGAAAAAAAACTTGCATCTATAAACATTACGTAAATGTGAATGCCATGTAAATTTGAAGTGTCATATCATTTAATTAAGTATGAGTATGACAAGAGAATGCATAATTGCACGTTGTTAAGAGGCCCCTCTGCAAGATATATTTTTGGCAAAAGGCTTGACCACATGGACATCTACATTTCTAATTGTTGTGTGTGGTCGTATATAAAAAGTTGCAATTAAGAAAAGCAATAGAAGATAAGCCTCGTTCATATCAATATTCTAATTAAGTATGAGAATGACTAGAGGATGCCTAATTGCACGTTGTTAAGAGCCCCTCTGCAAGATATTTCGGCAAAAGGCTTGACCACATGGACATCTACATTCTAATTATCGTGTGAGGTCGTATATCACAAGTTGCAAACAGGGAAAGCAATACAAGATAAGAAAGCAATAGAAGATATACCTAATTCATATCAACATTAGGTTTAATTGGAGTGCATTTTCTCTACTCCCCCATCGTTACTCACTAGCTTCACCAACCTACTATGGATAAACCACAACTTAAATCAACCCCTTCATAAGTATATGGGTGCCGATTGGTACACCTACATGAAATGACCCAGAATCTATGTTATTTTCAGGTGAGAAGTAGGTGGCCAAAGGTAAAGTTGTACCACAAAAAGGACTGAAAAATAATCATGGATACACAGCTATGATTAGTAACAAAGAAAGGGATAATTAAGAAGATAACAAGTTGGTTAAGACCGGGCATGGTTCATAATACATTCAAGACTTCTAGTTGTCATCACTCCCAAACATAATGCAACTTGTAGGATTCTGCAAGAAGGCACAGCTTCTTTGGGATGTCTTGATCTATTTAATCTCATCTGCGAGTTCAGCTAATTGAATTAACCCGCCATAAGTAAAAATTGGCCTTGCGTTTAGATTAGAACTTAGAACATACATTGGAGTAAAAATAATTATAGTGATGGTCGGAAAATCATGAGAGAATGTCCTGACTCGTGACTATACACTGCAAGTGAAATTCAGGACTATAATAGATCTAAGGACCAAAAAGTGGATAATAGGGAATTTGAGGCATTTCCACACCTGTGAGTAGATTATGAACAACAATATCCTGTTTATCAACTACCTAGTAGAAATTAGGACTGTAACAGCAATTGTTGCTTAAATCTAAAGATTAAAAAGTGGAAAAAAGTGCACTTGATCCAACAAAACTTAAAATAAAGTAGACAGACATCTTACAATCTACTGTTAAAAATATTGAAAATGCCTATAGATCACCATTTCTCATCATTCATAAACTACCTTATATGAGATTTCAGTACCAAAACTATATCACCCATTTCAAATATATGAAGCATGTCCGGAAAAGGGTTATATGGTTGGAAGCTTTAGTTGCAGTTCCATACATGCCCGGTACCATATTGTACCCTATAACTTGTTAAGCACATCAGCAAGACAAATTACATTTAAATTCCTTCTTCACTAAAAAGATAAAATAAAAAAATACAAGATATCAAAAAGCCCAAGTCTTTTGCACTATTTGTAAATATCCAAACATTACATGTTCAGGTTGGATATCAAGTGGTCCTGAAAATGCATTGTAATTCATAATCCCCATTGGTCCACCTTGAACACATCAACCCCTTTCCCATTTCCGGACCCAGTGAAACCCCATCCAAATTGATGCATATTCACACACTGAAAACATTCACTTTTCATCATGCCAGCTAGTCTTTTGAAGATACAAACTTCATGTGACACAAAGATAAGATAATTGAGAAATTAACGCTGTTGGATGAATTGATGAAATGCTTGTGAAAGATAACTAAATCTGCTTTAACTTACTGACTTTGACTAACTATGGTTAAGGGTACACTACTCCAATGCAAATAAAAACAAGACTATGAAGCTAGAATTAGGTAAGAATTAGTATTTACCAATTACCAAAGAAACACTCGCAACGATATCACACAACACCATTCAAACTTCGGGGCATATCATTTAATAAGTGTGACTAAAGAATCCATGATTGTGCATTGTTAAGAGCTACTTGCAAGATATTTTAGCAAAAGGATTGATCACATGGACCCCCAACATTCAGTCTTTTCACTAGTTATTGTGTATGGCTGCATTTCACAAGTTGAAAAAAGTGGCTGGTTACTACATTCCATTTCCTATAAATTTGGAGTGTATTTTCTCGACATTCATATCCTACATCATTAGCTCTATACATTGTGCTAAACACAGTCCTCTTCAAATCCTCCTAATTTCTACCTCATCCAACACAAGCAAGCAATATGACAAGATCCTATTCGATCAACTCTCTAGCTCTAATAATACTTCTTGCCAGTTTCTCAGTAAATTTAATCTCTGCCCTAGAAAAAACAAGCGTTGAATTCATCAGAACCTCATGCGGGTTAACAACTTACCCTACACTCTGCTTCAACTCACTGTCTAGTAAAGCAGGTGCAATCCAAACAAGCCCTAAGCTATTAGCTCAAACTGCTTTATCCGTCAGTCTTGACACAACCATAACCACCTCCTCATCAATGGTAAAATTGTCACAAGTGCATGGCATGGCTCCCCGACAGATTGCAGCCATGAAAGACTGTATGGAGTTGCTGAGTGACTCTGTGTACCAGATAAAAAAATCACTGAAAGAGATGAATCAACCTGGTTCCAAAGATTTCAGGCTAGTGATGAGCGACATACAAACATGGATAAGTGCAGCATTGACGGATGAAGACACATGCTCTGAAGGGTTTGCAAATGACCCGAAAATGAAAAATGTGGTGAGAGGAAAGATTGTGAACGTTGTTCATTTAACCAGCAATGCTTTGGGTTTGATCAACAACTATGCTTCTCTTCACAGATAGTTAGAGGAAAGTAGAGATGATGCTTAGACCTATTTTATCATGGTTCCCAATGTGTGAATTTATAGCAAATTGTATGCTAGCCTTATTTGCAAAGGTCCTGTATTGTTGATTTCAAGATATTATGATTATTATTAATTATCATGTATCAATAATCTTTAAACAAGTATCATGTGTCATATTACTTTTATACGTTCTGTAAAATGAAGTCTAACTAGGGATAGTTGATATAATAATATTATCCAATTAACTCTACGTACTAAATTGTAGAAGCGAGAAAAATTAATAGAGATATGTTTATGGGATATATATAAAATTAAGTGTTTTGTATCATGATGTACCTAAAATATAGATATAGATGTCACTTAGTCCCAACATGTGATCAAGATTGTTGTACGCCCTATCTATTACATCCATAAATGATTACTGATGTTGAAGATATATGAGTGTGACTCTTGGGAGATTCAAAGATTAATATCATCCTAAAAGTACTTAGCAATATATCATTAACGATTTTAAATAACTTTGCATGATTCTCAAAAATTTTCATAAGGATTACGATACATTAGATAAAAAGAACCCAACTGAGGCTATAAAAAATGTTTTTAAGTACGATACCGAGATAGAGAGATAAAATGAAACTAGTGGCGTTTTCAATGTGTCAAGAAGCTCTTTTTGGAGGAGACATATTCCCAATGAGAGAAGTTGTTGTAGTGACGGAAAATAGTTGCACACACAGTCCTGTCACGCAATGAAGCTCGTTTGTTAGGGAGACCAACAACACAATAGGATACCTGTGGAAAAACTAATAAAATGGCGCAAAAGCTTGAACTTACCGACAGAGACAGAAGCAATCTTCAATAGAGCAACTTTCTCTGCCTCCCAGCTACTCAGATCATGTATCACCTAATGAAGATACAAAATATGATCTTTAAAAACAACAGTAACAAACTAACCTTTTTTCATGATGGGAACATTGCAAAAGACATATTCTAAGACACATGAAATTATATATGAAAAAATTAATCGATTGGATAATGGGTCAAAACAGGTTTGGGTTGCTTTTAGTACAGGTTTGGGATCGGGTAATGGGTCAAAACGGGTTTGGGTTGAAAGACGACAGCCTAAGTGAATTATCTACAATGAGAACTGTAACGAACTTCAAAAAGCTAAAGTATCGTCTATATTTCATATCATATCATAGAATGATAAACCAAAGGATAGCTTCGGAATGTCATTTTAATGATCACATTACTTTTCTCATATCAAACTAATGATCACATTCCAGCCAAGGACCTCTAAGATAAAGAAAGACATGAAAAAAAGCTTCCCCATTTTGAAACAAAGCTAAATTGTAATATAGATACCATATATGGACCATTGAGCCCAGAGATGATATAGATTTCTGCTAATATGAGAAACAAAACTAGATTTGAGATGCTACATGTTGGGGACAGAACACAGAGATACAGTTTCTCGAACACAACAAAATGGATATTAATATAATAGCAAATATCTACTAGAAGAAAAGTTTGACTTGCTTGCCTTCAGTTGGAGACTGCTTTGGATGATGGAAGTAATCATCCCAAGTATACCTATGGAAGATGCAACCATATAAAACTTCAAAAAGTTCACTCTGCTACGCTTTCGACCTTTACCACAACAGGACAACAATAATAAGTTCATATAACAAGCATAAGGTTTATTTAAGACAGGTAAATAATACTTGTAGCCTTACCCAATTCCCCAATTATGATTGAGATGAAAATTAGGGAGATAGATGCAGCAGATAACGTTTCAAGAGGCTCCTTATTTAACAGTGTAAGAAGTATAGGAAAAACTGCTACCAACAGTACCACTGCCTGCAGCAAACAAGTAAATCTTGTTAGCCAAGTTTACAAGCATGAAACCAAGTCTGAAGTCAATATAATCTTCGAAAAAACCTCGTATCAGTAATGACTTTTAAAGGGAATTCAAGTAACAATACAAAAAAAAGATGGAAGTCACTGATATCGCTCTTTCATAATTAATCCTTTTTATGTGATCTCTATCTCCCAATAGAGTCGGTCACATGCTATACACGGCCCTAGTCAATATCACAATCTCAAGAGCTACTTAAGAAAAGTTTTTACTGCAGCATGTTCAATTTTCGTTACTTCAGTTACACTCTACAAGACCCAAAATAAACTACGAACTTCTAAAATCTAAACGATTTTAAATTCAAGAGGATTTAGCAACTAACAATCAAAAAATCACATCGAGAAACCACAATCCATGACATCAAATTGTCTTTATGAAAAAAATGAAAACTTTACAAACAAGCAGCCTGGGGAACCAAATTCTAGATTAGGGGATGTTCACGCGATAGGAACGGAAATAAATGGACGGGTTTCGTTCCAAAGTACACATTTGGTTTATTTGAAAGGAAATAAACAAATTATCGTTGCCTGAAATCTGGGGGAAAAAGATTTGGTTGTTAATCCTTCCTACAAAAAAACCAAACGCCCTCTAAATTCCCTAACGCTAGTAATCAAGTCACTTTCCATGATCTATACGGCGAAACAAACTGCATCAGCTAGTACTGGTAATACTCTACTCCATCAGATTACTAAAACAAAAATTGCTCAATGCCAACAGTCTCAGTTAATCAATTACATTACTTTTCAACTAAGGGAGTGTTTGTTTAAGCTTATATGTGGGCTTATGAGCTTATTTGATTTCGGCTTATATTTCATAAGCCCTTATTTGTGGGCTTACACAAGTTTCAAAATAAGCCAGAAAATTGGGGCTTATGAAACACAAATAAATAAGTTAAAAAAGCACATTTATAAACATACCTGAACGACAAGAACTTTGCTGAGAGTAGATTTCCCCTTAGCAACTTTTGTATACCCTAATTTCACAGATTCAATTAAATACTTTAAAAAAATATATATATAAATAAATAAATAAATAAATAAATTACTAATAATAAGTAAGCTTACGGTTATCAACAACCATTCTGTATGAAAAATCGGATCCATCGGTTCC
The DNA here is from genome assembly GCA_030686995.1 of Artemisia argyi. NCBI lineage: Eukaryota > Viridiplantae > Streptophyta > Magnoliopsida > Asterales > Asteraceae > Artemisia > Artemisia argyi. The sequence continues at coordinate 112,008,238 of CM060699.1, forward strand.
TGATGGCCGCCGGTTACCGGAATTTCTCTGCTGCATTTTTTTTTTTTTATCAACTGTATCTTGGGTAGATGTTAATGGGGTTAGTAGATTTTGATGTGTTGCAACTGTTTTATTGGTAGCGTTATTATTATAAATATATTTTAGTAAGTAAAAGAGACATGAAGCCGTTCTAGCTCAGTTGGTAGAGCGCGTGGCTTTTAACCACGTGGTCGTGGGTTCGAGTCCCACGGATGGCGTTTAGACGAAGCTAATAGTTAAATCTATGATTTCCAGAAACCTGGAGGCACGCTCTGACTTGTTTCCGGGTTCCGAAATCATATATTCAATCTAAATTGCTTCTTTCTTTTTAAAAACTTTCAGATAAATTTGTTTGTAACTTAACTCCTATCAACTAATTAAATGTATCATGTTTTTAACTTTTAAAGATAGGGGCTAAATAGCAAAACTCATTAACAAAACAAAACACATCAAACGACACATGGATCGTAAGAAGTTAAAAATTAGACGGATTTTTAATAGATATGTTCATTTTTAAAGTAAAGGCCTATAAATGCAAGCTACAAAATAGTACTAGCAATGTTCAAAATAAATACCAGTAACCCAATCGTTATAAGTTTGAACAATAAAAGTGTGTGTGTGTGTTGATGTATGTTTGTGTATGGGTATTGGCTTCTACATCGTTTGTAATTTTTATCTATGTCACTGTAGTAGATAAATATTGACAAACACGCATATATGACTACTGGTTGAGTTTGTATTGGTGATGCAAATTGTTGTTGTTAGCTAACTTTATAGTAACGGAGTTTTGGCAGAGCAGTTTAGAAACTGCATAGAATTTTGTTATTGTTACACTTGAGAGCACACTTGGTAATTTGTATACGGGAAGAATGATGATCAAATTGATTTATCACATTTCACCCTACATTAAATGACGAGACTGCCTAGTCACACAAACACGACGGCTCCCTCTCTTCCTCCCCCAACGATAGTGTGGTACGAAAGTGTAAATTATGGAGGTTGATAAGGCAACAATGCAGTCGCTTGAGTTGTGTTGACAATAGATACGCTAAATTGACAACATACTTGAAGATATGTTGAATGAATTTAAAATGTGTCAAATCCTATTAAATAATAGATATTTCAAAGCGTAAGAACTATCAAGACCAAAGTTTTAATACTCGGCCTTTTGTCGACCTAACCGAGTTTAAAGAGCTCTTAAACCTATCCAAATGACCCGTAGGTTTGACTGGTCTGGAATAAGATGAAGACTTGATGGCGTAACTGCTTCTGCAATTGGTGAAACTGTTGAGCACATTCTCATGTTATACCACAAAAGAAGCAAACACATGAGGTTAGGTTGACACCTCGACACATCAAGATCACAAAGGTTGGTAAGCGATTACACAGTATGTGTTTTCCAAAAGCTACCTTCTTCGGCAACCATATGTTCCAAATGAGTGGCTTTAACTAACAACTTGTCAAAGTCGTCCATGGTCCTTTTTTCTTTATATTTTTTGAAAAGAAAATATATATACATTTGTTCCAAACGCATGACGAGTTGTAAATCCATAACAAACGCAATTCCAATTGACAGAATTCTAATAACTTTTGATCAACTTTACAAGTCTTGAAAGGAGAAAGTTCAGATGAAAAACACAAACCATAGATGGATAATTCATTGAGTGATAGAGGTTTACACCACAAGTCTAGTATTTAGGCCCAAGTCTTAATGACGGTTTATTAACAAGTTACTCCATGATTTCTAAATACACACTTGTATTTAGGATTTGAAGTGGATTACCAGTTTTCTTTCCATTTTGTTTCTGCGCCTCCTAGTTTTTCTGTGTTATCAGTTTGCAGCATAGGATGATTAAAAAAAAAAATGAAACTGTGCATTTGTTTTTTTGACTATTCAAGTGTAACGTTGCATTATGGGAAAAACACATAAAAATGGATGAGAATATATTACTTCTTTTTGCTAGCAAGTTAGTCTGAGGGATAATGGTCCAAACATATATGAACTTATTCTTTTTTAGTTTAAAAAGGACATATGAAATTAACCCAAATTATTAGTAATTAATATTTAGAAGGCTATAACCTAAGAAGCCCAATTGACAAAAGTCTTAGACACTCGGACCAGAAACCCAATATACACAAATCGCAATGCTGTAGATGTTCGATTTTCCTGTTCTTATATATAAACCCCAAGGTACTTTTAAACCCTAACAATCAAACCTCAAACTCAAAATTTACAATCTTTTATATAATACAACAAAACCCCTAGTGGGGACTTTCGTATTTCAAAAAAAAAATATTATTTCTTTATTAAGTAATATTTTAATTAATTATTATTTTTTAATTTATAAATTTCTAAATTCGTTTTGTTGATATATACTACACAAGTAGAAGATAAAAACAAAAAATATAGATAAGATGCAAAATTTTTAAATGATTATCTTTAATAATAAAAAATTATAATTTTAAAAAATATAATTATTTATTTTAAAAACTATAATCATAAATCAAACAAAATAAAAATTAAATTATTTATTTTATAATAAATAGAAATATGTTATTCAAAAAACTTTAAAAAAAAAACCGCGCGTGCGCGGGTATTATAACTAATGTCAAACTACATACCATTCGAAATCCAAACTAAAATCATAAAAAGTCTCCCAATCAAGAACTAAAATCATAAAAAGTCTCCCAATCAAATCCTTGATCCGATTTCAAACTGTTTCAAAACAATGGAAGTCTCTAATCCATAGCTCTGAATTCATCCACGATCACAAAAAAATTCACAAGGCCAAATCCCAACATCATCTACTTGTCCAGTACGAGTTCGATACTGCTATCAAACTTATTTCTATTGTCGATGATAATACTTTCCCACATCAGAAATCTTCCCTAACCGTCCCACAGACCCTTAACATGCTTACTCCAATATGTTTACTCAGTTCTGATAACGGAGTGTTATGTTTTTCCTACGAGGATTGTAGGGTACCAATTAAGATGGCAGTTCTTTGGAATCCCACGGTTACAAAATCGGTTGGTATTGTTCTCCCTAATGTATTGCATACCCACAGAATTACTCATATTGGTTTTGGGGTTTGTCCCAACACTAGTGACATTAAGCTTGTTAAAATCAATTGTATTGATAGTCACGAGACGGTTGATTGGGAAGTTCAGGTTTTTACATTAAGTACACGTGTTTGGAAAAGTGTATCTAAAATTCCGCTTGCTTTTAAAACTTGTTCATTGACTAATAGCCATGTTTCTGTTGGAGGGTTTATTTATTGGCTTGCATACGATGATATTGAATTGCGCTACATGATCACGTCTAATTTGATTGTTTCGTTTGATTTGAAGAATGGGTTAGTAGACTCGGATGGTGTAGGGTTTGGGAAGTTCAAGGAGTCGCTTGGTTTGCTTGAGTGTTGTTATAATGATAGTGGGATACCGTTTTGTGATGTATGGATTTTGAAGGAGGGTGTTACCAAGTCCTTCACTAAGGTGTTTAGTATGAAGATGGGACCAGATACTTCGAATCCCTATAAATTCTATGATACACATAATATACTAGAGTTAAGAAAGAATGGTGAAGCTGTAATTAGAACGAAAATTGATAGTCGTCAGTATGTGCTTAAAGTTTATGAACCATGCTCGGGACGTCACAATAATATTGGTATTAGTGGTAGTTCTGATTCACTCTCAGTGATGTCGTACGTGGAAACACTACTCTTGCTTAATGAGTCAAATTCTATTATTCATTGATAACGATGGCAAGGTATAAAGATCATGTAGTTTCACATTCAACTATTCAAGTCTCCATTATGCATAATTTAACTAGACTTTTAAAATGATAAATGTGTGATATTTAGATTGATGTTTGTGATACCTGTTAGATGGATGTTTCCAATATTAATGATGATGAATATTACTAATTTATAAACAAAATATCATACTGACAGACTGACATTCAGTAGATATGATCAGTTATATACTTATATTGACTTGAAGAGAATTATGTTATCCATCCAGCATGCGACACAAACAATGGTAACTGTATTAGTCCCCTCCATAGTTTATATCTGGATACTCTTGTTTTGCATAAGTTACTGTAATTTACCAATCACATTATCCTATTGCACAATCATTTAGGTGTCTGACCATGCACGAACCACATATAGTATCCCGCAATTTGACCACCTTTTAAGCATTATTTGCAAGCAATCGACGGCTGCATATTGCCAATCTACGTATTTAGGTTAGAATCCTTGGTTTAGAGCACTATGTGGTTAAAAGAGAAAAGACACAACTCATTTGACTATCCAAGTATCTCATCTTAGGGAAGAAGTGCAAAAAGGCAAAGATTTGAGTGAAGTAATATACTTACATATGCTGCATAAAAGTGAACTTTCGATCAATAAACTTGATCATTGAGAAATTGATAGAATGCATAATCGAAATATTACCTCTGAAACCAGGTTATGGATACCATTTTTGTTAATCATGTGTAGTTTACATAATCGAAATTAACACTGCTACCAACAGTACCAAGTCTTGTTAGCCAAGTTTACAAGCATGTAACCAAGTCTGAAGTCAATATAATCTTCGGAAAAAACTCGTTTTTATAGAAATACTGATACAAACATAACAAATGCATACATCAGTAATGACTTTTAAAGGGAATTCAAGTAACAATACAAAAAAAAAAAAAAAAAAAAAAAAAAAAAAAAAAGGATGGAAGTCATCGATATCGCTCTTTCACAATCAATCCTTTTTGCAGCATGTCTCTAAGTAGAGAGTCTCTTGTTTCTTATTTACGTGATCTCTATCCCCCACTACAGTCAGTCACATGCTATACACGCGCGGACCTAGTCAATATCACAATCTCAAGAGCTACTTAAGAGAAGTTTTTACTATAACAGTGCAGCATGTTCATTTTTCGTTACTTCAGTAACACTCTACAAGATCCAAAATAAACTACTAGCTTCTAATAACTAAATGATTTTAAATTCATAAAAATTAGCAACTAACGATCAAAAAATCACATTGATAAACCACAATCCATGGCATCAAACTGTCTTTATGAAAAAATGAAAACTGTACAAACATTCAGCCTGGGGAATCACATTCTAGATTAGGGGATGTCTGAGGGGTTTTGTTACAAAGTACTGCATTTGGTATATCGAAATGAAATAAACAGATTATCGTTGCCTGAAATCTGGAGTAAAAAATTTTGGTTGTTGATCCTTCCTACAAATAAAGCCAACCAACAAACCAAACACCCTCTGAATTCCCTAAGGCTAGTAATCAAGTCACTTTCCATGACCTATACGGCGAAACAAAATGCATCTAAAGCCCTCATAAACTCCATAAATAAGTACCGAATGTCCCAAAAGACACTTTGCACATTAAAACATAAATCGCTCAATGCCAACTGTCTTTTCAACTAAATCGAAAAAACCATGTGATCAAAACCACTGACAAAAAAAAAATACAAAAATTTTAATCTCATCACATTAACAATAACATAATAAACCACAAAAGATTTCAAAAAATTATACATGAACGACCACGTGTTTTATGTTAGTAGATTTTGATGTGGTGCAAGTGTTTTATTGGTGGTGGTTTGATATAAATATATTTGAGGTTAAAATAGGACATGAAGCCGTTCTAGCTCAGTTGGTAGAGCGCGTGGCTTTTAACCACGTGGTCGTGGGTTCGAGTCCCACGGATGGCGTCTGGAATAAGCATTAGTTAGAACCACGATGGTGAAGTCCAGAATGTACACTTTGTACTTTCTGGTTCTTAACTTCGTGCTTAAAACTAAATTGCTTATTATTATTATTTTTTTGAAATTTTCTTATAAGTCTTTTAGAACATACTATAAAGAGTTACATATCATACATATTAAAAGACTCGGTCCCTTTTTAGTTGGAGAGTGTTAAAGCTTTAACCCATTTGCTATAAAGAATCTAAACCATCTTCTATAATATCAATGTTGTGGCAATTTTAGGTATAAAGAATCCGAAGCAATTTGCAGTTACAGACCACAAGAATTCAAACCATCCTTCAATCACTTTTGACTACAAATCACTTTTGTAACGTTTGGACCTTTGGTCGCAAATCATTGGTTACAAACACATGATATAATAATTCAAAGGAAACATCTCAATTTTGGGATTTAGAAATTTTGAGATTGAGTTTGGTATTACTGTGCGTTGAAACGTACTTAATTCAGAATCTAACTAAAGATTGAAGATAAAAAATCAAACACAAGAATTACTAACCAAGAATTGCAATTCGAAGTGAAATGATTAAAGGGATTTGTTATTCATGAAATGTGGTTGTTACAAGATAGAGGGAGAATCAGTCATCCAAAACTCGTTACAAATGAGAAGGATACAAGTATTTAAAGGATTACAAGTGAATACATTTTGGCGGGAATTTCAGTTATCTTGTTAGTTGTGTTTTGAACTTGTCGCGTGCCTTTCACGTGGCCTTCCTATTTTGGTATATGACATTCCACCCCTCATAAAGCAACCTTGTCCTCAAGGATCTAGGATGAATTCTGGAAATCTTTGTACAATGTCTTCCAATCTCTCCCATGTAGCATCATCTTGACTTCCATTGGACCATTGACCAGTCTCCTGTCCAACAACTTAACTGGGCTAGCAGCTATGAGACCTTCATTGTTACACTAAGGAAGGCACTCATAGTAGCATTTTTAGAATAGCAAGGCTTGAATTGTGCCACATGAAACACAGGATGAACTTTTGCATAATCAGACAACATCAGCTTATTGGCCACTTTGCCAATCTTCCCAACTACTTGAAATGGACCAAATTTTTTTGTTGAAAGCTTATGTTGCCTAACCTGCCTCACAGTCAGCTGTCTATATGGTTGTAGCTTCAAATATACCCAAGCTCCCACTAGAATTCTCTGTCTGACTTATGCTTATCATCCTGCACCTTCATTCTGTCTTGAGCTTTTTTCAAATTAAACTTGAGCAACTACACCACTTGTTCTCTTGCCTGCAAGGTCCTATCAACAGAGTCCACTGCACTATCTTTGGCCATGTAAGGAATGTGTAAAGGAGGAGTTTGCCCATAAACCACTTCAAAAGGAGTTGTACCAATTGCACTGTGGAAATTTGTATTGTACCAGTATTTTGCCAAGGGAATCCACTTTACCTAATCCTTTGGTTTCTCCCCTGTACATACATCTCAAATAAGTCTCTAAACATTTGTTCACAATCTCTGTCTGACAATCAGTTTGGGGATGGTAGGCAGATGACATTCTCAACTGAACTTGTAGCATTTTAAACAAGGACTGCCAAAATGTACTTATGCAAATTTTGTCCCTATCACTAACAATTGTCTTTGGAAGGCCATGTAACTTATAGATATGATCCAAGAAGAGCTGAGCCACTTTGTGAGTCCTAAACACGGATCTTGCTTGAGCTTGTTAGAAACTTTTTTGTATATCAAAGAGTATGCGGAATCTACTTTTTAACAGTTATAACAATGTTAACAGTGTATTGATCAATGGAACAGTAATGTTAGAACAAACACTTATCACAAAAACGATTCAATATTATTAAGCAAATAATACTAGTGATCTTAATATCACTAGGGTTTACAACCTCGAATCACGTATGCAAAAGTTATAAAGAAGTATATCTAAACCTTAACCTAGGACCTCCTTTTATAGGCAAAAGGAGTCCTTTACAAGATAATTACAATATTTGTATCAATCTAAACTTATAAGATATACATGAAATCTATTCTATACTTATCACAAAACGCGTCTTCATAAGCATAGCAGTACATTCTTTCATCTTTAGTCACCAGCAGTACAACGTTCATGCTAGCAGTACTAACTCAGTTAGTACTGTTAGTTATATCTTCAGCAATACAAATTGTTTCTTAACAAAACTAAGTGTTTGAACGTTTAATTCCCAACAATCCTCCCCTAAACTTGTGATTTACCCTAAATCACCAAGTTTCTGAATTAAATTATCATAGTTGTCAAAATCGCGATCCTGATCGTAGGATCGTACGATCCTACACACAAAAAATGATCAGGATCTTAACAAGATCGTAATTCAAGTAGGATCGTATTAGGATCATAGGATCGCACGTAGGATCGCCTATTATTATTTTTTTGCACGTAGGATCGTAAGATAGTAAGACAATATTGGTATATTTAACTGTTTTATTAATGATCAGTAATAAATAGCTTTGAATATGATATTAGACATGAAGCCGTTTTAGCTCAGTTGGTAGAGCGTGTGGCTTTTAACCACGTGGTCGTGGGTTCGAGTTCCATGGATGGCGTCCAGACCAAGCAATAGTCAGAGGCTGAGCCTTTCTTTGCTGGCGGGATTTTGATGTGCCGCCTAGCTGTGAGAGTTTCAGTTTTAAACTAAATTTGCTTGGTTCTTTTATTAACAAATTTCTGTTTTAGAACTTATAGATAAACTTGCATTTTACCCTTGTTGCCGAGTGCCAGATGGTAAGTGACATTAGGTAAAATAAAATAAAATAAGACGTAACGTGTGTGTCTATAGTTTTTCATAAAATGTAAGTGTCATATGTGACTTTTGTGGTGAAAATGTAGATTACAAAAAATAAACAAAAATGTACTTAAAAACGACATAACCTATACGAACACTGAATTGTACCAAATTATTAATGCATTGTTTAGTTAAAAGATAAAACTTCATATTATATTTTGAATCTTTTCTTTACAAACTTAATATATGAAGACTTCTAAAATGATAGATCCTAAATGATTTATATATAGTTAAGATTAAGATAAAATAAGATTAAGAAAACCAAAAAACTTGGGTCGTAAGAGGTGTTTGGATGGTTAACTAGTAATGTCTGTTTGGGATTTTTGTGAGCCCTATACGAAATATTCAGTTAACCATTTATTAAGGTTATAGTTTATGGTTAAAAATTAATTGATTTTTAATAGATATGCTCATTTTTAAAGTAAAGACCTATAAATGCAAGCTACAAAATAGTACTAGCAATGTTCAAAATAAATACCTGCAACCCAATCGTTATAGGTTTTATAATTTTATTAACAATAAAAATGTGTATGTAAGTTTGTGAAAATGGGTATTGGCTTCTACATCATTTGTAATTTGTATGTATGTCACAGTAGTAGATAAATATTGACAAATACATATATGGCTAGCGATTGTTATTGTTAGCTAAATTATTGTAATTTGGTAGAGCAGTTTAGAAACTGCATAGAATGTCGTTATTGTTACACGTGAGAGCACACTTGGTAATTTGTATACGGGAAGAATGATGATCAAATTGATTTGTCGCATTGCACCCTACATTTAATGATGAGATTGCCTTGTCACACAAACACGATGGCTCCCTCTCTTCCTCCTCCGGTGATGGCGGAGGAAGAGGGTGACTAGTAGGTGCTAGGCCCTCGTCAATGAGTCCAATTATATAGGAATTAGTAAGCCCAATAACCTCAATGAGTAAATATAACATATGTGGGTTGCATAACTAAGCCCCCATTAATTTGACGTTACATTTGATATTTTGGTTATGTTTGGCGCAAAGGTTTTTGGAGCTTTTTGAGGCGATAAGCGGTGAGCAATGAGCTTTTTTATTTTTAGTGTTCGTTTGGCATGAGAACTGTGAGGTTTACTATTTTTTAAAAAAGCTCCTTTTTGTCGCAAATCAAACAAATAGTCAAATTCCAAGATTCAGTCATCTCGTAGTTAGTCATATATACTTGTATTCTTATGGAGAATTCATGAGTGTGGTAATCGATAAATTAGAAGTTTTAGTGGTTTCAGATCAAAGCAAACACGTGTTCCTATATCACCAAATAACTTAAAAACTTGTTTTTGGGTCACAACGTCAAAACAAACATTTGTTTCCTTCTTTAAGCCCAACGAGTCACTTTACGCAATCCGTAGTATCTGGGAAAAACAATTTTAAAAGGTGATCATGTGTGAAAATAAACATAATGCTATTAATGTTTTTGTGCATTTATTTCGTTCAACATAGACATATAAAATAATAAAACCCACGAATATATACTCTGTTGCTTGGACTTGCATTTTAAATAGATTGATAAGGATAAACTACAAAATTTATATAAACTAAAAACACGATAGCATCTTGTGTACACATTACCAATAGGATTAATTGCTTCAATTTCACTATACGTCCACATGCATGATACGGTCATGAATGTGAATAACATGGGAATTATAGATGCCAAAATCTATGTTCTTGTTATCGTATTTTTATTTCTAATGTTTTCAGATACAAGCATACAACAAACTTAATAGTTTCCTTCTTAGGGTCAAGATCCCCGAATCCCTGCGGGACGGGATGTAAAACTATTTCTCGATGGGGATGGGGCGGGGATGGGAGTGAAGAGTGGGGAACGGGGATGGGGATCCCTGACATTTCTCACCCTGTTGTCATCTCTACTAATAAGTGTTGTTGAGGGCTTGCTATATCTAGCAGTAATTGTTTGTTAAAATTTTTTATTAAGTCATGTATAATTAAGTGATGACTTAATGTACATACCTTTAGTTTTATTACGTAATATTTTCAATTATTTTTTTATTTTAAGTCACAAACAAACAGTATGACTTAATAAATTCATTTTTTTTTCTAAGTCAATTAAATCGAATTCTAACACACCTAATTTAGACACGCATATTATGTATATTTTTTCTGTTTTAATTTCTAAAACAAAAGTGAGTCAACTTTGAGTCTTTGACTGATTCTAATGTCGATTTTGTTAGCAAATGAAGTGGCTCAATTCTGTTATGCAACACTAGAACGGTACCCGCGCAATACGGCGACGGGTACCTGTAACTATATATTGCGTTATTCGGTTATACAGTTAGTTGTCTTTATACTTTATAAGTAGAGATCGTTAAGTCAAATAATTTTATTTTGAACAACAAACCTGCTTTTTAACAAATTTCCTAACCAACTTGCTTCCTAATAAACTTCCTAACCAACGTGCTTCTTAAGTCCTAACCAATTAATTTTGAAATACTTCTATAATAAGCAAGTAAAAGTCTGAATTTTAAGCCTTTTTATTTATAGAATAGTATCAAATACATTATATAGTAGTATAGATAACCAAGCATTTGCTATTAAAAAAAATAAATAAATAAATAAAAAGTATTAGTCTAGTTTATTTCCATTAAAAAAAAATAATAAAAATCCCCAAAGATAAGTAGATAACCCATTAGTAGCTTGATTTTATTTTCATTTCTTTTTAAGATTAGTGTTATTTAGGCTTAAAATGCAAATCTAATTACATGTTTAATTCACTTAACATTCGACACATGTATGGTACATCTTCTCACTCTAAATTTTCATCCATCATTTTTTTTTTTAAATTCATTAATTAAATCATTAGACACATTAATAAGCTTTATACTTAAGCATAAAAATCATTTTTCTCTTTTTAAATGGACATCTAAAATCGAAGAAAAAAGACAACGGCGACCACGTGCATCGTAATAAACATCATAAAATCAATTACGTAAAACACTCATTATTCTTCATCAAGCAAACATCTTTACCCTTCTTCATTCATTGTTTTACTTAATTTTACTAACACTTAATTTACACTTCATATCAACTCATATCTTTCATATCCTACTATAAAACCAACACTCCATCATACATTTTTCCATAAATTGATTCCAAAAAGCATCAAAACCAGACTACGAATATTAAAACAACCATATTCCAAGTTTAAAATGACTTCACTTAAAATCTTCTCTTCTTTTTGGTTGTTAATATTTGTGATATCTTCTTTCTTTACTTTATCCTTACAAAAAAATGAGGAGTCAGGTGGCGACATCAACTCGTGGTGCCAGACCACTCCTCATCCTAACCAATGTAAGTACTTCCTAGGTCGTGGCCAACATCATGCGCCACGACACAGGGCTGACTTTCGAATGCTGGCCTTACAAGCTGCAATTGATAACGCCAACGAGGCTCAAGGATGCGCAAAAGACCTCGGGAAAATGTGTCAAACAACCGCAAAAAAAGCAGTATGGAACGATTGTTATAAACTTATCAACAACACAGTTTTTCAACTCAATCAAACCCTAACCGGCCTTAAAAACAATCAAAGCTCTGACTTTGACGCGCAAACATGGCTAAGTGCGGCTCTTACTAATCTCCACACATGTTTTACGGGCTGTGCTGATTTGAATGTAACCGACTTTGTTACCCCTATTAAATCAAGTAACTTAACAGAAATGATAAGCAATAGTCTGGCTATAAATCACGGGTTCTTAAAGCAAAATGTTGCTTCTGATCAAACAAATGATTTTCCTACATGGGTTACACACCTTGACCGAAGATTATTAGCAACTGTGTCGATCCAGTCAATAGCAAACGTGACAGTGTCTCAAGCAGAAGGAAGTACGTTTCCTACGATTCAATCAGCTCTCGATTATGCTGGAAGTATCGATCGTCAGAATCAAAGATTTGTGATATATATTAAATCGGGTGTGTACAATGAAAATATTCAGATACCATATGAGCTGAATAACATCATGTTCGTTGGTGATGGGATCAGATACACTATTATCACAGGTAACAGGAGCGTCACTGGTGGTTCGACAACTTATGGCTCAGCCACCGTCGGTAAGGTTTTCCCTTAGTACTTTCAATAATTTTATACAAATTGTCAGACTTAATATGTTAGTAAAATCATAAACTTAATTAGTTAATAATGATACAGTCAAAAACCATATGTAAAAGGAGCATTTTTAAAATACCGTAATTTTGAGTTCATTGATTAAATATAATACAATTGTTTACATGCTAAGTAAATTATATCATAGACGATAATTTGGTGAATCTTTGAAAATAAACATCGTAAAAGTTTAGATTGAGTGAATACGATGATTGAAAATGAAGTAAAGTGGAAGGTGAACTTGTGTAAGAAGATAATTATATAGTAGTAAAGTCTTCCCTCATCTCATGCATGTTTGCATGCTAATTCTTCAACATGCACGTACGTTAATCGTTTATGGTGATTATATTCTAAAAACAACACATATCAAATCCCTAAATTTAAGGATAAATATGTCGTGTAATTAACGTTTGTTATTATTAATATTTCAGGGGTAGATGGCTATGGATTCATAGCTCGTGGCATAACATTCCGTAACACCGCCGGACCTGAAGGCGCACAAGCAGTCGCACTTCGGTCATCATCCGATCTTTCGGTTTTCTATGCTTGTAGCATCGAGGGTTACCAAGATACTCTATTCGCAGTCTCACAACGACAATTTTACAAACTTTGCTACATTTCAGGCACCGTTGATTTCATATTTGGTAACGCAGCTGTAGTTTTCCAAAACTGTGTAATCTTAGTCCGAAGACCTTTAAGCGGATATGTCAACACTATAACTGCCCAAGGTCGTGGTGATCCTTTTCAAAACAGCGGTATTTCGATCCACAATTGTCGCGTAGTGCCCGCTCCTGACCTACTTCCTGTCGTAGGTTCGGTCCAAACTTACTTAGGTCGACCATGGCAAGAATTTTCAAGAACTGTATTTTTGAAAACATACATGGATGGTTTTATAAACCCGAAAGGATGGTTACCGTGGGGGAATACTGATTTCGCTTTTACTACATTGTATTACGGTGAATATGGTTGTTTTGGTAACGGGTCAGCCATAGAAAACCGAGTGAACTGGCTGGGATATCATAACAACATGAGCTTGATTGAAGCACAAGATTTCACAGTTGAAAGGCTTATTGCTGGGAGGATGTGGTTACCGGCCACCAGTGTGCCATTCATTGCCGGAATGTAATTATATATTTAGTATATATTTGTGTACATTATTTGATTCTATTATATTTGAAATAAATCAACATTATATTGATTATTTACTAAGGTATCAACTATACTATTCTCCTTTAAAAGGATGTGGCAAGAAGAAGAAAAATCTAGCACAAACGAATTTAGACACAAGTTTACAAAACATAATCATGATTCTACTCACAAATTAGTGAACATTGAAAGCGTGTTGTATGCTTAACGCAGGCCGGACTGAGCTTTCAAGCCTTTGACTGGGTTGAGCTTTCAGACCTTTTCCTAGGCTTAAAAAAGCCTAGGTCAGATCAAAACCTTTAGGTGGCTTACTGCCTTACTGGCTTTGCTAGTTAATATGGGACCATTTGAACCGGGCTTTTGAGCCAGGAATTTCTGGGCTTCATCAAGCCGGTCACAGACTTTAACCCGGGTGCAACTTTGCAAAGTCTCCCCAACATTGTTTTGTAATTTCTTTCCAAAATTTTCTTCTTTTTTTCAAAATTAACATCGGAAAGAGTGTTTACTATTGCACAAAACATACAAAAGTAAATAAAAATAGGCGGATTTACATACATCCCCATATATACATCAATATTTACATATTTCCCCAAACACAAGTTTTTAATGCATGATGTACAATGCTATTAAAGCAAGATTTAGGGAAATATGTAAATATTGATGTTTTTTTGGGGATGTATGTAAATGCCCCATAAAAATAACCACATTGCAGTGTAATTATTTAACACAGATGCGGGACAAATGACTTTTATAAGGCTATTTAGTATATATTAGACGTCATGATCTACATTTCTCCTTCAAAAGGATGACAAGGAAAAAAAAAAAAAAAAAGTCCAATATATAAAGAAATGAATCTTGTGGACCTGAATCAATGCTGTCGGTCAATTGATGATTAGGATGACCGATAACGGATTATAATTAAAAACTTACTGCTTGGACATTTCCTCTACTTGAATCAAGCCACTGGAACATCGATCTAGAAATGCCAATATAAAGACTGGATCCAACCTTAAACCACTGCATTTTATCAGAGTTAACAAGCACTTTTCTGGACGTTATTCGCTCCTGCAAAGTGGATGCGGTAAAACAATGGTCAAGGTACTTTGAAAGCCATATACAGTTTTATGAAAATATTGGACATAAGAACACCGATATCTTCTTTTGTTTTTGTTTTTTTATTGATCATATCTTATTTCATTACAATGACAAAACTTTTAAAAACTCATTCAGCAACCCGTAAAATATCTAACATTCATCAGATAGTTCAAATGAATTTTGAAAGAAATCTACTTACAAGCTAATGATTATTCAAGGTGGGTTAGGGACAATGCAGTTCTTTCAAGCAGATTTCCAAAAAGGCGGGATTTCAGCAACCGTCAAGCATCATTTTGAGACAAACACAAAACCTGGTTTGTATAAAAGATTGAGCTGGATGAAAATTGAATCTTTACATAGCATCAAATTTGTCATTCATAATGAGAAGAGGGATTAATTTTACAAGCCACAATATTTGGTTTTTCAATGCAAACCAACCGTTGATATTGCAAAAAACGCAAATATACACTACTTGGAAAATTGATCAATTTTGGAAAAGGTAAAGAATGCTAATTAGTTTACAATAAAAACAAAAACAAAAATAGCGCTGCATAAAGTACAAAAGAATTTTTCTGTCATGATGGTTTTATTTAGTTTTCATGGTACAACCAACCAGGTATGCTAAAACTTATAGTCTCTGCATACCTGATGCAACTACAAAAATACTAGTCTTTGCATACCTGGTGCAGCTGTGGTTGCCAAGTGAATGGGAGTCCTTTGGCCTTCCTATCCAATGTATACCACTGTGCCTAACTGGAAACATACACAAAGAGGAGCCTCATCAATACCATGGCTATAGGCTATAGCTATTAGATGTGACATAATACAAGACATGCTCAAAGGGAGGCATTAGATTTGAGCCTGATACAGAATGGGACAACAATAATTTGGATTTGATTTTATCTCTAGCAAGTCAAGTATGTTACATTAACATATTTGGTTAATTCGAAACGCGTCAATTGGTCAAACATCTCCCACAATGTACTTTTTGTAACCAGAATACACATTGATTATAATATTGTTGTAATTATGTAGTTTGTAGTTTGTACAATTGTATTTTCCATCTTAACTATATCTAAATTCAAAATATATGAGACATGAAAGTGTTAGCCCATTAAAACATGTTGACACCACCTGCCCGGACTAAAAATTTACCCGTTTTGATATGTTGCCAGCCCCACCAGCAGCCAGCCCCACCCATTTTGCCACCTGTGAACTTTAATTTACACCAGGAGTTTGAAGTGCTATAGTTCACAAATGATAGGAAGACATATTGTCTGTCTCAACCTTGTAATGTTAATGGCACAGCCATGTTATTTGTAACTACCAAATTCCTACTAAGCTAATGAGAAATAGTGAGATTCCTAGCGATAGCTATGGATGTATTGAGTTTGTTGTTTCCCTTTTCTTGCAAGTTGCAGTTTATATTGTGTACTATTTATCGTAAACGAATGACATATTGCACGAAACCATAACACGAATCCTAGAGTGATGTAAGCATACTGGAACAGAATCTTCTTTCGACATGTAAACCAACACTCCCAATGATGTCCAATTTAGATAGAAACCATGCCATCGCATTTAAGCAGAAAAATATAGTTCACTTGAATTCTTATTTACAGATTATCCGAATAATAGTTTGTATCCTAC
Source organism: Artemisia argyi (assembly GCA_030686995.1). Taxonomy (NCBI): domain Eukaryota; kingdom Viridiplantae; phylum Streptophyta; class Magnoliopsida; order Asterales; family Asteraceae; genus Artemisia; species Artemisia argyi. The sequence goes on from CM060699.1 coordinate 112,024,858, forward strand.
TAAAACTACTAATCTTAATTCACATCGCAATGTGTTACCTATCTAATAAGTAATAATAGATACGATACTAATACTTATCTCTAAATTTAGTGATACTTGAATATTAATAGCTGTCTAAGGTCTAACAGATTGTGATATAGCAGAACTCAAAATAACAGTTTAACACACACCCAAAAAAAACGCATATTCTCAACTTGAAAAATAACAGAAATAACCTGAAATATATTGATGAGGCATCATGTTACTCCACACTTGGAACTATCTTTTTCCTGCATAGCAGAACATATTATTAGATACTCCTACACCACACGGAATATTCATAAAAGTAAATGCTCAAGTATTTGCCCAAGGTTTAAAGATTACCCGATGAAGTCCTTTTGATATATCTTCTAAAACATGGCTAAGATGTTTTCAATCCACGTGCCAACAATGTGCATCATTTCAAACTCTCATGAGACCATTATAATTCTCTGTCTCATAGGATTTGGCGACTTTCTTCCTTTTTCAAGCATCATATCACGTATCATATGAGCTTCATGCAATTTGTTTTCCTCAAGTAACGTGTGAAGCAACCAGTTACAATTATATTGAGATGGTAAATAATTATGACCAATCATATCTTCACATATATTCAATGCTTCAGTGACCAGGCGAGAAGCACAAAGACTAATAAGCATATATTCATAAGCTATTTTGCTAGGTGCAAACCCTCTCTTACACATTGCGTGTGAAAGAGACAAGGCATCAACCAACCTATTATTTTTACAAAACCCCTTAATCAAACTGTTATATACAATTCTATCCGGGAAGCACCCATCGGCATTCATTCTGTTAAACAGCCCAACAGCAGCATCAATTTCACCAACCTGAATATGTCCTTTAATAAGAATAGTGAAAGATACTTGATTGGGACCCACACCCTGTTCTTCCATCACATCCAGTTGATCATATGCTTCCTCAAACTTCCCCATCCGACAAAATCCAGTTAATATTCCATTATACAAATATAAATTAGGCATATAAGAAGTCCCATTAATTCCTCTGATCAATTTCATTGCTAATAACTTAAGATCTTTATGAGTTGTTAAGGAAATTCTCATATCATTCTCATTGGGCAACGGCGAGTTCTGATAAAGCAGATGATATAAATTCTCCCTATCTTTTTGGGACTTTGAATGGGAATCATGCCAAACACCATTGTAACATTGAATATTCCTACAAATGCCACTAATCAATGTGATGTAGGTGATATGATCACACTCTATATGACTTCTTCCCATTAAAGAAACTAATCTAAATGCGAACTCAAGTTCCCCTTTCCTTAAAAAGTGATCAATAAGGGAGGTATAGAGCACTTTATTTGGCATAAAACCATCTTTGAACATGCTCCCCAGATACGTCACACCCTTTTCCAACTTATTCTTCTTAACGAATCCACTAATAAGCGCAGAGTAAGCACGTGAATCTGGCTGTATTCCATGCTCGGTCATTCGGTTAAATAATCGGTTAGCTTCATATGCTTGTCCATTCTTGGAGTAAACATTTATCATTTTGGCATACAGAGCCTCATCAGGATATACACCACTTTCAAGCATCTTTTTTAACAAACGGTGTGCATCAGAAACTCTCTTCTCTTTTCCCAAACAGCCTATAATGCAATCATATATAGCAACACTAGGCTTCATTTTCCTGTCATCCATTAGACGAAGAACATCAAAGGCAGATACCAAGTCACCCCGCTTACAATGTTCATCAACCATAACCAAAAACGTTGTTGAATCAGGAGCCCTACCCATGCCGTCCATGAGTTCAATTAAGGCTTTAGCATGCTCACCAAACCCTTCTTGACAAAAACACTTAATCAAGGAGTTATAAGCCGAGATTAAAGGCTGAAACCCAAGAATAATCATGAATACCGCCGAACGCAATGCATCATCACTATTTCCTCCCATACATAATCCCATAATATATATACTATAAGCCATGTTCGCCAATTGAGGTCTGCTTTCTATAATTCTCCCTAAAACATGCTCGATTTCATATTCAATGTTCTGGGTAGGGCCAAAAGAAACAGAAGAATATAAAGGATCAATGCCACAACCATATTTAGCAATCACATTCAAAATCTTGAGTGTAAGATGAAGCTCGTGCCCTTTCGGAAACTCCTTCATTAGTGCAAAAAACAACACTTGATCAGGAATTACCCCCGATTCGAGCATCTTTTGGTACACCTCATCAACCTCTACTCTATTTTCTTTATAAAGTGATGAGATGATCGGCGTATAACAATGTACATTGGGCGTTAGGTCCCTATCATACATGCTACTCAACAAACCCAACGCACTATCAACATTATTTTCTTTACAAAATTTATTAATCATAATCTGGTAAGTCAACACATCGGGTTCAAGTCCTAAATCAATCAAGTGCTTGTGTAAAACCCACACTTTATCAAATAACCCCGAATTAACAAACCCTTGTATTAAAGTATTGTAAGTAAAACTATCCGGCTGACAACCCATCTTAAGCATTTTATAAAACAACCTTAACCCCATTCTTACTTTCCTACTCCTACAATAACCGTTAATTAAACTAGTATACATAACCTTATCCACAAAAAAACCATACGACTCCATTTCAACACTCACCACTTCCGCTTCTTCAACTCTCCCCATCTTACAAAACCCAAACACAAGCGACTTAAACAAATGAGAAACAGGCGCCACACCTCTCTCAAGCATCATATCAAACACATGACGCGCTTCATCCACATACCCTTTTAACGAAAACCCACCAATCAACTTATTATAACACGAAACACCAAGCGTAATCCCAACATCATTAACCTTAACACAATACTCATACGCGTCAACTAATCTATCTTGCCCAAACACCTCCTTAACAAACTCCGAACACACTCTCCCACTATTTTGCGCCTTTACTTCAACGAACTTCTGAAAATGCTCGTTTTCGTCTTTAACTCTCCCTAACTTACAATAACAAACCATCATAGAACCTAATAACAACCCATCCGGCTTAACCCCTCGTTTCACTATCCTATCGACATAAATACTTTCGGCTAGCTCGTATTCACCTGAATTGACTAGTTTTATAATGTGGGTAGAGTAAGTAGCTAAGTCAAGTTCTAGACGTTGATTACGCGCGAAATTAAAGATAGAAAGTTGGTCAGTGAGTGTAGGAGACTGCAAAACGAGACGGTGGATGAGTTTACGGGCAGACGAAAACTGCCCGCGGGTAATTAATGTTTCGGCTAAGGAGAAACAAAGGGATTTGTGGTTTGGTGAAAGTGTGACTGGTGGGTTTGATGTTAATGGGATTGTGGTATATGGTTTAGTTAGTGAGTTGAGGATTAGTGTTATTAAGATATGTGGTTTATGATTATTGTTTTTAATCATACTTCCATCTGATATACTAATTATATGGAATTTGTGAATATTAAGAAATGAATTTTTATAAGTAGGATTGAATTAATAAGAGGAATTAAAAAGAACCTGGGTGTGCCGGAAAATGGGAAAACCGGCGCCGGAGAAAGTGTAAAACCCTAGAAATACAAGTGAAGATGGTGGCGGGTAATATGTCTTGAAAGTGTTGCTGTAAAAGTTTAAAACCCCACACCATTGTTATCAAAAGGATTCTATTTATTTATTTATTTATTTTTTTTTTCCTTTTTTTTTTAACGGTTTTTTGTAATTTAAATATAAAATGATCGCGTTTACGCGAGAAATAATTTTTATTAAATATAAAATATATTATAATATAGATGATTAAAAATTTAAATATGAAATTGCGTGAATTATATGTAAAATTAACAGTCAATAATTTAAGTATTTTATTACTGTAAATGGTATTTTAGTAATTTGTTTTTTAAAAGTGGCTGATGCACAGTAATAGAGATGTCTAATTCACATAATTATCACAGCAACAACAACAATACTTAATCTCGCCAGAGTTATGTATGAGATGGTGGAATGTAGATAGTGGCGTTCCTACCCGTTCCATAATTCACATAATTATATTCCTAATTGATTTTTAGTATTGACTTGTGTTACGATTTGGGCCTCTCGGTCAGACACCGATCAGGCGTACAATTTGGCAAAGAAATTAGACACAAGAATTAATCTCATATTCGCATGGGAGGAAACTCAGAAAAGTGGATAGCATACCAATCAATTGTACCAACAGAAACAAAACTAAAGGCGCTATATCCCAAAAGTAAGTCTTCCAAGAAGATCGCCTATTCTTGGCGTTGAACAAAGTAGAAATTGATGATTACATAGTTTCATAGAAAATCACTTATACAAAGTTACGAAACGATTAAATATGAACTCATGGAGTAGTAAAAGAAGACTATATGCCTCAAGAACGAGTCTATTTCAATTGATTAAAGATGAACCCATATGGGCTAATAAACTGAACTAAACATCCGACTCATGTGTTGGTCAATGGGAATGCAGAAAAAGCATATAAAACATCACTCTTTGAATCAACGATTCATAACATGAAATAAATCTGATGAGTTAAGTTCATCAACTTTGACAGAACTAATATTTTAGTTACCTTTTTCGCTGAACTTTAAACCGAAGTTAATGTGTGGATTACAAGATATGGCTTGCAAACACGTCAAATTATATATTACTAGCAACACATTTGATGAAAATTGGAGCTGAACAAAAAAGGGGATCCATATATGATGAAAAAAAAATGGTCAAGTCAATGACAGCAACTATGTCAAATATGTAAAAACTTGTATGCATCTATATTCATGGTGGGCTTGAAGTCTTATTCATAACAAGAAACTTTACAAATTTTCAACAGCTGCACCAAATATCAACACAATTGATTGAATACATAGTAATTTATGTTAGGTATGATTGTATGAAGTATGAACCATATGTCCATATGCCTAGTTTGACCAATATATGTCAGGTATCACATTTTATTACTAAAAATACAATTACACTGATGGAGAAGTGCCGAAATACTTGTGGCCAAACAATTCTGCATAAATCCCACACACAAGTATCTGACATATAAGGTTCCACAAATACGACTATCTAGTTGAAACACATTGTTCAGTCACAAGCCACAAGATTAGCAAATGAAAATAGAATAACAGACTCCTTGTGGGCAGAAACACCAAGATGCCAAATCCTCGACCACCCTCTTTTAGAAACCGTCAACAAGTTAACGACTTCATCAGGCTCTACATTGTTTTACATCAGGCTCTACATCGTGCCTAATAGTCTAATACCTCCTATGACGATCAAGGTCATATCCATTAGGGCCTAACACGTCGTCTTTGTTGACTTTCACTGGTTTTGGATACGTTTACATTTATTTATGAATGGGTCAAATGGGAAAATGTTTAATCTTTAACGGGTCAAACAGGTCAAATAAACAGATACTGTTAAGAAGGAAACGGCCCAAATGGGTCGTAGTCAGCCAAAGTGTATTTTTTATGAATAATACCTCCTAAGTCATTATATGAAGAAAATATATATAATAATTGAAATAAATATATTTTTGGTAAAGTAAATATATTTGAACAAAAAGTGTTGCGGGTCAACTGAACCCGGGTTTCAACTGTAGCAGTGTGTTAACCCAAACCTGTTTTGACCCATTACGGAAACCTACCCGACCCGTCTCTTATCCCACCTCTCGTTTCATCATGAAACTTTCATTGGGCATATAAAGGTAAACAAGTAATCTTGTGATCAGAAGTCAAACAAAACCAGTGAAAGTCATGATCGAGCAACCTGATCTCAACCCTTCACCTCAAACCATGTCATGCAAGCTATAATGTAACTGGTCGTCTGGAACAATGCTTCAACAAGAATGCTCTGTATACTCTGATTTGACTAAACCAATACCTAGTGTTTGATCAATAAATGATGCTACTTAAGCCCTGTTGATAGACTTGCTAAACATTGATACCGAGCAGCCAACAAAATCCTCTAAAAAAACCAGAAAGTTATCAAACTTTAATAACACCCAGAAAACTATCATAAGAATGAAATATCCTTAACCGCTAATCAGCTATTAAAGCATCAATATAAACATGCATTCCAATTTCAGTTGAGGACTAAAAAAACCCCATATGTGAACCGATGGCATTTTTTTTTTTTTTTTTCTTTTAACAGCAGCTATCTTTCTCACAATACAACAATTTTATGATTTTTATCTCACATGTCCTAAGCAACCATTTGTTTGGGGAGCATCTCACACAACAACACGTACCATTGGGACACAATTTTGCATGTCATGCATGCATACAACTTTAATGTATATATCCATACACAAGTAAGATGTACCAGAGACAGACAAACATTGATCAGTACTAATCCTCTAATATGGGTGTGTTTGCGGGCCAGCCTGAGCCACTAAGTTTAACAAGACTTACAGGCACATGCTTCAACCCAAGCTGTATTAGCCTATTAATATGTTCCCTAACTTGTCCGACCCAACCATTTGACACAAGTTGACCATGTATGATAAACCAGACTCCTAGAAGGCTGAATTGAGCATAATCAATCACTAGAACGTTCTTGATAAACAAAAGCTAAAAGAGCATAAGAAAAAACGAATAAATTTCATAATTATAGCACAGGCCTCTGAGGAGCAACTAATAAGCATTAGCTGATGCACCTTGAACTTAAAATGGCCAAAACAGCCATAATGGTAAGTCAAAAGAATTCAGAGATAACTTCTTATTTCAACACATCTTTTTTACATTTGAGCTGATACACCTATTCTTTATTACAGTTGACTATTAAGAGTCACACTAACGACTTTTTTCAACACATCTTAGTTAAAACTTATTAGCTTTTTATACAAAATGTAACCACTTTAGCCTGTAAAAGCACTATATTTTTTTGCAAAAAAGGTGATGAGAATGTGCAGCTAAAAGTTCAAATAATATTGGATTTCAATGTCATTAATTTTGACCTTGAAAGTAGAAAGTCAACATTTATCTCTCAAGTGACCCACACGCCAGGACCGTTCCATGAGGCAACAAAGAAAAAATAGTAATCTCTCACCAGAAGTTAAACAAAACCTCAAAAAACCAAGATCTGTGAGCTGAGAGCTGAACGTCGCACATTAATGGGTAACCTATATTTTCTTTTGTGCATTAACTAAGCTATATTAGCGTGTTCAAAAAAGGACTGTTATCTTCATGCATATGACCACAACCAAGTCTAGCAAGGTTCACAGGAGCATATGACATACGATAATCAGCATCACAGAAGGCAACACATAAGCACAATCAATCTATCAACATGACTGGCAAGCAATAGCAAACTTGATAAGCATAAACTTAAAAAGAAAGATAATATACAGCATTGAACAACTTTAGCACCAATAGTTGATAAGCTTGTGAGCAAGTTTCTTAACAAACTGCCAATAACTAGCTTTTTACAGTTAACGCAAGCATTGTTTAGAATCTGCTAATTCAAAGTCAATTTGGACTCATTAACTTCTATGCATTTGGAATGCATCAACCATTGACTAATCATAAATTCAAACTTACATCGACATATTAACCTCACCCACCTTTAGTTCCTACTTCCTACAAATCTTCACTTCACTTGAATCATTATCCGACCAATCAGACAAATCAGGATACTTCATATTTGACGGAAAAGTGAAACCTTTAGCTTCCAATCGAGCGAGTACCTACATAGCAATGAGAACGGTTCAATGCTTGGTATGAATTAAATGTCACTTTAAAAATGCACATCCAAACCAGTTTACAAATTGCCAAAAGTAAAAAAACAAATGAAAAAAAAAAAAAAAAAAAAAAAAAAAAAAAAAAGAAGGTGGACATTACCTTTCGACAGTGATTTCCAATTTCAAGCTCTTTGACATGGCGAAGGTATAGTATAAGATCTTTAAGCATCTTTTCATGCTCTTCTTTACTTGTCCAAAAAAGATCAAGGTTATCATAATCTAATTCAGCTTTGACTAACGAAGATACATTCACCAAATCAACTTTCCATAACAACAAACTTTGATCGATTCTAAGTGACAAAATATGAGGAGCATCTATTTCGATTTCACCTGCAAGATTCCATGATTCATGGTCAGGATCAGTATATCCAGATAACACAAGCTTTTTAACACTTTTTGAAGTAATATCGATCCGCCTAAAACCATAGCAATATTGCAACTCCAAACTTTCCAACAGCGGACTCCCAGATACAATATTTTGAATAAAATCCTCATCTAAAGCCCCTTTCGAAATACACAAAGTCGTAAGTTTATTCCAACGAAGGGCATCAGTTGGTTTAAACCAAAACCCTCCCAATTCGAGACGAGTAAAACATGAGTTAATATAAAAACTCTGATCTAACACAAATTCAGCTTGCAAATCCTCACTCATTAACGAGATACAAAGGTCTTGAACGTTACAAGAAACAGCATAACGAATAAAATCATTTACTACCGACTCGAACCGAAAATCGTAATGTGTATCAAAATGAAATTTGTGGAGGTTCATTTGGCGACATTGAGTTAAGGTTCTCTTGATATACGAATAGTAGTCGGAAAGGGTTTCATCTTCCCATTCAAGCATTCTCATATGAAATAAGAGATTAGGAACATAAGTCCAAAGATGTTGCCATCTTTTGCATAGTGCGCTTGTTTTAATGGCGTCTCTTGTCGAGTCAAGTCGAGACAGGATTTCAAGAATTAAGCAATCTGGTAACGAACTTATTCGATCTTCTTCAATTGTTTCATCAGTTTTGATTTGTTTTGAGACTCGGTGTTCCACCATTTTCACACAGTTCTCGTTGCTTTGGCCCCCACGAGTTACAAATGTTTTATCTTTGCTACACCCCATAAATTCGCCTACGCAACTGCTTGCTTTGATCAAGTTCGGACGAATACCTACAACACAGAAAGATCCTTAAACTTGTGACCAAGAGTCTCCAAAACAAATTGGAATAACAACATTTACCAAACATTAATTACTAACTAAGAATGTTATTCTGAATATTGTTCCTTTCAAAGTTAAAAAGTTGCCTGTGAGATATTTAGGTGTCCCTTTGATCACTAAGAGGTTGGGAGTGAAAGACTGCAAGAGTTTAATTGACAAAGTTAAAGGTAGAATCTTTCACTGGAAAAATAGATGCCTATCCTATGCTGGTAGATTACAATTGGTGGATTCAGTGTTAGAATCTTTACATGTGTACTGGGCTTCAGTTTTTCTTCTTCCTACAACTGTGATTAAAGATATTGATAAACTTCTTAAGGGCTTCTTGTGGAATCAAAGTGAAATATCTAAAGGTAAGGCAAAAGTGGGTTGGCAAAATATTTGTAAGCCTAAACAGTATGGTGGTTTGGGGTTGAAAGATTTGAGCATTTGCTATGATCATTAAACACTTGTGGAATGTTGCTAGTGATAAACAGTCTCTATGGGTCAAGTGGATTAGTACTGTTAAACTTAAAGGAAGAAGCATATGGGCTGTTAATGAGGAACTGAATGACAGTTGGGGGTGGAAAAACTTGTTGAGATTAAGAACTGAGGTGAAAGGATATATGATTATGAAAGTAGGTAATGGTTTAAAGACATCTATGTGGTTTGATAACATTGGTGCTTTACATAACCTGGTTTCTTATAGAGATTTGTATAATGCTAGACTCAGGGTATGGCCTCAAGAATGGAGTGTGAAATTTCCAATGATTGCTCAATTACAAACTATTAATTTGGGTAATAATAATGATCAGCTGATGTGGAGATGCAATGATGGTCAGTTGAGGATGTTTTCTGTAAGACAAGCATACGGTGATTTTTCTAATATGGAAGATAAGGTTCCTTGGTTCAAAGTGATATGGTTTACTCAAAATATTCCTAAACATGCTTTTGTGTTGTGGTTGGCAGTACAAAATAAACTGACAACACAAGATAATAATAAAAAAAAAAAAAAAAAAAAAAAAAAAAAAAAAAAAAAATAATAATAATTACTAATTAAAATTTTCGGCTAAGGAAAAACAAAGGGATTTATGGTCTTGTTGACACGGGGTAACTGATGCTATGGGTTTCAATAAAGGGGTTGTGGTGAATGATTTGAGGATTAATGTTATTAAGATATGTGGTTTATGATTATTGTTTTTAATCATACTTCCATCTGATATACTAATTATTTGTGAATATTAAGAAATGAATTTTTATAAGTAGGATTGAATTAAAAAGAGAAATTAATATGAACCTGGGTGTGCCGGAAAATGGGTAAATCCGGCGCCGGAGAAATTGTAAAACCCTAGAAATAGAAATGAAGATGGTGGTGGCGGGTAATATGTCTTGAAAGTGTTAAAACCCAACACCATTTGTTTAGGAGAAAGAACTAACGGTATGTTTGGCCAAACTAGCTGTACTGTAAGTTGTAAGCTGTAAACTGCAAAGCTGTTAACATGAGCTACAAACTGTATCTTTTTTTCAATAAAAGTGTTTGGTAAGTTAGCTGTTAAATGTAATTATAAGATGTAAAATGACATAAAAGGACATATTTATAATTGTAAATAAATATTTAGAGGGTATATCAGTAATTTAAAGTTTTAACAGCTCCAATATTTTTAAAAAGCTTCATGAATCAGCTTTTCATTTATGAGCTATTTGTTTAAAATAAAAGCTTGAAGTTGATGTATCCAAACGGAACTACTTATTTTAGAAGAGATTATTTTTGTAACAAAAAGCTAACAGCTCCTCAAAAAGCTCTTGCCAAACAAGCCCTAAGTAGGGTGTGTTTGATTTTTTTTTAAAAAAAAATAATAAATAAATAATAAAAATAAAAAAATTTGTAGCTCTCTTACTCCCTCTTACACTTACCAGTAAGAGGTGGGTAAACGTTTTACTTGTTTGTTTTTTTCTTTTGAGTCAGACCCATTTAGTCATATAACATCTTACTCAGTAAGAAGTGGTGGACTTCTTTTACTGCCTCTTACTCGATAAGAAAGATTGAAGACTCATGTTAATATAATATATTTGATGGTTTATTAACTATATTATATTTATGATAAAAAAACTTATTTCATATTTACATAAGTTACTTAAATAAATTGCAAAAACGAACACTTAAAATTATTCGGACAATTATAAAAAAAAAAAAAAAAAAAAAAAAAAAAAAAAAACAAAAAACAAAAAACAACAACAACAACATTATTTCGTTTAGATTTAGACGTTCTAGCCACCTCTTACTAGTAAAATGTGGTAGTCAGATTCAGACATAAAACATTAAATGAAACAACACACCCTTACACTTTTGGTTGTTTTGTACTACCTTCGTTTTAAAATTATTGTCCTCTATTGACTTTTTCGGTCTTTCTTTCTCAACTTTGACTATAAATATTTTTGTTTGTGTTATACATTTTTTGATAAAAATTATATCAAATGAAAATACATTTAAAACTCAATCCGTTCATATATTTTGTATCAAGTATTATGTAATATAAACAAAAATACTTAAGGTCAAAACTGAAAAGTAAAGATCGAAAAAGTTAATAGGGACAATAATTTTGAGACGGATGGAGTATGTTCCAATATTGTTCGGGTCGGGTTTAAAAAGTTAAAAGTTACACGTACTCGAATTGATGAATTGTTCATGTAACTAGGTTTGAGACTTTACTCGGGTTAGCTAGTAGTGTTTATGTTTATGCTAATGTAGAACAAGGAGTATATATGAAAGCATATCGTGATTCGTGTTTGATGTATGAGATAGGAATAAAAATATCTTTTCATCAGGTTAATTGTAATTTCTAATATGATAGCTTGAATATTTGACCTGATACTTATATGCATGCCTATTGATTTTAGGTAATGACTCGTGTTACTCTAACTTACGGATTTAGAATTCTTAGTGATCTGTCCTCAATTAGGCATACATTTTGGCACAATAGTTAGCCACAACAATACATATTCACATGACAAGGATTGAGGATAACATAACAATCAATTGTGCCAACATGGAAAACTAAAGACGCTATATCATGAAAGTAAGTCTCTTAGGAAGATTACTTGTTCTTGGAGTTAAGCAAAGTGTCAAAATTGATGATTACATAGTTTCCAAGACAAAACATTTATACCAAGTTACAAAGTGATTAAAATTAAACTCATGGAATGGTACAAGAGTGAGTTTTTCTCGTTGAATTTGAACCCATACAGGTTAATAAACTAAACTACGCATCCGATTCATGTGTTGGTCAATAAGAATGCTAAAAAAGCGTTATAAAAAATGTCACACTCTAATTCAAAGATTCTTAGCTTTAAATTGAAATTTAAGAGCAAAGTTCTTCTAATTAAAATTTTGCTTAAGAACACAAATTTTGTTTTTCTTTTTCCTCTAAATTAAAACTCAAAAACGCAGTGTAAACCAAAGTTGATGTGTCGATTATAAGACACGCTCAGCTACGACTTGCAAACACATCATGCCTCAACTTATATATTGCAATTAGAGTGATTCTACCTCTTAAAAAAATCCATAATTATTCTCTTAAAAATATGTGACGTTTTTTTATTTTTCAAAAAAGATCCGCTAAGTAATAGGCATGTGACATTAGGAAAAAGTTTAAAAACATTTTTAGGGTGATAAATCATATTCCGTAGTAACTATAGCTGAGAGGCCCAACCAAGTGAAGGCCCGAAGAGATTCAGAGACCAGTCAGACCACAATTTAAAAGCATGCTTGGTAAGGAGTTATGAGAAGATGATGAATAGAAAGATAACAAAAATAAAAAATCATAGCCATTACCTAATAAATTGAGGAAATGCTTTTCTTTTCCTTTCTCTTTTCCCACCATTATCATTGTCTTTCTCTTTTCTTTCTCAAGTTTGAATCAATCGCACCCTAAGTTGAACAAAAATAAGGACACACATATATGATGAGAATAATTATTATTTTTAAGTAAAAACCTCACTAAAGGTCAAGGTGATAACATTGTTAGGCCACTTACATTTGAGTCATAGACTCGCCTTCCCTCTTAATAACTTGTGTAGAACATCTTCCGTTTAAATAGTAAAACAAAAAGATAACAAATACTAGACTCGAGAACCGGCTATATCTTGAACTTCCATATATGTTTTATTGTCCTACAATGCTAAGATATATGTACCGTCAAATATGTAAATACATGTATGCATCTCTATCCGTGGTGACTTGAAGTCTTATTCATCACAAGTAACTTGACAAATTTCAACACCTGCACCAACATTAGATGATAGGTTAAGGCCAAAGCTTAATCAATGGCTTAGTGTCCATTAGGTACAAGGTTATGTTAGCTTATTCTTTAAGTCATGCTTTCTTAGAAGCCGTCAACAAGTTAACGACTTCATCAGGCTCTACATTGTTTTTCATCAGGCTCTACATCGTGCCTAAGGCTATGCACAACGGCTCGGTCGTGCGTCGATCGACCGATTGGTCGCCAAAGGTCGTCCCATTGTGGACACTCGGTCGTGGTCAGTCGCCGAGCAAGAAAAGTGCAAACCTCGGTCGAAAATTCGACTGAACTTTACTCACAAACAAACAAAAAAGTTTATTGTTTGAATATTAATAAAAAAAATGTGTTCGTGTGTGTGTTTGTGTATTTTGGTTTATTTTTTTTTAGTAGGGCTGTGTTTGCATTTCAAACGAAGAAGATGAAAAAAAGTATATTTTTTAATTTTGCCAAATATACAGTATTTGTCCTTGACGTTTGTGTGTTTGGGTATTTTGATTTATTTTGTTTATGTACTAGAAGTTTTATATCAATTGTAATTTCTTTTCTTTTTTGTATAGTTATTTATTTATTTTTATTTTTTTAGTTATTTATTGTTTTTTTATTTTATTTTATTAGTTTCTTTAAAAAAATAATAATAATAAAAAAATATCGCCCAAGGTCGCTGCTGTGGAAAAAAAGTCATTTGAAGGTCGTCGGAGAAAAAAAGATGATGTGGCAGGCAAAATGAATGAATGTCGCCTAAGCTTGATGTTGTGCATAACCTAATAGTCTAATACCTCCTATACAATCAATGCCATATCCCAAACAGGTCAAATAAACAGATACTATTTAGAAGGAAAAGACTCAAATGGGTCGAAGTCGGCCAAAGTGTATTTTTAATGCATAATACCTCCTAAGTCATTATATGAAGAAAATATTGTTTGTATTTTGGTTTAGTGAAAGTTTAGCACTTGTTGTAGTCAAATTAGGAGATGCTCAAGTCACCCATACTATATATTGCATAGACGACTTGTTCCGTTATGAGCATTCGTGTCTTTTTCTCTTTTGTAGCAGCAAACTTCAACTTGTTTAGAGTTGGTTTTCTTCCCCCTCATCTCTACAAAAAGAGGTGAGGGGGACGGGTCATTGTACCGTTCATTCTTTTCTATATCTCAATAAATAAATCGTTTGGGAGCAAGATTACGTGTCGTGTGTATTTTACTTATTGTCGACTTTAAAGGTTCTTTGTAGGGTGTCGATGTTCTTCACATGTTCTGGTTTCCGCTTCTAGACTTCCATGTTTGTTGGGGTGATAACCAACAAATATATATTATAATTGAAATAAATATATTTTTGGTAAAGTAAATATATTTGAACAAAAGTGTTGTGGGTCAACTGAACCCGAGTTTCAACTGTAGCAGTGTGTTGACCCAAGCCTGTTTTGACCCATTACAGAAACCTACCCGACCCGTCTCTTATCCCACCTCTCGTTTCATCATGAAACTTTCATTGGGCATATAAAAGGTAAACAAGTAATCTTGTGATCAGAAGTCAAACAAAACCAGTGAAAGTCATAATCGAGCCACCCGATCTCAACCCTTCACCTCAAACCATGTCATGCAAGCTATAATGTAATTGGTGGTCTGAACAATGCTTCAACAAGAATGCTCTGTCTACTCTGATTTGACTAAACCAATACCTAGTGTTTGATCAATAAATGATGCTACTTAAGCCCTGTTGATAGACTTGCTAAACATTGATACAGAGCAACCAACAAAATCCTCTAAAAAAACCAGAAAGGTATCAAACTTTAATATCACCCAGAAAACTATCATAAGAATGAAATATCCTTAACCGCTAATCAGCTATTAAAGCATCAATATAAACATGCATTCCAATTTCAGTAGAGGACTAAAAAACCCCATATGTGAACCGATGGCATTTTTTATTTTTTCTAACCGCAGCTATCTTTCTCACAATACAACAATTTTATCTCACATGTCCTAAGCAACC
The DNA here is from genome assembly GCA_030686995.1 of Artemisia argyi. Classification (NCBI taxonomy): domain Eukaryota; kingdom Viridiplantae; phylum Streptophyta; class Magnoliopsida; order Asterales; family Asteraceae; genus Artemisia; species Artemisia argyi. Next base: position 112,040,080 of record CM060699.1, read on the forward strand.
ATTTGGTTGGGGAGCTTCTCACACAACAACGGGTACCATTGGGACACAATTTTGCATGTCATGCATGCATACAACTTTAATGCATATATCCATACACAAAGTAAGATGTACCAGAGACAGACAAACATTGATCAGTACTAATCCTCTAATATGGGTGTGTTTGCGGGCCAGCCTGAGCCACTAAGTTTAACAAGACTTAAAGGTACATGCTTCAACCCGAGCTGTATTAGCCTATTAATATGTTCCCTAACTTGTCCGAGCCAACCATTTGACACAAGTTGACCATGTATGATAAACAAAAGCTAAAAGAGCATAAGAAAAACGACTAAGTTTCATAATTATAGCACAGGCCTCTGAGGAGCAACTAATAAGCATTAGCTGATGCACCTTGAACTTAGAATGGGCAAAACAGCCATTAATGGTAAGTCAAAAGAATTTAGAGATAACTTCTTATTTACCCCTATTCTTTATTACAGCTGACTATTAAGACTCACACTAACAACTTTTTTCAACACATCTTAGTTAAAATTTATTAGCTTTTTATACAAAATGTAACCACTTTAGCCTGTAAAAGCACTATATTGGATTTCAATGTCATTAAGTTTGACCTTGAAAGTAGAAAGTCAACAGTTATCTCTCAAGTGACCCACACGCCAGGATCGTTCCATTAGGCAACAAAGAAAAAAATAGTAATCTCTCACCAGAAGTTAAACAAAACCTCAAAAAACAAAGATCTGTGAGCTGAGAGCTGAAAAAACGCACAGTAATGGGTAACCTATATTTTCTTTTGTGCATTAAACTAACCTATATTAGCGTGTTCAAAAAAGGACTGTTATCTTCATGCATATGACCACAACCAAGCTTAGCAAGGTTCACAGGAGCATATGACATATGATAATCAGCATCACAGAAGGCAACACATAATCACAATCAATCTATCAACATGACTGGCAAGCAATAGCAGACTTAATAAGCATAAACGTAAAAAGAAAGATAATATAGAGCATTGAACAACTTTAGCACCAATAGTTGATAAGCTTGTGAGCAAGTTTCTTAAAAAAACTGACAATAGCTAGCTTTTTACAGTTAACGCAAGCATTGTTTAGAATCTGCTAATTCAAAGTCAATTTGGACTCATTAACTTCTATGCATTTGGAATGCATCAACCATTGACTAATCATAAATTCAAACTTACATCGACATATTAACCTCATCCACCTTTAGTTCCTACTTCCTACAAATCTTCACTTTCACTTGAATCATTATCTGACCAATCAGGATACTTCATATTTGATGGAAAAGTGAAACCATTAGCTACCAGTCCAGCGAGAACCTACATAGCAATGAGAACAGTGCAATGCTTGGTATAAATTAAATGTCTCTTTCAAAATGCACATCCAAACGAGTATACAAATTGCCAAAAGTAAAAAACAAATAATAAAAAAGAAAAGAGGTAGACATTACCTTTCGACAGCGATTCCCAATTTCAAGCTCTTTGACATGGCGAAGGTATAGTATAAGATCTTTAAGCATCTTTTCTTCCGCTTCTTCACTTGTCCAAAAATGATCAAGGTTTTCATAATCTAATTCAGCTTTGACTAACGAAGATACATTCACCAAATCAACTTTCCATAACAACAAACTTTGATCGATTCTAAGTGACAAAATATGAGGAGCATTTATTTCGATTTCACCTGCAAGACTCCAATATTCATAGTCAGGATCAATATATCCAGACAACACCAGCTTTTTAACACTCTTTGAAGTAATATCAATCCGCCTAAAACCATAGCAATATTGCAACTCCAAACTTTCCAAAAGCGGACTCCCGGATAGAATATTTTGAATAAAATCTTCATCTAAATCCCCTTTCGAAATACACAAAGTCGTAAGTTTATTCCAACTAATGGCATTAGTTGGTTTAAACACAAACCCTCCCAATTCGAGACGAGTAAAACATGAGTTATTATAAAAACTCTGATCTAAAACAAATTTAGTTTCCAAATCCTCACCCATTAACGAGATACAAAGATCTTGAACGTTACAAGAAACAGCATAACGAATAAAATCATTTACTACCGACTCAAACTGAAAATCGTAATGTGTATCCAAATGAAATTTGTTGAGGGCCATTTGGCGACATTGAGTTAAGGTTCTTTTGACACATGAATAGTAGTCGGAAAGGGTTTCATCTTTCCATACAAACATTCTCATATGAAATACGAGATCAGGAACATAAGTCCAAAGATGTTGCCATATTTTGCATAGTGCACTTGTTTTAATGGCGTCTCTTGTCGAGTCAAGTAGAGACAGGATTTCAAGAATTAAGCAATCTGGTAACGAACTTATTCGATCATCTTCAATTGTTTCATCAGTTTTGATTCGTTTTGAGACTTGGTTTTGACCCACCATTTCCACACAACTCTCGTTGCTTCGGCCCCCACGGGTTACAAATGTTTTATCTTTGCTACACCCAATTACCGTAAATTCGCCTATGCAACTGCTTGGTTTGATCAAGTTCGGACAAATACCTACAACACAGAAAGATCCTTAAACTTGTGACCAAGAGTCTCCAAAATCTCAGTGTCATTAGAACCAGAATTTGAATAACAACATTTACGAAACATTAATTACTAATTAAAATTTTAAGCTAAGGAAAAACAAAGGGATTTATGGTCTTGTTTCAATAAAGGGGTTGTGGTGAATGATTTAGTTAGTGAGTTGAGGATTAATGTTATGAAGTTATGTGGTTTATGATTATTGTTTTTAATCATACTTCCATTTGATATACTAAAAAAAATATATATGAATTTTTATAAGTAGGATTGAATTAAAAAGAGAAATTAATAAGAACCAGGGTGTGCCGGAAAAGGAGGAAACCGGCACCGGAGAAAGTGTAAAACCCTAGAAATAGAAATGAAGATGGTGGCGGGTAATATGTCTTGAAAGTGTTGAACCCCACATCACTTGTTTAGGAGAAAGAACTACTTACACACTATAATGGTTGTGTTGTAGCCCAGGGGTGTCAATTTGGGTCGGGTTTGGGTTAGCGGGTCAGAAAACCCAACCCGAACCTAACCCATTTAAATCATCGGCACATGTTTACATATAACTTGTACCTGACACATTTAACCCGTATATATACTTGGGTAGACACGTTAAATAGGTTACATGGATTAAATAGGTTAAACGAGTTCGGGTTGACCCATTTAACTTATTTTATATACAAAAGTTGGCACATTACATGAGTTAAACAGGTTAAACGGGTTTGCGGGTCGACCCGTTTAACCCATTTAACCAGTATAATAAAATATAATTAATTTTTAGTTTAAGAAAAAAAATCTTAAACGGGTTGGCGGGTCGACCCATTTAAATACTCCATCCGTCCCATATTAAATGTCATGTTTGACTTTTCAAAGTCTTTCTTTCTCAACTTTGACCTTAAATACTTTTGTTTGTGTGATATAATACTTGATATAAAATATATGAATAGATTAAGTTTTAAATGTATTTTTATTGCGTATAATTTTTATCAAATAGTATATATAACAAAAGAAAAAATATTTAAGGTCAAAGTTGATAAATAAATACTTGAAAAGTCAAACATGGACATTTATTATGGGACGAAGAGAGTAATTCACAACCTGAACCTGGCCTGTTTAATAAACGGGTTAGATGGGTCGACCCAAACCCGATCCGAAATCTATTTAGACTCAACACGAACCTGCTAATTTTCGTGTCAGTTTCAGGTCGGGTTTCGTGTCGGGTCAAAAATTACCACCTCTAGTTGTAGGGGTGACCAAAACCAAGTCAAAATCGAACCGACCCGAAAAACCTGACAAAACCGAGCCGATCAAAATTGAGCCGAGAAAACTCGGTTCTATTTTGGTTTGAGATTTTTTCGAGTTTCGGTTCGAGTTGGTTCGAGCAAAAAAACAGCTAAAACCGAAACCGAGTGATTTCGGTTCAGTTTCGGTTCGAGTTTTTCATAAATTTCGGTTCTCCGTTTGTTGGGTCAGGGTCGGTTTTGACCCAATGCTCACCCCGAGTTGTTTGTATGTTCCAACTTTGTTCGGGTCTAGTTGGTCGAGTTGAAGATGTTAGAAGTTCTACGTATTCGAATTGATGAATTGTTCGGGTAACTGGGTTTAAGTTACTCGAGTGAGTCAGGTCGTGTCTCGAGTTAGCTATTAGTGTTTATGGTAATGACTCGTGTCACTTGAATTTTCGGATTTAGGACTCGTAGTAGTCAGTGATTTAGGCATACAATTTGGCACTAGATTCAACCACAAGAATATTCACATGGAAGGATTGCGGATAACATAGCAATCAATTGTACCAACATGGAAAACTAAAGGTGCTATATAGAAGTGATTAAAATTAAACCCATGAATTATAAAAGAGCGAGTTATTCTTAAATGATTGAAGAAACTAAACTAAGTATCCGACTGGTGTGTTGGTCAATAAGAATGTAACACTCCCAAAATTTGGTACAACGAAAGACTATTCAAGTTTTTGGAGTGCTATGGGGATTGGTATCCAAACACACGTATAAAGAAACAAGATGCGTAAATCCATAACATAAAGACCAAACCAAACATTAAGTCATAACGTTTACAATGATCCAAAGTACGAAAAGTAAGCCCATAAGAAATAAAAGTAGGTCCCTAAAATATTATCAGAGTTTTAACAATCCATCGACCAAACGATACTCGCCAAGCCTTCCAGCACGAACATACCAAAGCACCAATTAGTTACCTGAGAAACATGCTAAAAGTTAGCTTACGCTGGTGAGTCATAGGTTTAAATCAAATAAGCACTTGTGAACTGATAACCAAAATCTTTACTATGCTAGACTAGCTAGGTCGAAAACCAAAACAGTGAATGTATACACAATATCCCTCATCGAATTCCTGTAGGTACTCCCTATAGATTTAGAATACATAATTTCATGCAATGGCGCCATGCGAACCCCCTATAGGTACTCCCTATAGTCCATCATATAAGCTCATAAATATCACATCATGACGTAGTCAAACAGCATAACAAGACATAAAAACAAAATATAAAGCATGATCCACATAAAACAGTTTTGCATGTTTCTCATCCTAATTTCAACAAACGATATTCAAAAATAAGAGTGGGGCTATGACTCACCTCAAATAACAAAGCTCAGAAAATAATACGGTAGAAAGCAAAACTCAGCTAACGCAACCCGGCAATCACGGTCTCGGCACAACCTAATAATTATATAAGAAACTCGACTTAATTCGTATTCGGAAACACATCCAAAATTAACTTTTCCCCAAAGTACTTTCTATTTTATTTTCCCACAACATTTCGTTGTATTCATTATCTCTTGGTTGGTATCGTCGTGTTTGTGATGAAGACTCACTCTAGACTCGAGTGAACACACGCAACATGGGACAAGACCTGACAATCCTAAGGTCACGGTCAAATGATCTTGTCATAGCTTAATAAGTCAACCGAATAAATTAACGAGTACTTATTGAATTCGTCAACTCAATAAGTCAAGTAATTTCCTTCGCCTTTCTTATTATTCTCATACTAAATCATTTCACCCAATGAGTCATGAGGATGGATCACTCATTAATAAACTCCCCGTTTTCACGCTATCGGGCCCTTATTGGACTCGTCAGCCCAATAAGTCCGTTATTCGAGAAAATTGGTTCTATTAATGCTTCTCCATCCGAAACTCGACACACAATAAATGCATACCATAATAATTACCAACATAATATTATTCGACAAACGTGCCCTCGAAACATTAATAACTCACCCATATTAAATTCCACATCGTTTTCATTTATTACACTTATTAAGCATTTAATAACGTCATCTGCTGTTCCACATTTTCTTTTTAATGTAGAAGTATTATTTAACGTTATATCGTTATTTAATACTTCCCATTAACTAGATAATGTTTCATTAAGCCTCATCGTTATTTTGACACTTAATATTTAGTTATAAATATTAATAACAAGCTTTTACTTGTTATTTGTGATGAAGCGAAAAGTGTACCGCTTTTGGGGGGTCATTTAAGGCTAAAGTCGAGATTATTTGATCAAATATTGCCCTAAATCGTTCCTTTTCTCATTTTAGGTACTTTTGAGAGGAATTTTACAAAAGGAAGCATTTTGGACGTTTTTGAAGCGAAAAAGTCTCAAAAGCATGCTGGAAATTGCCTTTGACGGCGTCACAAGGTGTTAGTGACGGCGCCATGAGTTGACAAAAGGGTGGATAAATCAATTACACATGACGCGCCAGAATGTTTTGTGAAGAGGGTCTGACGGCATCACGTACAAAATTTCCAAGGCCATCAAGAGTAACCATAAAGAGTGACGGCCCAGAACCCAAATAGAGTGACAGCGTCAGAAGTGGATCTAGGCAATACGAGTATTATTTTGGCGGCGAGTTGACGGCGTCATACTTAACTCTTGACGCCGTCATGATGTAAAATCTATATATAGTTTTCTAGTTTTCATTCATTGTATGCAACTTTGAGGGAATAAACCCTAGACGAATTTTACAGCTTTTTCAAGGGTTTCAACCCCTTGTTTCTTCCATGCTTAATTGAAGATAAGTACTTTACCAAATCATTCAATATGTCTATTTGTTGTTTGATTATATCTTACGCTTGTCTTCTCTTTAACATGTTAGGCTAGGTTTTCTTCGTGTTTGCTTAGATGTAATGAAACTTAGATATTGATTATGGGTTGGTTGTTTGTTTATAATTGTTTTGGATGAATGAATTCGATGTTAGGCTTAAGAAAACTGGCAGACTTCCATTTGGTAACTTGCTTGAACGTCTTAAGAAACATGATCGGAGGTGTACTACGATTATTTGGTTATATTTAATGCATAAGTAACTTCCAAGGATGCCATGTTAGGAGCTTTTAGTCGGCTCGACATAGGATTGAGGTAGAATCTTATAGAGTTAGGGAAGATCGTACACGGCCCTACGAATGGTATTAAGGAATATAACCCGTCATCCATGCAATTGTAACAAACTAATCAACCTGTAAAAGATAGCTAAGGAGTAGTGAAATCTAAGTAAACACAATTTTCTCATTATTGTTTACACCACAAATTAGTTTAAGTTTAGTTTATTTTATTTTGATTGCATCTTTAGTTAATTGGGTTAGTTGACTAGCAACTAATTCCGCCCACTCCTTCCAAAACCGAGATTTTTACTTGCTTTCCTTAAAATATAAAAATACAAAAAGAATCATCCCTCACCTCTAGACCTAGTTTTAGTGAGTTTTAACCCTAGCGAACACTATTCTTTGAGTTGAACGATCAATCCCCCGATATTTGTCACTATACTATACTACAACGAACAGGTACACTGCCTGGTGGGGATTGCAAGCTTCTCAAGATCCCTTGAGAGGTAAAACCTTTTGCGAGGGCGCAATTCCACGCATCAAGTTTTTGGCGCCGCTACCGGGGAATAGTTATTGTCTAGGTTAAAATTTTTTTTATTAGGTCTACTTGCTAGATTCCTTTCTAGTAAGATTTTTTATTTTATTTTTATAGGTTTTCTTTAGTCTATCTTATTTCTTTGTTCCGTTTGTTCGTAAACTATCTCGATGGATAACAACAGCATTGATCGTTTGATTCCTGTTATTTGTGTCTTTCGTCGTAGGATTTTCCAACTACCCGCCCCAATCCCTTTAGTGGAAAATGAGAACCCACCTAACCTCTCGCCTGACCATCACTTTAACAATAATTCTGAGATGGAGGAGTCTAACCATGATAATGACCATAGGGCTAGTCCTTTCAACTATTTGGACTCCGATGAGGTCCTTGATGATGGTGATGTAATTAATGAGGATAGAATGGAAGATGAGATGAACCCTCTTAGGTATGTCCACCCTAGGACAAGGATTGAGAATGACAACTCATTTAATATGCAGTTTCCTTGTAAGATTGGATTTAGGAGCTTTGATGCCTAGCTTAACTCATCTCTACCAATGAACATAATCTCGTGTAGTGAATACAATAAAATTATGGTAAATTAGTTAGAATACAAAGGAGATAATATTGTTGCTAGGGTAAAGACATTGTATGTGTTTGTAGGAAGCTTTGTTTATTTGGTTGAGTTTACGGTTATGGAGAATCTAGAAGAATTTATCGATAATAACTTAACCCAAGTTGTGTTTGGGAAACCCTTCAAAAGGTTAACTAACCTAGATGAAAAACTTATGGAAGGGTTAATTACATTCTCGGATGGAGATGAAGATTTTGTTTACCAAATGCCCCGTGCACACCCTAGGTTCAAGGATTTCTCTATTAAGAAATGTAATAGGTACCACCTCTCGATATGCTGAGTGAGAATGATAGAAGGAAAGGGCTTAAATATCCTCATGAAAAGAACAAAAGGTATTATCATGGATGTTTAGAGCTAAGTGATGACTATAAGAAAGATAAGGCAACTATTAGATGGCTTACACTTGGGTATGTGAGCATAAGCGACACACGATAGCCCATAACTTTGAGTCTAGCTACAAGACTTGTAAATAAAGAAAGCGCTTCTTGGGAGGCAACCCATTTATTTATTTTGTTTTGTTTGTTTGTTTGTTTGATTTTATCTGTTTCCGTATACATGCTTAATTTTTATTGTTTGTGGTTCATGTTTCAAACTAAATTGTGAAAATGCTTAACCTTGTTGTTTGTCTTAACTTCATAAAAGGTATTTTGCAAAAGACAAGTGTAAGGGAAATCTAAATTTGTTTTTAAGAACGGAATTGAACATGAACCACAACAATATTAAATAAACATGTATATTAGTATTTGTTTGAGTCAAATGCTTGTATCGAGTCATAATGATGTTTTGCAGGAAATTCCAGGAATTAAGGAATAAGTTTTTCCAGAAATTTTTCGGAAACTTAACATGAGATTTCTGTCAGAACACTCTGACGACGTCAGGATTAACACTTGACGGCGTCAGGTGTAAAAATCTGGAAATTTTACAAGTTTTGTTTTTCTAACGGAGTCTTGAAGTTTTTGTTAATTCTTTAGTTTTATAAATTCCAGAAAAATCTGCAAACATTCATTCCACAAGCATTATATCCTTATATATATAGATTGCCGTCGATTTTACGCGAGGTTGCCATGATTGTTTTCTCAGGTTTAACAGGTTATATTGGACAAGAAGATGATTTATTATTTCGGAAGGGAAGCTTTCAACGTTCATTTTCTTGGAGGAGGATTTAACCACACCGAACGAATTAGGGGAGTATTTGTTTTCATTCTTTTACCTTATTTACTTTTACATCTTTTTATTGAACATTGGGGACAATGTTCAGCCTAAGTGTAAGGGGAGGGTAAATGATGATACCATAGAGAATACAATTGCACTTGAGTTTGTTTGTTTAATAGTAGGTGTGTAATAAAACTAAGAGAAATACTTGTTAGTGCAATTTTAGCGCCAAATTTAAATTTTTTTACAACATTTTGGAGTGAAGCTTTAGCCTTAATGAGCGTCTCATGGATAGGAGTTGTATAACTAGCACAAAAACCGTACCACTCAAAAAAAAAAAATTCCACCCAAATATGTAATGTTCGCCTTTAGATTTGTTAGGAAAAGCATTCATTATTAGTGCTTATAAGTGTACCGGTAGTATTTAGATTCTAGAACTTGAGTTAGTGATGCATCCCGAGACCGCTAGTGAGACTATATTCGTGTAGTAGGATTTACTACATGATAAGAGGCATTAGGATCACCCTTGTGTTAAACCCGTATCATAATTACTTGACCATTTAAGTTAATTAACTTGACTAGTAAAGTCAATTAATTTTCCCACACCTTTGCGTTGTACTCATTTTTAGTACACGATACCCCTAGTACACCCCTCCAAGCCTATCTTTTTCGTTTCTAACTTTAAGCATTTTACTTAAAGGAAGAATTTGTTTACAACCCACCCCAAATGTGCAACCAAATCGCCTTAGCCTTCCGTGTATGCGCTCATCTTTAGTGCATTATTGTTACATGTTTAAACCCTTAGTTAATTGTCTAATTGATTGCATGGTTGCTAAGTCGAGTCATATCTTGTACATATTGTTTTGGGACGATTGAGACTCATGGGTAAAGTACTATTGTTATGGAGTAATGGGGAAGAACATCATATATTACCTCCATATGTGCGTTAAACTTAAAAAGTACTCCAAGTATTTTGATTATCTTAATTCGAGTCATTAGAATAGTTAATTGTAAAGTATGTAAAAGTTCAAGTGTAAGGGGAATAGAAACTCCCTATGATGTATTATTTTGGATGGTAGGGTAAGAGGGTATGCAAAAAAAAAAAATAAAAAAATAAAAAAAAAAATCGGAAAATCAAGAAAAAGAAAAAAAAAAGAAAAAAAGAAAAACAAAAAAACATACGGACTACCATCCCGTTTCCTTTTATGTTTATTTTATGTTTTTGGTTGTTTGTTATTAGCTTAAGTCGAGTCGAGTCTTGGCTTAGCAATGCCACATTGTACATGTAATTGACCAAGATGATTAACTCGCCACCAGTAAATATTGCCTTTATCCAACAAAACCGTGTTTATCCTATCCCTACACCTCACGTTATAACCCGTTAAAAGACCTCTTTGATAGTTTATCCTAGGTGCTTACGCCAAGTGGTGGAGGTTTGATGAGGCGAAAAATGATCCGTTTTTAGGGGGTCATTTAAGCCGGAATTGGAATTTATTTAATCAATTATTGCCCTAAATCGTTCCTTTTGTGATTTTAGGTACTTTTGGAGTGAATTCTAGAAAAGGAAGCATTTTGGACGTTTTTTGAGCATAAAAGTGAAGAAAACGGCAAAGTCTTAATTTTCCTTGCTGGAAACAGTACCTGACGGCGTCAAGAGCAATTTTGTAACGGCGTCAGGAGCAAAAATGATGACGGCCCAGAGAAAATGTGACGGCGTCAGAACAAGGCCGTCAAGAGTAAAAGTGGTGACGGCCCAGAACAGAAATACACATGACGGCGTCAGATCTGGATCTAGGCAGTCCGAGAATTTTATTGGCGGCGAGATGACGGCGTCAGAACTTTCTTCTTGACGCCGTCACCTCATGAAATCTATATATACTTTTCTAATTTTCATTCATTATGTGTGGAACTTGGGAGGAGAATTTTAGGGTCGAACTTAATAAACCCTAGCTCGTTTGTAACATTATTTTCAAGGGTTTTCACCCCTTGAAACCCTTCATGTTCAATTGAGATAAGTTTCCTTTCAATTCATTCAATATGTCTATGTGTTGTTTGAATATATCTTACGCTTGTCTTGATTTTAACATGCTAGGCTAGATCTTTTGTGTGTTTGCTTAGATGTAATGAAACCTAGATGTTGATTATAGGTTGATTGCTTGTTTATAGTTGTAATGGATGAATGATTTCAATGTTAGGCTTAAGAAAACTGGCAGATCTCCATTGTGTAACTTGCTTGAATGTCTTAAGAAACATGAACCAATGCGTACTAGGTTTTTATGGTTGTATTTAATGCATGAGCGAATTCTAGTGATCCCATGTTAGGAGCTTCTTGCAGGCTCGACATAGGAGTGAAGTAGGAGCTTATAGAGTTGGGGAAGTACGTACGCCACCCCACAATTGGTATTAAGGAATATAACCCGTCATCCACGCAACTGTAACAAACAATTAACCTGTAAAAGATATCTAGGGAGTAGTGAAATCTAAGTAAACACAATTCTCCCAATTACTGTTCACACCACACTAGTTTAATTTAGTTTATTTACATTTCTGTTATTTTATTTTGATTGCATCTTAGTTATTGGGTTAGTTGACTAGCAACTAATTCCGCCCACTCTTCCAAAACCAGAGATTTTTACTTGCTTTTATAAAATATAAAAATACAAAAAGAATCATCCCTCACCTCTAGACCTAGTTTTTAGGTTTTCTAATCCTAGCGACACTATTCCTGAGTTGAACGATCAATCCCCCGGTACTTGTCACTATACTATACTACAACGATCAGGTACACTGCCTGGTGGGGGTTGTAAGCTTCTCGAGATCCCTCGAGAGGTAAAGCCTGGTGCAATTCCCACGCATCAAGTTTTTGGCGCCGCAGCCCGGGGAATAGTTATTGTCTAGGTTAGAATTTCTTTTTATTAGGTCTACTTGCTAGATTCCTTTCTAGTAAGATTTTATTTTTATTTTTTGGTTTTCTTTAGTCTATCTTATTTCTTTGTTTCCTTTGTTCGTAAACTATCTCGATGGATAACAATAACATTGATCGTTTGATTCATGTTATTCGTGTTTTTCGTCGTAGGATTTTCCAAATGCCCACCCCAATCCCTTTAGTGGAAAATGAGAACCCATCTAACCTCTCACCTAACCACCACTTTGACAATAATTCTGAAATGGAGGAGTCTGACCATGATGATGACCATAGAGCTAGTCCTTTTTACTATTCAGACTCCGATGAGGATCTAGATGATGGTGACGTGATTAATGAGGATAGGATGGAAGAGGAAGTGAACCCTCTTAGATATGTCGACCTTAGAACAAGGATTGAGAGTGATAGCTCATTCAATATGCAATTTCCTTGTAAGATTGGATTTAGGAGCTTTGATGCCTACCTTAACTCATCTCTCCCAATGAACATAATCTCGCGTAGTGAATATAATAAAATCATGGTAGATGAGTTAGAATACAAAGAAGATAATATTATTTCTAGGGCAATGTCATTGCATGTGTTTGTAGGAAGCTTTGTTTATCTTGTTGAGTTCATGGTTATGGAGAATCTAGGAGAATTTATTGATAGTAAGTTAACCCAAGTTGTGTTTGGGAAACCTTTCAAAAGGTTGACCAACCTTGATGAAAAACTTATGGAAGGGTTAATTACATTCTCGGATGGGGATGAAGATTTTGTCTACCAAATGCCCTGTGCACACCCCAGGTTCAAGGATTTCTCCATGTAGAAGTGTAGTAGGTATCCGCCCCTAGAAATGATAAGTGAAAATGATAAAAGAAAAGGGCTTAAATATACTCATGAGAAAAATAAAAGGTATTATCGTAGATGTTTAGAGTTAAGTGATGATTATAAGAATGATGAGGCGACTATTAGATGGCTCACCCTTGGTTATGTGAGCATAAGTGACACACGATAACCCACGACCTTGTGTCTAGCTACAAGACTCGTAAATAAAGAAAAACGCTTCTTGGGAGGCAACCCATGCTTTGTGCGATTTTTATTTTATTTGATTGTTATTTGTTCCCGTATGCATGCTTTATGTTTATTGTTGGTAGATCATGTTTCAAACTAAAATGGTGAAAATACTTTATTTTGTCGTTTGGCTTAGTTTTAACTTCATCCAAAGGTATTTCGCAAAAGATAAGTGTAAGGGGATACCCCAAATAGGTTTTTAAGAAACAAAATTGATCATGATTCTCCACAATATTAAATGAACATGTATATTCGTATTTGTTAGAGTCAAATGCTTGTATCGAGTCATAATGATGTTTTGCAGGATTTTCCAGGAAGTAGGACAAAGTTTTTCCAGAAATTTTCCGGAAACTTAACATAAAGATTTCTGCAGGTCACTTCTGACGGCGTCACGTGTAAAAATCTGGAAATTTTGCCAGTTTTGTTTTTCTAACGGAGTCTTAAAGTTTTTGTTGAATCTTTAGTTTTATAATCTCCAGGAAATCTGCAAACATTCATTCCACAAGTATTATATCTTACTTTGTTTTCTAGGATTTGTCAGCATATATAGATTGCCGCCGATTTTACGCGAGTTTGCCTTGTTTGTTTTCTCAGGTTTAACAGGTTATGTATGACAAGAAGATGATTTATTTTTCTGGAAGGGAAGCTTTGATTGTTCATTTTCTTGGAGGAAGATCTAACCTTGTTACCACACTATCGATACCGAGCGAATCAGGGGAGTATTTGATTTCATTCTTTTACCTGTTTTTACTTTTACATTCTTTAATTGAACATTGGGGACAATGTTCATCCTAAGTGTAAGGGGAGGGTAAATTGATGATACCTTATAGATAAACTTTCACTTGAGTTTGTTTGTTTGATGGTAGGTGTGTAATAAAACTATGAGAAATACTTGTTAGTGTAATTTTAGCGCCAAATTTAAAAATTTTTACAAAATTTAGGAGTGAAACTTTAGCCTTAGCAAGCGTTTCATGGATAGGAGATTGTATGACTAGCACAAAACCGTACTATTCAGAAAAATTTTCCACCCAAATATGTGAGGTTCGCCTTTAGATTTGATAGGAAAAGCATTTACTTTTAGTGCTTATGAGTGTACCGGTAGCATTTAGATTCTAGAACTTGCGTTAGTGATGCATTCCGAGACCGCTAGTGAGACTACATTCGTGTGGTAGGATTTACTACATGATAAGAGGCATTAGGATCACCCTTGTGTTAAACCCGTATCATAATTACTTGACCATTTAAGTCATATTATTTGGCTAGTTAAGTCAACTAATTTTTCCCACACCTTAGCGTTGTACTCATTTTTAGTAAACGAAACCCCTAGTACACCCCTCCGAGCCTATCTTTTTGTTTCTAACTTTAAGCATCTTACTTAAAGGAAGAATTTGTTACACCCCACTTAAATGTACACCCAAATCGTCTTAGCCTTCCGTGTATGCACTCATCTTTAGTGCATTATTGTTATTTGTTTAAACCCTTAGTTAATTATCTAATTGATTACATGGTTGCTAAGTCGAGTCATATCCTTGTACATATTGTTTTGGGACGATTGGGACTCATGGGTAAAGTACTATTGTTATGGAGTAATGGGGAAGAACATCATTTTATTACCCCTATACGTACGTTGATCTTAAAAGTACTCCAAGTGTTTTACTTATCTTAATTCGAGTCATTAGATTAGTTTATTGTAAAGTATGTAAAAATTCAAATGTAAGGGGAATGTTCATTCCCTATAATGTATTATTTTGGATGGTAGGGTAAAAGTGTATGCAAAAAAAAAAAAAAAAAAAAAAAAAAAAAAATCGAAAAAAAATTAAGAAAAAAAGAAAAAAAATAGAAAAAGAGAAAAGAGAAAAAAAAAAACATACTGACTACCCTCCCGTTTCATTCTATGTTTATTTTATGTTTTTGTTATTTTTCATTTATTAGCTTAAGTCGAGTCTAGTCTTGGCTTAGCAACGCCATATTGTACATGTAATTAACCAAGATGATTAACTCGCCACCATTAAAGACTACCTATATCCAACAAAATCGTGTATTCCATATCCCTACACCTAACGTTATAACCCTTTAAAAGACCTCTTTGATAGTTTATCCTTGGTGCTTACGCCATGTGGTGGAGGTTTGATCCTTTCCCAAGCCTATGGTAATCTATTTTGTTATGACAGGTAGTGAGAGATGTTTTCCATTTCCATATTGTGATATATACTTTATTACACCCGAGAGATGTGAGTATCTAAACACTATTTGTGAGGTGCTAGTGTATGACCTCCGTGCTTGTCTTTGGTCTTTAGTGGATCGATTATTTGTTATAATTACTTTTATATTAGTGTTAAATGACTCCTAACTCGTATTTTGATTAGAATTAAAGCGCATTTGCTTGAGGACAAGCAAATCTCAAGTGTAAGGGTATATGATGAGGCGAAAAATGATCCGTTTTTAGGGGGTCATTTAAGCCGGAATTGGAATTTATTTAATCAATTATTGCCCTAAATCGTTTCTTTTGTGATTTTAGGTACTTTTGGAGTGAATTCTGGAAAAGGAAGCATTTTGGACGTTTTTGGAGCATAAAAGTGAAGAAAACGACAAAGTCTTAATTTTCCTCGCTGGAAACAGTACCTGACGGCGTCAAGAGCAATTTTGTGACGGCGTCAGGAGCAAAAATGATGACGGCCCAGAATAGAAATACACATGACGGCGTCAGATCTGGATCTAGGCAGTCCGAGAATTTTATTGGCGGCGAGATGACGGCGTCAGAACTTTCTTCTTGATGCCGTCACCTCATGAAATCTATATATACTTTTCTAATTTTCATTCATTATGTGTGGAACTTGGGAGGAGAATTTTAGGGTCGAACTTAATAAACCCTAGCTCGTTTGTAACAGTATTTTCAAGGGTTTCCACCCCTTGAAACCCTTCATGTTCAATTGAGATAAGTTTCCTTTCAATTCATTCAATATGTCTATGTGTTGTTTGAATATATCTTACGCTTGTCTTGATTTTAACATGTTAGGCTAGATCTTTTGTGTGTTTGCTTAGATGTAATGAAACCTAGATGTTGATTATAGGTTGATTGCTTGTTTATAGTTGTAATGGATGAATGATTTCAATGTTAGGCTTAAGAAAACTGGCAGATCTCCATTGTGTAACTTGCTTGAACGTCTTAAGAAACATGAACCAATGCGTACTAGGTTTTTATGGTTGTATTTAATGCATGAGCGAATTCTAGTGATCCCATGTTAGGAGCTTCTTGCAGGCTCGACATAGGAGTGAAGTAGGAGCTTATAGAGTTGGGGAAGTACGTACGCCACCCCACAATTGGTATTAAGGAATATAACCCGTCATCCACGCAACTGTAACAAACAATTAACCTGTAAAAGATATCTAGGGAGTAGTGAAATCTAAGTAAACACAATTCTCCCAATTACTGTTCACACCACACTAGTTTAATTTAGTTTATTTACATTTCTGTTATTTTATTTTGATTGCATCTTAGTTATTGGGTTAGTTGACTAGCAACTAATTCCGCCCACTCTTCCAAAACCAGAGATTTTTACTTGCTTTTATAAAATATAAAAATACAAAAAGAATCATCCCTCACCTCTAGACCTAGTTTTTAGGTTTTCTAATCCTAGCGACACTATTCCTGAGTTGAACGATCAATCCCCCGGTACTTGTCACTATACTATACTACAACGATCAGGTACACTGCCTGGTGGGGGTTGTAAGCTTCTCGAGATCCCTCGAGAGGTAAAGCCTGGTGCAATTCCCACGCATCAAGTTTTTGGCGCCGCAGCCCGGGGAATAGTTATTGTCTAGGTTAGAATTTCTTTTTATTAGGTCTACTTGCTAGATTCCTTTCTAGTAAGATTTTATTTTTATTTTTTGGTTTTCTTTAGTCTATCTTATTTCTTTGTTTCCTTTGTTCGTAAACTATCTCGATGGATAACAATAACATTGATCGTTTGATTCCTGTTATTCGTGTTTTTCGTCGTAGGATTTTCCAAATGCCCACCCCAATCCCTTTAGTGGAAAATGAGAACCCATCTAACCTCTCACCTAACCACCACTTTGACAATAATTCTGAAATGGAGGAGTCTGACCATGATGATGACCATAGAGCTAGTCCTTTTTACTATTCAGACTCCGATGAGGATCTAGATGATGGTGACGTGATTAATGAGGATAGGATGGAAGAGGAAGTGAACCCTCTTAGATATGTCGACCCTAGAACAAGGATTGAGAGTGATAGCTCATTCAATATGCAATTTCCTTGTAAGATTGGATTTAGGAGCTTTGATGCCTACCTTAACTCATCTCTCCCAATGAACATAATCTCGCGTAGTGAATATAATAAAATCATGGTAGATGAGTTAGAATACAAAGAAGATAATATTATTTCTAGGGCAATGTCATTGCATGTGTTTGTAGGAAGCTTTGTTTATCTTGTTGAGTTCATGGTTATGGAGAATCTAGGAGAATTTATTGATAGTAAGTTAACCCAAGTTGTGTTTGGGAAACCTTTCAAAAGGTTGACCAACCTTGATGAAAAACTTATGGAAGGGTTAATTACATTCTCGGATGGGGATGAAGATTTTGTCTACCAAATGCCCTGTGCACACCCCAGGTTCAAGGATTTCTCCATGTAGGAGTGAAGTAGGAGCTTATAGAGTTGGGGAAGTACGTACGCCACCCCACAATTGGTATTAAGGAATATAACACGTCATCCACGCAACTGTAACAAACAATTAACCTGTAAAAGATATCTAGGGAGTAGTGAAATCTAAGTAAACACAATTCTCCCAATTATTGTTCATACCACACTAGTTTAATTTAGTTTATTTACATTTTTGTTATTTTATTTTGATTGCATCTTAGTTATTGGGTTAGTTGACTAGCAACTAATTTCGCCCACTCTTCCAAAACCCGAGATTTTTGCTTGCTTTTATAAAATATAAAAATACAAAAAGAATCATCGCTCACCTCTAGACCTAGTTTTTAGGCTTTCTAATCCTAGCGACACTATTCCTGAGTTGAACGATCAATCCCCCGGTACTTGTCACTATACTATACTACAACGATCAGGTACACTGCCTGGTGGGGGTTGTAAGCTTCTCGAGAGGTAAAGCCTGGTGCAATTCCTACGCATCAAGGTTAGATCCTTTCCCAAGCCTATGGTAATCTATTTGCTATGACAGGTAGTGAGAGATGTTTTCCATTTCCATATTGTGATATATACTTTATTACACCCGAGAGATGTGAGTATCTAAACACTATTTGTGAGGTGCTAGTGTATAATTTCCGTGCTTGTTTTTGGTTAAAGTGGAACGATTATTTGTTGCAATTACTTTTATATTAGTGTTAAATGACCTCTAACTTGTATTTTGATTAGAATAAAAGCGCATTTCCTTGAGGACAAGTAAATCTCAAGTGTAAGGGTATTTGATTAAACGAAAAGTGTACCGCTTTTGGGGGGTCATTTAAGGCCAAAGTCGAGATTATTTGATCAAATATTGCCTTAAATCGTTCCTTTTGTCATTTTAGGTACTTTTGAGAGGAATTTTACAAAAGGAAGCATTTTGGACGTTTTTTAAACGAAAAAGTGAAGAAAACGAAAAAGTCTCAAAAGCATGCTGGAAATTGCTTTTGACGGCGTCACAAGGTATTAGTGACGGCGCCATTAGTTGACAAAAAGGTGGATAAATCAATTACACATGACGCGCCAGAATGTTTTGTGAAGAGGGTCTGACGGCATCACGTACAAAATTTCTAAGGCCATCAAGAGTAACCATAAAGAGTGACGGCCCAGAACCCAAATAGAGTGACGGCGTCATAAGTGGATCTAGGCAATACGAGTATTATTTTGCCGGCGAGTTGACGGCGTCAGACTTAACTCTTGACGCCGTCATGTTGTAAAATCTATATATAGTTTTCTAGTTTTCATTCATTGTATGCAACTTTGAGGGAATAAACCCTAGACGAATTTTACAGCTTTTTTAAGGGTTTCAACCCCTTGTTTCTTCCATGCTTAATTGAAGATAAGTACTTTACCAAATCATTCAATATGTCTATGTGTTGTTTGATTATATCTTACGCTTGTCTTCTCTTTAACATGTTAGGCTAGGTTTTCTTCGTGTTTGCTTAGATGTAATGAAACTTAGATATTGATTATGGGTTGGTTGTTTGTTTATAATTGTTGTGGATGAATGAATTCGATGTTAGGCTTAAGAAAACTGGCAGACTTCCATTTGGTAACTTGCTTGAACGTCTTAAGAAACATGATCGGAGGTGTACTACGATTATTTGGTTATATTTAATGCATAAGTAACTTCCAAGGATGCCATGTTTGGAGCTTTTAGTCGGCTCGACATAGCATTGAGGTAGAAGCTTATAGAGTTAGGGAAGATCGTACACGGCCCTACGAATGGTATTAAGGAATATAACCCGTCATCCATGCAATTGTAACAAACTAATCAACCTGTAAAAGATAGCTAAGGAGTAGTGAAATCTAAGTAATCACAATTTTCTCATTATTGTTTACACCACAAATTAGTTTAAGTTTAGTTTATTTTATTTTGATTGCATCTTTAGTTAATTGGGTTAGTTGACTAGCAACTAATTTCGCCCACTCCTTCCAAAACCGAGATTTTTACTTGCTTTCCTTAAAATATAAAAATACAAAAGGAATCATCCCTCACCTCTAGACCTAGTTTTAGTGAGTTTTAACCCTAGCGAACACTATTCTTTGAGTTGAATGATCAATCACCCAGTACTTGTCACTATACTATACTACAACGAACAGGTACATTGCCTGGTGGGGATTGCAAGCTTCTCAAAATCCCTTGAAAGGTAAAACCTTTTACGACGGCGCAATTCCACGCATGCGTCAACTTAATAACTTATATATCACTAGCACACATAAACACACATGTTTAAATATGCCAGCTATATTTACCATAAATAATTTAGTTACGTATTCTCAAGTATTGCAATAGAGTGATGCTAAAACCTCTTAAAAATATCATAATTATTCTCCAGAATGTATGTGACGTCTTTTTATTTTTCATAAAAAGATCGCTTAGTAAGAGGCATGTGACACTAGGAAAAAGTTTTAAAAAGTTGAACATGAATAGGTACATGTTAATAGGGGTGTCAGTAGGGTCGGGTTGACCCGAACCCAAAAAAGCTTATCGAATCGGGTTAAAAAATATTGTCGGGTTTTTTGACTCGAACTCGACAACCAAATAGTTATCGGGTCGCGTTAGGATTTGATAATTAATGCTATCAGGTTATCAGATCATTCGATAAAAGCCGAAGATCATATTTAACTTTTTCTCCTAATATTTTTAAAAGCCCAATACCATTTTCTAGACACTGCAAATTGCATGGGACGTTTGTTTACCCATTCCATTACCCATTTCAAATGTTACAGACCGTAACAACAAACCCTTCAAACAATCCATTCATTCTAAACCTTCAAAATTCAATCGAGCCATTATCATCAATCAGTTGACTGTATTTTTGACTCACGAGATCGTCATCATTCAAATAAACGTTAATTGTTGAATTATAGAATTTATTGCTTGATTTTAGTTGAAGTTTTGACATATATGTAACTTATTAGTTTGTTTATAAGTTGTTGATGTTTATATTGTTTTATTTTTGTTAGATGATGTTGGAATCAAACTATGTGGATCAAACACATGTTGAGGTTGAGAGTGGAGACACGGAGGAGGTAGAACAATCAAAGGGTCGCAAAAAAAATTCACTTGTCTGGAATGATTTTGAAGAACTAAGCTTAAAAAAAGGGAGACACTTGTTGACAAGAAAGCTAAGTGTAAACTGTTAGATAATAAAGACCTATTGGCCCGACCTACTTGTTTAGGCCCGTTTAGCTTTTAGGTCTTGTCCTTTCTGTTTAATGTCTTTGTATTGTAATATTATAGTTGAATATGATAATATAGTGTTTTCAGTATTCCTTGATTTCTACATGGTATCAACTATCAAGAGCTAGGTCGAAGATGAAAAAGAAAAAAAAAAAAAAAAGGAAAAAAAAATGACTCATTCGTTCGCGAGTTCTTGTTAGCCATTTGCCGTCACTGCTTATAAGGGATGAGCATGATCTATTGTTTTTTAGTAGGGTCGGTTGGATTTAGTTATTGATAAGTGGAAGCCTATTCGGATTTGTTTGTTTGGATTTATATTCACGTACAAAACTATATATGTAAGAAAAGTAGATCTGTACTTACCTTTATTTCATACTTGATCTTCGTGGACATAGTGGATTCGTTGAATGGCGTTAATAAGAGTTTCGTTCATATCAAGGTAAGAATCGCCATAAACGTTTTTTCAAAAAACTTAAGGTTTGTTGAAAGCATTTCATATTGAAGCATCATTTTCATTTTGGTTTACTATATGCAGTGTTATATTATTGATAGTTAACGACATTTGCTTCGTTCAAAATTAAATGCTAAAGTTGATTAGATGCATGCCATAAACTCTTCCAGGATGGACTAATTCGACAAGATTTTCTTCATGTGAAACTCCAAATAATTTGAATTTAGATTCACTTTAAAAAGTCATACACGGTGATATACTATTTTTAGATTGTAATAATTGTATACTTTAACTAAAAGTTAAGATCGGCATTTACTAGTTATAACCCCATCCATACATGGGGTTTGGTATCAAAATTAATTGGGATAATTAGTAAAATAGCCCGGATATCACTCTCTTATGATATATATGCCCAAAATAGAATTCCACAAGAATTACCGAATCATTTTCATATTTCAAGTTTGACACCCACCTTAATAGCTATTCTTGTATTCAAATTCAATATAATTTGTAATAAATTTGGCAAGCTATAACTGATCTGGGAGATTTGAAATGGTCAAATCGTATTGTTGAAGTTTTGAGATGGGTTTTAAGTTACGAATTAAGAAATGAGTTGTGTAGGTGTGTTGTACCTTCCTATATGACCGACCAATCACAAACAATACACATCATAGTATTAATTACAAATACCCTATAATCTAAACATCAAATTACAGACAAACAATAAGTTATAAAAAACCAACTAACAAAATCATAATAAATTATAACAAATTCAAATACTCCCTCCGTCCCATAATTATTGTCCAGTGTTGACTTTTGAAGTCTTCAATTTTTAACTTTGACCTTAAATATTATTATTTGTGTTATATATTACTTGATGCAAAATATATGAATGAATTGAGTTTTAAATGTTTTTTCATTAGTATAATTTTCACCAAGTATTATATAACACAAATAAAGATATTTAAGGTCAAAGTTGCAGAATAAAGACTTCAAAAGTCAATACAGGACAATAATTATGGGACGGAGGTAGTAACAAAAATACAAATAAACTTAAAACAAATACAAAAATAGATTTACACAACAAAGTATATAAATAAAATTACTAACAAAATTACATAAGAAAATAAACAAATAAAATAACAACTAAATTTACCCAAGAAGCTTAATAACAAATTTTAAAACCAACCCTAACATCTCCAACATAAGCAGATTCCAGTAACGGAATCGAAGATTCCGGCGAGGAAGCGAGGATTCCGGCAAGACAACGGAGATTCCAACGAGGCAGTAGTGGCAGCGACGATAGTTGGAGATTCCAACAATGCTAAAAAATGTTTCAAAACAAATAAGAAACTCATAACTACAAATATAATACACATCTAAAAAAGCATTTGGAACATGAAAAATATGTAGATATGGAATAAAAACTCAAAAAAACACAAAACTTGGAAAACCCTTTAGCGATGTGGGGGTGTCGATGATGGTGGTTTCCAGCAAAGGCAGCACAGCAAATCAGATCTGAAAAAAATATGCATATATGTATATCGATATAAAAACCCTTCAAAACATGATATATCATTTTAGATCTACCAAAAAAATCGAAAACCCCTCATTACCAAGTGAGGCTGTCGCGATGGAGTTCTGTGGTGGTGGGTCTCAATGGAGTTGAGGGTTTCTTTGGTTTAGTTTCGGTGGTGGTGGTTCTTATGGTGGTGGTGGCCGAATGGGATTTGAGTGATGGTGGAGGAGGATGAAAATGAAAATGGGAGTGTGTGTTTTTAGGTGAGAGAAAAAAGAATAAAGTGAAAATGGGGAGAGTGGCTGGTTGCGAAAGCGGATCATCTTCCAGACCGTAGGTCTGTCCGTAAGCTTACTTCGGGAGTGTTGTTTTGATGATCCACGTGTGTCATTAGAAGTCCGAACTGTACCTTGCTCGTGGCTCAGGCTTTGGTAAAATCTAGTATTTTAGTTATATTGGGCCGGAGCCCCATTGTGTATAATACGGTCCAGGCCTAGTAAGCCTGCTATTCATATTATACGTCATCAGTGCCTTTGTTCCTTTTTCAAACTTAATGATTTTAAGAGCATTTTCTTTGAGTTTTTCATTCTCAACTCGAAAACGTATGCATGACCTACATCCAATGTCTATTTCTTTATTTTTCTCAAGTCTATTTACTTGGTCTTTTAGTTCTAAAATTTTCGCTTCGAGTTCATGCAAAGTTACTTTTAGTGTTTTGTTTCTAGTTATCATTTTAGAACTTACTTCACATAAAATACTATAGTATGTTGTCATCTATCGAAGAATTATTATCACTATAATAAGAAGAATCAGAATGTACCTCATTTGAAGCTTGAGCCATAAGACATGTTTTGTCGTTGGGCTTCTCCTCTTCTTCCTCATCGCTATCACTCCAAGAACCTCCTACGAATGCTCGCTGGTTCTTAGTTCTCGGTGGTTTAGGACATTCTCCGATGAGATGATTTGAATCTCCACATCTAAAACATTTTCTATCACGATTTCCTTTGTTGTCATCTCGGTTCTTTTGGAATGACTTCTTTTCATCACGAGGTTGTCTTACAAATCTACCTCTTTTCGTAAAGTACTTCTTAAAATCTCTAACCGTTAACGCATACTCTTCGTCTTCACTATCGGAATCCGAAGTTTCCTCATCACTAGACTCCTTCTTGGCTTTTAGTGCTAGAGACCTTACATTCTCTCCTTTGCCTATAACTATATCGGCATCTTTCTTGATTATCATTTCATGAACTTTCAAGTTTCCTATTAGTTCGTCAAGTGATAATGTCACCAAGTTCTTTGACTCTTCAATAGTGGTGTCCTTTGCTCTCCACTTGGGATGTAGAGTCCTAAGAAATTTCCTAACATAGTTCTTGCTAGTGTAACCTTCATCAAGAGCTTTAAGACTAGTAATAATAGTATTAAATCTAAAAATATCATTATCTATAGATTCATCTTCCGGAATGGAAAATTGTTCATATTGTTGCACAAGAAGATCGATCTTGTTTTCTTTGACTTGACTATTACCTTGATGAGTGACCAACAATGTTTTCCAAATTTCTTTTGCCGTGTTGCACATAAAAATTCTTTCAAATTCCTTTTTAGGAAAAGCATTATAAATCATCATTTTAGCTGTTTTTGGCTAGTTTTCTTTTAAGATTATCACTTTGTTGATCGTAAGGAATAATTTCATCCTTTTTAGTTACCGGATTCTTTTCAACAGGTTTAAAGTCACCCTCGGTAATGACTTGCCAAAGATTAATAACTTATGATTTCACATACGTTTCGAATCCTGTTTTCCCATAGATGAAACAATCGGTTTTAAAAAGTGGTGGTCTTTGCATAGATTGCTCTTCTTGATATTTGTCGAAATTCATTGATCGATTCAAGTTTTAAAATACAATATATTTTAAAAATCTTGATTGACGTAGCTTTGATACCAATTGTGGAAAACTAGAAGGGGGTTGAATAGTTTTTTTTGGTTTTTCGTTATAAACGTTTACTTGTTAAAAACTTTGATTTGATGGTTTGTGAAACCAACCAAAAATATGAATACTATGAATACTAAACTACACAACTAAGCATAAACAATACAATTAAAGAGTAAAAGATGGAAAGATCAAACCGAGGCAAAGAGATTTATAGTGGTTCGGTAACGAAGCACTTTTTTGCCCTACTCCACTCCCTAAGTACCCAACTCGAGAGTTCTAAGCACTATGTCAACAAACTCCCTTTAGGCGGAGAAAACCGTATAATGTCGCTTTTCCCTGTTTCCGACACTAAGCTAAATGTCGAGTACTAATCTAGCTAGTACCAATCTCACTCACGATCCTTACTTCTCACATGATCTACACGATCCTTAGTTATCACACAATTCACACAATCTACTCTTGATCCACTTGATCAACTCACTAACACACAAGCTACAAGAGATCTCCAAGATCTCAACAAGACCACAATGATCCACTCACACAATCTAAACAAAAGATGAACAACTTGATGTATGCCTAGATACAACAAGTATGTAACAAATGTTACAAGTGCACTACTCTAATACTATAACACCTTGTATCTTCTTGATACTTTGTGTTATTCTCTTGCATTATTAGAAGAATGATGGTGATCACTTGGTTGGATGAAAGAATCACTCTTAAACAAAAGAAAACTAACTAAATGATCAAAGGAAAGTGTATGTGACAGAGAGTTTAAACTCAAAAAGTTTTATGTAAAAAAGGATACCTAAAAACTGTGGAATGGACTGGTATTTATAAGCTGAGAAAATTTGTCTGTTACAGGGCACGGTACAACTAAATAGCCGACGATACCACTAAATTTAGTGGTACCATGGTACCGTTCCAGACAAGAATGCTCCAAAATTTGTTTTTAGTGGTGAAAGTTTATTTGGGGAAGTTTGGAGCTGATTTAGGGGGGAAATAGCTATTGGTGAGTTTAAACTTATTTTTCAAATTAAAATATTTCTTTTTAATTCAAAAATAATTTGTAAATTTTATGTTTGAAAAAATGTTTTGTCACATTAAAAATGTGAAGTTTGAAACACAATTTCACTTCTTGGATCATTTGTCAAGTTGTAAATTTGTTTGTTCTTACCTAGAGTGATTTACGTAGAAACAAGATATTTCGACTAAAAACTTGTTCATGTTAATTTTGATGTAAAGAGTTTTTACATTTTGTTATCATCAAAACATAAGGATATCGAAAAATGGAAATAACGTTTTTAGGAATTATTTGTATCAACACCCCCTAAACATCCTAACTATTATACACTAATATTATAACATTATCAAAATCCGATTCACTTTTCTCACTCACATAAGTAGATATTGTAAATTACGATAATATATTACAAATAGATATTACAACTATAATCACATATTTGTCAAGAGTGAGAATAATCATTAAATCAGTGATGTGGTCATAATATTACATCTCATCCCACCTCAACTCCCTTCTATATTTGGAAAATCATATTTTCCTCACATCCTTTTATTTTTCTCTCTGTGTCTTCTGTACCTTTGTGTTAAAAAAATGTCTGATAACCACAACTATTCCCAAAACTCTCAAAGCATATATAGCTATGGAGTTTTAAATGAACGTTCCTTTAAAACATTACAAGAGCATTCTTTTAAAGTTTTGGTTGTTGGTGGAAAGAAGGACGATGTGTATGCCATTGCTAGCTTACTACAGTCTCATTCATATCAAGGTAAGAATCGCCATAAACGTTTTTTTTCTTTCTGAAAACTTAAGGTTTGTTGAAAGAATTTCATATTGAAACATCATTTTCATTTTGGGTTACTATATGAGGTGTTATATTATTGATAGTTAACGGCATTTGCTTTCGTTCAAAATTAAATGCTAAAGTTGATTAGATGTGTGTCATAAACTCTTCTAGGATGGTCTAAATCAACAAGATTTCCTTCATGTGAAACTCTAAATAATTTTGAATTTAGATTCACTTTAAAAAATCATACACGGTGATATACTATTTTTAGATTGTAATAATTGTATACTTAAATCCAAAAGTTAAGATCGACATATTTACAAGTTATAACCCTATGCATACACGGGGTTTGGTATCAACATTAATTTAATTTAGAGTTTGTGCTTCTATTTTGATATTTATAAACATGTGTGTATATGTTGTTTTTTGGTGTGGGTTGTAAATTGAGTTCTCCTGACATAATCTTCAAATAGGAAGACAATGAATACATATTATAAGTCGTTACATTATATATTTGTTGTGTCAATATTTGACCTAAATATCCCTGACAAGTATTTGAACATAAAATAGCCAAGTCACTCATTGATAAAATTAGTGAGCACACACACTCTGTGATTTATCAGAGAGTAGCTCAAAGACCAACTGAAGAAAAACCGTCCTTCGCTGATGCAGTGTCAGCAAGTAACGTACCTGAGCAATACCAGAGTCATGAGAACTGACAAATATCTCACTGACCCTGAAGACTTATCTTTGAAGAAAAAATTACGAAATATGGGCGAAAACTTTCTTGGGAATACAAGCTACAAGCATATACAAGAAAGTTAAAGAAGACAAAAGTACTTTTGTACTTTATTAGTATTTTATTAAAAGCTTCTCAAGAAAGGTTTACTTATTAAAGCTTCTATTGTAAGCTTAAGTTTTTCTAGCCTATTCATATGTGTATTGTAATAGAGTTAAGTAGCAATTCTAGAAAACAAAAATAACACATAGTGTTATTATAGAGTCCTCCTATCGTTGATATCCAAGATTAGCTAGCTTGGATCGATAAGAGTTTTATTTATCATTTACGGGGATAGTATTCCGCAACTATCCTCTTGAAGAAACTAAATATGTTATTATTATGTCAAATGGTTATTGAATAAACATGCTCTTACTATTATGAGTTTCATGGTTTTTTCAATTTTTGGGACCAACAATTGGTATCAGAGCGGGTGGATCACTCCCATGATCTAGATCCGTTCATATGACTGCTAATAACATTTGAAGAACGTCAAAAATAAAGTGTGAAACCTTCAAAAATTGCTACTGCTGTTGCATTTTTTTAGGGGGAGACATACACTGAGTTTTGACCAAATGACTAAACAAAATACACACTCCACCACAAGAAAACCTTATCATCAAACACCTATAAACACAAATCTTAAAAAAAGAGATTAAACCGTCACCATCATCTCTTACACAATACTCTCACAAACAAAGACGATTCATCTTCAAAAAACACACTCATACAAAGGTAAATCTCACCATCCCACTCAACCTAAAATCCAGATGATCTGTTATAAAAAAATACAAATCCGGTCAACTCACAACTCAAGACAAATCTATAAAAAAAATAATAAATTAAAATAAAAAATCCACCACTCAAAACAGATCTAGTCGATCTAAACCATCAAAAACCTAGATTTGTTATGAAAAAAAAAAAAAAACACAATCGATCTACAATCAAAACCATCATAAACACCAACCCATAAATCAATCAAGACAAAAACTTGTCTAAGATCTTGATAAAACGACACACTAAAATATTCAAAGTGCTTCACAGATCAAAACATGGTGAACAAAAATCCATACACCACCATATGACCAAAGCCTTGGACACAGCTCCGGCAAAATAAAGGATTGGACAGCGAAAAATGGTAGATGAGTTTAGGATTAGATGAAGAAAATAATGTGTCATGGGTTGTCCGTTGGTGATTCATGATTAAGTCAGTCGACTAAAAAAAATAGAAGTAAAGTTGATTTCTTTTGGCTCGTTAAAATGACGCATCGTTATTGTTTAATGTCAACTTTATGGTGAAGGGTCTAACTCAAGCTGTAGGACTGGGAATATAAGTGTGAAAGTGTTGTTAGGCAAAGCCTGATGAAGCTGTTGTGAGTATCATGGAATGGGATAAAAGGGTATGGTAAAAAATAGGTTAGGTTGAGGTTGTTTTTTTATGGGTTTTAAAAAAGTTGTGAAAGCGAATCAGAAGTACTAAAAAATGGGGGTGGTTTTAAACTGTTATCAGGATAAGCCTGGACATTGATTCTAGGTAAAACTAGGCAAGAAAACGGTGTCAAAAGTATTTATAAGACCCTGATTCAAGAGTATGGTATATCAGTGAGTCAACTGATTGTGTGATATCGAAAATATTTGTAACAGTTAAAAGAAGAGTGTGATATCAGAGACTGGTATGTCATTCAAGGTTCGGGTATAACTCAGGCCAGCAAATGGTGGTAAGAGTCTGAGTTTCGCAGCGGAAGCATGGAAGACCCATAACCCGAAAGTCCCTGAACCCAAAGTAATAGTGAAAATGCGTGCCTGGAAATAACGAAGTAGTTGAAACAAATACGGGTATGGGTCTGTTAAAGAATGAGTCAAAGACTCTGGGTGTGTAAATTTCTTGTTCACAGGCTAAGCTTGATTGATTGAAAGAAACAGGTGGAAATCAGGGAGTAGTGATGTCCCTGATAAGTATCAAGGGATGGAATAGAAGTATTTGTGGGTTTAGATGGACTGTGTGTATCAAACTGTCCCTGATGAGGCTGTAAGTGCAGTTGGAATTGTTAAGGTAACAAAATAAGGGAGACACTGATGTATCAAAATTGAACTAGGTCCCCCTTACTCACTGAAGCACAAAACTTAATCTAACCCAGTGAACCTGGTCATTGAACCCCCTGAACCCCAGAAACTGACCCCCAATCACCAAACCTTGAGTAATTTTGAACCTCTTAGGGTAAAACTATATAAGTGTTGAGCAATCTCTCATTAGAATCTTAACATAAAATATCCTAAGTGTAGAATTAATACCTTGCATGAAAATGCTCATGAAGTCATCTTCAAAAAGGTTATCAAAGAAAGAATAATCACTACCTGAGGGTAGAGCTCAGACGGTGAAAATATGAACCAAGATCAAGATGGCGACTCAAGATGAGGCACAACTTCATCCTCAACAAGTGGTATCAAAATTTAAAATGATAATTGTAACAGGCGATATCAAACAATAACCGTTTACTTTACATTGTTTTAACTCAGAGTATAAGAAGAAGCTGTTATGCTTACTTATCTCTGATAAAACTTAGGCTATTTTTATATTCATATAGGGGGAGATTGTTGGGTCAATATTTGACCCAAATATCCTTGACAAGTATTTGAACTAAAATAGCCAAGTTACTCACTGATAAAATCAATGAGTACACACACTCTCTTATTTATCAGAGAGTAGCTCAAACAACATGCTTCAAAGATGTCAAAGACCAACTGAAGATGCACCGTCCTTCGCTGATGCGGTGTTAGCAAGTAACGTACCTGAGCAATACCAGATTCGTGAGAACTAACAAATATCTCACTGGCCCTGAAGACTTATATCTGAAGAAACAATTACGAAATATGGGCGGGAACTTTCTTTGAAATACAAGCTACAAGCATGCACATGAAAGTCAAGGAAGACAAAAGTACCTTTATACTTTATTAGTATTTTATTAAAAGCTTCTCAAGGAAGCTTTACTTATTAAAGCTTCTCTTGTAAGCTTCACTTTTCCTAACCAATTTATATGTACATTGTAATAGAGTTAAGTAGCAATTCTAGAAAACAAAAATAACACACATCGTTATTATAGAGTCCTCCTCTCATTGATTTCCAAGATTAGCTAGCTTGGATCAATAAGAGTTTTATTTGTCATTCACGAGGATAGTATTCCACAACTATCCCATTGAAGAAGCTGAAGATGTTATTAGTATGTCAAATGGTTATTGAATAAACATGGTCCTACTGTTATGATTTTCATGGTTTATTCAATTTT
Source organism: Artemisia argyi (assembly GCA_030686995.1). Lineage (NCBI taxonomy): Eukaryota > Viridiplantae > Streptophyta > Magnoliopsida > Asterales > Asteraceae > Artemisia > Artemisia argyi. The sequence goes on from CM060699.1 coordinate 112,070,933, forward strand.
TTGGACCAACAAAATTCATGCGTACAACTCTTTTTTTATAACTTAAAAAATCATACTAGAGGTTGCTCTTATGAACCTATGAAAATCATAGGAAGGCACGGGTTTTGGTATTAAAAGTAGTTTAAAATCATGCTTCGTTTTCAATATTTATAACCCCTATGTATACGACGTTCTTGGTAATAAAAATTATGTTAAAAAAATGGTTAAGGGGAATTTGTTCAATTTTGAAACATATCTATATCTATACTACATATAATGCATGAAGCACTCTCTCTCCAAAATTTTCAGATTTACAAGAAATAGTGCATGGTTTACAACACTTTAATGCACCTAATTTTCAGAATTACAACAAAGTAAGCATATTGTACAACAAAAAACAACGTGGTGTCATTTTAAGACCAAAATTCTACTAAACAACATTAACGGTATTAAAAACACCCCTTCACCAAAAATTACAACCATTTAAGCACAATGTACAATAGCTTTTAAGTAAATACAAGTCACAAAGCACACGTATGTAAGGCACAATGATTTTAAGGTCAACAATCTATTCAACACATATAATTAATACATTAATCAATTCACCCCTTCACCAAAATATACAATCATTTAACCATAATGTACAAGCTAATCAAGCTACTAAGCCAAGTACTTAAAAATAAAGCCATTGGTCTGGGCACAGTGGTCAGTTGACCGGACCGATCGCCCGTGCGCTGACCGAGTTGCCGCCACTGCAACCGCAAGATCGATGAAGGTCAGACGGCTCCAAAATTCACAAACCAGTCACCCCTCAACCAATTAATGCATTCCACAAAAGTAAAAAAAAATGTACCGTTACATATCAAAACAAAAACGAAGATGAAACGAAAGAAGAAAGAACAATCATCAATCAAGCCAAAACAAACATCAAACTTATTCCATCTATGGTCCACGAACAGAAAGTATACAGCAACAATAAAACCCAACATCTAAATCTACCTCAGTTCTAACCCCATCTCAAAACCACCATCACGGTCAACACAACATAAAACCTTAGAGTGAGTTTTCTTTTGATATTCAAGAAAAGGGTCTGATTATCTTGCAAACATAGATTGTTGGTTATGTTCGGTTATCAAGATAAGAAAGAAAGGAAGAGTATGTGATGTTTGTGTGGCTGCAAATCATGGCTGCGTATTTTTGTGATGTAAATTAGGGCAGAATGAGGTAATTTAAGTTTTGTAAATGTATTTATAAGTCCTAACATTTGGGTTATATACCGATTGGGTTGTTAATTGGGCTGGCCAAATGATATCACAAATTGTTTGGTAGTTTTATCATGGGCATTAATAGATATTGATGATTAAAGTTTGTTTAGGCTGAAAATGGTTTTAGACTAATTACTAATTGAGCAGTATATTATTTGTATGGTATAGTTGATTTTGGGATAATTTTGATATTTGGATCATGTGAATAGTGTATATTAAAAATGAAAATGTTGGGGATATAAATAGTGTAAAAAAGATGGATTTTTTTTAAATAAAAATAAAAATATAAATATCGGTCGCCTTACTAAGCCTAAAAGGTCGCATGTTGGTCAGAAAATTTAAAGGTGATTGTGCTGAAGGAAAGAATCAAGATTTATGTTTGTGGTAGCTTCGGTTAGCAGTAAATGAAATTATACTACTGCTTTTTTTCATTTTTTATGGGTCCCAATACCGTCTTCCACGATGTATGGGAAGGTTGAGATGTAGACAACCTTCCCCTACCTAAGGTAGAGACGCTGCTTCCAGTTCTATCTAAGATGAAAGGACCTCCGGCCTTTTGTAGGGAGTGGGATCGAACCATTGCCCTCTAGGTTAAGTTGCAAGGGGTTTTCCAACTGATCCAATCCTAAAATTATTGTTATTTGTAAATTAATCGTTAAAAAAATATGGCCGCATAACATCACATTACCAGAAAATATAGTCACAGGGTACCCGCCGCCGCATCGCGTGGGTACCCTGCTAGTTATATATAATACACAAAGCACTCTCCCTCTCTAAATATTAAGACTTACAAGAAAAGAAGCATATTGTACATTATTTTAATGCACATAATTTTCTGACTTACAAGACAAGAAGCATAGTGTACACTATACACCACTTTAATGCACTTATTAAAAAAACAAAACACCATATTAATGTTATTTAATGTAGTCAATTAATTAACTGGTCAATCAATACAATTAATACAGTTATTAAAACACTCCTTACATAAGAAATACAAATTATCAAGCATATTGTATAACCAAATTAAATACAATTTCTGCATTAAATATCACTAGCTAATACAATTAATAAAGCATATTATACAAATATTCAAACTCAAATGGGCAACGAGCCAAATGGGCTTGAGCCAGAACGAGCGCGGGCCAAACGGGCTTGAGTCCGAACGGGCACAGGCTAAACGAAATTCTTGATATCCATAAATTTATTGTCAAAAAGAACATAATAAACTAAAATACTTGATTCATCGGAAAGTTTTATTTAAGTGTACCCGCCGCCACAATGCTCGGGTACCCTGCTAGTCAAAGATTATGAAAGATCGATTCTTTTTAAAAAGTTTGGACTTAATTGTAGATCTCATTGATCAATAGGAACGTCACGTTGGAATGTAACGTTACAGTAACAAAAAAAATCTACATATGATTCCTAGGCAAAATAAAAATTGCCAATTTTGACTAAATTGAAAACAGAATTTTGATTTTTATTGGTCAGGATTGGTGGTAGAAAGAAATAAAGGAAAATTCATATATCTATTACTTTCAAGTTGCAACTCATAACTGATTTGTTATTATATGAATCAAAATAATATCTTCTTCAAACATATGCATATGGCTTGAAAAGCTACTACGAATGCCGAAAGTTTGTATATGAATCAAAATTATATCTTCTTCAAGCCCGAAGGTTTTGGTATTTATACCCTATATATATTCGTCTTACCCTTACCATCTTCAATTCATAGATATATCATATCCTTTCTTATGTTGCTCTTTTTAGTTACATGTATTCACGACGCTTGTGTGGCTTTAAAATTGCTTTCGGAGAAGAAGAATGAATATGACCTCTTGCTCGTAGATAGGGAGATTACTAACGTGGATATTCATACATTTCTAAGATCAGCAGATATCACGGAGTTACTACTGATGGGTGAGTTTTTAGTAGCACTGTTCTCAAATTCATACTTCAACTTTTGATGCAATTGTCGTTTAAAAAAACCATATTGATGTAATGTCTAACTTGATCTATATTCAAGTGATGTCCGAGAAAGATGATGATGACTTCCTAGTTGAAGCTTTGAAGAGTGGAGCTTTTCTTGTCCTGAAAAAGCCACTTACCGTCGATGTAATAACGCTTATACATCAACATGTCATCAGAGAGAAAACCTTTAAGCATGAAAAATGTGAAAACACGACTACGTCTCATAATGTTGCCACACGAGTTCAAACTAATTTACAGGAGAGTAGAAGTTGTGGGAGTAAAAGGAAGGAAAGAGGCTCTCCAAGGAAGGATAATGATGTTTATGACATTTTGATGAGGAATCACGTCGAGTGGACAGTGGAACTTCATACCAAATTTATGAGTGCGATACAGCAGCTTGGGGAACAAAGTATGACCATCATCTTTTAATATTTGTATTTCCAATAGTTACTCTACTCATTTGTCTGTCAATAAAATCATTGTGCTTTCGTATCAGGATGCTATCCCATGGAGATTCTTAAGCTTATGAATGTCCCTGGTCTTACAAGAATGCAGGTTGCTAGTCATCTTCAGGTTATATTTTCATATTTGAAGTTATACAAGAGTTAGTGTACCCATTGTACTTTTTTATTTTATATTTTTGTTTAACTTGCTCAAGGTTGACTCGACCATGCCACTACTCAACAAAGATATTGATGCAACACATAAGCTCTATAAACTTTAATACTTGTGAAACGAGCTAGGCTCACGTTTACGGACTAGTTATCTTAAGACTTAATTTCCAAATCTCTTCGGATAATTCAAAATATGATAATTTTTTATCAACAATGTTAATATGTTAGAAATAAGCTTTAATAATGAAAAATCCAGGTGGGCCAATAATCAACTAACTATGACTAAAATAAGATAATTGCATACACATTTTTGAAGTTATTTGAATGGTCTTAGCACAACTTGTAACCATCCTTTAAATTTATATAATTGCTATTTTATAACTTATCTATCTTACTTGTAGTTTCGCACTTACTGTGAACTGGTATAAAAAAACAGTTACATATATATCATTTTCTTCAAGTATATTATTAGTTTTATCTTCACAAATTGTTAACAAAATCATTTTCTCATGTGCCAGAGATGTCGTGGTGGAAAATGGGAAGTTAAACAAAAGCGACAAGTGTTAGCTCCGTCAAAGAGTCGTGAAAGAGAAAATGTAATAAAGCCTGGACGTATGCCATCAATAGATGAAGATAGGAGTAGTAAGATTACTGATCTTACATTGTCACTCAAAGGATGCCACACAGAAGCGAATCTCATGACCAATCAAGCTACGAGAGGTTCCCCAATGATGAAAGGGTCTAGTCCCCACAACATTGTTGGACAAGATTCAATTCATGATACCTATTCATCAAATCAACGACAAGCATATAATGGTTTCATCGAGTTTCTATGAAATGAGTGTGGTTGATCTCACAAGGTTCAAGCATAATGGTTTCATTATACCATTTAGAGACAAGCATATGATGGACATTTGTTAGCACCAATCTTAGTTACATATGAACTGTAATGACTTAAATTGAGTCACTGAATGCTCTAGAGTCTAGACATTTCGCAAGTATTATCATTTTGATGTTTCTTCTTTTGTAATATCTTATCTTATCTTACTATATTATAAAGCATTAAGGCCTACTAATAATGGAAACTCTTAAAATTAAGTAATCCAATTTATAAAGCTAAATGTACAAGTAATTAAAACACATTTTCTAACATTTACAAGTTCTTAAGCTCAATGTACAACTAATTAAAATAGAAATGCTAACATTAAATACAATAAATAATTATTATGTACATTAAATACAATTAATTAACCGGTCAATAAATACAATTAATGCAGTTGTTAAAACACCCGTTACATAAGAAATACAAATTATCAAGCATATTGTACAACCAACTAAAACACAATTCATGCATTAAATGTTACTAATACAAATAATAAAGCACATTTTAGAAATATTCAAGCCCGAACGGGCAACGGGCCAAATGGGCTCGAGCTCGAACGAGCACAAGCAAAACAAAATTCTAGATATCCGTAAATTTATTGTCAAAAAGAACATAGTAAACTAAAATACATGATTCACCGGAAAATTTTATTTCAGGGTACCCGCGCGTTGTGGCGGCGGGTACCTACTAGTATAAAATTAATTGTAATTGTATTATACAAAACATAATATAGAATATAATGTTATTTTGTATTTAAGTCTAAAAGAAAGAAACTCCAAAATACTTACGTATTTTTTCTTCTTTCTGAACCAAGTACGTATCAATATTAATTTAATTTAACAGTTATAAAGATTCATTAGTTCGTAAGATCCTCAAAATGATTTTATTTCTTTTCTTTTCGTAGAAATCAAATTCACACACACAATTAACATATACACATTTTTACACAATCACAAAAATCTCACTATTGTCATTTATGAAACTTGAACCCACAATGTTTTAGGTGGAGACATAATCATCACACGAATACAACTGGATCAAAGCCCGTTTGTGAGGTTTTCTTTTATTATCTAAAAGATACGAGTTCCAGAATTATCAGAATATGATTCACTTTTCTCATTCACACAAGGAGATACCATAAATTACGATAATATCTTAGATATTACAACTATAATCATATATAGGTGAGAGTAAAATAATCACTTGACTAAGGAATTCTTAGCATATTTCTATTAACTTTATTAACATATTGGTCTTGCATTTGACTAAAGCATTTAATTTTTAAAACTAATTTGGTTGATATATAAAAGATTTGTGCATCATTGTATTAATGATGTGATCATAATATTATATCTCATCCCACCTCAACTATCTTCTATATTTGGAATATCATATTTTCCTCACCTCCTTTTATTTTTCTCTTTGTGCCTTCTGTACCTCTATGTTAAAAAAAATGTCTAATAGCCATAGCTATTCCCAAAACTCTCAAAGCACAGATAGCTACGGAACTTCAAATGAATGTTCCTTTAAAACATTACAAGAACGTTCTTTTAAAGTTTTGGTTGTTGGCGAAAAGAAGGACAACGTGTATGCCATTGCTAGCTTACTACAGTCTCATTCATATCAAGGTAAGAATCGCTATTAATGTTTTTTTCTGAAAACTTAAGGTTTGTTGAAAGCATTTCGTATTGAAGCATCAATTTCATTTTGGTTTACTATATGCAATGTTATATTATTGATAGTTAATGACATTTGCTTCGTTAAAAATTAAATGCTAAAGTTGATTAGATGCGTGCCATAAACTCTTCCAGGATGGTCTAATTCAACAAGATTTCTTTCATGTGAAACTCCAAATAATTTTGAATTTAGATTCACTTTAAAAAGTCATACACAGTGATGTACTATTTTTAGATTGTAATAATTGTATACTTTAATCCAAAAGTTAAGATCACCATATTTACTAGCTATAACCCCATGCATACACGGGGTTTTATATCAAAATTAATTTAATATAGAGTTGGTGCTTCTATTTTGATATTTATAAACATGTGTGTTTATGTTATTTTTGGGTGTTGGTTGTAAATTAAGTTATCATGACATAATCTTCAAATTGGAAGATAATGAATACATGTGCATTTTAAATTCATGTTTACACCTCTTTTGTGTATTACTTAAAAGGTAATACTAGAGGTTGCTTGTATGAACCCATGAAAATCACATGGTAGCCATTAGTTTAAAATCATGCTTCATTTTCAATATTTATAACCCTATGTATATGAGGTTCTTTGTACTAAAAATTACTACGGATGTAAATATATATATATATATATATATATATATATATATATATATATATATATATATATATATATATATATATATATATATATATATATATATATATATATATATATATATATATATATATATATATAGTTAAGGGGAAACAGTTCAATTTTGTAACTTATCAAAGATTATAAAACGTAATATATAGTTTTACACATGACTCTATAAAAGATCGATTCTTTTTAAAAAGTTTGGACTTAATTGTAGATCTCATTGATCAATAGGAATGTAACATTGCAGTAACAAAAACGTTTCCTAGACAAAAATTAAAATTATCAATTTTGACTAAACTAAAAACAAAATTTTGATTTTAATTGGTCAATAGGCCTAATATACACGTGCCCTCGATTTTCAAGGTTTAAGGTAGAAAGAAATAATAGACAATGCGAATATCTATTGTTTTCATGCTGCAACTCATAACTGATTTATTATATTTGTAAAAAATTGAAATATGAATCAAAATAATATCTATTGTCATATCCTTTCTTATGTTGATGTTGTTAGTTACTTGCATTCACGATGCTTGTGCGGCTTTAAAATTGCTGTCTGAGAAGAAGAATGAATATGACCTCTTGCTCGTAGATAGGGAGATTACTAAATTGGATATTCATACAATTCTAAGATCAGCAGATATCAAGGAATTACTATCGATGGGTGAGTTTTTAGTAGCACTGCTCTCAAATTTATACTTCAACTTTAGATGCAATTGTCGTTTTAAAAAACATATTGATGTAATGTCTATCTTGATCTATATTCAAGTGATGTCCGAGGAAGATGATAATGACTTCCTAGTTGAAGCTTTGAAGAGTGGAGCTTTTCTTGTCCTGAAAAAGCCACTTACCGTCGATGTAATAATGCTTATACATCAACATATCATCAGAGAATCGCTTAAGCATGAAAAATGTGAAAACAAGACTACGTCTCATAATGTTACCACACGAGTTCAAACTAATTTTCAGGAGAGTAGAAGTTGTGGGAGTAAAAGGAAGGAAAGAGGCTCCCCAAGGAAGGATGATATCACAAGTTATCAATCCTCCGAGGATAATGTTGTTTATGACATTATGATGAGAAATCACATCGAGTGGACCACGGAACTTCATACCAAATTCATTAGCGCGACAAGGCAGCTTGGGGAAGGAAGTATATATCATCTTTTAGTATTTGTATTTCCAATAGTTACTCTACTCATTTGTCTGTCACTAAATTATTATTGTGTTTTCGTGTCAGGATGCTATCCCATGGAGATTCTTAAGCTTATGAATGTCCCTGGTCTTACAAGAATGCAGGTTGCTAGTCATCTTCAGGTAAGATTTTCATATTCGAAGTTATACAGGAGTTAGTGTTTTTACCTTTTTTATATAATTGCTATTTTATAACTTAGCTATCTTGCATGAAGTCTCACACTTACTGTCAACTGATACAAAAAAATCAGTTACATATCATTTTCTTCAAGTATATTACTAGTTTTATCTTCGCTAATTGTTAACGAAATCATTTTCTCATGTGCCAGAGATGTCGTGATGGAAGATGGGAAGTTAAAGAAAAGCGACAAGTGTTAGCTCCGTCAAAGAGTCGTGAAAGAGAAAATGTAATAAAGCATGGACGTATGCCATCAACAGATGAAGATAGGAGTAGTAGCATTACTGATCTTACTTTGTCACTCAACGGTTGCCAAACAGAAGGGAATCTCATGAGTAATCAAGCTGCAAGAGATTCCCCCATGATGAATGGGTCTAGTCCCCAAAACATTGCTGGACAAGATTTAATTCATGATAACTATTCATCAAACCAACGAGAACCATATAATGGTTTCGTCAATTTTCTATGAAATGAGTGTGGTTGATCACACAAGGTTCAAGCATATAATGGTTTCATTATACCATTTCGAGCGAAGCATATGAAGGACGTTTGTTAGCACCAATCTTAGTTTTAAAATTTACATCCATATGAACCGTAATGACTTTAATTTGAGTCAGTGAATGCTCTAGACTTTTCGCAAGTATTATCATTTTATTGTTTTTTAGTTTTCTTTACTTCATATGTCCTTACTATATATGTTATTGATCATATTTAAGTTGAGATTTTGATCATATTGGTTTTGGTTCACTATACTTAAATGTATATTTTTTGTGACCTATGATCATTACAAATTAAGGAGTTCTGATAATCGTATAGTTGCCAACGTTTTAAGTTGGTTGTGGTGCTTTTGGTTTGTTTGATCATTTTGGTTTTCAAAGATGAGGCTTTTAAAGTGGCTTTATCAGAAGGATCGATCCTAGTGGTTCAAAGCTATATGGCCTTGGAAGTAAATATATAAACCGGTAAACGGGTGAAGTTTTTCATGTTCATTTTATACAGTAAGGCCGAGCTTTTTTTTATTCAGATGTACGTGGATTCAATGAGTTAATCCTGTAACTGTTTTCGGCCCTTCCTTTACCACCCCCAATGTATACACCTAGCGGGTTTAGACTCTATTTCTTGTGAGGAAACGAAAAACCTTACCATTAGGCCATTGGTGGTAGTTCCTTGGAAGTCTATATCCCCATTAAAAATCAAACTAAGCGTAACACCCTCGTAAACTTTCTATGTTTCTTGTTTTTCTAACGGTTTTCAGTATTGGCTCGATGATGTTTTGCGATGAGCCTTAATGTAACACTTTTAGGTTTAGCGGTGATCTTCAAAATATTTTGAAAAGTATTATTCCCTCCATCCTAATTTATTTATATAGTTTTAACTTTTTGAAGTCTTTCTTTTCAACTTTCATATTAACTATTTTCTTTTATGCTAGATAACACATGATGTAAAATATATGAATGAATTTGAGTTTTAAATGTATTTTCATTAGTATAATATTCATCGAGTATTATATAACACAAACAAAAATACTCCAGATCAAAGATGAAAAAAAGACTTTAAAAAGTCAAAATTGGACAAATAAATTGAGACAGAGTGAGTAGACCAAAACCACTATGAGAGTTTTCTTTTAGGGCCAAACTATGAAGAAATAATTAAACTACTGATTAAATGGCGAATGTTATTAACAATTATATTTAAAGATGCATGAGTTATTTACATTTTTTCATTTTAAAGTTTTTATGTAATATCATTAAATAAATTACATTAAACTTTAATATAAACTAGACGAGTACTCATGCATAGCCACGAGATCTTTATAACGGCAGATGATTATAGTTGGTATATTTTGGTTAGATAATTCGTGTAACATTTATGCATACAACGTGAAATAATCAAAATGTAACTAAAAAATGTTGTAACATACAATAATTCAACTTAATTAATAATTTCTATAATGTGTCAAAAACCGTATAAAATTATTTAGTGAAACTGAAAATAAAACACAACTATTATTAATTGAAGCATTCTTCTTTAGAGTGACATAGTTGAAATAAGTATATAGTAAATGTGATTGTTAAACTTTTTAATGATGGTTATGAGACAACTTTTTTAAAGACATATGAAGTTTTTTTTTTTTTAATTATTATTATTATTATTTTTCAAAAGAAAAGAGAAAAAAAACAGAATTTAAAAGGGTACTTTGGTTATAACACATCACTCATTTTTAAGTTCTTTAAGTTGTTAAAAAAATCATTTTCTCTTTATATTTAGTATAGATATATAAAAAATGTACTTATTTATTTACAAAATGGTGTTAAACTTTACAATTTTAAGTTCAAAAACTTTATAGTTTTAAGTTTATTTGTCAATATAGGAATTATTTTTTCTATAGTAATTATATCATAAATATTATGATTGTAGACATTTAAATGATACTAACATGATAACCACGCGATATCGTATAAAAGTTTAATCGCATACATTTAGTTCATAAAACTTATAAATTTTAGTTAAACTCATACATGACATTGTTCAAGAATATATAAATTATGGTATTCAAAAATTATACATCTTAATATTTAATTTGCAAAATAATTAGGATTTGCTAATCTTTAGCTTTTTTCGGTAAAATGATTTAACTAATCTATAGCTAAAATTCAATAAATAGATGATGACGTGTTCTTTATACTAGCAGGGTACCCGCGCGATGCGGCGGCGGGTACCCTATAACTATATTTTCTGGTAATGTGATGTTATGTGGAAATATTTTTTAATGATTAATTTACAAATAATAATAATTTTAGAGTTGGATCAGATGGAAAACCCCTTGCATCTTAACCTAGAGGTCAATGGTATGATCCTCACCCCCTACAAAATGCCGGAGGTCCTTTCCTATCTTAGATATAACTAGAAGCATCTTCTCTACCTTAGGTAGGGGTAAGGCTATCTACATCTCAACCTCCCTATATATCGTGGACGACGGTATTAGGACCCATAAAAAAATAAAAAAGCAGAAGTATAATTTCATTTACTTTTAACCGAAGCTACCACAAACAGAAATCTTGATTCTTTCCTTCAGCACAATAACCTTTAAATTTTCTGACTTATATTCGACCTTTTAGGCATAGTAAGGCGACCGACATTTATATTTTTATTTTTATTTCAAAAAATCCATCTTTTTTACACTATATATATCCTCTACATTTTCATTTTTAATATACACTATTCGTATGAACCAAATATGCCCAAAATCAACTATACCATAGAAATAATATACGGCTCAATTATCAAGGTAATCAGTCTAAAACCATTTTCAGCCTAAACAAACTTTAATCATCAATATCTATTAAGGCCCATGATAAAACTATCAAAAAATTTGTGATATCATTTGGCCACCCAATTAACAACCAAACCAGTATATAACCCAAATGTTAGGACTTATAAATACGTTTACAAAACTTAAATTACCTCATTCCTGCCCTAATTTCCCTCACAAAAATACGCATCCATTATTTGCAGCCACACAAACATCACATACTCTTATTTTCTTTCTTATCTTGATAACCGAACATAACCAACAATCTATGTTTGCAAGAAAATCATACCCTTTTCTTGAATATCAAACGAGAACTCTCTATAAGGTTTTATGTTGTGATGACCATGATGGTGGTTTTGGGATAGGGTTAGAACTGAGGTAGATGTAGATGTTGGGTTTTATTGTTGCTGTATACTTTCTGTTCGTGGACTATAGATGGAATAAGTTCGATGTTTGTTTTGGCTTCATTGATGATTGTTCTTTTCTTCTTTCATTTCATCTTCGTTTTTGTTTTGATATTTAACGGTACATTTTCTTCTTCTTTTGTGGAATGCATTAATCGGTCGAGGGGGTGACTGGTTTGTGAATTTTGGAGCCGTTTGACATTGTGGTTGCAGTGGCGGCAACTCAGTCAGTGCAGGGGAGACCGGTCCGGTCGACCGACCACTGTGCCCAGCCTAATGGCTTTATTTAAGTACTTGGCTTAGTAGATTGATTAGCTTGTACATTATAGTTAAATGATTTTATATTTTTGTGAAGGGGTGAATTAATTAGTGTATTAATTATATGTGTTGAATAGATTGTTGACCTTAAAATCATTGTGTTTTACATACTTGTGCTTTGTGTTTTATGACTTGTATTTACTTAAAAGGTATTGTACATTGTGCTTAAATGGTTGTAATTTTTGGTGAAGGGGTGTTTTTACTAGCATTAATGTTGTTTGGTAGAATTTTGGTCTTAAAATGACACCAAGTTGTTTTTTGTTGTACAATATGCTTACTTTGTTGTAATTATAAAAATTGGGTGCATTAAAGTGTTGTAAACCATGCATTATTTCTTGTAAATCTGAAAATTTTGGAGGGAGAGTGCTTCATGCATTATATGTAGTATAGATATGCAATTGTCAAATCTATTAGTGGCCATAAATAAATCAAGGGTGTGATTGGTTCAAACTCAAGAAAAGGAAAGGGAAAGACAATGATAATGGTGGGGAAAGGGAAAAAAACATTCTCCCCCTCTAATTTATTGGATAATGTCTCATTACCCACTATTACGTAATGGGTAATTGCATTATACTCTACCAAGCACCTTTTTTCATTATCTTTCTCATTCCTCACCCCCCCCCCCCCATAACCCACAACCAAGCATGCCCCAAATTTTGGCATTGAAAATTTGGATGTCTTAAATAATTATGTAGGAGAAAATTATTGTTTGATGTGTTATTGATGAGGTGTAACTTCATTGTGATTTTAGGGGTCATTTATCTTATTATTTTGTATTTTACTTTATTATATATGTAGTTTGGCATAAAATCTTTCACATTTTTTCTAGGTGGAAAAAAAAACTAAATTGACTAAAGCTGGCTGACGCCATCGATCAACCCTAATGTTCTCCGATTTCTATATATATTCTCTATAATTTTTCATAATTCGCGTGAATGCTACATCAATACGATCTTCCCCACTATCGTTTACACAACATTTACTTTTATTGCGATTTATTTTCTTGTCTTTAGGATAATATTAGTTTAAAATCAAATCTCTCAAAAACCTGGTAATTTACTTGCTTTCAATTAAGACAAAAAATACCAAAATAATATTCCTTAGTATTTTAGATCATTTCATCATACTCTACGGGCCTACCTCATTAATCCTAAAGAACGATCAATCATCGAACTTTCCTATACTCTACTACAACGATTGCATCAGTTATACATACCATTAACCTCTTGCACATGTTGCAATATCATTTGTATTACTTAAAATGCAATAAACAGTGTCATACAAATGTTTAGGAGAAAATGTGATTCACGTATTCTATGTAGCATCGATAAATTAAACTTCGTGTGATAACATCAAAACAGTGATAATCGAACAAAACATGATTAAAATCTTATGAAACATCTTTAAGATAAAATGTGCATTACTTGACATGAGTTATCAAATTTAGTAAAATAAATACATGCAAATAACCTAAAAGAAGGTGTTTTCTTAATTTGGTCAAGTAAAAAATATCAACGCGTCAACCTTTATGTAACCGCTTAATTTGGGTTTGGTCGGTTTGGCTCAAATTTAGCAAATCGCATTAATGAAACTCACATTAAATACCAGATAACGTGTTAGAATTGACTATTTCTAGTTTTCGGGCATATCCTAGTTTCAAGATAGGTTCGTCCATGCATGAAATGGTACCAACACTATCTTTTTGAGAGAGAGAACTTTAAGCAATTTGAGTGTATAAGAGTAAGCTTAAACCTGTGATTAGTTGGCAAGTTTGCATTAAAGAAAACTAGAACGGTACCCGCACAATGCGTGGCGGGTAGATTATAACAACCCACAAACACCCATTACTATCATTCCCATTACAAATACCTATAGTAGGTATTTCACAGGTAAATTTTTGCTTTATATATACATTATTACTTGCATGACTCACTAGACCTGCTCACATATCTAAACAAGCCAAATAACTCAACACTCACATCCTATAAACCCCAGGTATGTCAAGCATAAACTCATAACAACACCATCATAAGTAATTCACCAATCTAAAACACTAAACATAACACAAAACCCTAATAAACCCTAAACTAAAACTTAAGTAGGATTATGTGCTAATCTGAACCTATATGCTTAGTTAAACTAGTATGAATGTGTTAAAGGCTTAAGTAAGAGTTTCTTTAGGAATATTAGGATATATTAGGACTATTAGGCTATAGAATAGAACCCTTAGAACTTAGATACAAACCCCCTAAGCTCTAAACCATAACTAGGTCATAGATAACTAGAATTAGGTCTAAACCCTCCCAAAACTTCCCCATAGGTCACTACCACTTAGTATAAGCCTTTTAGAACTTAGGAATAGTTATTAGATACCCTTAGGATACTAACTTAGGCACAAACCCATAGGATAAACCCTAGTCTCTCACTAAACCCACTTAGGTCATTTAGGTTACAAAACTAGGTCAAACCTTCCCAAAACCTTCCCATAGGTTACCCACACTTAGAATAAACCCTTTAGGTCTTAGGATTAGTCACTAGACACACTTAGGAACTTAATTTAGGCACTAAACCATAGGTAAAACCTTAAACACATAGTAATTAGAAACTAGGTCTAAACTTAACTAAAACTTAGTAAAACCTAAACATAAGCACCTTAAACACCTCAACCTAGCACCCTAACACCTTAGTCATACCCAAGCACACACCCTAACACCAATAAGCACACACACAAGTAGGTGCATCACCTACTTGACTAATCCACCACTAATCCACCCTAAACCTCCCCTAATCCACCACTAAACCACCCATAATCACCCCTAATCACCCTAAACCACCCTTAAACACCCTAAGCAGCTTACAAGCACCCAAGCAAGGAGGTGCATCACCTCCTTGTAAGCTGAAACCATCAAACCGCCTCCCACGGCTACTCTCCACCACAACCGGCCTAGTAACAGCCCCCTAGCTACTCCTAGCTCCTCCTTGTCACCACTAGACTTGCCAGAACCCCCTATAGCTCTGCTTGCTTAGCCCTCCCCATGCACGCCACCTAAACCCTCATTCCATGCCAAACCGCCTTATTGAGCCCTATAAATACCTCCCCTCCCCTCATTTCTTCTCTTCACCTCACATTAGTACAGTAGTAGTAAGCCTTTAGGAGACCTTGGAGTCGAGTAGCTAGGCTTTGGTCGAGTCGTGTTGTGGTTTGAGTTGATACGAGCCCTAGAAAAACCCTAACCCTAGTTTTAACCCACGTAAACCCCCTAGCCAAGTAAGTCTTACATTTAGTTAATTTTGCTTTAATATAGTCTTAGGATAGATTTAGGATGCCTTATATAGCTTAGATACCCTTGCATGAGCCTATAACCATTCTACATGCTAGTTTACGTATTAAAACCCTAGATCGAGTCATATACTTGCTTGCATGCTATAAGTCGTTAATTTTGGTCATACACTAGTTAAAAATAGCTTAAATAAGTTAAAATAAGTAAAACATAGGCTAGAAAACTTAAATACTAGATAAAATATAAGTTACATGCATATTAGGACTAGTTTTGCAAAACTTTACATGCATAAGGGTATATATCATAAATTCCTGAAATTATAAAGTCTAGGGACTGTTTTTGACATTTCCTAGAAGTAATAAATAGTAAGGACTAGTTTTGCATAATATTAAAACCCTAGGATAGATAATAACATAAGTATAAACTAAAAAGGACTAAAAACGTAAATAGTATAAAGTTAAAGGTCTAAAATGGTAAATATAGAAAACTTAGGAGTCTTAGGTTAATTACATAAAATATAGAAGTCTAGGGACTAGTTGTGTCAAGTATAGATAGTTATTAGTATAAGTAATATAGTAATATAAAACTTAGGGTAGAAAACGTAAATATATAAACTATAAGGGTAAAAAGTGAAAATACCATATAAGTATAAAACCTAAATAAATTTAGAAGCATAACACAATACTAGAGAGCTTCATGCGAGGAGTACTATGTGGATATTTCGTTTTTGACGAGTTTGTTGGGTTTACTAATTAAAGTGCCCAGACTCCTCGAACGATTATTGCATATACTTCTGAGATATTATGGCCCTAACGGTGATATGATTATAACTAAACCCTAATAACAACATAACTCAATAATAGGGAGCTTTGTGTGAGGAGTATTAACTTCTGAATTATGATGGCCCGAACGGTATTATGTTGATAACATAATACAATAGTAGGGAGCTTCATGTGAGGAGTCATATACTTCTGAATTACAAGGGCCTGAACGGTGTTATGTTATATCTAAAACATTAACAAACCTAAAAACAATAACTTGAAAAACATAAACATGATAACTAAAGCTTGACATACATACAAAACCAACAACACACTAGGATACGTGAGTAAGGCGGTCTAGTTCCCGAGTCACTATTTGCATCATTTAGATTACTCTACACCCAGGTGAGTTTTTCATAGCCTTACATCTTTTTAAACTTTCACTCTAAATGCTTTTATAAACCCTATAAGGGGGATACATGCTAAATGCTTTACTTAAAACCGAATACAAGTCTTTTTCTTTGGTTGTTTGCACGAGTAAACTAACTGCCACCACTACATAACCAAAATTCATGAATCTAATCGTTTGGGACATTTTATCCAAACGAACGCGAATATAGTTGATAGATCTATTGGAGTTTGACAACTCCCGTTGGTATTAACACCCCACTAGGTGGTACCAATAAGTAGTATGTTTGAATCCACTCAAGGTATAACTTTGGCAAGTTATCCTTCTATCCCCTCATGTTGGGTCTGCAACCCACAAGACCCAGATCGTTAAGGTGTGATTCATGAGCTTAGTGCAACCTACTAAACTCCTGATAATTGTGCATGCATCAAAATTATCACAATAACTTGCATTTTCCCAGATGGGTGCAACAACTGAACCCAGGGAACTTGTATTCACTAACCCCTAAACCTATGATTCTCACTCAACACCTAGTGTTGACTTTTTAAGCATGTATTCTAGGTATATTACTTCTATGGACCTATGGCAGAAGGAGGTACTAAACTCGGAGGACTTTTCATGGTTATCATTCAAACACAACCAACCTAAAACTTAGATTTTTGGGACCTCAACAAAATAAACGTATATCTTTTATAATTAAAATTCTGATAATTATGAATGATAACTAAATTTCCAAAACGTCTCTTTTCTAGTCGTTTTCTATTACTGTATCTATGATTCTATGAAGTAATACCCCAAACACTTTATCCGCTGCGATCAGTGAAAAATGGGGGTGTTAAAAATTGGCATCAGAGCTTCAGTTGTAGAGAACAAGGTCAAAACCTAAACTACAACTATTTTTCCTAAACCCAAGGAAGTCCTTAGTACCTCTGCCATCCTCCATAACCATATGTGCTAAGGTAAGTATAATAATTGCCTGCTTAACTGCTAAATGATTTACAATATTTTCTTTATTATATATTTATGTCTACTCCCCTCTACTCTACCCCTATCTCATCTAGTCCACATCCGGAGAATGATCTTTCCTCTCCGAATGTACTGGATTATTCCCCTAAACCCTATAACTTAGAAGACTATAGGAATAGTTTAGATAACCCTAATTTAAAACACATAAGAGATTTCTATGCTATGACATCACCCCTACCTCCCCTAAACCCTATTATACATCCACTTTTTCCTACCCATAAAACAGAACCCCATGGTTTCTTTCTCCGAGAGAACCATATATACCTAAACACCCTATCCCCACCTATACCCCTAGATTTGACTTTAGGCAACCATATACCTTAAACCCTACCCCTTACTTAATAAACCCTCCCATTCCATCTTGGAAAGATGAAATTGGAGAAAAACCCTCTAGGTTGACTCTAGAAGATGAGGAAAACCAATTAGAGGAGATTTTAAATAACTTAGATGAATTTTTTCTTGATCTCCTTGAGAAGATAGAAAAAGGTCATAATAATAATAATTTAGATAATCAACCTGACTATAGTAGTTTAAGAGAGAATTTAAAAGAAAACCGTTTTAAAATAGCTAAAATACAGAAAAACCAAATGAAACATCACCATAAAATAGCTTTTGCCCGCTTTAGGATTTGCACTTTAGAAAAGATAATAGATAATGATGAAAAAAACTTAGAAAACACTAACACATGGAATTAGGAAATTAGGAAACTTTAGAAAACCTTAAGTAGATAAATAACCCTAGGAGACATGCCTTAGAATAGTTAGAGCCTTTAGGATAAGTAGAATAGGAAATAAATAAAATAAGTTAGGATTTAGAAACTACCTAGTACCCCCTCAATTAGGATAGATTAGATAACTAGACTTAGGATTACCCTTCACCTTAGAAAACCCTTAGGAAAACCTATAACCTACCCTTAACCCTTACCCTTAGGATCTTAGGAAACCCACCCCGATGTCTTAGGTAAATAGAATCTCTAAAATGTTTTAAATTTCTCTTACTCTAACCCTTTTCAACTCTTTTCCTCTTACCGATGGTGAGAATCCTCATTCTTCACCATATAGATTTGAATTCTTTCTCCTCTGATCTCTAAACCTTCACTTCTTTCCATGGCTTTATTAAACTATCTTCGTTCTAGTTAGAGATCTACCCCTAACTATTCCATATGCAAATATATGATCCTCATATATAAGCATATTCCTACTCTTTATTCCTCTTAGATTACTATGATACCCGAGCTGGTTTTCCCCAATCCCCTTTAGTAAACCCCAAAACTTTAGTTAGGATTTCCATACTTGAGGTTAGAAATACCATTAGGATGAGAAAACCTTAGACCATTAGGATTAGAAAACCTTAGACAATTAGGATTAGAAACCAAAAACCCCTACCCCAATAGACATAGGATAAGACTTAATAGGAAAACATTAGGATTAGAATATAGATTAGGAAAAACTTAGGATTAGATAACCCTTACCCTAAGCCTTTAGAACCCTAGTTTAGGATAGACACACTTACCCCATAGGAATAAGTAGATTTAGGTCATAGATTACCCATACCTAGCCCTTAGGATAACCTTACTTATACACTTGAGGATTTTAGATTATACCTTAGGATTTGACAATTTTCAGAATACCCATTAGGAAATTTCACTTAGGAGATACTATGGATAGTGCCTTAGCTGGTTTCAAATCCCTAGGAATAGTAATACTCATAATAATAGTAATAATGGTAATAATAGACAACCTAAAGCAAAAGAGAAAACCTGAAACAACACCTAAAAATAAGGATATACCTAGTCAACCCTTAGGAAAGAAAACACTTAAACCTAATCCCTCTTTAGAACCCTCTACCTCAATGGAACCAAACACCTCACCCTTAGAAATTAGGATTAGTTAGAAGAACCTTAGGGGGAAAACAAAACTCTGGGAAGAAATCTAGTAAATCTAAAACTCCGATAGGATATTCTCCTTCAGGTATCCTATACTCTTACTCTTCCATTTAATCTCATCTTTTCATTTCTCTCTTTCTACCATTTAAATCTTTTCCTCTCACTTCCTCCTACTCTTCCATTAAAATCCCATTTTCCCGCCTTTTTCCCCACTCCACAAATTAAAACCCTACTTTTCCATTTTCCCCACTCCTATAGTTTTCCCCACTCAACCCACTCCAAACTTCTTTTCCTTTTTCATTTCCCCTACTTTACCCTTTCATTCTTTTTCCTTTTTCACTCCACTCCACTCCCATAAATCCTTCACTCCATTTCCCTTCATTTTTTTTCTCCGTCATTTTACACTCTATTTTCTTCTCTCTATATTCTCTCCCTACCTCATCCTGCAATGCTCTATTAGTTAGAACTTGCATTTCTCATCATAACGCAAGTTTCTATTAGTTAGAACTTGTAAAAATATCTACATCGAACTTTAATCCTCATTATGTTCGACTACGATATTAAATCTCGCTTTGCAAGAAATTATAAAAATGAGATCTTCTACGTCCGTCATTCTAGTCTTAACATGGGAATCTACCATGTGACAAGTTGCTAAACCGGAGAACTTTAGAACTTGCCTCTATCATGACTAGAACTGGTCTCTATCATGACTAGAACTAGTCTCTATCATGACTAGAACTTGTCTCTACTTGACTAGAATATTCCTTTACCGTATCTAGAACTTGTCTTCACTGAGATGAAAACTAGTTGTCATATCAGATGAAACTTGTCTCTAAAAACTTCCTTACCATATATCCTTAAATATGGTAAAAATCTCTTCATTTTCCACCGATACTTCTTAAGGATGATTTATGATGACTATCCTCTTAAAATGAACTAGGATGTTCCTACATTTTAATGAGAAAGTTATAAGTCAAATAGGTTAAGAGTTTAGACGCTCTTGTTTTCAAATATTGGGACGCCTTTATTTGCAAATAATGAGATTTAAAAACCTAAGTATATCGTATCTGTACAAGCAATTCCTACTCCGATTGTGCAAAATCTTCTTCCTTTTCACATCATTTTCCTCGATAATCCTCTTCTTTCTCTACTTTCTCGACTTATTCTCTCCCCTACTCCTATAATCGTCAAAATCTCGGGACGAGATTTTCTCTAAGGGGGTAAGACTATAACAACCCACAAACACCCATTACTATCATTCCCATTACAAATACCTATAGTAGGTATTTCACAAGTAAATCTTTGCTTTTTATATACATTATTACTTGCATGACTCACTAGACCTGCTCACGTATCTACACAAGCCAAATAACTCAACACTTACATCCTATAAACCCCAGGTATGTCAAGCATAAACTCATAACAACACCATAATAAGTAATTCACCAATCTAAAACACTAAACATAACACAAAACTCTAATAAACCCTAAACTAAAACTTAAGTAGGATTATGTGCTTATCTGAACCTATATGCTTAGTTAAACTAGTATGAATGTGTTCAAGGCTTAAGTAAGAGTTTCTTTAGGAATACTAGGATATATTAGGACTATTAGGCTATAGAATAGAACCCTTAGAACTTAGATACAAACCCCCTAAGCCCTAAACCATAACTAGGTCATAGATAACTAGAATTAGGCCTAAACCCTCCCAAAACTTCCCCATAAGTCACTACCACTTAGTATAAGCCTTTTAGAACTTAGGAATAGTTATTAGACACCCTTAGGACACTAACTTAGGCACAAAACCATAGGATAAACCCTAGTCTCTCACTAAACCCACTTAGGTCATTTAGGTTACAAAACTAGGTCAAACCTTCCCAAAACCTTCCCATAGGTTACCCACACTTAGAATAAACCCTTTAGGTCTTAGGATTAGTCACTAGACACACTTAGGAACTTAATTTAGGCACTAAACCTTAGGTAAAACCTTAAACACATAGTAAGTAGAAACTAGGTCTAAACTTAACTAAAACTTAGTAAAACCTAAACATAAGTACCTTAAACACCTCAACCTAGCACCTTAGTCATACCCAGGCACACACCCTAACACCTATAAGCACACACACAAGTAGGTGCATCACCTACTTGACTAATCCACCACTAATCACCACTAATCCACCCTAAACCTCCCCTAATCCACCACTAAACCACCCCTAATCACCCCTAATCACCCTAAACCACCCTTAAACACCCTAAGCAGCTTACAAGCACCTCCAAGCACCCAAGCAAGGAGGTGCATCACCTCCTTGTAAGCTGCTACCATCAAACCGTCTCCCACGGCTACTCTCCACCACAACCGGCCTAGTAACAGCCCCCTAGCTACTCCTAGCTCCTCCTTGTCACCACTAGACTTGCCACAACCCCCCTCTAGCTCTGCTTGCTCAGCCCTCCCCATGCACGACACCTAAACCCTCGTTCCATGCCAAACCGCCTTATCGAGCCCTATAAATACCTCCCCTCCCCTCATTTCTTCTCTTCACCTCACATTATTACAGTATTATTAAGCCTTTAGGAGACCTTGGAGTCGAGTAGCTAGGCCTTGGTCGAGTCGTGTTGTGGTTTGAGTTGATACGAGCCCTAAAAAAACCCTAAATCTAGTTTTAACCCACGTAAACCCCCCCTAGCCAAGTAAGTCTTACATTTAGTTAATTTAGATTTAATATAGTCTTAGGATAGATATAGGATGCCTTAGATAGCTTAGATACCCTTGCATGAGCCTAGAACCATTCTACTTGCTAGTTTACGTATTAAAACCCTAGATCGAGTCATATACTTGCATGGATGCTATAAGTCGTTAATTTAGGACTTACACTAGTTAAACATAGCTTAAATAAGGTAAAATAAGTAAAACATAGGCTAGAAAACTTAAATACTAGATAAAATATAAGTTACATGCATATTAGGACTAGTTTTGCAAAACTTTACATGCATAAGGGTATATATCGTAAATTCCTGAAATTATAAAGTCTAGGGACTGTTTTTGACATTTCCTAGAAGTTATAAATAGTATGGACTAGTTTTGTGATGCGTAGGGATTGCACCAGGCTTTACCTCTCAAGGGATCTTGAGAAGCTTACAACCCCCACCAGGCAGTGTACCTGATCGATGTAGTATAGTATAATGACAAGTACCAGGGGATTGATCGTTCAGCTAGGAATAATGTCGCTAGGATTAGAAAATCTAAAGACTAGGTCTAGAGATGAGGGATGATTCTTTTTGTATTTTTATATTTTTATGAAAGCAATTAAAAATCTCGGGTTTTGAAGGAATTTGGCGGAATTAGTTGCTAGTCAACTAACCCAATACTAAGATGCAATCAAAATAAAATACTAAAAATGAAAATAAACTAAATTAAACTAGAGTTGTGAGCAATATGTGGGAGAAATGTGTTTACTTAGATTTCACTACTCCCTAGACATCTTTTACACATTAATTACTTGTTATAGTTGTGTGGATGACGGATTGTATTCCTTAATACAATTCATGGGGTGGCGTACTTACTTCCCCAATCCTATGAGCGCCTACTTCACTCCTATGTCGAGCCGGCTAAGAAGCTCCTAACATGGGATCATTAGAATTTACTAATGCATTAAATACAACCAATAAAACCTAGTACACATTGGTTCATGTTTCCTAAGATGTTCAAGCATGTTACACAATGGAGATCTGCCAATTTTCTTAAGCCTAACATTGAAATCATTCATCCAATACAACCATAAACAAGTAATCAACACATAATTAACATCTAGGTTTCATTAGATCCAAGCAAACACAATATAGATCTAGCCTAACATGTTGAAATCAAGACAAGTAAAAGATATAATCAACCAACACATAGACATATTGATTGAATTAAGAGAAGACTTATCTCAATAGAACATGGAAGGATTCAAGGGGTGAAAACCCTTGAAAGCACTGTAAAATATGAGCTAGGGTTTACAAAGTTCGGCCCTAGTTTCTCCACACAAGTTCCTCTTTTTATGAATGAAAAATAGAAAACTATATATAGAGTTTGATAGGTGACGGCGTCAAGAACAAATGTCTGACGCCGTCATCTCGCCGCCAAATAGTTCCTCGGACTGCCTAGATCTGGGTCTGACGCCGTCATGTATTCTCCTTATGCAGTCCGTCACAAAATTTAGTCTTGACGCCCTTGTTGTGATGCCGTCAGGTTTGCACTGGGTCGTCACCACTTTTACTCTTGACGCCGTCAGGGTCTTCCTCTTGACGCCGTCAGGTACTGTTCTCAGCATGGAAAATTAAGTCTTCACTTTTATGCTCCAAAAATGTCTGAATTGCTTCCTTTTCCAGAATTCACTCCCAAAGTACCTAAAATCACAAAAGGAACGATTTAGGGTAATATTTGATCAAATAAATTCAACTCCGGGCTTAAATGACCCCTAAAAGTGGTTCATTTTTCGCCTCATCATATACCCTTACACTTGAGATTTGCTTGTCCTCAAGCAAATGTGCTTTTATTCTAATCAAAATACAAGTTAGGGTCATTTAACACTAACATAAAAGTAATTACAACAAATAATCGTTCCACTAAAGACCAAAGACAAGCACGGAGGTCATACACTAGCACCTCACAAATAGTGTTTAGATACTCACATCTCTCGGGTGTAATAAAGTAATATCACATTATGGAAACGGAAAATATCTCTCACTACCTGTCATAGGAAAATAGATTACCATAGGCTTGGGAAAGGATCAAACCTCCACCACATGGCGTAAGCACCTAGGATAAACTATCAAAGAGGTCTTTTAAAGGGTTGTAACGTTAGGTGTAGGGATATGGAATACACGGTTTTGTTGGATATAGGCAGTCTTTACTGGTGGCGAGTTAACAATCTTGGTTAATTATATGTATAATATGGCGTTGCTAAGCCAAGACTAGACTCGACTTAAGCTAATAAATGAAAAATAACAAAAAACATAAAATGAACATAGAATAAAAAGGGATGGTAGTCCGTATGCTTTCTCTCTCTCTCTCTCTCTCTCTTTTTTTTTTTTTTTTTTTTTTTTCATACACTCTTACCCTACCATCCAAAATAATACATCATAGGGAATGAAAATTCCCCTTACACTTGAATCTTTACATGCTTTACAATAAACTAATCTAATGACTTGAATTAAGAAAATCAAAACACTTGGAGTACTTTTAAGATTAACGTACATACGGGGGTAATAAATGATTTTCTTCCCCATTACTACATAAAATAAGTACTTTACCCATGAGTCCCAATCGTCCCAAAACAATATGTACAAGGATATGACTCGACTTAGCAACCATGCAATCAATTAGATAATTAACTTAGAGTTTAACACATAACAAAAATGCACTAAAGATGAGTGCATACACGGAAGGCTAAGGCGATTTGGGTGTACATTTAAGTGGGGTGTAACAAATTCTTCCTTTAAGTAAAATGCTTAAAGTTAGAAACAAAAAGATAGGCTCGGAGGGGTGTACTAGGGGTTTCGTGTACTAAAAATGAGTACAACGCTAAGGTGTGGGAAAAATTAATTGACTTAACTAGCCAAGTAATATGACTTAAATGGTCAAGTAATTATGATACGGGTTCAACACAAGGGTGATCCTAATGCCTCTTATCATGTAGTAAATCCTACCACACGAATGTAGTCTCACTAGCGGTCTCGGGATGCATCACTAACGCAAGTTCTAGAATCTAAATGCTACCGGTACACTCATAAGCACTAATAATAAATGCTTTTCCTATCAAATCTAAAGGCGAACCTCACATATTTGGGTGTAAAATTTTTCTGAATAGTACGGTTTTGTGCTAGTCATACAATCTCCTATCCATGAGACGCTTGCTATGGCTAAAGTTTCACTCCTAAATGTTGTAAAAAAAATTAAATTTGGCGCTAAAATTACACTAACAAGTATTTCTCATAGTTTTATTACACATCTACCATCAAACAAACAAACTCAAGCGAAAGTGTATCTGTAAGGTATCATCATTTTACCCTCCCCTTACACTTAGGATGAACATTGTCCCCAATGTTCAAGTAAAGAATGTAAAAGTGAAATAAGTAAAACAAATGAAATCAAATACTCCCCTGATTCGCTCGGTATGGATAATAAGGTGGCCAGGTTAGATCTTCCTCCAAGAAAATGAACAATCAAAGCTTCCCTTCCAGAATAATAATCATCTTCTTGTCATACATAACCTGTAAATCCTGAGAAAACAGACAAGGCAAACTCGCATAAAATCGGCGGCAATCTACATATACTAATAAATCCTAGAAAACAAAATAAGATATAATGCTTGTGGAATGATGTTTGCAGATTTCCTGGAGATTATAAAACTAATAATTCAACAAAAACTTCAAGACTCCGTTAGAAAAACAAAACTGGTAAAATTTCCAGATTTTTACACGTGACGCCATCAAGAGTAAACTCATGACGCCGTCAGAAGTGACCTGCAGAAATTCTTATGTTAAGTTTCCGGAAAATTTCTGGAAAAACTTGGTCCTACTTCCTGGAAAATCCTGCAAAACATCATTATGACTCGATACAAGCATTTGACTCTAACAAATACGAATATACATGTTCACTTAATATTGTGGAGAATCATGATCGGTTTTGTTTCTTAAAAACATATTTGGGGTTTCCCCTTACACTTATCTATTGCAAAAATACCTTTGGGTGAAGTTAAGACTAGGCCAAACAACAAAGTAAAGTATTTTCACTATTTAGTTTTGAAACATGATCTACCAACAATAAAAATAAAGCATGCATACAGAAGCAAATAACAAAGAAACAAAATAAAAATCACACACAATCATGGGTTGCCTCCCAAGAAGCGCTTTTCTTTATTTACGAGTCTTGTAGCTAGACTCAAGGTCATGGGTTCCTACGTGACCTCATCGTTGGTTCCACTCTCTAGGTCGTCTTCTAAACCAGTTTTGTACTCCGGACCTAATTGCAAGCATTCTTTGTAGAAACCAAGCATCCTATTCTTCACATACTCTACTCCTCTACGTCTATCCTCATCATTCCTATAGTAAGCTGATTCGTGTGAAAACCAATTATATAATATATAGTATAGTATCGAAGTGATCCGCGTAAAATACGGATCACCCGAGTCGTTTCCCAACGAAGGCGAATGGAATCGAGAATATCGATTCGTGAAACCGTGAATTGAAAAGTGAGAAAGTGAAAATAGCAATCAAATTATTCAAGTAATCACAAACAATTATGAAACATGCAAAGAGTTCAAGCTAACAATGCACCAAAGTGAAAAGCGTAAAAACGGAAACGCAATCGCAAAATTTAAAACGTAACGTTTATTAAAAAATGATCCTACAAACTTGAAAATATTTTCTAAAAAACTTAAACTAATAAAAAGAATTTTAAGAAAAAGAAAAATATTTTTTTGAGTTTTTATTTATTTTCTATGAATTAAAATTGAATTAAAAATAAGGAAAAATAGAAAAATAAAGTGGAAAAATGAAAATTTAATTCTAGAAATTCTAAAATATTATAAAAGATTTTCTAAAATTATTTTTGTATTTTGAACAACATTTTCTGATTTTTTATTGGTTTTTGGTATTTAAAAATGATTTAAAAATAAATAAAATCAAAAAGAAATTAAGAAAAATAGTAAAAATGCTTAGAAAAATCTGGAAAAATTCCAGAAAATCTAAAATATTAAAAAGAACTTGGATAAAAATTTTGAAGTGAAAATAAAAGGCTAAAGTACTTATTTAATTGAAAACTGCTTATCACAAGTGCTTATTTATAAGCACTTGTGACAAAATAGTATGAAACTAAAATCTCTGACTGAAAATGATGAATGATGCACAGATGTGACAGATATATGACCAAGTTAAGCTCTAAGTACCACAGATGCTCAAAATACAATGCAATAAGCTCAAATTAAGCTCTCAGATTATCAGCAGATCAAGATTAAACATCCCCAAAAGCAAAACTATGATACAAAATACTAAATCCACTCAAAAACAACTCAGATCAAGATTCAAATCACAAGTTAAATCAAAAATTCAGATTAGAAGCCCTAAACTCAATAGCAGTTCACTGCTTCAAACAGTCAACTTCAAAGGTATAATAAGCAGCTTAGAAAAAACTCTGAGTCCAAGATTAATGAAGCAAATTCAAAACTAAACAACAGTAATTAATTTTCAAGTAATGATAAATTTTACTTCAGCTGTTTGCTACTCAAAAATTACTCCAATTCAGCAGCTCATGAACTATAAAACCTGAGTAAGTATGACTTTTAAGTTGCAATTTTAGTTTGACTAAACTCAAATTTAACTAATTAAATATAGTCCTAAATGAATTATTAAACTGATTTGTAACTAGATTAAGCTAGTAAATGCAAAATTACATCTACCTCATTCAAAATTACAAACTGATTCAATAGCTACTAACTGAAAATGAAATTATAAGCAAAACTTGACTATTATAACAGTTACCTTCTTATCTAAAACTCTAATAACACTAGTATTACTCTTAGTTGTCTACTGATTCAATTCTCTAATCTGCTCTTCTACACCAATTCAGCTAAACAAATTGTTCCAAACACTCCCTATTTCAACCAAATGCACTAAATCTATAAGATACTAACTTGTAATCTCAGCAGAAAGGTTCAAAACAAATACTCTAGATTATGAACAACAGATCTATAACAGATATAGCATCAAACAACCACCATTCTCAAATCTCAGTAGCACAAGACATCTCACAGATATACTGAATGTCAGATATGAAATAACACCAACAAAACAGATCTACTAGACAGAAACACACCACAGCTATAATCTATATCAATCAAATAGTGAATCAAATCCAATCTAAAACAGACTTAGATCTATACCTATTCAACTGATCAGATATTCAAGTATCAATGATTAAGCAAATTCAAAACTCAATTTAGCAATCCCAACACAGTTCTAAAACAACAGATCTAATATCAATCTACAAATATCTATGAACATAAACTATCAATACTCAAATCAGCAATTACTCTACACAAACATCCAATGTAACAGTGGTTAAAACTAGAAAACTATTTGAGAAATGAAATCAACAATATACCAGATACTTCTCCCTTAGCTAAACAAAGGGAGATTCACTATGCAAGCCTATCTTTAAGATAGGCCAAGTCCTTCCTTGTCTGACTTAATCTATCCAATACACCATCTCAACAACCAATTTTCTGAACTTTTAACTATTTTTGACTGACTTAAATTACTCCACTAGTAAGCTAAAAAGCTTAAATGGAATATGTAAAAGGAAAAATAAGCTCTACTGTGAGCTTTTATAACTAGTATGTAAATATTTTTTATTTTTTTTCTGATTTTTTTATTTATTTTTTATTTTATTTTAATTGAATTAAGAACTGTAAAAGAGTAATAGATTGAACTAACTATCAACTAAAATAAGCAGAATATTAAGATGATGAAACAAAATAAGCTGAAATAATATGAAAATTAAGCTGAGAAATTATTGAAAGTAAAACTTTTATTAAAATAAAACTCAATTCTACATTACATAAGCTAAACTAAATACAATAAAATTTCGACAGCATTTCTCTAAGCTAAAATATTACACAGAAAATGAGCTCCAAACACCTTAATTTATAGGAGAGGAGTGAGTGAGGAGGTATGATTGCCATGCTGGCAATCCACAACTATCTGTGCTTCTTCACTATATCAATCAACCCTTGGATTAAAATGTGCTTCTTCATTTGGATAATAGCCCTTAGATCAAAATCCGTGAGGTGGCTTGGCCAATCAGCTGCTTCCATCTGTCCTATTCGTGTGCTTATCCTTTCTCTGACTTGTCAGCAGGATCCAAGGTAAGAGAATGACGCGTTCTAGCAAATCTATTACTGCCAAGTGTCCATGTAGCTTCAAATATTCTCTCTGACACGCCCTGAACACGTGATTGACCTTCTAGAGACACCAATCATTGGTAATTATTAATTGATTGGGATGGCTTGGAATTAAATGAACCATGGAGTGAGCTAGGGTTCATGTGGTTTGGGGGATTTCTGGGTTTGGAGTAAAAGGGAGAAAACGGTGCGTTTGGTTATTATGAAACTTGACCCTTTGACTGGACTATTGACTCGTTTAATAATATTGACCAGAAATGTGGTGTGGGTCGGATTTGTTGCAAAGGAAATTGGGCTTTGTTATGGACTTTGGGCTTTACAAATTGGATTTGGAAATGGATTAATGCTTGGAATTTATTTTCATATTTAAAATCCAATGACTAATTGTGTAATCTTTCAAACTCCAAGGGCTGTATTTGTCACTTTTGCAAAAATATCTTCCAAGGACTGAACTTGCAAATCTTGAATAAATGAAGGATTGATAGCACATACCAAAATCCCCCAACTAAGATATTGTCGTGTCCTCACGCAATGTGATCGATTCACGCTTTTGGGATAAATAATTTCAAAACTCTTTCTACTAACTTTGAAAAGTAGCAAGGAGGTTCGAAAGAAGTAATAAAATCATTTATACCCGCAAACGCTCCGTTTTCCAAAATTTTCCTTTTATTCCTTTATTCCACTTACACTTTCTATTTTTGTACTTTTCATACTGCATACTTGTGACGGTTTGTTGAACTTTCAATATTTTACAATAATTATTAGGGTCAACAAGTAAAAACACTTTTCATGGAAAAGTGACCATACGGATAAAAATCGTCATCCTTGATTTTTCACAAGTCCCCAAACTAAGCGTACAAACGAGATCACAGCCTATCTACAAATTAGATGATAACACTACTCATAACAGTTACTTGTGGAAACTCCTTACTCCCATTCCTAGGTTTTGTATCTCAATATTTTATTTTGTTGAGAAATAAATTGCTTCATATTTTCTCGTTTCAATAATTTTTAGTCCGATAGTGATACCTAAGTTAAAACGATAAGTAGTTATTCATTTTCTCTTAAAAACCACTGCAATAGAAATTTGGTCCACATCAAGGAATTTTGGTACATACAATATCAGAAATATAAGTTGCGGAGTACTACACGTGCACCTCATGTGTCCAATTCAGAATCATACACATGCACCTCACGCGCCAACAACTTATTTATACATTCAAACTCTTATTCGATACAACTTTCAACTTTCAGTTTTTCATTTTTCACTTTTTTTTTCATGCTTTTCACTTTTTTCTTTCTTGACTTTTTTTCTCAACATCAATGGAAGCTTATCGGGTAGCTCCAAAACCACATAGATAATCAACTTTTGACTTTTGATTTTTTTCACTTTCTGCTCTTATTTTTGATGTTCCTTGATATGTACCCAACTTTTAAAGCAAAAATTCTCTTAAGAAAACAAAGAACTAAATATTATTCAAACCGAAATACCACTAATTAACATAGAACATCTATTATATATTGGTGACGTTTCTGATGGGAGTAAAAAGCCACAAGTACCTCTCATGAGCTCTAAAGAGAACCACTACTCCACGTTTAGCATCTAATTTCTAAATAAACTCTATCATTTCTCGCTCTTTGCAATTTAAGATTACAAATAATGAAACCCGCGAATACTTAGCCGATAATCAGCCACACATATATAAAGTCAGTTACGGAAACTTGCAAATTCTAGAAGAAGAATTCGCGTTTTCTAGCTCCTGATGTAAAAGACTAGCGAAAGCTTTTAAGCTGCGCATGTATAAAGTCAAATACGGGAACTTGCAGATTCTTAAGAAAGAATTCGCATTTTATAGCTACTAGTGTACAAAACTAGCACAAGCTTATGCGATTATCATTGGTTAAGGGAACAAGCTAGGACTCAACACGCCCGGTCAAGTCAAAATATTTATTCCTACTCTCGCCAGCAAGAAAGTCAACAAAGTGTCAAAACACTTATTCAAACTTTATTATATTTTTGCACAACTTTTCCAACTTTTTCTCATTTTTTTGTGCTTTTTCATGACTTTTTTTATCAAAATTTTTGAAAATTTTCAATTTTTTCAATTTTTTTTTATTTTTGGTGGAAAAACGGAGTTGCAAGAGTGCACGACATTGTGAAAATTGCAAGGTTAAAATCGAATTGAAGATTCACCCTCCCCCAGACTAGAATGAAACATTGTCCTCAATGTTTTTACGGGTTAAGGTAATCCTAACAAAATTCTAGGCCGTTTATTAATTATGCCAAAGAAAACGTTAGTCGATAGGATTCACGGATATAGGATTTCCATGTAGCACCGATGAATGAAACTCGAGCGGAGAGAAGATAACGAGCACAAGAGTCATCATAAATCGCGGACAATCCTAACAAACATCACAAACATCCACGGAACACAAGAGTAGAAAAGGCACCCCCTCCTCACGTTATTTGTTAGAAAATAGAAAATAAGAAGATGAAATTGGATAAGCATGGGTTGCCACCCACGAAGCACTCTGTTTTTGATTTTCGAGTCACGTAGCTTGACTCGATCCCCGAATTTAATCGTCCTTGGGGAAAGTTTGGAAATCCGGGACTACCATGGTTGGTACGTCCCCTCCAAAATAGTGTTTTAAACGGTGACCATTCACCTTAAAATTAGGACCATCTTGTTGAGCTAACTCAATGGTTCCGTAAGGGAAAACTTGGGTTATTGTGAATGGTCCAGACCAACGGGTTTTAAGCTTACCCGAGAATATCTTTAAATGAGAGTTAAAAAGTAGCACTTGATCACCAACATTAAAAACGCGGTCTTTGATCTTGGCATCATGGATTCTTTTTGTTTTCTCTTTATATATCAAAGAATTCTCGTAAGCTTGATCACGGAGTTCGACTAACTCATTCAATTGAACTTTTCTGTGATCACCCGCGGTTTTCAAATCAAAGTTGGCATGTTTTAAGGCCCAGTAGGCCTTGTGCTCTAGTTCGATGGGCAAATGACAAGCTTTCCCGTAAACCAGCTTATATGGTGTACACCCAATGGTAGTTTTGTAAGCGGTCCGGAAAGCCCAAAGTGCATCGTCTAATTTGTCGGCCCAAGAGGCACGGTGCTCTCCTACTGTCCTTTCTAGTATACGTTTTAAACCATGATTGGAGACTTCAACTTGACCACTCGTTTGTGGATGATAACCGTGGAAAGACGATGTGTGACACCATATTTAAGCATAACTTTCGCAAATTGATCATTACAAAAATGTGTCCCACGATCGCTTATGATGGCTCGAGGTGCACCAAATCGGGCAAAGAGACTCTTTAAAAACTTAACAACAACTCGGGCGTCATTGGTGAGGAGCACCTTCGCTTCAACCCATTTTGATAAGTAATCGACGGCCACGAGAATATACTTGTTTCCCCTAGACGACGGGAATGGCCCTATGAAATCGATGCCCCAAACGTCAAAAATTTCACAAACTTGAATCGCATTTTGCGGCATTTCATCTTTTTGAGAAATTTTCCCTTGACGTTGGCAAGAATCACATGTTTTCACCAATTCATGGGCATCCCGATATATCGTCGGCCAATAAAAGCCGGAATCGAAAACCTTCTTAGCGGTGAAATTGGCACCATGATGTCCCCCCGTGGGTCCACTATGGCATGCCTTAAGAATTTCAACGGCTTCCGTACCGTGAACACACCGCCGGATC
The DNA here is from genome assembly GCA_030686995.1 of Artemisia argyi. NCBI lineage: Eukaryota > Viridiplantae > Streptophyta > Magnoliopsida > Asterales > Asteraceae > Artemisia > Artemisia argyi. The sequence continues at coordinate 112,104,414 of CM060699.1, forward strand.
ACTTGATCCGCACAGACTTTGAACAAGTAGGGGTCGTCCCAAAAATAATGTTGGACATCTTTAAAGAATTTCTTCTTTTGCTGGGACGACAACCCTTTCCTAATGAATTTCCCCGCATGGTAATTTGCAAAATCGGCAAACCATGGGGTACTTTGGTCAGTTTTGGTCACACTCCCAAGTGTCTCGAGTGGAAAAGCATCGTTAATTTCCTTTTTCTCAAGAACACTTTGATGGGGGTTCTCAAGTCGTGAAAGGTGATCAGCAGCAAGGTTTTCTGCTCCTTTTTTATCTCGTATTTCTACATTAAATTCTTGGAGCAAAAGAACCCACCGCATTAAACGTGGCTTCGCATCTTGTTTAGCCATTAAGTACTTTAGGGCTGATTGGTCTGTATACACTATGCACTTTTTAAATAGCAAATAAGACCTAAATTTCCCAAAAGCATAGACAACCGCTAACATTTCCTTTTCGGTAGTTGTGTAGTGATGTTGGGCGTCATTCATGGTCTTGCTTGCATAGTGTATCGGTTGAAAATACTTGTTCTTACGTTGCCCAAGAACTGCACCAATGGCATAATCACTTGCATCACACATTAGCTCAAATGGTAAGTTCCAATCGGGGGCAACTAAGATTGGTGCATCCGTTAACTTCTTCTTTAAAACATTAAATGCATCGACGCATTCATTTGTGAAGTTAAACGGAGCGTCTTTTTCTAAAAGGTGGGTCAGAGGTCGGGCTATTTTGGAGAAGTCTTGAATAAAACGTCGGTAAAAGCCAGCATGACCAAGGAAACTTCGGATTCCTTTAACGGTAGTCGGGTGAGGTAGTTTAGCAATAACATCGACTTTTGCACGATCCACCTCAATCCCAGATTTGGATATCTTATGGCCGAGGACTATTCCCTCTTTAACCATGAAGTGGCACTTCTCCCAATTTAGAACTAAATTAGTGTTTTCACAGCATACTTTCCAAATGGGAGAGGCAAGAGTCGAAAGAATTTCCATAGACGGAGAAGTCGTCCATGAACACTTCCATGGTTTTTTCAATCATATCGGAGAAAATGGCCATCATACACCGTTGAAACGTGCCTGGAGCGTTACATAAGCCAAAGGGCATTCTACGATAGGTAAACGTTCCATACGGGCAAGTAAAAGTGGTCTTTTCTTGATCCTTGGGATAAATGGGAATTTGAAAGTACCCAGAAAAGCCATCCAGAAAACAATAGAACTCATTTCCCGCTAAACGTTCAAGCATTTGGTCCATAAAAGGGAGCGGGAAATGGTCTTTACATGTCGCATCATTCAACTTGTGGTAGTCGATACAAACTCTCCATCCGGTCACAAGTCGAGTCGGTATAAGCTCAATATCGTCATTTTTCACAACAGTGATTCCGCCCTTCTTTGGCACACAATGAACCGGGCTAACCCATGAACTATCCGAGATCGGATAAATCATTCCAGCGTCAAGGAGTTTGATAACTTCCTTTTTGATCACTTCATGGATTTGTGGATTAACCCGTCGTTGTTGTTGAACGGAAGCTTTGTGATTTTCTTCAAGAAGAATCCTATAAGTACAAAATCGAGGGTCGATTCCCTTAATGTCGGATATTTGCCAAGCAATCGCACTTTTATGCTTCCGAAGCACATCTAAGAGTCGTGTCTTCTCCTTATCTTTAAGGCCTTTTGATATTATAACCGGTAATTTATCATTTTTTTTCCAAGTATGCGTATTCGAGATGAGGAGGCAAATCCTTGAGCTCGAGCTCCGGAGGATTCTCAATAGACGGCTTAACTTCTTTTACGTCTGCCATTTTTAAGTCTACCGGAGGGGAAGAAACAATCGGTTTTTCATTTAACAATTTTTCAATTAATAAAATGTCCCCCTCCGGATCAAAGTTATTATTATCAATTTCTGGTGAAAATGATTCATTTATAAGACAAGCATTGATTTCTTCCCAAGCGAGATCACTTCCCTCAAACGGAGTGAGGGAAGGGGAAGAATCGGAGACGATCGGTTCAAAATAAGGAGTGGGATTGCCACTCGAAGCATTATCGGTGAAACCAAGAAATTCTTGAGCATACTCCTCCGTAAGTTCATCAATAACATCAATACGGTTGACGGAAGAAATATCGTAATCGGAGGAGTATCTCGCGGTTAGATCAAGATTAAAAGTGACGGCTTCATTTCCAACACGTAAAGTAATCTCCTCGTCATAAACATCAATCAAAGCACGACCGGTCCTTAGGAATCCTCTCCCGAGAATGAGAGGAACCTGTGGATCGGCATCGAAATCAACAACCACAAAATCCGCAGGGAAATGAAATTTCCCAACATTGACAAAAATATCCTCAGCTATGCCAATTGGACGAGACGTTGGTCGGTCGGCAAGCTCGAGGGTCATAAGCGTCGGTGTCAAGTTAGGAAGAGACAACTTTTTCCATATCGACAATGGCATAAGGTTAATGCTAGCGCCAAGATCGGCCAAGGCGAAGCATTGAACCATACCCGAAAAATTGCACGGTATAAGAAACTTGCCAGGGTCTTCAAGCTTTTCAGGTAGCTTTTTAAGAAGAACCGCTGAGCAATTCTCGTTCATTTGAGTCCTTGACATTTCAAAAAGCTTTTCTTTATTATTTAAAAGACCTTATAGCATCGAAGCAAACTTTGGCATCAAAAGTATAGCATCCGCGAGACTTATATCAAAGTGTAACTCTTGAAAAATCTGATAAAATTTCTCCATTTGGTTTTTATCCTTCTCGCGGTGCTTTTGTTCATTTAAGCGTGACGGATATGGCAACTTTGTTTTAACCGGTGTTTCATTTTCATTATCATTAACAACCTTTTCCTTTCCTTTAGACGTCGGGACCACCGGAGGTTGGATGTCTTCGGTCCTTCCATTATTAATAGGAATTTCCGTATCCGTTGTCACCTCGGGTTCACGGGCGACTACCTTGGGAGGTAGAGAAGAAGAGGTAGTCGGAGCCGTCGGTCCATCATAAGTAACACCACTCCTTGTTATGATCGCTTTTGCATCGCCCTTCGGGTTAGCGATCGTGTTGCTTGGCAACGTTCCAGAGCCCGAGGGTCGATCATTTAAACGCTTGTTAATGTCGTTGATTTGAGTCGCAAACAATCTCGTTGTTTCATCTTGTTTAGCAATTAAAGCTTGTTGACTCTGAATCAATTGTTTAATCAACTCTTCCGTGGGCGTCGGATTTGGAATAGCAGCTTGATTTTGATTATTGAAATTTTGCCCACGGTTTTGAAAATTACCATTGTTTTGATTTCCATGATTATTATTCTGAAAATTCCCATTGTTTTGAAAATTGTTCCCTTGAGCCGGGCCTTGGTGGTAATTTCCCCGGTTTTGATTTTGTTGAAAATTCTGATTTTGTCGTTGAAAACCATTATTTCCGCGGTTGTGATTTTGATTGTTATTGAATTGATGATTACGGTTTTGCACATTGTTATTCTGATTTACTTGATTAGGTTGATTAAACCCGGGTGGTCCATGGTAATGGCTCGAACGGTAGCTGAGGAGATTACGGTCTCCTTGAAGAGGTGGGTAACCGTTGCCACCCATATTCGCAGCATACACGTTCTCTTGAGCAAAAGAGCCGGTCGTCGGACACTCATAGTACGGATGTGGACCACCCCAAGTAATGCAACCTTGATTAACGACATTGACTTGTTGACTTGATTTTTCCATAGACATTGCATCAACTTTCTTTGTTAAAGCCACAATCATATTTACCAATTCATCATTATTTTTACCATTGTTAGACACTTGTGGTTTATTTCTTGACATTCTAACACGAGCCTTATTTTCGATTATCGTGAAAGCATCATGCGTGTTCCTAGCCAACAAGTTACCACCCGCAGCAGAGTTAAGCGAATCTTGGTCAGCATGACATAACCCATTATAAAACGTATCAATCTACTGAAGGTCGGTAAACCCATGGTTCGGACATTTCTCCTTCAAATCTTTGAATCGGTCCCAAGCTTCACTAAACGACTCATCAAAAGCTTGTTGGAACCGAAAGATTTGAGAACGTAGGTTAGAAATTTTAGAGGGAGGATAGAAGTAATTCACAAACTTGGAAGCGAGATCATTCCAAGTGTGAATCGAATTGGGCGGTTCCTTTTCCAGCCAAGTCCGGGCTGCTCCTTTTAAGGAGAAAGGAAATAACTTCAATTTCACCACATCGTGAGGAACTTGGTTCATTCTAATCGTCTCAACGATGTCGGTGAAATTTCTGATGTGAGCATAGGGGTCTTCATGATCGAACCCGTGAAAGGATATACCCGTGATCAAATTGAGTAATACGTGATTGATCTCAAAATTGGCATTGATGTCCGGAATCACAATAGCTCTCCTCACACCATTGAATGGAGATTGGAGTTGTTCTTCCATCGGACGTGGATCAAATGCCGGTTGTTGTCCCATCGGCGGGATAACATTGTGCTGCGGACCACCTATCGGCGGGGGTCCGTTGTGTTCGTTTTGGTTCATCTCCTCGTCGTCAAGGAAATGAACCCGACTCGTATGTCGTAAAACCCGCTCGGGGTTAGAGAACGGAGACGTAAGACTCTCAAAAGTAGAACGGGTGTGCATACACCACAATCAAAAAGAAAATGAAAAAGAAAAGAGAAAAGAAAATCTCTTTGTTTTTTATATTTATCACAAAAACTTTTATTTCTTTTGTTTTTCTTTTTATTAAAACGTAACTTTAATCGAAAACCGTTTCTTTAAAAACCACGCGCGACGGGACGGGAGAAAAGAGTGTTTCTCTCTTCAGCTAGCAATTTAATGTCTTAGCTTCCGTTTTTCCCGCTTAATCGGTTGTGATAATTGAAATAATCTGATATTCAACTAATTTCACGTTTTCGTTATATTGCGAGATTTTTTTGGTTTACAACGCCCTTCCTTTCGGTCGAGTCGAGGCTGTAACTTTTATTATTTTTTTGGTATTTTGTAAACACTTTAGAAAAAGTGTTTTGATTTTTTCAATTTTTATAGAGATATATATACAAAGTAGAGGAAGACTTAACAAAACACGATTTTTCAAAACGATATTCAAAATTCACTTCGGCCTTCCCCGGCAGCGGCGCCAAAAATTGATTCGTGTGAAAACCAATTATATAATATATAGTATAGTATCGAAGTGATCCGCGTAAAATACGGATCACCCGAGTCGTTTCCCAACGAAGGCGAATGGAATCGAGAATATCGATTCGTGAAACCGTGAATAGAAAAGTGAGAAAGTGAAAATAGCAATCAAATTATTCAAGTAATCACAAACAATTATGAAACATGCAAACAGTTCAAGCTAACAATGCACCAAAGTGAAAAACGTAAAAACGGAAACGCAACCGCAAAATTTAAAACGTAACGTTTATTAAAAAATGATCCTACAAACTTGAAAATATTTTCTAAAAATCTTAAACTAATAAAAAGAATTTTAAGAAAAATAAAAATATTTTTTTGAGTTTTTATTTATTTTCTACGAATTAAAATTGATTTTTGGAATTAAAATTGAATTAAAAATAAGGAAAAATAGAAAAATAAAGTGGAAAAATGAAAATTTAATTCTAGAAATTCTAAAATATTATAAAAGATTTTCTAAAATTATTTTTGTATTTTTCACAACATTTTCTGATTTTTTATTGGTTTTTGGTATTTAAAAATGATTTAAAAATGAATAAAATCAAAAAGAAATTAAGAAAAATAGTAAAAATGCTTAGAAAAATCTGGAAAAATTCCAGAAAATCTAAAATATTAAAAAGAACTTGGATAAAAATTTTGAAGTGAAAATAAAAAGCTAAAGTGCTTATTTAATTGAAAACTGCTTATCACAAGTGCTTATTTATAAGCACTTGTGACAAAATAGTATGAAACTTAAATCTCTGACTGAAAATGATGAATGATGCACAGATGTGACAAATATATGACCAAGTTAAGCTCTAAGTACCACAGATGCTCAAAATACAATGCAATAAGCTCAAATTAAGCTCTCAGATTATTAGCAGATCAAGATTAAACAACCCCATAAGCAAAACTATGATACAAAATACTAAATCCACTCAAAAACAACTCAGATCAAGATTCAAATCACAAGTTAAATAAAAAATTCAGATTAGCAGCCCTAAACTCAATAGCAGTTCACTGCTTCAAATAGTCAACTTCAAAGGTATAATAAGCAGCTTAGAAAAAACTCTGAGTCCAAGATTAATGAAGCAAATTCAAAACTAAACAACAGTAATTAATTTTCAAGCAATGATAAATTTTACTTCAGCTGTTTGCTACTCAAAAATTACTCCAATTCAGCAGCTCATGAACTATAAAACCTGAGTAAGTATGACTTTTAAGTTGCAATTTCAGTTTGACTAAACTCAAATTTAACTAATTAAATCTAGTCCTAAATGAATTATTAAACTGATTTGTAACTAGATTAAGCTAGTAAATGCAAAATTACATCTATCTCATTCAAAATTACAAACTGATTCAATACCTACTAACTGAAAATGAAATTATAAGCAAAACTTGACTATTATAACATTTACCTTCTTATCTAAAACTCTAATAACACTAGTATTACTCTTACTTGTCTACTGATTCAATTCTCTAATCTACTCTTCTACACCAATTCAGCTAAACAAATTGTTCCAAACACTCCCTATTTCAACCAAATGCACTAAATCTATAAGATACTAACTTGTAATCTCAGCAGAAAGGTTCAAAACAAATACTCTAGATTATGAACAACAGATCTATAACAGATATAGCATCAAACAACCACCATTCTCAAATCTCAGTAGCACAAGACATCTCACAGATATACTGAATGTCAGATATGAAATAACACCAGCAAAACAGATCTACTAGACAGAAACACACCACAGCTATAATCTATATCAATCAAATAGTGAATCAAATCCAATCTAAAACAGACTTAGATCTATACCTATTCAACTAATCAGATATTCAAGTATCAATGATTAAGCAAATTCAAAACTCAATTTAGCAATCCTAACACAGTTCTAAAACAACAGATCTAATATCAGTCTACAAATATCTATGAACATAAACCATCAATACTCAAATCAGCAATAACTCTACACAAACATCCAATGTAACAGTGGTTAAAACTAGAAAACTATTTGAGAAATGAAATCAACAATATACCAGATACTTCTCCCTTAGCTAAACAAAGGGAGATTCACTATGCAAGCCTATCTTTAAGATAGGCCAAGTCCTTCCTTGTCTGACTTAATCTATCCAATACACCATCTCAGCAACCAATTTTCTGAACTTTTAACTATTTTTTATTGACTCAAATTACTCCACTAGTAAGCTAAAAAGCTTAAATGGAATATGTAAAAGGAAAAATAAGCTCTACTGTGAGCTTTTATAACTAGTATGTAAATATATATATATATATATATTTTTATTTTTTATTTTATTGTAAATGAATTAAGAACTGTAAAAGAGTAATAGATTGAACTAACTATCAACTAAAATAAGCAGAATATTAAGATGATGAAACAAAATAAGCTGAAATAATATGAAAATTAAGCTGAGAAATTATTGAAAGTAAAACTTTTATTAAAATAAAACTCAATTCTACATTACATAAGCTAAACTAAATACAATAAAATTTCGACAGCATTTCTCTAAGCTAAAAAATTACACAGAAAATGAGCTCCAAACACCTTAATTTATAGGAGAGGAGTGAGTGAGGAGGTGTGATTGCCATGCTGGCAATCCACAACTATCTGTGCTTCTTCACTATATCAATCAACCCTTGGATTAAAATGTGCTTCTTCATTTGGATAATAGCCCTTAGATCAAAATCCGTGAGGTGGCTTGGCCAATCAGCTGCTTCCATCTGTCCTATTCGTGTGCTTATCCTTTCTCTGACTTGTCAGCAGGATCCAAGGCAAGAGAATGACGCGTTCCAGCAAATCTCTTACTGCCAAGTGTCCATGTAGCTTCAAATATTCTCTCTGACACGCCCTGAACACGTGATTGACCTTCTAGAGACACCAATCATTGGTAATTATTAATTGATTGGGATGACTTGGAATTAAATGAACCATGGAGTGAGCTAGGGTTCATGTGGTTTGGGGGATTTCTGGGTTTGGGGTAAAAGGGAGAAAACCGTGCGTTTGGTTATTATGAAACTTGACCCTTTGACTGGACTATTGACTAGTTTAATAATATTGACCAGAAATGTGGTGTGGGTCGGATTTGTTGCAAAGGAAATTGGGATTTGTTATGGACTTTGGGCTTTTTAAATTGGATTTGGAAATGGATTAATGCTTGGAATTTATTTTCAAATTTAAAATCCAAGGACTAATTGTGTAATCTTTCAAACTCCAAGGGCTGTATTTGCCACTTTTGCAAAAATATCTTCCAAGGACTGAACTTGCAAATCTTGAATAAATGAAGGATTGATATTGACTTTTGAATCCCATCATTGACTTTTTGACCGTCTTTCACTCTCGTGCCCGTTTTTTCGGTATTCGTTTGATTTTTCATCTTTTTGTGATAAATCCGTACCTGCATGTTCACAACATAAAAACACGTGTTTTCTTGGCATTTGTTAGCTCAATTAGTCATTTTGGATCGGTATTTGGCCATAAAATGGTATGTGAAATAGCACATACCATAAGCTGCTTGTTTATGTTCCTTTTCTATGTTAGAGAGAAGGCGGTATTGCTCAATCTTGTAGGGCATTTGGTAGGCAATCTCATCATTCTCTTCCTTGAACCTAACTATCCCTAAAGTCGGATCATAACTCATATTAGTGGCTTCAACAAATGGTTTTCCTAATATTACTAGGCTTAGGCAATCATCTATCATTGGACGAGTGTCTTCTACTATCATAAAATCGATCTCATAGGTGAAATTACCTATAATCACATGCAATCCCTTCACTCTCCCTACAAAATTACTTATCAAATTCTTATTGGGCATCATCCTATAATCAAGTTGTTTCTTCATCACCCAATTGTAATAAGTCCTAGTCATGATGTTTATAGGAGATCTAGGATCGATATAAGCTTTCCACATATGCATATGCCCAATATTGCATGGTATGTTGATGTTAGAGGGGTCTCCCATTTTGATAAGGGGTGTGCCAAGGATATATGGTGTCTCGGGGCCATCGAATAAATCCTTATGGTATTCCCGTTCTTCCTTGGTGGGCAACTTATCAAAGTGCTTTTCTATAGTCTCTACTTCCTCTAACTCCTCTCCCTTATTAACCTCAACTTCCCTAATTTTATCCCTAGTCTCGGTTTCTACTTCAACTTCATCTTTGTCACTTTCTTCTAATTCCTTATCTTTTGGCTTAATGGTGACAACATTGACAAAGTGGACATGTTTGGATGATGAGGGGTCCTTAATTTGGATTCCGTTATTGGCGTCCCTAGTGTCCTTCCTAGGTGTAGTTAACGCTTGATTGTTGAGGGCTTTCAACAAGTTGTCTATCTTGTTGGTCATCTCCGTTTGTTGTTGGTTGAATTCAGTTTCAAACCTAGCTATGCGAGCTTCTTGAGATGCCATGAACTTAGACATCAATCCTTCAAGATTGTTGGTACTACCATAGTTGTTAGAAGGATTGTTGTTGAAAGTACGGTTGGAGGGTGGACCGTTTGGTTGGTAACGATTAGGTGGATTGGAAGAATTGGCTTGATTTTGTTTCCACCTAAGGTTTGGGTGATTTTTCCAAGAGGGGTTGTAGGAATCACCGTAAGGGTTTGGCTCGGGTTTGAAAGTGTACCACTTATCTCCCGCTTCGTCGGTACGCGAGGATGCGTAGTCCGCAAAAGCTGTTCCGGGGAGTTCCACACAATCACGAGTGTCATGGGGACAACTACATAATTCGCATGAAGAAGTGATTTTGTTCACTTGGTTTGAAGGCTTAGGAGCTTCGTAAGATTTCATGAGAAACTTGACTTGGTCCTCAAGTTCCATGATCCTACGGTCGGGAGTGCTAGAGTTATTTGAAGGCAAAGATATTGCCTTGACCGTTTTGTTCAAATCACGGGGATCATTCCAACTTTCGTTGTCATAGAGAGCAAGATCTTCTATGAGTTCTCATGATTGTTCCGCACTTAGATCACGTAGCTTACCACTGGCCGATTGGTCAATGGCTCGCCTTGTGGAGAGATCGATATGGTCATAGAAGATTTGGACTCGGAGCCAAAGATCTATGCCATGATGAGGGACTTTTTGGAGTAAGTCCTTGAAACGAGTCCATGCTTCATAAAGAGTTTCATTTTGACGTTGTTGGAACATCAAGATGTCATTTCTAAGCTTAGTAGTTCTCCCCGGTGGGAAAAATTGAGCAAGGAAACGAGTGGTGAGATCATCCCATGAGGTGATGGATCCCGCGGGTAAATGTTCAAGCCATTGGCTAGCTTGATCACGTAGAGAGAATTGGAATAGGCGTAATCGGGTTGACTCTCTAGTTGTAACATCAAGGTCTATAGAATCTACGATTTTAAGGAAGTCCTTGAGATGTTGGTTTGGATCTTCGGAACGAAGTCCATGGAATGCACATCCGCTTTGCACCAACCGGATGGTGTCGGATCGCAAGGGGGTCACATTGGCTCCGGTGAGCTCAATAGTGTTTCGATAGCCTTGGTGGCTAGGTCGGGAATACTCTCCTAAGGTTCGGGGCCTAAGAGGTTCTAGTGGTGGGTTTTTTTGTGGTGGGATGACGGGTTCAAAGATGTTCCCATCGTCCATGATGTCGGGTGGTGAAGAGTTACGAACAAAAACACGAAGAAATAAGATAGATTAAATAGAACCTAAAAATAAAAATAAAATCTTACTAGAAAAGAATCTAGCAAGTAGACCTAATAAAAAGAGATTCTAACCTAGACAATTACTATTCCCCGGGCTGCGGTGCCAAAAACTTGATGCGTAAGGATTGCACCAGGCTTTACCTCTCAAGGGATCTTGAGAAGCTTACAACCCCCACCAGGCAGTGTACCTGATCGATGTAGTATAGTATAATGACAAGTACCGGGGGATTGATCGTTCAGCTAGGAATAGTGTCGCTAGGATTAGAAAACCTAAAGACTAGGTCTAGAGATGAGGGATGATTCTTTTTGTATTTTTATATTTTTATGAAAGCAATTAAAAATCTTGGGTTTTGAAGGAGTTTGGCTGAATTAGTTGCTAGTCAACTAACCCAATACTAAGATGCAATCAAAATAAAATACTAAAAATGAAAATAAACTAAATTAAACTAGAGTTGTGAGCAATATGTGGGAGAAATGTGTTTACTTAGATTTCACTACTCCCTAGACATCTTTTACACGTTAATTACTTGTTATAGTTGCGTGGATGACGGATTGTATTCCTTAATACCATTCATGGGGTGGCGTACTTACTTCCCCAATCCTATGAGCGCCTACTTCACTCCTATGTCGAGCCGGCTAAGAAGCTCCTAACATGGGATCATTAGAATTTACTCATGCATTAAATACAACCAATAAAACCTAGTACACATCGGTTCATGTTTCCTAAGACGTTCAAGCATGTTACACAATGGAGATCTGTCAGTTTTCTTAAGCCTAACATTGAAATCATTCATCCAATACAACCATAAACAAGTAATCAACACATAATTAACATCTAGGTTTCATTAGATCCAAGCAAACACAAGATAGATCTAGCCTAACATGTTGAAATCAAGACAAGTAAAAGATATAATCAACCAACACATAGACATATTGATTTAATTAAGAGAAGACTTATCTCAATAGAACATGGAAGGATTCAAGGGGAGAAAACCCTTGAAAGCACTATAAAATATGAGCTAGGGTTTACAAAGTTCGGCCCTAGTTTCTCCACACAAGTTCCTCTTTTTATGAATGAAAAATAGAAAACTATATATAGAGTTTGATAGGTGACGGCGTCAAGAACAAATGTCTGACGCCGTCATCTCGCCGCCAAATAGTTCCTCGGACTGCCTAGATCTGGGTCTGACGCCGTCATGTATTCTCCTTATGCAGGCCGTTACAAAATTTAGTCTTGACGCCCTTGTTGTGACGCCGTCAGGTTTGCACTGGGTCGTCACCACTTTTACTCTTGACGCCATCAGGGTCTTCCTCTTGACGCCGTCAGGTACTGTTCTCAGCATGGAAAATTAAGTCTTTGGCGTTTTCTTCACTTTTATGCTCCAAAAACGTCTGAATTGCTTCTTTTTCCAGAATTCACTCCCAAAGTACCTAAAATCACAAAAGGAACGATTTAGGGTAATATTTGATCAAATAAATTCAATTCCGGGCTTAAATGACCCCCTAAAAGTGGTTCATTTTTCGCCTCATCATATACCCTTACACTTGAGATTTGCTTGTCCTCAAGCAAATGTGCTTTTATTCTAATCAAAATACAAGTTAGGGGTCATTTAACTCTAACATAAAAGTAATTACAACAAATAATCGTTCCACTAAAGACCAAAGACAAGCACGGAGGTCACACACTAGCACCTCACAAATAGTGTTTAGATACTCACATCTCTCGGGTGTAATAAAGTAATATCACATTATGGAAACGGAAAATATCTCTCACTACCTGTCATAGGAAAATAGATTACCATAGGCTTGGGAAAGGATCAAACCTCCACCACATGGCGTAAGCACCTAGGATAAACCATCAAAGAGGTCTTTTAAAAGGTTGTAACGTTAGGTGTAGGGATATGGAATACACGGTTTTGTTAGATATAGGCAGTCTTTACTGGTGGCGAGTTAACAATCTTGGTTAATTATATGTATAATATGGCGTTGCTAAGCCAAGACTAGACTCGACTTAAGCTAATAAATGAAAAATAACAAAAACATAAAATGAACATAGAATAAAAAGGGATGGTAGTCCGTATGTTTTTTCTCTTTTCTTTTTCTATTTTTTTCTTTTCTTTTTTATTTTTATTTTTTTTTATTTATATATATATATATATATATATATATATATATATATATATATATATATATATATATATATATATTTGCATACACTCTTACCCTACCATCCAGAATAATACATCATAGGGAATGAAAATTCCCCTTACACTTGAATCTTTACATACTTTACAATAAACTAATCTAATGACTCGAATTAAGAAAATCAAAACACTTGGAGTACTTTTAAGATTAACGTACATACGGGGGTAATAAATGATTTTCTTCCCCATTACTCCATAAAATAAGTACTTTACCCATGAGTCCCAATCGTCCCAAAACAATATGTACAAGGATATGACTCGACTTAGCAACCATGCAATCAATTAGATAATTAACTTAGGGTTTAACACATAACAAAAATGCACTAAAGATGAGTGCACACGGAAGGCTAAGGCGATTTGGGTGTACATTTAAGTGGGGTGTAACAAATTCTTCCTTTAAGTAAAATGCTTAAAGTTAGAAACAAAAAGATAGGCTCGGAGGGGTGTACTAGGGGTTTCGTGTACTAAAAATGAGTACAACGCTAAGGTGTGGGAAAAATTAATTGACTTAACTAGCCAAGTAATATGACTTAAATGGTCAAGTAATTATGATACGGGTTCAACACAAGGGTGATCCTAATGCCTCTTATCGTGTAGTAAATCCTACCACACGAATGTAGTCTCACTAGCGGTCTCGGGATGCATCACTAACGCAAGTTCTAGAATCTAAATGCTACCGGTACACTCATAAGCACTAATAATAAATGCTTTTCCTATCAAATCTAAAGGCGAACCTCACATATTTGGGTGTAAAATTTTTCTGAATAGTACGGTTTTGTGCTAGTCATTCAATCTCCTATCCATGAGACGCTTGCTATGGCTAAAGTTTCACTCCTAAATGTTGTAAAAAAAAATTAAATTTGGCGCTAAAATTACACTAACAAGTATTTCTCATAGTTTTATTACACATCTACCATCAAACAAACAAACTCAAGCGAAAGTGTATCTGTAAGGTATCATCATTTTACCCTCCCCTTACACTTAGGATGAACATTGTCCCCAATGTTCAAGTAAAGAATGTAAAAGTGAAATAAGTAAAATAAATGAAATCAAATACTCCCCTGATTCGCTCGGTATGGATAATAAGGTGGCCAGGTTAGATCTTCCTCCAAGAAAATGAACAATCAAAGCTTCCCTTCCAGAATAATAATCATCTTCTTGTCATACATAACCTGTAAATCCTGAGAAAATAGACAAGGCAACCTCGCATAAAATCGGTGGCAATCTACATATACTAATAAATCCTAGAAAACAAAATAAGATATAATGCTTGTGGAATGATGTTTGCAGATTTCCTGGAGATTATAAAACTAATAATTCAACAAAAACTTCAAGACTCCGTTAGAAAAACAAAACTGGTAAAATTTCCAGATTTTTACACGTGACGCCATCAAGAGTAAACTCATGACACCGTCAGAAGTGACCTGCAGAAATTCTTATGTTAAGTTTCCGGAAAATTTCTGGAAAAACTTGGTCCTACTTCCTGGAAAATCCTGCAAAACATCATTATGACTCGATACAAGCATTTCACTCTAACAAATACGAATATACATGTTCACTTAATATTGTGGAGAATCATGATCGGTTTTGTTTCTTAAAAACATATTTTGGGTTTCCCCTTACAATTATCTTTTGCAAAAATATCTTTGGGTGAAGTTAAGACTAGGCCAAACAACAAAGTAAAGTATTTTCACTATTTAGTTTTGAAACATGATCTACCAACAATAAAAATAAAGCATGCATACGGAAGCAAATAACAAACAAACAAAATAAAAATCACACACAATCATGGGTTGCCTCCCAAGAAACGCTTTTCTTTATTTACGAGTCTTGTAGCTAGACTCAAGGTCATGGGTTACTACGTGACCTCATCGTTGGTTCCACTCTCTAGGTCGTCTTCTAAACCAGTTTTGTACTCCGGACCTAATTGCAAACATTCTTTGTAGAAACCAAGCATCATATTCTTCACATACTCTACTCCTCTACGTCTATCCTCATTATTCCTATAGTAAGCTGATTCGTGTGCAAACCAATTATATAATATATAGTATAGTATCGAAGTAATCCGCGTAAAATACGGATCACCCGAGTCGTTTCCCAACGAAGGCAAATGGAATCGAGAATATCGATTCGTGAAACCGTGAATTGAAAAGTGAGAAAGATAAAATAGCAATCAAATTATTAAAGTAATCACAAACAATTATGAAACATGCAAAGAGTTCAAGCTAACAATGCACCAAAGTGAAAAACGTAAAAACGGAAACGCAACCGCAAAATTTAAAACGTAACGTTTATTAAAAAATGATCCTACAAACTTGAAAATATTTTCTAAAAATATTAAACTAATAAAAAGAATTTTAAGAAAAAGAAAAATATTTTTTTGAGTTTTTATTTATTTTCTATGAATTAAAATTGATTTTTGGAATTAAAATTGAATTAAAAATAAGGAAAAATAGAAAAATAAAGTGGAAAAATGAAAATTTAATTCTAGAAATTCTAAAATATTATAAAAGATTTTCTAAAATTATGTTTGTATTTTTCACAACATTTTCTAATTTTTTATTGGTTTTTGGTATTTAAAAATGAATAAAATCAAAAAGAAATTAAGAAAAATATTAAAAATGCTTAGAAAAATCTGGAAAAATTCCAGAAAATCTAAAATATTAAAAAGAACTTGGATAAAAAATTTGAAGTGAAAATAAAAAGCTAAAGTGCTTATTTATTGAAAACTGCTTATCACAAGTGCTTATTTATAAGCACGTATGAAAAAATAGTATGAAACTAAAATCTCTGACTGAAAATGATGAATGATGCACAGATGTGACAGACATATGACCAAGTTAAGCTCTAAGTACCACAGATGCTCAAAATACAGTGCAATAAGCTCAAATTAAGCTCTCAGATTATCAGCAGATCAAGATTAAACATCCCCATAAGCAAAACTATGATACAAAATACTAAATCCACTCAAAAACAACACAGATCAAGATTCAAATCACAAGTTAAATCAAAACTTCAAATTAGAAGCCCTAAACTCAATAGCAGTTCACTGCTTCAAACAGTCAACTTCAAAGGTATAATAAGCAGCTTAGAAAAAACTCTGAGTCCAAGATTAATGAAGCAAATTCAAAACTAAACAACAGTAATTAATTTTCAAGCAATGATAAATTTTACTTCAGCTGTTTGCTACTCAAAAATTACTCCAATTCAGCAGCTCATGAACTATAAAACCTGAGTAAGTATGACTTTTAAGTTGCAATTTCAGTTTGACTAAACTCAAATTTAACTAATTAAATCTAGTCCTAAATGAATTATTAAACTGATTTGTAACTAGATTAAGCTAGTAAATGCAAAATTACATCTATCTCATTCAAAATTACAAACTGATTCAATAGCTACTAACTGAAAATGAAATTATAAGCAAAACTTGACTATTATAACAGTTACCTTCTTATCTAAAACTCTAATAACACTAGTATTACTCTTAGTTGTCTACTGATTCAATTCTCTAATCTGCTCTTCTACACCAATTCAGCTAAACAAATTGTTCCAAACACTCCCTATTTCAACCAAATGCACTAAATCTATAAGATACTAACTTGTAATCTCAGCAGAAAGGTTCAAAACAGATACTCTAGATTATGAACAACAGATCTATAACAGATATAGCATCAAACAACCACCATTCTCAAATCTCAGTAGCACAAGACATCTCACAGATATACTGAATGTCAGATATGAAATAACACCAGCAAAACAGATCTACTAGACAGAAACACACCACAACTATAATCTATATCAATCAAATAGTGAATCAAATCCAATCTAAAACAGACTTAGATCTATACCTATTCAACTGATAAGATATTCAAGTATCAATGATTAAGCAAATTGAAAACTCAATTTAGCAATCCTAACACAGTTCTAAAACAACAGATCTAATATCAATCTACAAATATCTATGAACATAAACTATCAATACTCAAATCAGCAATTACTCTACACAAACATCCAATGTAACAGTGGTTAAAACTAGAAAACTATTTGAGAAATGAAATCAACAATACATCAGATACTTCTCCCTTAGCTAAACAAAGGGAGATTCACTATGCAAGCCTATCTTTAAGATAGGCCAAGTCCTTCCTTGTCTGACTTAATCTATCCAATACACCATCTCAGCAACCAATTTTCTGAACTTTTAACTATTTTTGACTGACTCAAATTACTCCACTAGTAAGCTAAAAAGCTTAAATGGAATATGTAAAAGGAAAAATAAGCTCTACTGTGAGCTTTTATAACTAGTATGTAAATATTTTTTATTTTTTTCTGATTTTTTTTATTTATTTTTTATTTTATTGGAAATGAATTAAGAACTGTAAAAGAGTAATAGATTGAACTAACTATCAACTAAAATAAGCAGAATATTAAGATGATGAAACGAAATAAGCTGAAATAATATGAAAATTAAGCTGAGAAATTATTGAAAGTAAAACTTTTATTAAAATAAAACTCAATTCTACATTACATAAGCTAAACTAAATACAATAAAATTTCGACAGCATTTCTCTAAGCTAAAAAATTACACAGAAAATGAGCTCCAAACACCTTAATTTATAGGAGAGGAGTGAGTGAGGAGGTGTGATTGCCATGCTGGCAATCCACAACTATCTGTGCTTCTTCACTATATCAATCAACCCTTGGATTAAAATGTGCTTCTTCATTTGGATAATAGCCCTTAGATCAAAATCCGTGAGGTGGCTTGGCCAATCAGCTGCTTCCATCTGTCCTATTCGTGTGCTTATCCTTTCTCTGACTTGTCAGCAGGATCCAAGGCAAGAGAATGACGCGTTCCAGCAAATCTCTTACTGCCAAGTGTCCATGTAGCTTCAAATATTCTCTCTGACACGCCCTGAACACGTGATTGACCTTCTAGAGACACCAATCATTGGTAATTATTAATTGATTGGGATGGCTTAGAATTAAATGAACCATGGAGTGAGCTAGGGTTCATGTGGTTTGGGGGATTTCTGGGTTTGGGGTAAAAGGGAGAAAACGGTGCGTTTGGTTATTATGAAACTTGACCCTTTGACTAGACTATTGACTCGTTTAATAATATTGACCAAAAATGTGGTGTGGGTCGGATTTGTTGCAAAGGAAATTGGGCTTTGTTATGGACTTTGGGCTTTATAAATTGGATTGGAAATGGATTGATGCTTGGAATTTATTTTCAGATTTAAAATCCAAGGACTAATTGTGTAATCTTTCAAACTCCAAGGGCTGTATTTGTCACTTTTGCAAAAATATCTTCCAAGGACTGAACTTGCAAATCTTGAATAAATGAAGGATTGATATTGACTTTTGAATCCCAGCATTGACTTTTTGACCATCTTTCACTCTCGTGCCCGTTTTTCCGGTATTCGTTTGATTTTTCGTCTTTTGTGATAAATCTGTACCTGCATGTTCACAACATAAAAACACGTGTTTTCTTGGCATTTGTTAGCTCAATTAGTCATTTTGGGTCGGTATTTGGCCATAAAATGGTATGTGAAATAGCACATACCAAAATCCCCCAATTAAGATATTGTCGTGTCCTCACGCAATGTGATCGATTCACGCTTTTGGGATAAATAATTTCAAAACTCTTTCTACTAACTTTGAAAAGTAGCAAGGAGGTTCGAAAGAAGTAATAAAATCATTTATACCCGCAAACGCTCCGTTTTCCAAAATTTTCCTTTTATTCCTTTATTCCACTTACACTTTCTATTTTTGTACTTTTCGTACTTCATACTTCTGACGGTTTGTTGAACTTTCATTATTTTACAATAATTATTAGGGTCAACAAGTAAAAACACTTTTCATGGAAAAGTGACCATACGGATAAAAATCGTCATCCTTGATTTTTCACAAGTCCCCAAACTAAGCGTACAAACGAGATCACAGCCTATCTACAAATTAGATGCTAACACTACTCATAACAGTTACTTGTGGAAACTCCTTACTCCCATTCCTAGGTTTTGTATCTCAATATTTTATTTTGTTGAGAAATGAATTGCTTCATATTTTCTCGTTTCAATAATTTTTAGTCCGATAGTGATACCTAAGTTAAAACGATAAGTAGTTATTCATTTTCTCTTAAGAACCACTGCAATAGAAATTTGGTCCACATCAAGGAATTTTGGTACATACAATATCAGAAATATAAGTTGCGGAGTACTACACGTGCACCTCATGTGTCCAATTCAGAATCATACACATGCACCTCACGCGCCAACAACTTACTTATACATTCAAACTCTTATTCGATACAACTTTCAACTTTCACTTTTTCATTTTTCACTTTTTTTTTTCATACTTTGCACTTTTTTCTTTCTTGACTTTTTTTCTCAACATCAATGGAAGCTTATTGGGTAGCTCCAAAACCACATAGATAATGAACTTTTGACTTTTGATTTTTTTTTTGCTCTTATTTTTGATGTTCCTTGATATGTACCCAACTTTTAAAGCAAAAATTCTCTTTAGAAAACAAAGAACTAAATATTATTCAAACCGAAATACCACTAATTAACCTAGAACATCTATTATATATTGGTGACGTTTTTGATGGGAGTAAAAAGCCACAAGTACCTCTCATGAGCTCTAAAGAGAACCACTACTCCACGTTTAGCATCTAATTTCTAAATAAACTCTATCATTTCTCGCTCTTCGCAATTTAAGATTCCAAATAATGAAACCCGCGAATACTTAGCCGATAATCAGCCACGCATATATAAAGTCAGTTACGGAAACTTGCAAATTCTAGAAGAAGAATTCGCGTTTTCTAGCTGCTGATGTAAAAGACTAGCGAAAGCTTTTAAGCTGCGCATGTATAAAGTCAAATACGGGAACTTGCAGATTCTTAAGAAAGAATTCGCATTTTATAGCTCCTGGTGTACAAAACTAGCACAAGCTTATGCGATTATCATTGGTTAAGGGAACAAGCTAGGGCTCAACATGCTCGGTCAAGTCAAAATATTTATTCCTACTCTCGCCAGCAAGAAAGTCAACAAAGTGTCAAAACACTTATTCAAACTTTATTATATTTTTGCACAACTTTTCCAACTTTTTCTCATTTTTTTTGTGCTTTTTCATGGCTTTTTTTTATCAAAATTTTTGAAAATTTTCAATTTTTTTAATTTTTTTATTTTTGGTGGAAAAACGGAGTTGCAAGAGTGCACGACATTGTGAAAATTGCAAGGTTAAAATCGAATCGAAGATTCACCCTCCCCCAGACTAGAATGAAACATTGCCCTCAATGTTTTTACGGGTTAAGGTAATCCTAACAAAATTTTAGGCCGTTTATTAATTATGCCAAAGAAAACGTTAGTCGATAAGATTCACGGATATAAGATTTCCAAGTAGCACCGATGAATGAAACTCGAGCAGAGAGAAGATAACGAGCACGAGAGTCATCATAAATCGCGGACAATCCTAACAAACATCACAAACAACCACGGAACACAAGAGTAGAAGAGGCACCCCCTCCTTACGTTATTTGTTAGAAAATAGAAAATAAGAAGATGAAATTGGATAAGCATGGGTTGCCACCCACGAAGCGCTTTGTTTTTGATTTTCGAGTCACGTAGCTTGACTCGATCCCCGAATTTAATCGTCCTTGGGGAAAGTTTGGAGATCCGGGACTACCATGGTTGG
This sequence comes from Artemisia argyi, assembly GCA_030686995.1. Taxonomy (NCBI): domain Eukaryota; kingdom Viridiplantae; phylum Streptophyta; class Magnoliopsida; order Asterales; family Asteraceae; genus Artemisia; species Artemisia argyi. The sequence goes on from CM060699.1 coordinate 112,125,125, forward strand.
TACGTCCCCTCCAAAATAGTGTTTTAAACGGTGACCATTCACCTTAAAATTGGGACCATCTTGTTGAGCTAACTCAATGGTTCCATAAGGGAAAACTTGGGTTATTGTGAATGGTCCAGACCAACGGGTTTTAAGCTTACCCGAGAATATCTTTAAACGAGAGTTAAAAAGTAGCACTTGATCACCAACGTTAAAAACGCGGTCTTTGATCTTGGCATCATGGATTCTTTTTGTTTTCTCTTTATATATCAAAGAATTCTCATAAGCTTGATCATGGAGTTCGACTAACTCATTCAATTGAACTTTTCTGTGATCACCCACGGTTTTCAAATCAAAGTTGGCATGTTTTAAGGCCCAGTAGGCCTTGTGCTCTAGTTTGATCGACAAATGACATGCTTTCCCGTAAACCAGCTTATATGGTGTACACCTAATGGGAGTTTTGTAAGCGGTCTGGAAAGCCCAAAGTGCATCGTCTAATTTATCGGCCCAAGAGGCACGGTGCTCTCCTACTGTTCTTTCTAGTATACGTTTTAAACCATGATTGGAGACTTCAACTTGACCACTCGTTTGTAGATGATAAGCCGTGGAAAGACGGTGTGTGACACCATATTTAAGCATAACTTTCGCAAATTGATCATTACAAAAATGTGTCCCACGATCGCTTATGATGGCTCGAGGTGCACCAAATCGGGCAAAGAGACTCTTTAAAAAATTAACAACAACTCGGGCGTCATTGGTGGGGAGCGCCTTCGCTTCAACCCATTTTGATAAGTAATCGACGGCCACGAGAATATACTTGTTTCCCCTAGACGACGAGAATGGCCCCATGAAATCGATGCCCCAAACGTCAAAAATTTCACAAACTTGAATCGCATTTTGCGGCATTTCATCTTTTTGAGAAATTTTCCCTTGACGTTGGCAAGAATCACATGTTTTCACAAATTCATGGGCATCCCAATATATCGTCGGCCAATAAAAGCCGGAATCGAAAACCTTCTTAGCGGTGAAATTGGCACCATGATGTCCCCCCGTGGGTCCACTATGGCATGCCTTAAGAATTTCAACGGCTTCCGTACCGTGAACATACCGCCGGATCACTTGATCCGCACAGACTTTGAACAAGTAGGGGTCGTCCCAAAAATAATGTTGGACATCTTTAAAGAAAACCGTTTTAAAATAGCTAAAATATAGAAAAACCAAATGAAACATCACCATAAAATAGCTTTTGCCCGCTTTAGGATTTGTACTTTAGAAAAGATAATAGATAATGATGAAAAAAACTTAGAAAACACTAACACATTGAATTAGGAAATTAGGAAACTTTAGAAAACCTTAAGTAGATAAATAACCCTAAGAGACATGCCTTAGAATAGTTAGAGCCTTTAGGATAAGTAGAATAGGAAATAAATAAAATAAGTTAGGATTTAGAAACTACCTGGTACCCCTCAATTAGGATAAATTAGATAACTAGACTTAGGATTACCCTTCACCTTAGAAAAGCCTTAGGAAAACCTATAACCTACCCTTAACCCTTACCCTTAGGATCTTAGGAAACCCACCTCGATATCTTAGGTAAATAGAATCTCTAAACTGTTTTAAATTTCTCTTACTCTAACCCTTTTCAACTCTTTTTCCTCTTACCGATGGTGAGAATCCTCATTCTTCACCATAGAGATCTGAATTCTTTCTCCTCTGATCTCTAAACCTTCACTTCTTTCCATGGCTTTATTAAGCTATCTTCGTTCTAGTTAGAGATCTACACCTAACTATTCCATATGCAAATATATGATCCTCATATATAAGCATATTCCTACTCTTTATTCCTCTTAGATTACTGTGATACCTGAGCTAGTTTTCCCCAATCCCCTTTAGTAAACCCCAAAACTTTAGTTAGGATTTCCATACTTGAGGTTAGAAATACCATTAGGATTAGAAAACCTTTGACCATTAGGATTAGAAAACCTTAGACAATTAGGATTAGAAACCAAAAACCCCTACCCCAATAGACATAGGATAAGACTTAATAGGAAAACATTAGGATTAGAATATAGATTAGGAAAAACTTAGGATTAGATAACCCTCACCCTAAGCCTTTAGAACCCTAGTTTAGGATAGACACACTTACCCCATAGGAATAAGTAGATTTAGATCATAGATTACCCATACCTAGCCCTTAGGATAACCTTACTTATACACTTGAGGATTTTAGATTATACCTTAGGATTTGACAATTTTTAGAATACCCATTAGGAAATTTCACTTAGGAGATACTATGGATAGTGCCTTAGCTGGTTTCAAATCCCTAGGAATAGCAATACTCATAATAATAGTAATAATGGTAATAATAGACAACCTAAAGCAAAAGAGAAAACCTGAAACAACACCTAAAAATAAGGATATACCTAGTCAACCCTTAGGAAAGAAAACACTTAAACCTAATCCCTCTTTAGAACCCTCTACCTCAATGGAACCAAACACCTCACCCTTAGAAATTAGGATTAGTTAGAAGAACCTTAGGGGGAAAACAAAACTCTGGGAATAAATCTAGTAAATCTAAAACTCCGATAGGATATTCTCCTTTAGGTATCCTATACTCTTACTCTTCCATTTAATCTCATCTTTTCATTTCTCTCTTTCTACCATTTAAATCTTTTCCTCTCACTTCCTCCTACTCTTCCATTAAAATCCCATTTTCCCGCCTTTTTCCCCACTCCACAAATTAAAACCCTACTTTTCCATTTTCCCCACTCCTATACTTTTCCCCACTCAACCCACTCCAAACATCTTTTCCTTTTCCATTTCCCCTACTTTACCCTTTCATTCTTTTTCCTTTTTCACTCCACTCCACTCCCATAAATCCTTCACTCCATTTCCCTTCATTTTTTTTCTCCGTCATTTTACACTCTATTTTCTTCTCTCTATATTCTCTCCCTACCTCATCCTGCAATGCTCTATTAGTTAGAACTTGCATTTCTCGTCATAACGTAAGTTTCTATTAGTTAGAACTTGTAAGAATATCTACATCGAACTTTAATCCTCATTATGTTTGACTACGATATTAAATCTCGCTTTGCAAGAAATTATAAAAATGAGATCTTCTACGTCCGTCATTCTAGTATTAACATGGGAATCTACCATGTGACAAGTTGCTAAACCGGAGAACTTTAGAACTTGTCTCTATCATGACTAGAACTGGTCTCTATCATGACTAGAACTTGTCTCTACTTGACTAGAATATTCCTCTACCGTATCTAGAACTTGTCTTCACTGAGATGAAAACTAGTTGTCATATCAGATGAAACTTGTCTCTAAAAACTTCCTTACCATATATCCTTAAATATGGTAAAACTCTCTTCATTTTCCACCGATACTTCTTAAGGATGATTTATGATGACTATCCTCTTAAAATGAAATGAGAAAGTTATAAGTCAAATAGGTTAAGAGTTTAGACGCTCTTGTTTTCAAATATTGGGACGCCTTTATTTGCAAATCTCGGGACGAGATTTTCTCTAAGGGGGATAAGACTATAACAACCCACAAACACCCATTACTAGCATTCCCATTACAAATACCTATAGTAGGTATTTCACAGGTAAATTTTTGATTTTTATATACATTATTACTTGCATGACTCACTAGACCTGCTCACGTATCTACACAAGCCAAATAACTCAACACTTACATCCTATAAACCCCAGGTATGTCAAGCATAAACTCATAACAACACCATAATAAGTAATTCACCAATCTAAAACACTAAACATAACACAAAACTCTAATAAACCCTAAACTAAAACTTAAGTAGGATTATGTGCTTATCTGAACCTATATGCTTAGTTAAACTAGTATGAATGTGTTCAAGGCTTAAGTAAGAGTTTCTTTAGGAATACTAGGATATATTAGGACTATTAGGCTATAGAATAGAACCCTTAGAACTTAGATACAAACCCCCTAAGCCCTAAACCATAACTAGGTCATAGATAACTAGAATTAGGCCTAAACCCTCCCAAAACTTCCCCATAGGTCACTACCACTTAGTATAAGCCTTTTAGAACTTAGGAATAGTTATTAGATACCCTTAGGACACTAACTTAGGCACAAAACCATAGGATAAACCCTAGTCTCTCACTAAACCCACTTAGGTCATTTAGGTTACAAAACTAGGTCAAACCTTCCCATAGGTTACCCACACTTAGAATAAACCCTTTAGGTCTTAGGATTAGTCACTAGACACACTTAGGAACTTAATTTAGGCACTAAACCTTAGGTCAAACCTTAAACACATAGTAAGTAGAAACTAGGTCTAAACTTAACTAAAACTTAATAAAACCTAAACATAAGTACCTTAAACACCTCAACCTAGCACCTTAGTCATACCCAAGCACACACCCTAACACCTATAAGCACACACACAAGTAGGTGCATCACCTACTTGACTAATCCACCACTAATCACCACTAATCCACCCTAAACCTCCCCTAATCCACCACTAAACCACCCCTAATCACCCTTAAACACCCTAAGCAGCTTACAAGCACCTCCAAGCACCCAAGCAAGGAGGTGCATCACCTCCTTGTAAGCTGCTACCATCAAACCGCCTCCCACGGCTACTCTCCACCACAACCGGCCTAGTAACAGCCCCCTAGCTACTCCTAGCTCCTCCTTATCACCACTAGACTTGCCACAACCCCCCTCTAGCTCTGCTTGCTCAGCCCTCCCCATGCACGACACCTAAACCCTCGTTCCATGCCAAACCGCCTTATCGAGCCCTATAAATACCTCCCCTCCCCTCATTTATTCTCTTCACCTCACATTATTACAGTATTATTAAGCCTTTAGGAGACCTTGGAGTCGAGTAGCTAGGCCTTGGTCGAGTCGTGTTGTGGTTTGAGTTGATACGAGCCCTAAAAAAACCCTAACTCTAGTTTTAACCCACGTAAACCCCCCCTAGCCAAGTAAGTCTTACATTTAGTTAATTTAGCTTTAATATAGTCTTAGGATAGATTTAGGATGCCTTAGATAGCTTAGATACCCTTGCATGAGCCTAGAACCATTCTACTTGCTAGTTTACGTATTAAAACCCTAGATCGAGGCATATACTTGCATGGATGCTATAACTCGTTAATTTAGGTCTTACACTAGTTAAACATAGCTTAAATAAGGTAAAATCAGTAAAACATAGGCTAGAAAACTTAAATACTAGATAAAATATAAGTTACATGCATATTAGGACTAGTTTTACAAAACTTTACATGCATAAGGGTATATATCATAAATTCCTAAAATTATAAAGTCTAGGGACTGTTTTTGACATTTCCTAGAAGTTATAAATAGTAAGGACTAGTTTTGTGATGCGTAAGGATTGCCCCAGGCTTTACCTCTCAAGGGATCTTGAGAAGCTTACAACCCCCACCAGGCAGTGTACCTGATCGATGTAGTATAGTATAATGACAAGTACCGGGGGATTGATCGTTTAGCTAGGAATAGTGTCGCTAGGATTAGAAAACCTAAAGATTAGGTCTAGAGATGAGGGATGATTCTTTTTGTATTTTTATATTTTTATGAAAGCAATTAAAAATCTCGGGTTTTGAAGGAGTTTGGCGGAATTAGTTGCTAGTCAACTAACCCAATACTAAGATGCAATCAAAATAAAATACTAAAAATGAAAATAAACTAAATTAAACTAGAGTTGTGAGCAATATGTGGGAGAAATGTGTTTACTTAGATTTCACTACTCCTTAGACATCTTTTACACGTTAATTACTTGTTATAGTTGCGTGGATGACGGATTGTATTCCTTAATACCATTCATGGGGTGGCGTACTTACTTCCCCAATCCTATGAGCGCCTACTTCACTCCTATGTCGAGCCGGCTAAGAAGCACCTAACATGGGATCATTAGAATTTACTCATGCATTAAATACAACCAATAAAACCTAGTACACATCGGTTCATGTTTCCTAAGACGTTCAAGCATGTTACACAATGGAGATCTGCCAGTTTTCTTAAGCCTAACATTGAAATCATTCATCCAATACAAACATAAACAAGTAATCAACACATAATTAACATCTAGGTTTCATTAGATCCAAGCAAACACGAGATAGATCTAGCCTAACATGTTGAAATCAAGACAAGTAAAAGATATAATCAACCAACACATAGACATATTGATTGAATTAAGAGAAGACTTATCTCAATAGAACATGGAAGGATTCAAGGGGTGAAAACCCTTGAAAGCACTGTAAAATATGAGCTAGGGTTTACAAAGTTTGGCCCTAGTTTGTCCACACAAGTTCCTCTTTTTATGAATGAAAAATAGAAAACTATATATAGAGTTTGATAGGTGACGGCGTCAAGAACAAATGTCTCGCCGCCAAATAGTTCCTCGGACTGCCTAGATCTGGGTCTGACGCCGTCATGTATTCTCCTTATGCAGGCCGTCACAAAATTTAGTCTTGTCGCCCTTGTTGTGACGCCGTCAGGTTTGCACTGGGTCGTCACCATTTTTACTCTTGACGCCGTCAGGGTCTTCCTCTTGACGCCGTCAGGTACTGTTCTCAGCATGGAAAATTAAGTCTTTGGCGTTTTCTTCACTTTTATGCTCCAAAAACGTCCGAATTGCTTCCTTTTCCAGAATTCACTCCCAAAGTACCTAAAATCACAAAAGGAACGATTTAGGGTAATATTTGATCAAATAAATTCAATTCCGGGCTTAAATGACCCCCTAAAAGTGGTTCATTTTCGCCTCATCATTTTGCAAAATATTAAAACCCTAGGATAGATAATAACATAAGTATAAACTAAAAAGGACTAAAAATGTAAATAGTATAAATTTAAAGGTCTAAAATGGTAAATATAGAAAACTTAGGAGTCTTAGGTTAATTACATAAAATATAGAAGTCTAGGGACTAGTTGTGTCAAGTATAGATAGTTATTAGTATAAGTAATATAGTAATATAAAACTTAGGGTAGAAAACGTAAATATATAAACTATAAGGGTAAAAAGTGAAAATACCATATAAGTATAAAACCTAAATAAAGTTAGAAGCATAACACAATACTAGGGAGCTTCATGCGAGGAGTACTATGTGGATATTTCATTTTTGTCGAGTTTGTTTGGTTTACGAATTAAAGTGCCCTGACTCCTCGAACGATTATTGCATATACTTCTGAGATATGATGGCCCGAACGGTGATATGATTATAACTAAACCACAATAACAACATAACTCAATAATAGGGAACTTTGTGTGAGGAGTATTAACTTCTGAATTATGATGGCCCGAACGGTATTATGTTGATAACATAATACAATAGTAGGGAGCTTCATGTGAGGAGTCATATACTTCTGAATTACAATGGCCTGAACGGTGTTATGTTATATCTAAAACATTAACAAACCTAAAAACAATAACTTGAAAAACATAAACATGATAACTAAAGCTTGACATACATAAAAACCAACAACACACTAGGATACGTGAGTAAGGCGGTCTAGTTCCCGAGTCACTATTTGCATCATTTAGATTACTCTACACCCATGTGAGTTTTTCATAGCCTTACATCTTTTTAAACTTTCACTCTAAATGCTTTTAGAAACCCTGTAAGGGGGATACATGCTAAATGCTTTACTTAAAACCGAATACAAGTCTTTTTCTTTGGTTGTTTGCACGAGTAAACTAACTGCCACCACTACATAACCAAAATTCATGAATCTAATCATTTGGGACATTTTATCTAAACGAACGTGAATATAGTTGATAGATCTATTGGAGTTTGACAACTCCCGTTGGTATTAACACCCCACTAGGTGGTACCAATAAGTACTATATTTGAATCCACTCAAGGTATAACTTTGGCAAGTTATCCTTCTATCCCCTCATGTTGGGTCTGCAGCCCACATGACCCAGATCGTTAAGGTGTGATTCATGAGCTTAGTGCAACCTACTAAACTCTTGATAATTGTGCATGCATCACAATTATCACAAAACTTGCATTTTCCCAGATGGGTGCAACAACTGAACCCAGGGAACTTGTATTCACTAACCCCTAAACCTATGATTCTCACTCAACACCTAGTGTTGACTTTTTAAGCATGTATTCTAGGTATATTACTTCTATGAACCTATGGCGGAAGGAGGTACTGAACTCGGAGGACTTTTCATGGTTATCATTTAAACACAACCAACCTAACACTTAGATTTTTGGGACCTCAACAAAATAAAAGTATATGTTTTATAATTAAAACTCAGATAATTATGAATGATAACTAAATTTCCAAAACGTCTCTTTTCGAATCGTTTTCTATTACTGTATTTGTGATTCTATGAAGTAATACCCCAAACACTTTATCCGCTGCGATCAGTGAAAAATCGGGGTGTTACATAGATTTGACTATATTTTGCTTTATTCGGTTACACATTTAGTTGTCTTTATGCTTGATAAGAAGAGATGGTTAAGCCAAATAATTTTAGTTTGAACAACCAACCTGCTTCCTAACTAACTTGCCTCTTAACCAACTTTCTAACCAACCTGCTTCTTAACCAATTAATTTTGAAATCTTTCAATAATAAGCAAGTAAAAGTCTGAATTTTAAGCATTTCTAATTATAAAATAGTTCCATATGCATTATATAGTAGTATAGATTATGTTGGGGAGTCAAATATTGTTAGTTTTGTGAACATAAATTAATAGATGTGTGTTAGGGTCGAACTTGATATTACGGGATTGCACACTTTACATATGAGACTCGATGTTAAATAATTAATAAAATGTTATATTTAATTATTTAATTCACAATAAATGACTAACGAACGTTAAGTACTTATCGGAATTGACTAGCAGTCGTTAAATATCAACGGGATACGAAGGGAAAGAAATAAGCTAAGAGAAGGTTCTAGAAATCCTCTCTTGGGCTTGTAATTGTCAAATATGGGTATCCCACATGTGAATTCATAGTAAAATTGATATCTACCATAATGGTATAAATACATCCACATGTATTCATCCTTTGGGATACTTGATTTCAATAGAAGGCCAAACTTCTTCTCTTCTCCTCCCTTGTTCATAGGTCAACGAGTGAAACCACACGAAAAGGGATTTGCAAGTGCTCTTGAGCATAACAAAAGTGTTTGGTTAATCTGTTGTGATCAAGAACTAGCATTCACATCGAATCGCTAATAGTACGTGTGTACAAGAACGTGGTACAATCACACTGTTGATTGTATCTTGGATTGAATTACAAAATTGTAAGGGGAAATTCTTTAATCCAATTATAAACCCTAATTAGGGTTCTTGGTAATTGAATTTAAGATTGATTCTTGTTTGGCTAGAATCAAAAGGTACACATACTATTTAATATTGGGCTAATACCGAATTAAAGCATCATGCTTGTCAAAAAAGCACTTTTTAGTAGCGAACTTTTTTTCCCTCATTGGTGTACTAAACTTGCATTTTATTGCCAAAAATACGTACTTTATACTTTTTTCTGACCTTTTTATGACACTTTTGCCCCTGACTTTTTAATAACTTGAGGGGCAAAAACGTCCAAGGTACGTATTTTTGGCAATAAAATGCAAGTTTAGTACACCAATGAGGAAAAAAAATCGCTACTCAAAAGAGCTTTTTGACAAGTATGATGCTTTAATTTGGTATTACCCCTTTAACATTTGGTTAGTTAATTACAATTATATGATCCTTAACGCTTCCGCACTTGCTTTGATGTTTTATGTGTTTTGTTTATATGTATAACATGTTATATAATTCCAACAGTGGCATCATGAGCCATGGATAATGTGTAATTAATTACCGAAAAGCATAAAAAACGAATCTTTGATTGTTTTTAGTCATGTTAGTCGATTTAGGGTTTAGAAAAACGCAAACCCGAATTTTTTTATAAATGGGTCGATTACCCTATATTAAATTTAGGGTTTTGGTTTTGATTTTTATTTGATTAGAAACCCTAGGTTAACATGTTTATGTGTTTAAGTATGTGATCTTGTGACTATTTGCAATAATTGTTATGTGTAATCTATGAAAACGTGCGTGTTTAGCATGGATTTAATTGTCTACATAATTTAAATTGTTTAAATTTGCTATATGAATTAATGGTTAAGTTGATTAAATTAATTGTTAAGTTTATACACATGTAATATTTTGGTAATTCTAAAATTAGGGAAGACTCCAATATAATTAATTAATCAATTATGTGCTATGTGGTGTATAATTAATTAGGGCTTACGCAATTGACTTGTCAATGCATGTGGTTCACTTCCTTTTGTAAGTGAAAGCCTTAGTTAATTATATACGTTATATTAGTATTCGTATTCGATTTTAAATTGGTATTGGTATTTGCATATGACTAAATATACATGTGGTTCTGCATATGGTTCCGCCTGGTTTGATTTGAATCTGTCTGCAGCTGTTTGTCTGTCTAAATATACACGCGGTTCTACATCTCGTTCCAGCTAGTTTTGTCTGAATCTGAATTTGAATATGTCTGATTCTGAATCTGAATCGGCCTGTCTGAATATGGCTATCTGCATCAGTTTGCCTGAATCTGCTCATCTTTCTTCATCTGTTTGTTTGAATTTGTCCGCCTGAATCTCATCTGTCTGCATTTGTGCGCCTGAATCTGCTCTTCGTCTACCTCTGTTAGGATCTCTCTGCTGCTAAATCTGTATCTGTCTGCTGTTGTCTGTCTGGATCTGCTCTTCGTCTACCTCTGTTCGGATCTCTCTGCCGCTGAATGTGCATCTGTCTGTCTGCATCTGTTCGTCTGATTTTAGAGTTTTCTTGTCAAACCCTAAATGTAGCATTGTGAGTTTGAGAGAGGATGTTAGATAATAAAGGCATATTGGCCCGACCTACTTGTTTAGGCCCGTTTAGCTTTTAGGTCTTGTCTTTTCTATTTAAAATCTTTGTATTGTAATATTATAGTTGAATCTAATAATATAGTGTTTTCAGTATTCCCTTGATTTCTATATAAACATTGCGGTAAAGTTTACTTATGCCACTCTACAAAGCATGGTAATAGAAATATTAAAAAATAAAAATCATCAACATACAATCTATACATAGAAAAACAAAGTTTGTCTCAAACTAATATAATTTTGAGGGTGGTGATGTAGAAAAGATGATTGCATGGAAGTTTGATTAAAAAAATAAAAATAATGATAAAAAAACACTTTAGCACGCATGATAGTTGTCGATGAGTTTTCATTTAGCTTTGTTGAGAATTCAGGTTTTAGGCATGATCAAAGAATTAATCAACCTGTATTTGATGTTCCATGTCGATGTACAATAACACAAGAGTGTTTAAGGTTGTAATTGAAGGAGGAAAAAAAAAAAAAAACTTGTTAGGAAAAATATTGGTAGGGTTTGTTTGACTACCCACGCTTAGACATCAATAATTTTTTGTCTATTTTAGTTGATAATGCAAGCTCAAATGATAAAGCTATTAGTTTTATGAAGATGATTTTTGAAAAAAAAAAAAAAAAAAAAAACCTTCGTATTAGGTGTGCGGTGTGCGGCTCATATTGTCAACCTTATAGTGCAAGATGGTATGAAACATGTTGGTAAGTCGATTGAAAGCATTAGGTGCCGTTAAGTGGATTAAAAAGTCGAGTACTAAGATTGAAAAGTTTAATAAATGTGCTCGAAATGCTAGATGTGATAGCACTAAAAGTTTGGTACTTGACGTTTCCAACTAGGTGACATCACATACACTAGCCAATGAATTTCCAGGACTAACTATGAGAATAATAGTTTTTTTTTAAGTTAAAATCTCACTAGATACACATTTAAGATTGTAAAAAAAGGTAGAAAAAGGTTATGGTGATAATGTACATTTGAGTTAAAGACTCTCCTTTCCTTTCTTAGACAACCTATGGAAAACATCATCCATTTAAATAGCAAAAAATAATTTTAAAATAAACATAATATTATCAGTCATTAAAAATAAATATACACCCAAAAAATTTCTCAAAACCTGAATAAATTTATTACATAATTGACTTTTGATAGGTGTACCAATATATTAATTTATGAAAGGTATCACTACTAAAAGATGTTAACTGTCATCGACCTGTATTGATTGCAATCACAAGACAATGAAGTTCAAGCCTTGCACGACCATTAGTTAAACTTCCAGTTTCTAAAGTTATGAGGTAACCTTATTTACTTTAAAAAGTCAAATGTTCATATAATGTCTATATAAAAAGGAAGCAATTGATGGGAAGAAAACATAACAAACGTGAAAGGTGGTTGCTCTGTTCCTTGCCCCTCAGTTTTATGTATCTCGAAGACTTTGACGAAGAACTCGTCGAGTGGATTTCTTAGACATGTTGATGTCGGATCGGATGTTGCTCAAGGTCATTGTTCTTGGCGATAGTGGGTATGTATCTAAATATTCTTTCACTAGAAGTTAAGCTAAGTTATTTCTTCGACTCTTACAACAACTAAGGTATCATAAGACCTTTAGCTTGACGGTTTCTTGTTGTATATATATTGTATGTCCGAGCATATCCCAAAATAAAAATCATAATCAGTGTTGTATATTAGTTGAATTTTTGTACCATCTTCTGTTGGGGTTGAGTGGATCATTATAAGAAGATACATAGGTAAAGATTGGTTTGCGGCATGCTACAACTTGACATGGCAATTAGAACGATTTCATAAGTAATAAGTCCATATAAAATTTATCAAGATATGTGCTCTATTTAACTCACATACCTTATGCATGTTCAGCTTATTTTAAGTTTGTCAAGCTGTGAAGTTGAGTGACTCGAGTCCGACCACTTGCTAGAAGGCTTAACTAACCAACATTATCCATTTCACTACGTTATATCATTTTCTTTTTGTTTTTCCAGGGTTGGGAAGACATCTTTGATGAATCAGTATCCTTCATTTGTTAGTAATAGAACTCTATTTTCGTGTTATCATGTCATCGTTTACTGCTAGAGAGCTTTATTGACTAGAAATGATGTAAACACAATTATGCCTCAAGTTTAAAACATTATAATAATAACTTCAAATAGTATCAAGTTTAACTGTTTAAGTTAACTCAAAACTGTAGATACGTTTATAACAGATTCAACAAACAATACAAGGCAACTATTGGTGCAGATTTTGTGACAAAGGAGTTGCATATAGATGACAAGCTTGTCACATTGCAAGTAAGTAATCAGCCGATAGCAATCAAATTTTTCTGTTTTCTGTTTATATGAGTATGCTTATCTAATAATTAAATGTGTTAGCTTTAATTCAACTTAATTAATTAGAAGAAAACTACCGTAGATTGCATGTTGGACAACAAAGTTGCATGTACTCTATTAACTTTTACAATTGATCATCTATATATTAATCACAGTCTAATCGCAAAACTTTATTTTGGTCTCAAAATTTTTAATGCATAGTGACAACAATTTATTTAATAGAAAGATATAAGTAAATTTGTTAAGAGCAGATTTGGGACACAGCTGGGCAAGAGAGGTTTCATAGCCTAGGAGTTTCTTTCTATAGAGGAGCAGATTGTTGTGTTCTTGTGTATGATGTTAATATTCAAAAAACATTTGAAACCCTACAAACATGGCATGAAGAGTTTCTAAAACAGGTAAATTTTGCTCCCCCTTTTTTTGCTCTTTCATATGATCAATTTACTGTAAGTCGTAATGACATGAGAAATTATAAATCAAAGTTTGATTTATGTCTCGTTTTTTCAATAAATAAAGGCTGATCCAAGTGAGCCGGAGAGTTTCCCATTCGTGTTGTTGGGGAACAAGGTGGACACAGATGGTGGGAGTAGTCGAGCTGTAAGTATATATTGGTTTACAAGTATTGAGATGATGCATAGTTAATGCTGAAGAAATATATGTGTAATAATAGCTGCTTTGATGCTAATGAATAAAGGTTTCTGAGAAGACCGCAAGAGAGTGGTGTGCCATGAAGGGAAATATACCTTACTTCGAGACTTCTGCCAAAGAAAATTACAACGTTGAAGAAGCATTTCTTTGTGTTGCAAAAACGGCGCTTGCAAGTGAACATGTACATCAAGATGTAAATGAAATGTTAGTATATCTTCGCAATCTGTTTGTTTGCCTTTGAATTGTTTTCATTATATTACTTTGTCCATAGTACTAATATGAGCTTGGGCTTTTTCATAGGTATTTTGAGAGAATCCCGACAACGGTTTCAGAAATTGAGCAAGAACGAAGTTGTGCTTGCTGATTGCTGGGTCACACACGTCTAATGTGGATTTATTGAATCAATTTGTTAATTCTCTTATGTTGTGTAGGATGTTTAAATCGTTTTGTGAACGATTTAGATATGATTCTGCAAGACACTTTCTTGCTAAATATAGATATATATTATACCCTTGTTAATTCTCTTATGTTGTGTAGGATGTTTAAATCCGTATATTGAATTTTAACGCATGAAAATGTGAAATGAAAGCTAACTTTCTTGCTACTTTAAAATTCTGCAAGACACTTACATTACATAAATCTCATCTCAGATAAGATTTACGTAACTATTACTATATTGATTTGCGTATTTCATAGAGAATTTAAAACGAGTATTGCAACTTGCAAGTCTTCTTTCAAGCTCTATGCATCACACCTGAAAGTGGGCCGTTAAGTTAAAGGTTGGGCCAACTAAGGAGGTGTTTGGTTTGGAGTAACGTCTAGATTAACCAATTAAAATTTAAGAGAGAAGGGTTTTTGGTGTGTCTCTCCATTAAGATGAAACAATAGCTTGGGCCGGCTAATTCAATAAGTGAAAAGAAACACACCTACATAATTACGCTTGTAATTTGGACTTGTGTTAATTCATATAGTACAAAAACTATTTTTTTTCTATATATAATCTGAGGTTTTCAAAAAGCTGGAAGAAAAGGTTGAAAAACTCGATTAAATCGATGCCGATCGATGAAAGAACATGAAACCATTCTGTTTCAATAGAGGTACGAGAAATGGTTGGGGGAATGAAGTAGGAAGTGCATCATTACTCTATATACTAAAAAGCAGAAAACACTGCCTCCAAACAACTGTTACAAGCACTATTCCAAACACTGTTACAAGCACTGTTACCACGTTATATAATACTATATATATAAAACCCAGGCACTTAACCACAACGCGCCACGTGTCCTTTTACTGTTACATGAACAGTACTCGCTACAGTTTTTTTTTTTTTTAGCTGTGAGTTGATTAAAGTAAGGGTGGCCTCTGTTAAGCATATTGGATCATGAATCCAACACAATCTTCCTTCGTCTAAAAAAAAAAAAAAAAAAAAAAAAAAAAAGAGGAAGAACAACATATCTACAACAAAAATCAACAACACCAACTGCATTATAACCTATTCCCATCTCCACCGACACTACCAAACCCTCACTCATCTCATCCTACTAAAACTCAACCGGCCTTTGTTACGTCAACAACAATCTGAGGGATAAAAAACATCACAAAAAATAAAATAAAATAAAATAAAAAATATAAAAAAAAAACTATGTGGATTAACAAATAAATGATAAGAAATATGAAAAGAAGCAAAAAAGAAGTTAACTCGCCCAAGTCAATGCGAGTTGACTCGGTGAGTTGAACGAGTCAACTGAGTCACGGTGAAACAATACACACGAGGGTTTATAACATTTTATAAAACAACTTTTATAAATAAAAACTTAATAAAACCGGATTTAATCGAAAATAAAAAATTAGGGTTTCGAATATATTTATGAAAAATAGAGAAGAGGGGCGCGTGGGTCGCGTTTTATCGTCGGGATAATGATGGGGAGAGGTGGTGGTGGTCTCAGCAGTGGTGGTGAAGAAAAGGGGTAGCGCGTGAGGGTGTTACGGTGGGAGCCAGAAGCTCAGAAGCTCCAGAAATAAAGTAGAGAAACCGATCTATCAAATCGGCAAGTAAAATGTATCGCCGGAAAATATTCCGGCGACGATGGTGACCGGAAACTGCTGGTGTTGGTGGCGACGATGAAGAATCCGACCAGGGTGTAGAGAGAGAAAGAGGGATGTGTGTGTGTGTTTTAATATAAACGAAATAAATAAAAATAAAATAGTCTATATATGAAATGAATAGGGGTACAAATGAAAATATAAAATGTGGGGGTGTGAAATAAAATATAGGGACGGAGGGACTAAACTGTCACTTTGGCAATTCTTTCTACGAAAACACACCGGGGCTCATTCGACATAGCAAACGGACTCGAAAAATTACGAAACTTTCGCCATTGTTCACGAAATAATTTTTACAACGAAAACAAATATACATACGTATAACTTCACATAACTTTCTCTCGAAAAAAAACGTATGCGAAACGCTCATGTAACAAAATTAATATCAACCAACACATTCCCGCGGCAACGCGCGGATTTTCATGCTCGTTTTGTCTATATGTCAAAATTGAGCATCTCTATTTGCCAATAAAAATCAAAATTGGCTTCAGTTTGATCACACTCATATAATTTTCATCCAACAAAATAGATATGTATAAAACACGTGTGTCTAAATAAAAACTTAAAAAGTGAAGGCGTAATTTTTAAAACTTTATTTGTTTATGTATAAATAAATTATTTTACGTATACTTATTTGTTTTCATGTTTTTCCTCTTTATAAGTTTAACTCGCATGTAAATAAGTTTAAAAATTAAACATGGATAAACTATTATTAACCTGAATATAAAAATGAAGACACGATCTCACGGGTTACTGTGAGATAAAAATAAATAGACGATATTGTACATATAACAATAACACATATTTTTTAAAGGTCATTATGTGCTACTAAACATGCATAATGTCTAGAACATGACATCAAAAGTTAAATTTAAATAAAATCAACCTAAATATCATGCTAGTTTAACAAAGTCAAATCATTCGTGCAACAAAAATATATAAAATACATTAATCAATATTAATACATAATGAATTTTATGTACGTGAGACATTACAATACTATGAATTTATTAATTGTCACAATAGTTAACTTTAAACAAAGTTATTGAAATATTGCTCGCTATAATGTATGCCAAACCCCGTACGTGCACAAGTTCTAAAACTAGTTTGGCACAACACTACAACATCTAATAATTATAGGGATGTTCATAATTTAGGTATTATCCGCATGATCCAAAAACCACATCAAACTGAATCGAACCGATACAAAAATGAATTGAACCGAATTTTTAAAACGATTTTCATGTCAAAACTAAACCAACCCGATCTAAACACTTAAACCCTATATCACTTACACAGGTGCTAGATATGACTGATGTCAAGTTAGACATGGAGTAGAGAAAACACTCGTTATCAAATCATTTATTTTAGTAAATTAAATCATTTTATATCTTCTTTTAGATCAGATATGCTAAACTTTAAAACTTTTATGTTGTGTACCCATTACACCATAAAGGAAGAAATGAGGAGTTAAGAGGGTGTTTGGGATTGCTTATTTTTATTACTTATCTACTTTTTTTTTAAGCAGAAAAATAATTTTCACATCTAAACACTTTTTGCTTATTAAGTTTTTTAGAAAAAGAAAAACAGCTTTTCATAAAGCAGTAATTTTGTATTGTTTATAAAAAATTTAATGAAAGTAAACGTTTTTTGCTCCTATATTTTTTCTTAAATGTTTTACATTATTTTAATTAAAAATGTCTATCAAGATAATTAGTTTTAGAAATATTTATGTATTTTCTAGAAAAGAAACAAATCCAATCATTAACTACAAAAGTAATTATTTGCAAGTGCTATTTTATTTTAACAAAAGTGGAAAAAATAAATAATCTCAAATACACTATAAGTCATTTATTTGAGGAAAAAAAAAGATATGCAACAAAATAAAATGCGTCAAATTATATACATTTTAAAACCATTTACCTTAGATGCAGACATGCAGTCATATTGTAACTCATAAGTTTTGTACGTTAAACATAAATATGCATTTAATATAACAGAGTAAAAGAATAATGCAATGACACTCTCGTAATTGCTATATTTCAAAATGGGATGCACTATATTAACGGGGTCTACCCCCATAGACTGCACATGGGCAGTTGTGACAACCGGCAATTTAGGGAGTTATTTTGAAAACCCGCATTACGTTAGAGTTCGTTAATAATTTTTATTTAAAATTTTTATTCGCAACGAACTTGTAAGACCAATATTTATGGATAATCATATTTTATGACGTTATGGAATTCGTGAATTATTTTAATAATTCATTATGAAATTTTGCTCGGTGATGTATTCTTAAATTCTCACTTGGTACTACGTTGACTCCGGCACTAGGAAACTTAAAAGTTTAAAAACTTACGAGTTTTAATACGTTGGACTTTTAGTCACGTATTTATTATAAATTTCGGTAGAATATATATATAGTCCGTCAAATGGTGAATATAACGAGCTTCGGGGACGTTTAATATTTTAATCGTAAGTTTTCACTTACGTGAGGGGACATTTTTATTAATTAAACTTGGAGGTAAAAAGGTTTGGTGTGCAAATAATAAGAAAATTTAGTTGAGGGACCTAAAGTGAAAAATACCTTATTTAAACCCTAACCCTAACCTCATATTATCACTTTCACTCTAACAACTCACCCTCTCCCTCTCCTCTCTTTCTCCACCGCCGGCCACCCAAAAACCGGCCACCACCGCCGCTCTCCACCGTACACCGCCACTCCCAAAACACTCCCCACATCATCCTTGTTATTTTGTGGTGATTCACGCGCCCAAAAACCATCATCCCACCTCGTTCTAACACCACCGACGCCACCCACCTCACCACCATCATTTTTCTTGGTTGATTTTGTAGATCCACGGGTAAGTGTGCACGAGGTGCATCGATTTTGTTGAAAAATGAACCCAAACCCACGAATTTATATTAACTTGGGTCGGATTTGGATGAAATGGATAAAAATAATAATGGGTTTTGTTAAAAACTTGTTAAATCTTGGTTTGGTATCCGGGTTTTGATGTTTGGTTGGGTTTTTGTTGCGTGGTCGACCCCTAGCCGAGGTCTCACCCTCGACTTTATTTGATTCCGGGTCGTGGTGGTCATCTTTGACCCGTTTTCTTGATTGTTGACCACTTTTGGTCATTGTGATTAATTGTTTGATTTGGTTTGATTGATTAGTTGGATTTGGATTGGTTATGGGGGTTGGTCGATTCATGTTGGAGCCGAAGACCCCATACGGGTCGGTTTGTTTCATTTGGGTCGAGCTCTTTTGAGCTAGCCGCGACCATGGTGGTCTCGGGTGGGACCCACGTGGCTCTTAGTATATGAATTTGACTTGGGTTGACTTGGTATTTGACCCGAATACGGTTATTTTTGAGAACCGTTTGTGATGTCGAAATATATATATTTCGGCTAAGTTTACTTTATGGTTATTTGATTATTGTTGGTTACCATTATTGTGGCTTAATTGATTTTGGAGTTGTGTTGACGAGAAGTGGTTTTGGGGACCGATTGTGAGACGGTCACTTAGATTGACGGAGATAGGTTAGTCGGGTGCCGTAGTCGGACCCTATTGTTGTGGCACGTGGATTGGGATTGTGTTGGACGGAGATGCATTTGTTTTTATGACTATTGCTTATTACATTGGAATTGGACAATGAGCCGAGAGTCATGACTCGGACATGTGACCATTTCATATGACTCGATAACTATTTACAAATAAAACATAAATAATAAAACTCGTAATAATAGTTATTAGTAATATAAACGTTTATATGAATATATAGACGTGAATAACGGATATATAATTATATAAGCGCGTATATTAATAATAATAATAATAATCACGAGTCATATTATAAATAATACGACTAGATATATATTAAGCTACGAGAGTAGCGTAATATTATTGAACGTATTATTATTATAAAAATGTGTTATAAAACGAGAAACTCTCGACAATTACTAAACACTAAATAAAAGGGTCATTTATATATATATATATATATATATATATATATATATATATATATATATATATATATATATATATATATATATATATATAACGAGTAAACTTATCGAGTTATGCGGAGTCGTAGTCACTCGAGTTCAGGTAAGTTTTATTTGTGACTTTCGTGTTGTCACGGATATATGACGATTAATATAAACGTTTTCTATAACTAAATAACCACTTAACCGAAGGGTTGAACCGGGTTATTTGGCTATACGAAATGAATATATTAATGGGCATCGTATCCTACGACGCCCATAGGTTGTGGTATATGTAAAGGGTAATAAATTG
Source organism: Artemisia argyi (assembly GCA_030686995.1). Taxonomy (NCBI): domain Eukaryota; kingdom Viridiplantae; phylum Streptophyta; class Magnoliopsida; order Asterales; family Asteraceae; genus Artemisia; species Artemisia argyi. Next base: position 112,145,395 of record CM060699.1, read on the forward strand.
CGAATATATATATCGGGGAATCTGGCCAATTTGACGATGTATATAAGAAATTTATTAAACTACGATATATACCATATAGTGTTTATGTGCTATGTGCTTTAGGAATGGGTGTAATCTTGGAACGGTATATTACGTAAGTAAATATGGGGCTTATCAAATCGACGGATTTGATAAACTTCGGCGATTTATTTAAATGATATATTGGGCTAATATTAGATCTATAGTTTATTTTATTATTCTTTGTGTGACTTTTTGGTTTGTTTTCTGTTGACCCACCAGCCGTATGGATACCAAACGTAGATACACCAAACTACTACGAAATGGATTTTCGGAAAATAAAACGGATTACGTCCGGGTTTGGGAATATTTTGAATTTGAGGAAATGATTCTGAACGAGTTGATATTGTTAGGTCGTGCCGAGTCCGTAGTTGCTGTCCTGTGAGTTACTATACATCTTATTTCTACCGACTTTTTCTTGCTATTTTCTGGACTTGAGGTGAGTCATCGCCCCACTTTTTACTCTTGAACTATGTTTTCAATACTTGGGGTGAGAAACGTGCAAATTATTTTATGTGGACTATTATCGCTTTTATATTCTTTCTAAATCTTGCTATGCGTATAGACTGGGATGTATTGTCAGCTTTAGTCACATATATTTTGTGTGTACTATTCAAGGTTGGCTTATTTGGAATTGTCAGCTTTAGTCACACGGTTTCGTGTGTACTATTCAAGGTTAGCTTATTTAGATACTGTAGTGTGCACCTATAGGTTAATGATACTTTGGAGGTTATCCGAGTATTTATCGGTATTGCGGGGGTTACCCGAATATCTATGTTGGAACGGAGGGTATCCGTGTGTTAGGATTGGAGCGGAGGGTATCCGCAGGCTTTTAGTGAATCCTTAGTCTAGCTAGCAAGCGTTTTGCGTTTATGTCCACTATATTGTTAGATGAATTTAAACCTATGATCTCACCAGCGAAAGCTGACTTTTAGCACGTTTTCTCAGGTAATTAAGTGATGATACGTATGCTTGGAATGGAAGGCTCGGCTAAGGCTCTCGGTCTATGGATCTATTTTTCTAAACTCTGATATTGAATTATGGACCTACTGTTATTTTATTTTGGGCCTGACTCTGAATGATGTTGGGATAAATGTAAACTTAAAACCCCGTTTTGGTTGCGTTTTTATTATGTTTACTTTATCTCGTTCTATTATGTCTTGTGTTGGATACCAATCCCCGTAGCACCCTGAAAGCTTGTTGAGTCTTCCACTGTATCAAATTTTGGGGGTATTACAGATTGGTATCAGAGCCAAGGTTATAGAGAACTAGGTAAATAAACGCCTAAACTATAACCGAATTTTTATAGAAAATGATCCTTGACCACTGCCCGCCAGCCCGCCAAGCCGAAGCATCTTCTATTATTTTGAGGTATTATGAGATATTTGAGATAATTTGAGGTTTATGGATTTAGTAATAAGATGGCGTTTCGAGGAATTATATGGTCTAAATGTTTTATAAATATTTTAGTAATGCGGTATTTGAAACTCTTTATTGAGATTATATGATTGAATTATTTGATGAGGATTTGTGGTATTGTATCTTGAGTTGTGATTTAGTTATTTTGAAACACTTACACCTACCCTACGCCGTTGTCACAGACCATGGCCTCCCATATGCCCGATGTTGTCGAGGATATTCTTACTGCACCGGTATTACCTGCACAGTTCACTATGGTATCTGATGATCCTTACCAGATGGTCATGCTTTTAGCTACTGTGCCGCAGGCAGCTTCTACTTCAGCACCACCTGCTGCATCTATGCAGGGACCCTCATCTTCTCTAGGGTTCCCTGGTACATCGAGGCAGCTTACTCTTCATCAGGCTTTGGCTCGTGTGGCCCCACGCTTTGCCCACCGAGCTACGGCACGCATGTCGGTACGCCCTACTCCATCACCTTTACAGATTGATGCTCACTCTCTTCTGTCAGAGGCGCCACCCACATCATTGCGTCGTCGTCCTAGATCACCTACCACATCTCCACATGGTTCACCTGTTAAGAGACGACGATTGATGAGGTACTCTTCCGATGAGGAGGAGGAGGAGTACGAGGGTGAGGATGAGGCTGATGACCCTGAGGAGGAGGATGACCCTCAGGAGGCTGAGCAGGGTGATGATGATGACACTGAGGAGGAGGATGACCCTCAGGAGGATGAGATGCCTGATGATGATGATGTGTTAGTACCACCAGCTCAGGCCGAGGAGCCTGATTCACCTGTACATCCGATTGAGCCTGATTCGCCTGATCATCCGTTTTTGGTTGAGTTGCCACCTGGTAGTCCCGATGGGTCGGATGCATCTTCTGAGGTTTCTGCTGAGCATGCAGAGTTAGGTGAGATTGGCAGGTTATGGGCTCAGATTACTGAGCTTGGTGAGAGAGTTGCACGTGTATCTGATCGACTTGAGGAGAGTTTTGATGGAGGTTCACGAGCATATCGATAGTTTGCAGCGAGGTTTTGTTACTGCTCGAGAAGCCGACCGCAAGCTATGGCAAAGGAATGCTGAGCTAGAGAAGGAGGTGGCTGACCTCAAGAGAGACTGAGACACCCATAGCGTGGAGCTAGGATCATTATGGAGAGATCTTGATGGCTTGAGGCAGGAGTTGAGGAGCCTCCGCCAGCAGCGTGGCTAGTTGCTTGGGTTATGTTGTCTTGTTGCTTTCTACCCGAGGAGTGTTCGGCTAGTAAAGCTAGTTATCATATTTTGATGTATTTGTTCAGTATTCGTCTCGTTTGGAATGATTAGTATGTTTTGTGTTTTCCATTAGTTGGAATGATGAGGCGAAAAATGATCCGTTTTTAGGGGGTCATTTAAGCCCGAATCCGAATTTATTTGATCAAATATTGCCCTAAATCGTTCCTTTTGTGATTTTAGGTGTTTGGAGAGTGAATTCTGGAAAAGAGGCTATTTTGGACGTTTTTGGAGCATAAAGTGAAGAAAACAACAAAGTACCAAATCCAAGCTGGAATTACAAGGTGACGGCGTCAAGAATTTACTCTTGACGGCGTCAGAAAGGATGAATATTTTACCGAAGGTTGTGAAGGCGTCAGATGAAGAGATGACGGTGTCAAAATGACCAAGATTAATTTACCGAGGGTGGTGACGGCGTCACATAGGCCGTCACGATTGGATCTAGGGCGTCCGAGGAAGTATATGGCGGCGAGTTGACGGCGTCAGATTTTACTCTTGACGCCGTCAGGACGATTTTCCTATATATAGTTTTCTAGTTTTTTCATTAAAAAAGGGAGAAGTTTTGGTGAAACCCTAAAGACGATTTTGGTGCCTCTTTTACAGGTTTTTCAAGGGTTCCAAACCCTTGAGACCTTGCATTGTAATTGAGATAAGTATACTCTTAATTCAATCAATATGTCTATGTGTTGGTTGTCTATCTTTTGTTCTTAACTTAATTCTACTATGCTAGGCTAAATTTCCTTTGTGTTTGCTTAGATCTAATGAAACCTAGATGTTGATTATGTGTTGATTACTTGTCTATTCTTGTTTTGAATGAATGATATTATATGTTAGGCTTAAGAAAACTGGCAGATCTCCAAATGGTAACATGCTTGAACGTCTTAAGAAACATGAACCGAGGCGTACTAGGTCTTTATTGGTTGTATTTAATGCATGAGCCACTGTTTACAATCCCTATAGTTGTGCTGGGTCATGGTGTAGGAGGAGATAAGAGCTCATAGAGTTGGGGAGTTATGTATGCCACTCCACGAATGGTATTAAGGAATACAACCCGTCATTCATACAAGTGTAACAAGTAATTAACATGTAAAAGATATCTAGGGAGTAATGAAGTCTAAGTAAACACAATTTCTCCAACCACTGCTCACAACCTTAGTTTAATATTAGTTTAATTTCATTTTCATTAGTTAATTAGTTATAAAGTAATTTTTGGGTTAGTTGATTAGCAACTAATTCCGCCCACTCCTTCAAAACCCGAGATTTTACTTGCTTTCATAAAATACAAAAACACAAAAATAATCATCTTCCATCTCTAGAACTATTAATTAGGCTTTCTAATCCTAGCGACACTATTCCTAAGCTGAACGATCAATCCCCCGGTACTTGTCACTATACTATACTACAACGATCAGGTACACTGCCTGGTGGGGGTTGTAAGCCTCGCGAGATCCCTCGAGAGGTAAAGCAAGGTGCGATTCCCACGCATCAAGTTTTTGGCGCCGCAGCCCGGGGAATAGTTATTGTCTAGGTTAGGATTTCTTTTTATTAGGTCTACTTGCTAGATTTCTTTCTAGTAAGATTTTATTTTTATTTTTAGGTCTTCTTTAGTCTATCTTATTTCTTCGTGCTTTTGTTCGTAACTCTTTACCATCCGACATCATGGAAGGAGGTAACATCCGTGAACCCATCAACCCACCGCATCAAAACCACCCACAAAACCTACCACAACCAATCCAACCACCTATAAGGACCATCCGTTTGCAATCCAGCACCGTTCGATTGGTGCAAGACGGGTGTGCATTCTATGGGTACTTTTTCGAAAACCCGACCCAACACCTCGAGAACTACCTAAAAATTACCAATTCTGTAGGATTAGGTGTTGATACTCAAGAAGGGGAGCTCTTAGTCCTTTTTCAATTCTCTTTACATGGTCGGGCTCTTCAATGGTTATGCCAACTCCCTGAAAGATCCGTCTCCTCTTGGGACGATCTTGCTTCCTATTTCTTAACTAGATTCACCTTACCCAAGGAAGTTATTTTGCAACATAACCAAATTAAGACAGAAAATGATAAAGTAAGAACGGTCGATGAGATGAATATAGGTGAAACCGAGCTAGAGAGTAACACTTGTAGGGGAGGGCCATGGGATGATGATAGAATAATTAGGAACTCCACACCAACCCTTGAGGAATTGAGGTACCATAAGTTCCTTATAAAATGCCCTTGCCCCGCAAAGTACCGAAAACAACCATGGATTAGGAAACATAATTTTATGAATCTTAAGGTTCCATGCATGATTGGTCATATGTTTAGAGAACACACCTATATCGATTTAAAGGCACCAATGAACATCATGTCTAGGCTTTATTATAATTGGATCATGAACAAAAAGTTGAAACCTAGGCGGGACCCTTACAACCCTAATCGCATGTGTAATTTTGTTGAGCGGGTTAGGGGGTTACATGTTTTCGTTGGGGATTTTGTTTATAGGTGCGACTTCATGATCTTAGAAGATGTTAGGGGAATTATTGATCAATCTTTGTGTCAGATTGTTTTAGGAGAACCTTTTGTCAAAACCTCTAAAATGACTTACAACCATGATGAGGGCATTATCACATTCGCTACTAAAGAAAAGAGCATTAGATATAGGATGCCCCATAAAGAAGAGAGGTTTAGAGAGGTTGAGGATCTCGATGTTGACAACACCCCCGTGATTAAGGTTGAAAGTGAGGGGGAGAGAGACATTGGAGGTTACAAAAAGAAAGAGATCTATTACTCGAAATGTTTAGCTTTAGGCCCCGAGTATAGGAAAGATAAGAGACTGGTTAAGATGTTTGAGACCGCATCCATTTTGCGGGATAGGAAAACGTAACCCACGACTTTGAGTCTAGCTACAAGACTCGTAAATAAAGAAAAGCGCTTCTTGGGAGGCAACCCATGTTTTGTGTGATTTTATTTGTTTGATTGTTATTTGCTTCCGTATGCATGCTTTATTTTTATTGTTGGTTGATCATGTTTCTCAATTAAAATGTGGAAATACTTTATTATGTTGTTTAGCCTAGTCTTAACTTCAACCTAAAGGTATTTTTGCAAAAGATAAGTGTAAGGGGAAACCCCAAATATGTTTTTTTTAAGAAACAAACCGATCATGATTCTCCACAATATTTAATGAACATGTGTATTCGTATTGTTAGAGTCAAATGCTTGTATTGAGTCATAATGTAGTTTTGCAGGATTTTCCAGGAAGTAGGACAAAGTTTTTCCAGAAATTTTCCGGAAACTTAACATAAAGATTTCTACAGGTTCATTCTGACGGCGTCAGGCAATTGCTCTTGACGGCGTCAGGAGTCAAAAATCTGGAAATTTTACCAGTTTTGTTTTTCTAACGGAGTCTTATAAGTTTTTGTGAATTATTAAGTTTTATAATCTCCAGGAAATCTGCAAACTTCATTCCACAAGCATTATATCTTATTTTGTTTTCTAGGATTTAGTAACTTATATAGGACGCCGCCGATTTTACGCGAGGTTGCCTTGTCTACTTTTGTCAGGATTTACAGGTTATTTGAGACAAGAAGATGATTTATATTCTGGAAGGGAAGCTTTGATTGTTCGTTTTCTTGGAGGAAGATTTAACCTGGCCAACCTAAAATCCATACCGAGCGAATCAGGGGAGTATTTGAATTCATTCTCTTTACTTTTAACTTTTACATTCTTTACTTGAACATTGGGGACAATGTTCATCTTAAGTGTAAGGGGAGGGTAAAAAGATGATACCTTACATATGCACTTTCGCTTGAGTTTGTTTTGTTTGATAGTAGATGAGTAATAAAACTATGAGAAATACTTGTTAGTGCAATTTTAGCGCCAAATTTAAAATTTTTTACAACATTTAGGAGTGAAACTTTAGCCATAGCAAGCGTCTCATGGATAGGAGGTTGTATGACTAGCACATAACCGTATATTCAGAAAAATTTTCCACCCAAAATTGTGAGGTTCGCCTTTAGATTTGATAGGAAAAGCATTTATTATTGGTGCTTATGAGTGTACCGGTAGCATTTAGATTCTAGAACTTGCGTTAGTGATGCATCCCGAGACCGCTAGTGAGACTACATTCGTGTAGTAGGATTTACTACATGATAAGAGGCATTAGGATCACCCTTGTGTTAAACCCGTATTACGATTACTTGACCATTTAAGTCATATTACTTGGCTAGTTAAGTCAACTAATTTTTCCCACACCCTTAGCGTTGTACTCATTTTTAGTACACGATACCCCTAGTACACCCCTCCGAGCCTATCTTTTCGTTTCTAACTTTAAGCATTTTACTTAAAGGAAGAATTTGTTACACCCCACTTAAATGTACACCCAAATCGCCTTAGCCTTCCGTGTATGCGCTCATTTTTAGTGCATTATTGTTATTTGTTAAACCCTAAGTTAACTTTCTAATTGATTACATGGTTGCTAAGTCGAGTCATATCCTTGTACATATTGTTTTGGGACGATTGGGACTCATGGGTAAGTACTTATTTTATGGAGTAATGGGGAAGAACAACACTTATTACCCCCATATGCACGTTAATCCTCAAAGTGCTCCAAGTGTTTTGATTTTCTTAATTCGAGTCATTAGAATAGTTTAATGTAAAGTATGTAAAGATTCAAGTGTAAGGGGAATGCTCAAACCCCTATGATGTATTATTTTGGATGGTAGGGTAAGAGTGTATGAATGAAAAAAAAAAAAAAAAAAAAAAAAAAAAAAAAAATCGAAAAAATCGAAAAAATCAAGAAAAAGAAAAAAAAATAAAAAAAAAATAGAAAAGAAAGAGAGAAAAAAAACATACGGACTACCATCCCGTTTTCATTCTATGTTCATTTTATGTTTTTAGTTATTTTTCATTTATTAGCTTAAGTCGAGTCTAGTCTTGGCTTAGCAACGCCATCTTGTACATGTAATTAACTAAGATTGTTAACTCGCCACCAGTAAAATCCACTTTATCCAACAAAACCGTGTAATTCATATCCCTACACCTAACGTTATAACCCTTTAAAAGACCTCTTTGATAGTTTATCCTAGGTGCTTACGCCATGTGGTGGAGGTTTGATCCTTTCCCAAGCCTATGGTAATCTATTTTGCTATGACAGGTAGTGAGAGATATCTTCCATTTCCATAATGTTATATTACTTTATTACACCCGAGAGATGTGAGTATCTAAACACTATTTGTGAGGTGCTTGTGTATGACCTCCGTGCTTGTCTATTGGTCTTTAGTGGAACGATTATTTGTTGTAATTACTTTTATATTAGTGTTAAATGACCCCTAACTTGTCTTTTGAGTAGAATAAAAGCTCATTTGCTTGAGGACAAGCAAATCTCAAGTGTAAGGGTATATGATGAGGCGAAAAATGATCCGTTTTTAGGGGGTCATTTAAGCCCGAATCCGAATTTATTTGATCAAATATTGCCCTAAATCGTTCCTTTTGTGATTTTAGGTGTTTGGAGAGTGAATTCTAGAAAAGAGGCTATTTTGGACGTTTTTGGAGCATAAAGTGAAGAAAACAACAAAGTACCAAATCCAAGCTGGAATTACAAGGTGACGGCGTCAAGAATTTACTCTTGACGGCGTCAGAAAGGATGAATATTTTACCGAAGGTTGTGAAGGCGTCAGATGAAGAGATGACGGTGTCAAAATGACCAAGATTAATTTACCGAGGGTGGTGACGGCGTCACATAGGCCGTCACAATTGGATCTAGGGCGTCCGAGGAAGTATATGGCGGCGAGTTGACGGCGTCAGATTTTACTCTTGACGCCGTCAGGACGATTTTCCTATATATAGTTTTCTAGTTTTTTCATTAAAAAAGGGAGAAGTTTTGGTGAAACCCTAAAGACGATTTTGGTGCCTCTTTTACAGGTTTTTCAAGGGTTCCAAACCCTTGAGACCTTGCATTGTAATTGAGATAAGTATACTCTTAATTCAATCAATATGTCTATGTGTTGGTTGTCTATCTTTTGTTCTTATCTTAATTCTACTATGCTAGGCTAAATTTCCTTTGTGTTTGCTTAGATCTAATGAAACCTAGATGTTGATTATGTGTTGATTACTTGTCTATTCTTGTTTTGAATGAATGATATTATATGTTAGGCTTAAGAAAACTGGCAGATCTCCAAATGGTAACATGCTTGAACGTCTTAAGAAACATGAACCGAGGCGTACTAGGTCTTTATTGGTTGTATTTAATGCATGAGCCACTGTTTACAATCCCTATAGTTGTGCTGGGTCATGGTGTAGGAGGAGATAAGAGCTCATAGAGTTGGGGAGTTATGTATGCCACTCCACGAATGGTATTAAGGAATACAACCCGTCATTCATACAAGTGTAACAAGTAATTAACATGTAAAAGATATCTAGGGAGTAATGAAGTCTAAGTAAACACAATTTCTCCAACCACTGCTCACAACCTTAGTTTAATATTAGTTTAATTTCATTTTCATTAGTTAATTAGTTATAAAGTAATTTTTGGGTTAGTTGATTAGCAACTAATTCCGCCCACTCCTTCAAAACCCGAGATTTTACTTGCTTTCATAAAATACAAAAACACAAAAATAATCATCTTCCATCTCTAGAACTATTAATTAGGCTTTCTAATCCTAGCGACACTATTCCTAAGCTGAACGATCAATCCCCCGGTACTTGTCACTATACTATACTACAACGATCAGGTACACTGCCTGGTGGGGGTTGTAAGCCTCGCGAGATCCCTCGAGAGGTAAAGCAAGGTGCGATTCCCACGCATCATGGAACGATGTTAGATCTCTATTGTATGGTTGATGGTTATTAATATATGGTATTATGTGATTTTGGGTATTATGGAAATTGAGTCCCTATTCGCTTTATTGAAGTTACGTGGTGTATTGTTGCTATTCTTTCCATGACTTGGCTTCGTTGAATTACTTTTGTTGAGCATAGTGATAAGTTCTATTTGAGACTCATGAACTTGTATGATGTTTCAATCAATGGCCCCACGACGAAACCCTGTTAGAGCTACCAGAACCGGTCCTGCAGTGACTACCCCTGGTCGCCGAGGACGCCGTCCTACTCGAAATGTTGAAACCCCTACTCCTGACAACCTGGACACTACTAACCGCAACAACAGGAATCAAAATGTTGATGTTCAGGGAGACAATGATCATGTTCCACTTAATGCACCTACTGTCGATCAAGCAATGATCAATCAACTTGTCGAGCAAAGAGTTGCTGAACTACTAGCTGAGTTAAATCATTCCAACAATTATGCTGGAACTTTTCCACCTGTTCGTGCTAATGGATGTCAATACAAGGAGTTCAAGATTTGTGGACCCATTGAGTTTGGTGGAACTGAAGGAGTGGTTTACTTGGTCAGATGGATTGAGAAGACTGAGTCAGTGTTCAATGTCAGTGGTTGTACGGAGAGTGCGAAGGTAAAGTATGCTTCTTTTACTTTCAAGGATGAAGCTTTAACTTGGTGGAACAATTACCGAAATTCAGTTGGGAGTGATGTAGCTTATGCCATGACTTGGGAGCAATTTAAGTCTCTGCTGATTTAGACTTATTGCCCAAGGAATGAGGTCAAGAAGCTAGAGATTGAGTTTTGGAACCACAAAGTGAAAGGTAATGATATGACGACTTACAATCGTCGTTACCAGGAGTTGGCCTTGCTTTGCCCAGATATGGTAAAAACCGAGACTCAAAAGATCGAGAGGTATACTGATGGGTTGCCTGTAGCTACAAGGAATGATGTGATTTCTGCTAGGCCTGCAAACATCCATGAGGCAATCACTATTGCTCAACAACTTATGGATTCGTTGGAATTAGAAGGAGCTGATAAGGAGAAGAATGGAAAGAGAAAGAGAGACCAACACTCTAAGGGTAATGATCACCGAAGCAAGAGACAAGCTAAGGCTTATGCTATTGGGAATGGAGATAAGAAGAACCAGAACGGTGATGCACCCAAGTGTGGTCGTTGCCATCAGTATCATACTGGATGGTGTAGTGTGAAATGCTAGAACTGCTCAAAGAAAGGACACACATCTAAAGACTGTAGAGCTCGACCTCTTGCTATGGTTCAAGCTGCCCCTGAAATGAGAAATAAGGTGGATGTTACTTGTTATGGGTGTGGAAAGAAGGGACACTATAGGAATGAGTGTAGAGAATCGTGGAACCGAGGAAATCAAGGCTCGGGTGGTAATGGGTACCATCATGGAAACCGTGGAGCTGGAGGAAATCGTGGACGACAAGATAACGGGGACCAACGTGTGGAAGCTGGAGCTGCTCAGGGAAGAGTGTATGCACTCGGGAACGAGAGAGGAGAAGATCCGAACGTCGTTACTGGTACGTTCCTTCTCAATAATCGTTATGCTTCCATACTATTTGATACTGGTGCCGATAGGAGTTTTGTGTCCACTACGTTTGCACCCTTACTAGAGAAACCCCCGATGGCCTTAGGAATTGGATATGATATAGAGTTAGCAAATGGGAATATAGAAAGGATTAATACCATCATTCGCGGTTGCACGTTAAATTTCTTGAACCACCCTTTCAACATAGATCTTCTACCCGTCACGTTAGGAAGTTTTGATGTTATCATTGGTATGGATTGGTTGTCGAAGTATGGTGCTCACATACTTTGCGACGAGAAGATCGTGCGTGTACCTTACGGAAAGGAAGTCCTAAATATATTAGGAGATCGGAAGGATTCAAGGAGCCCATCCCGATTAGCAGTTATTTCTTGCACTAAGTTACCAAAGCTAATGGAGAAGGGATGTTACCTTTTCTTAGCTCAAATTTCTGAGAAAGGAGGGACGAAGAAAAAGGAAAGGTGCATTGGAGATGTGCCTATAGTTCGTGATTTTCCTGATGTGTTTCCCGATGATTTGCCAGGAATCCCGCCGACTAGACAAGTGGAGTTTCAGATTGAGTTGATACCTGGTGCTGCACCTGTAGCACGAACGCCTTATCGTCTTGCACCTACCGAGCTAGAAGAGTTGTCAAAACAATTGGCGGAGTTAGCTGAAAAAGGATTCATAAGACCAAGTTCTTCACCTTAGGGAGCCCCCGTCTTATTTGTGAAGAAGAAGGATGGATCGTTCCATATGTGCATTGATTATCGAGAGCTGAACAAGTTAACTGTGAAGAATAGATACCCGTTACCGAGGATCGACGACTTATTCGATCAACTTCAAGGATCGAGTGTGTATTCGAAGATCGATTTGAGATCGGGATATCATCAACTTCGAGTTCGCGAGGAAGATATTCCGAAAACGGCTTTCAGAACCCGTTACGGGCATTACGAGTTTCAGGTGATGCCGTTTGGGTTGACTAACGCACCGGCGATATTCATGGATCTCATGAATCGGGTGTGTAAGCCTTACTTAGATAAGTTCGTGATTGTGTTCATCGATGACATTCTGATTTATTCGAAGAGTGAGAAGGAGCATGAGGAGCATCTAAGACTTATATTAGAATTGCTCAGGAAGGAGAAACTCTATGCCAAGTTTTCTAAATGCGAATTTTGGATTCCGACGGTACAATTTTTGGGTCATGTGATTGATAGACAAGGAGTCCATGTGGATCCTGCTAAGATTGAGGCAATAAAAGATTGGGCTGCACCTACGACCCCAACAGAGGTTCATCAATTTTTAGGGTTAGCCGGTTATTACCGAAGATTCATTGAGGGATTTTCGAAGATAGCTAAACCACTAACCAAATTGACTCAAAAGAGTGTTACGTATGAATGGGGAGATAAAGAAGAGGAAGCATTTCAATTGTTTAAGAAGATGTTGTGTAGTGCTCCTATCTTAGCGTTACCTGAAGGTAACGAGGATTTCGTCGTCTATTGTGACGCTTCACATAAAGGATTGGGAGCTGTGTTAATGCAACGAGAGAAGGTGATAGCTTATGCTTCCCGACAGCTCAAAAAGCATGAGAAAAACTACACCACCCATGATCTGGAGTTAGGCGCTGTGGTTTTCGCCTTAAGGATATGGAGACATTACTTGTATGGAACAAAGTGTGTTGTGTTCACTGACCATAAAAGTCTACAACACATCCTGAATCAAAAAGAGCTCAATATGAGACAACGACGTTGGATTGAGTTGCTAAGCGATTCTGATTGTGAAATTCGCTACCATCCTGGTAAAGCAAACGTTGTTGTTGATGCTCTTAGTCGAAAGGAAAGAATACCACCACTACGAGTTAGGTCATTGGGAATGACTATCGTATCGCCATTACCGTCTCAAATACTTGAAGCTCAAACGGAAGCATTGAAAGCAGAAAACAGATCTGCTGAGAATATATTTGGGATGGTTGAGAATGAGAAAGGATTTGTTAAACGTTCTGATGGATTACAATGTTTTGGAGATCGGATTTGGGTACCTTTATATGGAGGAATTCGGGAGTTAATTATGCATGAGTCGCATAAGTCGAGGTACTCTATTCATTCGGGATCTGACAAGATGTACCAAGATCTTAAGAAGTTATATTGGTGGCCAAACATGAAGGCGGATATAGCATCGTGTGTTAGTAAGTGCTTGACATGTTCTAAGGTTAAAGCCGAACATCAGAGACCGTCAGGATTACTAACGCAACCAGAACTTCCAGTCTGGAAATGGGAGCGGATTACAATGGACTTCATTACCAAATTACCGAGGACAGCTAGCGGTTGTGACGCTATCTGGGTAATTGTGGATCGTCTGACCAAGTCTGCTCATTTCCTAGCAATTAGTGAAGATGATAGTGTGGATAAACTTGCGAGGTTGTATGTGAAGGAAATTATTTCACGTCATGGAGTCCCGATATCGATTATTTCTGATCGCGATAGCCGTTTTACGTCAGCTTTATGGCGATCACTTCAAACGGCTTTGGGGACGAGACTTGATATGAGTACTGCATATCATCCCCAAACCGATGATCAAAGTGAGAGGACCATTCAGACGTTAGAGGATATGCTTCGTGCATGTATCATAGACTTTGGTAAAGGCTGGGAGAAATACTTACCCCTTGCGGAATTCTCCTATAATAATAGCTACCACACAAGTCTTAAAGCTGCACCATTTGAAGCTTTGTATGGCAGAAAGTGTCGTTCGCCTATCGGTTGGGCAGAAGTTGGAGATAGCCAACTCACAGGCCCTGAACTTATCTTGGAAACTACAGAGAAAGTAGCTCAGATTCGTGATCAGTTGCAAGCAGCCAGAGATAGGCAGAAAAGTTATGCCGATCAGAGACGTAAACCCTTAGAGTTCCAGGTTGGAGACAAAGTGATGCTGAAAGTCTCGCCTTGGAAGGGTGTGATACGTTTCAGGAAACGTGGAAAACTCAACCCACGCTACATTGGACCATTTCTTATCTTAGAAAGAATTGTGTCCGTGGCTTATAGGTTGGAATTACCACAGGAACTGAGTAAAGTTCACGACGTGTTTCATGTTAGTAATTTGAAGAAATGTCTTTCTGATGAGATGCCTATTATTCCGATGAAGGATATTCGTATTGATGAGAAATTGAATTTTGTGGAAGAGCCAATTGAGATTTTAGATCGTGAAGTTAAACGACTCAAGCGAAGTCGCATTCCGCTCGTCAAGGTTCGTTGAAATTCCCGACACGGACCAGAATTTACGTGGGAACGTGAGGACGAGTTCCGGAAGAAATATCCGAAGCTTTTCACTTCGTAGACAAATTGTTCCGAGAGAAACCCGGGACGGGTTTCTTCTGAGACTGGGAGGATGTGACAACCGGCAATTTAGGGAGTTATTTTGAAAACCCGCATTACGTTAGAGTTCGTTAATAATTTTTATTTAAAATTTTTATTCGCAACGAACTTGTAAGACCAATATTTATGGATAATCATATTTTATGACATTATGGAATTCGTGAATTATTTTAATAATTCATTATGAAATTTTGCTCGGTGATGTATTCTTAAATTCTCACTTGGTACTACGTTGACTCCGGCACTAGGAAACTTAAAAGTTTAAAAACCTACGAGTTTTAATACGTTGGACTTTTAGTCACGTATTTATTATAAATTTCGGTGGAATATATATATAGTCCGTCAAATGGTGAATATAACGAGCTTCGGGGACGTTTAATATTTTAATCATAAGTTTTCACTTACGTGAGGGGACGTTTTTATTAATTAAACTTGGAGGTAAAAAGGTTTGGTGTGCAAATAATAAGAAAATTTAGTTGAGGGACCTAAAGTGAAAAATACCTTATTTAAACCCTAACCCTAACCTCATATTATCACTTTCACTCTAACAACTCACCCTCTCCCTCTCCTCTCTTTCTCCACCGCCGGCCACCCAAAAACCGGCCACCACCGCCGCTCTCCACCGTACACCGCCACTCCCAAAACACTCCCCACATCATCCTTGTTATTTTGTGGTGATTCACGCGCCCAAAAACCATCATCCCACCTCGTTCTAACACCACCGACGCCACCCACCTCACCACCATCATTTTTCTTGGTTGATTTTGTAGATCCACGGGTAAGTGTGCACGAGGTGCATCGATTTTGTTGAAAAACGAACCCAAACCCACGAATTTATATTAACTTGGGTCGGATTTGGATGAAATGGATAAAAATAATAATGGGTTTTGTTGAAAACTTGTTAAATCTTGGTTTGGTATCCGGGTTTTGATGTTTGGTTGGGTTTTTGTTGCGTGGTCGACCCCTAGCCGAAGTCTCACCCTCGACTTTATTTGATTCTGGGTCGTGGTGGTCATCTTTGACCCGTTTTCTTGATTGTTGACCACTTTTTGTCATTGTGATTAATTGTTTGATTTGGTTTGATTGATTAGTTGGATTTGGATTGGTTATGGGGGTTGGTCGATTCATGTTGGAGCCGAAGACCCCATATGGGTCGGTTTGTTTCATTTGGGTCGAGCTCTTGTGAGCTAGCCGCGACCATGGTGGTCTCGGGTGGGACCCACGTGGCTCTTAGTATATGAATTTGACTTGGGTTGACTTGGTATTTGACCCGAATATGGTTATTTTTGAGAACCGTTTGTGATGTCGAAATATATATATTTCGGCTAAGTTTACTTTATGGTTGTTTGATTATTGTTGGTTACCATTATTGTGGCTTAATTGATTTTGGAGTTGTGTTGACGAGAAGTGGTTTTGGGGACCGATTGTGAGACGGTCACTTAGATTGACGGAGATAGGTTAGTCGGGTGCCGTAGTCGGACCCTATTGTTGTAGCACGTGGATTGGGATTGTGTTGGACGGAGATGCATTTGTTTTTATGACTATTGCTTATTACATTGGAATTGGACAATGAGCCGAGAGTCATGACTCGGACATGTGACCATTTCGTATGACTCGATAACTATTTACAAATAAAACATAAATAATAAAACTCATAATAATAGTTATTAGTAATATAAACGTTTATATGAATATATAGACGTGAATAACGGATATATAATTATATAAGCGCGTATATTAATAATAATAATAATAATAAGCACGAGTCATATTATAAATAATACGACTAGATATATATTAGGCTATGAGAGTAGCGTAATATTATTGAACGTATTATTATTATAAAAATGTGTTATAAAACGAGAAACTCTCGACAATTACTAAACACTAAATAAAAGGGTCATTTATATATATATATATATATATATATATATATATATATATATATATATATATATATATATATATATAACGAGTAAACTTATCGAGTTATGCGGAGTCGTAGTCACTCGAGTTCAGGTAAGTTTTATTTGTGACTTTCGTGTTGTCACGGATATATGACGATTAATATAAACGTTTTCTATAACTAAATAACCACTTAACCGAAGGGTTGAACCGGGTTGTTTGGCTATACGAAATGAATATATTAATGGGCATCGTATCCTACGACGCCCATAGGTTGTGGTATATGTAAAAGGGTAATAAATTGCGAATATATATATCGGGGAATCTGGCCAATTTGACGATGTATATAAGAAATTTATTAAACTACGATATATACCATATAGTGTTTATGTGCTATGTGCTTTAGGAATGGGTGTAATCTTGGAACGGTATATTACGTAAGTAAATATGGGGCTTATCAAATCGACGGATTTGATAAACTTCGGCGATTTATTTAAATGATATATTGGGCTAATATTAGATCTATAGTTTATATTATTATTCTTTGTGTGACTTTTTTGTTTGTTTTGTGTCGACCCACCAGCCGTATGGATACCAAACGTAGATACACCAAACTACTACGAAATGGATTTTCGGAAAATAAAACGGATTACGTCCGGGTTTGGGAATATTTTGAATTTGAGGAAATGATTCTGAACGAGTTGATATTGTTAGGTCGTGCCGAGTCCGTAGTTGCTGTCTTGTGAGTTACTATACATCTTATTTCTACCGACTTCTTCTTGCTATTTTCTGGACTTGAGGTGAGTCATAGCCCCACTTTTTACTCTTGAACTATGTTTTCAATACTTGGGGTGAGAAACGTGCAAATTATTTTATGTGGACTATTATCGCTTTTATATTCTTTCTAAATCTTGCTATGCGTATAGACTGGGATGTATTGTCAGCTTTAGTCACATATATTTTGTGTGTACTATTCAAGGTTGGCTTATTTGGAATTGTCAGCTTTAGTCACACGGTTTCGTGTGTACTATTCAAGGTTGGCTTATTTGGAATTGTCAGCTTTAGTCACACGGTTTCGTGTGTACTATTCAAGGTTGGCTTATTTAGATACTGTAGTGTGCACCTATAGGTTAATGATACTTTGGAGGTTATCCGAGTATTTATCGGTATTGCGGGGGTTACCCGAATATCTATGTTGGAACGGAGGGTATCCGTGTGTTAGGATTGGAGCGGAGGGTATCCGCAGGCTTTTAGTGAATCCTTAGTCTAGCTAGCAAGCGTTTTGCGTTTATGTCCACTATATTGTTAGATGAATTTAAACCTATGATCTCACCAGCGAAAGCTGACTTTTAGCACGTTTTCTCAGGTAATTAAGTGATGATACGTATGCTTGGAATGGAAGGCTCGGCTAAGGCTCTCGGTCTATGGATCTATTTTTCTAAACTCTGATATTGAATTATGGACCTACTGTTATTTTATTTTGGGCCTGACTCTGAATGATGTTGGGATAAATGTAAACTTAAAACCCCGTTTTGGTTGCGTTTTTATTATGTTTACTTTATCTCGTTCTATTATGTCTTGTGTTGGATACCAATCCCCGTAGCACCCCGAAAGCTTGTTCAGTTTTCCGCTGTATCAAATTTTGGGGGTGTTACAGCAGTCCCTTGTCCCCCCATTTTGTCCCCTTTTTATTTCAGTACAACACAGTTTTTGCTAGTTTATGTTCCATATTTTTAACAGTTTTAACCGTTTGACTTATTAAACTTTATATTTTCTGTTCCGCACTTTTAGGTTTATAGCTTTTTGATATAAACAAAATTATAAAAATAAAAAAAATGGGGGGGGGGGTCAATATAAAAAACCCACCCCCGTCCTTATAACCCATCCCTTCAAAATACCGTGTGCTAAAAAGAATGTTTTGCTAAACACAATCCTACGGTTTATTTTTTTATTTTTTTTATTCTAAATTTATAAAATTGATAATTAATGAACTCATATATTCCATAATTATATATTTCCAATCATTATAAAAGTGATAAGTGATGTTAACTATTAAATGTATTGTGTTCATTAAATGTTAATTGGTTAATTATGGAATGCTTACACAAAACCTATAGGGTTAAGTTTAACCATATGCATAAAAATATGTATAAACAAAATATTGATATATTATTTATCTATCTATAATACTATAAGATTCAGTCCTATAATTTATAGTATAGTAATCAAGATTGCATAGAGTACAAGATAGCTAATGCTCGAAATTCAATGTAGCCTCATAATAACTATACAATCATGAAAGGAGATGAAGTGCAAGGGTTGCTCGAATTGATCACATGACATTTATTATAGAATTAAAAGTCGGTTAGATGAAGTGCAAGGGTTATGAAAGGTTGCAAGAATAATTAACGATTTAACCTAATTCATGCCTATATAAACTGGCTAAAATCACATTTAGCATGTATATTTGAAGATGATTCATACATCTTATAGATCTTTGATTGTTGGTAGTGGTATGTAAATTCTCTTTTGTAACATTTTGGAGATGATTCACACATCTATTAGATGTTTGTAATTAACTTGGTCACCTTTTTTTTATTAATTTAGTTATCATACGTAGGTACCATGAAAATCACACAAGATCATGCATGCTCAGATAAATGGAACCAAAGATTGGGATACCAACTATTTTCTTAGTTTCTTACATATTTAGGTGATTATTATAGATAAGCATATATATATATATATATATATATATATATATATATATAGATATACGTATTATGTTAATGCATTTTCATATACAAGTAATTTACGTGCGTTTTCTATTGATGTAACTCACATGTGCGAACTGATTAAAGAAAATGTGCACGAGCATGTATGTAAAGCAACATTTAAATGATTAAATGATACTTTTTAACGTGATTAGTTTATGTAAGTAGTTGCTTTTGAATGCTCTTTGAGAAATATTAGAATGAATTTATCGTGTGCAATTGAATTATTATTGAAAAGAAGAAGCTTTGCGCATCGCAAAGTGTTTTCTTTTTCTATATGTAGAATCATTAGTGAGAAACCAATATTTACACCCATTAAATGAGTTTGTCATAATAGCGAAATACGACATATTAAAAATATCACATTGAGTAATGAATAGAAAGGAAAAAAATACATAATTTTGACTTAAAACCGTTTGTAAATTATAATATCAAATAAAAAAGTTGAGTTTTAAACATAAGCAAAAGTTCAAACTTTTATCGAAAACAAAACCGGTGCATTTAATGTTAAGTATATACAACATCGAGATGGAAGTGCAAGGCTTGCCGGAATTGATCACATAGTATTTAGTAATTAGTATAGAATTAAAAGTCGGTTATTGATTGAGATGAAGTTGAAAAGGTTTCAAGAATAATTGATGATTTAACCTAATGCAATATATATAGATATATGTATTATGTTAATGCACTTTCATATACAAATAATTTATGTGTGTTTTCTATTGATGTAGCTCACATGTGCGAATTGATTCAAGAAAATGTGTACGAGCATGTATGTAAAGCAACATATAAATAGTTAAATGATACTTTTTAGCGTGATTGGTTTTTGTAAGTATGCAACTTGAATAATGAATCTAAAAGAAAAAGTACACAATTTTTCCTTGAACCTATTTGTAAATTAAAAAAAAAATTAAGTGTAAGACATAATAGTGGAGTCCAAATGTTTTAGGAATTATTAAAGTGTGTTAATTAATATTCATTTGCTTAGCTATTTAGAATTGAGTTTATTGATAAAATTTATTAATATTAGTTAGACTTCAATGTTAATTTTCAATAAAATTAGTTGTAGAATAAAATGAGATGAAGCTAAAAAGGTTTGTAACGATTTTTGTACAGTTTATGTGGCATTATTATATAAACATTGTTACACAAACTTTAACTTACAAACTTAATAAAGGAAATATTTAACGCACATTAAACTATAACCAATTAGATAGACCCCGTGTACTTCATATTACCGTTCAAAAACCATCTAATGGACAAGTATTGTAGGGTAAGTAATAAACCAAAAGAAACAAAGCCATTTTTTTTATCATGCAAATAACTAATAGGCCAAAAGAAACAAAGTCATCATAACTTAATAACCAAAATCCCATTTATAAAATACAACACCACAAAACCAAAACAACATCAAACATTTTTAAATTTTTATACAAGAAAGTTAAAACGTTTCATACAACATACTAAACAATAATTAAGCATACACTCGCCAATACACAGAAAAAATACGCGAGCTCGAGAGTCATGCAGGTGGTTGTGAGATCTGGAAGAGAGAGCTTTTTCCATATTGAATAAGGCATCAAGTTGATGCTCGCACCTAGATCGGCCAGGGCGAAGCACTCAACCATTCCGGGAAAAACACATGGAATGAGAAATTTTCCCGGATCTCCTAGCTTCTTGGGAAGCTTTTTCAGAAGAACTGCAGAGCAGTTTTCATTGAGCGGAGTTCGAGCCATCTCGAATATTTTCTCTTTATTGTTCAACAGATTTTTGATTGTCGATGCGAATTTAGGCATCAACAGGAGAGCATCCGCGAAACTGATATCAAAATGAATATCTCGGAAGATTTGAAAAAACTTTTCCATTTGATGATTTGCTTTTTCGCGGAGCTTCTGGTCTTGTAACCTAGATGGATATGGTAGTGAAGGTTTGGATTTAGGGTTTTCTCCAGGAGTTGTTGATGGTTCAAATACAACTCCCGGTTTTGGTATGATTCCTGGTTTTGGTACAATTTCTGGTATAACCTGAGGGTGGACGTGTGCGGTACTTCGTGGGCTAGTAGATTGCACCTTGTCTGTGGTTGCCTCAGGCTCAATTTCCACTTCCTCAGAATAAAGAGGAGGAGGAATAGGAGGAACTGGTGGCTCTTCATAATCTTTACCACTGCGTGTAGTAATAGCTTTGAGTTCACCCTTTGGGTTGACAACTGTATTAGCCGGGAGACCTCCTGATGTAGAGGGTGGAGCGAGATGACTCATAAGACTGGCAAACATATTCTCAATCTTGCTTTGAGATTGATCAATTTTGTTGTTTGTTGCCATCAACTCACTCTTCAGCTCATGACCCTGTTTGACTATTGATGACTGGAAATCATTCTTCAAATTTGAGATTTGATTTTGCATTGCCCTCATTTTGGTCTCATTAACTTTGATGTAGTTATTGAGCTCGTTTGGGAGGGGATCTTGATAATTCGGAGCTGAATACCCTTGATTACCCCTTTGGGGTGGATACTGATTGACAGGGGCATGATTTTGATTTTGCATATTAGGCCCCCTAGGTGGATTAGGATTAAACCTATTCGGATTTGGAGGAAACCCGGGTGGTCCACCCTGATTGCTAGCCCGGTGATTTGGTTCCACTTGAGGACGGTATTGGTTACCTCCTTGGTTGGAATTGCCGGCTATTGCATTTACTTCGAATGGATTGCCTTCGGTGGCAGTGCAATTATAATATGAGTGTGGACCACCACAAGTGACACAAGCTTCTATCTTTTTTACTTCAGCTTGTGGAGAAGAATGAGGAGAAGAAATTTTCTGGCTTTTGGTGATAACCAATGCATGAATTGCTTCCGTGAGTTTGTCAAGTCTAGCATCGGTGCTAGACTGAGCCACGGGCGATGAGGTAGAAGGAACAACATTCCCTTGGGAAACAACCGGTTTGCTTCGGGGAATGCGGACCTTAGATTTATTCTCAATGATCGCTAAAGCATCCTTTGTGGTACGGTTCAAGAAGTTACCTCCAGCGGAGGCATTTAGAGAGTCTTGATCGGATTGGCTTACACCATTGTAGAAAGTATCAAGTTGCATGAGATCGGAGAAACCGTGGTGAGGGCATTTTCGGAGCAATTCCTTGTAACGATCCCATGCCTCACTAAAGGATTCATCAAATTTATGCGTGAATTTCATGATCTCATTCTTGAGACTCGTGGTTTTGGAAGGAGGAAAGAATTCATTTACGAACTTTTTCACAAGATCTTCCCATGTCTCAATAGATCGTGGAGGTTGTTTTTCAAGCCAAATCTGGGCTTGTCCCTCCAGGGTGGATGTGATTGCTTCACAAGGGACATTTTTACATTTGATGGTGGATGTGATTTTATTGAACCATCGAATGTGATCTTGAGGATCGTCCCTCTCAAAACCGTAGAATTGACGTGAGGTGGCCAGGTTTATCAACCCTGTTTTAAGCTCAAAATTTTCAGCCATGATTGCCGGAACAACGATAGCATCTCCGTAACCCTCGACGGGTGCTTGGAGAAGCTCATTCATAGTGGGTTCAGCCGCCATGATGACAGCTGAAGGTGGAACAGCTCGGATCTCAGATCCGACTGTTGGTGCAGAACGTCTACGAGGTCTTCGAGGTTTCCGGACAAGCTCACGTAATGGGCTAGTGGACCTTGAAGAACGAGTGCGCATGCACTAGGGATAAAAACTTTTTGGACAATATTTTTGTTATCGTCCCGTAATCCAGAATCGTTTCTCTTTAAGAATCACTTTAAAAGAAAACCGAATCAGAAAACGTTACGATATGTTTTGTTGTTTTTTACTTTTTTTTGGTGTTTTAACACTTTAGGAAAAGTGTCAATGACTTTTTTTATGTGTTTTGATTTTGAAAATATTCACAAGTGATGGAATTTGTACAGTGAGTGAGGTGAGATAACACTAATCTCAAAAGACGCTGCAGAAACGCGCACACCTCCCCGGCAGCGGCGCCAAAAATTGATTGATGCTAAACCACCAACTTAAATTGACCAAGAAATGGTCAACAAATTCAAATAGCCTAGATCAATGCTCCGGGTAATATAAGGTATCACCGAGTCGTTAAATCCCGTTGAGGTGTGAATTGTAACTTTAGCGTGCTTTGTGATCAGGTGTTTATTCACAGAAAGGGTTTGTTGTGAGAATTATTTGGAGATTATTAACAGAAATAGCTTAGGAAAGCTATGTGAATGATTACGGGAATTGAGATTGAGAAGAAATCACCTAAAACTTAAAAACCGTACGTTTGCCGAAGACGTGAACAAACGTACAAAAATGTGAATACGGTGATCTGGAAAGGCTACTGGTATGAAAATTTACTTTTTACAAACCTAATGATAAGAGAAAATTTTTGGAAATTTAAAATTAATTTTTACACTAATTTTATAATTACTATTAATTAAATACTATTTTCCTAATTACTTTTAATTAACTAAATTAACCTAAATTATAAATAAATAAGAAATTAACTTGGAAAAATAAAATTTAAACTTAGAAAAATCTAAAATACTATAAAACAAATTTTAGAAATGAAAATATATTTTTAAGACTATTTAATTAATTATTACTAATTATTAACTAATTATTAATTACTTTTTAATTATTTAAATTAACCTAAATTCTAATTAATTATTAAAATACACTAGAAAATTGAAAATAAAATTTGGAAAAATCAAAAATAACTAAAAACTAATTTTAAAACTTAATTTGTATTTTTCTGATTTACTAATTAATTATTATTAATTATTAACTATTTAATAATTACAAAAAACTATTTTTAATTAAGAAAAATACTAAATGATACAAGAAAAATCTGAAAAAAATACAGAAATTATTTTTATACACCAGGAGCCTAAAAAAATTATAAAAATGGAAATTGCTTATTAATAAGCTGAAGAATAACCCAATTGGCTTAAATAGAAGCTATCACTTCTATTAAGTTGGGCTTATTTGAGATTTTCTTTTTCCAAACTGCTTATTATGAGTTTATAAGGAACTTTTGTGAAGCAAGTTTGACTGTGGTCAAGGAAATAAGCACTTCAAGTGCTTAATTCCTTAACAGTTGACTTTCCTTGACCAGAAGTGGAAATAAGCTCAAATGAGCTAATGTGGGGTCCACTTTGGTGAAAACAGATACAAATAAGTACAATGAACAAGTTAAAGCAAGTAACACACAAATAAGCAAATTAAATAAGCTAAAATACCTCAATAAGCTGTTTACTTATTTGATTCTGAGGCAGAAAAAGGGACAGACTTGGGAGGTCATACAAAGTGGGGTCCACAAGTTTACAGGTCAAACCAATGGTCAATACAGCTTCCCTGGTAGGAGGGGGTTGTATGGAACCAAGATGGAGGTGTGGAACCCACTGGGTTAACCACAAAACACCACCAAAGGTGGGTGTGTGACCTGAGTCTGCTGAGACAGGGCAACTAACTTGCCCTGCAGGTTACTTCCAGGGGCATTTTGGTCCCTTAGAAAAAATCACAAAAATATAACCAACTTAGAAATCACAAATACTACTGGTAGAGTTAACCCACAACAAATTTCAGAACTCCAATCCAAACACAAAAATCAGATAAATTCTCCCAAGTTTTGCAAAAATCTGAGCTATCCACTTTTGACTTTTTAGGAAAACTTGAGTTTTGACTTATATGAACTTAGATAGCTGATTTAATGATCAAATATGTTAAGATAAGCTATATGAAAGCTAATTTAAGTAAAAACATTCACTTATGAGCAGATTTGATTTGATTTGGACTTGAAAAATCACCACAGTTAACTGTGGTGATTATTTTTAGTGATTTTGACTTTTGCAGTGTTTTGGAACAAAACTATGGTTCCCCTGACCTTGTATTCAACCAATAAACCTACTGAAACAAAGAGTTGCTCAATAAAACAAGCAATGCAGTGCAAACAATCTTCAACCAAACACCCCTTTAACAGATTTTAATGAAGTAAATGTGATTAAACCAAGTCCACAAAACTACCTACTGATTCTAACCAATCTAATTACTGATAAATAACAATAATTAAGTAATTAAAACAATAACAAGCAACTAAACTACTAAGAAGATTACAAATTGAAAAGATGGGCTTACATAAGCCTTCCAAGCTCAGATTGCAAACCAAGGACCAATTGAAACAACCTAATGACCTCCCATGAGGTCCCTAACCCACAGCCATCCTTAATTAATTGTGCTCCAAGCTGGTTCAACCAATGATCACCAATTTTTTATTTATTTTTGATTTTTCTTGATTATTTTTAATATTTATAGAAACTGAGTTAGGATGTTCACAAAAGCTTAAAAAGCTTATAAAACTTTGTTTTCTAAGATTACATAAGCTTATAACTGACTTATACACATGAGACGTTTTAATTAGCACTTGAGAATTTGAAATGGCACTTGAAAAGTAAAACAGAAAAGTAACTTAGAACACTGCTTTCATTAACTTTTTAAAACTGAATACAAAGGAAAATTAAGACATTATTTAAACTAAGGTTAAACTAATACACACTACTATGCTCAAAATTGAGCTACAATATATAACGAGGCAAAAACTAGGTCTTTTCTCTTCCCACTCGCACCTTTTTGAATTCTGAGAGTTCCAATAAACTTGCTCTGACCCCTTGACCAAATCCCAGCCATCCAATTGGCTTTTGATACATCCACACCCTTGATTGGGATTTTGGCGCCAAAATAGAACGCACCAATATTAGTGGTTCTGGTGGGGGGTTGGTGTGGGAATTTATGGTGGTGGGAAAGTTTGGTGAGGAGTATTAATTGTGGTGGCTAAAGGGTGGAAAAAGGTGAGAGGAGGGGGGCAATGTACCCTGGTTTTGCGCGGGTATGTTGGGGAAGAAGGAGGGTCAAAGGGTTTGACCCTTTGACTGTTTGACCCCGTGGCTTATTAGTAAAATGGGAGTGGGCCTGGGAGTTTGGGCTTTGGGGTTGTGTTACTGGATCAGCTTTGGATTGGGTTTGGGTGGGCTTGGTTTTGTAGTTAACAAAAAGGGTCCGGTTGGTTAGTTTAGTTTCAAGGACCATTTTTGCAATTTTCCAAAACTCAAGGACTGAAAGTGTAATTATCCAAATTGCTTCCAAGGACCAATATTGCCATTATTCCAAAGTTCACAAACCATCTTTCCATTTTCCAAATTTCAAAATTTCCCAGGGACCTATTTTGCCATTTTTGGATTTTCAGGGACCAAACTTGTAATTTTGGAAAACTTGTTACCCAAGTGTAATTTTTTTATGATTTTTGACTTTCAAAACCTTGGGTTGACTTTTCCTTTCAAAATAAATGCATAGGGACTAAAATTGACAAGTTTTGAAACTTGGGGGACTGAAACTGCCAATATTGCAAACTTTGTACGTTTTTTCTTTGTTTTTGCTCAATTTGCTTTCAAAACACATAAAACACAATCCCTGGGATAATTTAAGTATTTTGATATCTTTTTGATTGTTTTTGTATGTTTTGGCAGTTTAATTACGTCAAAAACGATGAGTGTTTGAGCACTCATCAATCCCCCACACTAAACTATTGCTAGTCCCTAGCAATCTTTTTAGAAAACTTGATGGATTTGAAAAACTCTTTACCAAAAGCCATCACTTCTGGAGTAGCCAGGTGTAAGAACTGTGGCACACCTGATAACCGTGTGATTTTGAGCAAACCACCAGCTTTCAACGAATTTGTTTAGTCTTTACCAAGAGTCGTTTGCTCCTAGACTAGCCAGCATCTTGATGGACCTAGTCAACATCTTGGTGAGCTGATTACCAATTATGGATTTTCCACGGCCTTTACCACAAGCCATAATCTTGCGGGCTAGCCAACTCATTAGCTTTTGAGGATGATGGGGAGTTGAGGAACCATACAATTTTGGGCAAATTGCAAGCCGTAAACGGATTTGAGTTATCTTTACCAAGAGCCGTTTGCTCCTGGATTAGCCAATCCCATTGTCGGTTAGACCTGGCGGACTGATTACCACAAAAATTTTGAAATAAAGTGAAAAAATTTTGAAAATTTTGGCCAAAAACGGGGGTACTTGGAAGATATTTTGATAAAATTTGCTAGAATTCCCCCCCCCCCCCCCCCCCCCAACACTTAGAATTGAATATTGTCCTCAATATTCAAAGCCTCGGCTATTATGCCGACTCTTTGAACGTAAAAAGCCAGGATTCGAATCTAACCGCGGAAATACCAAATTTCACTTTATTTCTATATATATACATCATCATCATTTATTTATTTATTTATTTATTATTATTTTTTTTTTGAACTTATATACATATATACATTTTTTTCAAACAGCGGGGGGTTGGCCATTCCCCCACACTAGGTGGTAGAAAATAGAAAGAATCAGAGATACGGGTGAAAACCCGTATTGTGCTATTGTTTTTGTTCATCGAGTCGCTAGCTTGACTCGATCCCCGAATTCAATTGTCCTTGGGGAAAGTTTGGAGATCCGGGACGACCATGGATGGTACGTCCTCTCCAAAGTAGTGCTTTAACCGATGTCCATTCACTTTGAAATTTGGACCGTCATTTTGAGATAATTCGACGGTACCATAAGGATAAACTTTTGTGATAGTGAATGGACCAGTCCATCGGGTTTTGAGCTTTCCCGAGAAGATCTTGAGTCTAGAGTTGAAAAGAAGGACTCGATCACCAATGTTGAAAACGCGGTTTTTGATTTTTGAGTCATGAATCTTCTTTGTCTTTTCTTTATAGATCAAAGAGTTCTCGTAAGCTTGATCACGAAGTTCGTTTAATTCATTTAGTTGAACTTTTCTATGATCACCCGCCGTTTTGAGGTCGAAATTGGCATGTTTGAGAGCCCAATAGGCTTTGTGCTCAAGCTCGATCGGAAGATGGCATGCTTTCCCGTACACAAGTTTATAAGGCGTACACCCAATGGGTGTTTTGTAAGCCGTACGGAAAGCCCAAAGTGCATCATCTAATTTGTCCGACCACGATGCACGATTCTCACCTACAGTTCTTTCCAAGATTCTTTTAATGCCCTGATTGGAAACTTCGACTTGTCCACTCGTTTGAGGGTGGTACGCAGTGGAAAGACGATGAGTCACACCGTACTTTTGCATGACTTTGTCAAATTTGTCATTACAGAAGTGCGTACCACAATCACTAATAATAGCACGTGGAGTTCCGAATCGGGCAAATAGAGCTTTTAAAAATTTCACAACTACTCGGGCATCATTTGTGGGTAAACCTTTCACTTCAACCCATTTTGACAAGTAGTCAACTGCCACGAGTATGTATTTGTTGCCGTGAGAGGATGGAAATGGCCCCATAAAGTCGATGCCCCAGATATCAAAGATTTCACAAACTTGAATTGCATTCTGAGGCATTTCATTCTTTTGTGAAATATTCCTGTGACGTTGACAAGCGTCACAGGATTTAACCAAATCTTGGGCATCCTTGTAGATCGAGGGCCAATAAAAGCCGGAATTAAACACCTTTTTGGCGGTGTAGTTGGGATTGTGGTGGCCCCCCGTGGGACCAGCATGGCAAGCCTTTAAAATTTCAGTGGCTTCCTGACCATACACACACCGCCGGATGACTTGATCCGCGCATATCTTGAACAAGTAGGGGTCGTTGATGAGTGTGTAAATACTCATCATTTTTACCAATTCTGAACTGCCAAAACATCCAAAAACACTCAATAATGAATCAAAATAGTGAAAATATCCCAGGAAAGTGTTTTACATGTTTCAAATGCAAAAATACCAAAAACAGATGAAAAACACATAAAGTTTGCATAATTGGCAGTTTCAGTCCCCCAACTTTCAAAAGTTGTCAAATCTAGTCCCTGGAAGTTTAAAATGAAAGGAAAATCATCCCAAGGCAAAGAAAAGTCAAAATATATTCAAAATAAGTCCTTGGGTGATAAAATTTGAGAAAATTACACTTTTACCCCTCAAAATCCAAAATTGGCAAAACAGGTCCCTGGAGTTTGTGAAATTGGCAGATTTGATCCCTGAGGTTTAAAATAATACTTGTGGTCCTTATACTAATGTTTAAATGCAGGATTGATCCTTATGTGAATTTTGGAAAAGTTTCATGACAGGTCCCTGAAGTTTGGGAAGTTGACAGATTTAGTCCCTGGGGTTTTAAAAGAGAAAAATTCAAAAATAAACCTCACACTATTCATTATTGGCAGTTTATACCCTTGGAAACAAAATTAGAAAATGCCAAAAACCAACCCTAAACTTTCCCATAATTACACATTTAGTCCTTATGATTAATTCCTAGTCAAAACCAAACCGGACCCAAATTTAACTTAAACCAAATCCAATTTCAATCCAAACTAAACCTGTTACAACCACTAGCCCACCCAAGCCCAAAAATAAACTCAGCCCAGTCCAACACCCACCTTTTGACCCGACCCATCTTTGACTTCGGTCAACAAACCACCAAACCACCCTCCTTCTCCCCCAAAACCACCCCGTAGCCTGCAATACCACCACCACCACTTGCCAAAACCCATCATCACCCTCCCACGCCTCTCTGCACCTACCTCACATCACATTTAATGCACCACCACCCCCCAATTGCTTGAAACAGTCCAAGAACACCCATCCTTAATTTTGGCGCGAAAAATAATTCAAAGGCTGAGATTGTGCCAAAGTGATCCAATGGCCAATATTATTGATGGGATGTGCTCAGAGATGCTCATGGAACCCTAATTGTCAGCTATAAAAGGAAGAGTGAACAAGATGAAGACTGTGTAGTTTAATTTTAGTTAATAGTATCGAATTTAAATTCCCAAGCAATTTAGTGTTAAAATTTCCTAATTCCAGTATTGTACTAGTGTTAGTTTTGTAATCTCACTCTTTTAAATCAATAAAGTTTCAAGGTTCAAGCTTAGTATTTGTATTTGCAGTTTTACTCATTTTCTAAGAAATCGAATTGATCAAGAAGTAATGGTGTATGGAATCATGGATTGTATTTAGGCTCACATAAGCTCCATTAAGCTTGTTCAAGCTTTAGAGACTCCTAAAACTCAGTATTAGTGGAAGAAAAACAAAAAGTTAAAAAAGTCAACATAAGTCAACTGTTGGTTTGTTTGTTGTTTGTTTCAGGTTTTGAGCACAATCAAGGAGCTGGATTGATTTGGAAATATCCTATCTAAAGATAGGCATCATGGGAAAACTTCTTGTTCATGCTAGAAGTAATTAGTAAGTCTTTGCTTATTTCATTTTCCCCTCAAAGGTTTAAGTCTCTAAGTTCTTAGCTTGTGTCTGCAATTTGTGCTCATATTGTGTTCTTGAATGTTATTTGAGTAACTTTTAGTTTGAAAATCATAGTTTGATTGTTAGAATCCATAATTACTTAATGTTTTAATTTCAACTGTCAAACTTTGTTTTAGAGTAAAACTTATGCCATTGTAGTATTAATCTGTTTTTTAGAGTTTAAACAAAGTCACTTAGTAATATTTAGTAGGTTGAAATCAAAAACTTGAATCAGTACATTCATTTGCTTTGATAATCTGCAATTTCTAAATATAAAGGTGTGTTTGGATAATCTGTACTCACCATCCTTAAGGGTGTTTCAGTTGTTATTTCTGGTTCAGTTAAATCACATTAGGTCTAGGTTGGTTAAGTAAGTCACAAAATTGGTTTAGTAAAAAGCAAAAAGTCAAAATCTCATTCTAATTCTCCACACAGTCAACTGTGTAGAAATTAGGAACTCATAAGCTCATAACCTGATAAGGAGTAGGTGTTTTAGCTTTTAATAAGCTTATTTTAGCTTAAAACTTCATAATCAGTAAGTCAGATCAATTAGAAATTCATAAAAGTCAAAGTGTGAGTGTTCTTGTCAAAAGTCAAAATCCTTGTTCTCAGATTTCATCAAAGTTGCTTGTTCAATTCTGAATTTTGTAATTTATTTGGTATTGTGAAAATTGGAGGTTTAGTTCTTTACCAGCTTAACTTTGATAATATGATTTCATTTCATATTTAGAAAATTTAATCTGAGCCCCATTCACCCTCAAAGACAACTGCAGGGCAAGCTTGTGCCCTGCTCACCCAGTCACCCAGTCACTACCACCACTTTGGTGGTGTTTTGTGACCAACCCAGTGGACCCCACACCTCTTAGTTAGTTTTTTACAACCCCCCTCCTACCAGGCTCCATACATTGACTATTTGTTTGACCTTCACCCCAGTGGACCCTACCTGAAATTGCTCACCAAGTCTGTCCCAGGTCTGAGTCAAAAGTGAAAAGTGCAAAGTGCTTAATTTAGCTTATTCAGCTTATTTGTGTTGTTTATTAGTTGTATCTGGCTTATTTGAGTGTACTTAGCTTGTGTGTATCTGTTTTAACCATTGTGGACCCCACCCAAGGCCATTTGACCATATTTGACCAAACAGTCAACCAAAGTCAACTGTTTGAGACAAGGGGGTGTAACAGCTTATTTATAAGCTATTTCAAAAAGTGTTTTCATTAAAGTTTGTTATTTTAAGTTGTTAAGTAGCTCTGAAAAAGAAAAATCCAAAAAAAAAAATTAAGTTTAAAACAAGTGATAGTTTCTATTTAATTCCATTTAAGTTTAATTTTCATTTTTAGATTTTAATTAAGTAACTAGTGTTTTTATATTTTTATTAAATACCTTAGATAGTAAAGTAATTTTGATAATTTTTGCAGATTTTTATTTTGTCATTTAGTGTTAATTAGATTTAATTTTAATTTTCTTTATTATTAATTAATATCAAATATTGAATAGTTTAATTAGTTTTTATAAGGTTAAATCTAGTTTTTATAATTTTTCTAGTTCTAATATAGTATAATAAGTTTTTAGAAAATAATTTTTGATATTATACTGTTCATTTTCTATTTTTCTTATTTTATTTGTTTAAAATAGATTTAAGTTAATTAAAAGGTAGGTAATTAGTAGATTAATCTTAAACATAATTTTTAGAGTTTTTTATAATTTTGTAGGATTCCTGTAATGGTTAAGTAATTTTATAAATTTTATTTTAATTTTCCAAGTTAAATTAGTATTAATATAAATTAAAAGTAGTTTAATTAGTTAAATTAAGTTAAATAGTTTTTAATTAATAACAAAACCACAAAAAGACAAAAATATTATTTTTAATTTTTTATACTTTCTTCAAGTTCTAATTTAGGTTTAGAAAATATTTTTTATAAATTTTTAGTTTAATTTAAATCATTTGTCATTTTTAGTTTATTTAAATTAGGTTTTAATTTAGATTTTAATTAAGTTTAATTAATTAAATAATAGTTTAATATTATTTTAATCACTTTTATCATTTCTTTTTCATTTTTAATTTCAAGTTTTGAAAAGTGTCAAAAGCACCCCCTGTAGTTTCATAATTACCAAAATAACAGTAGCAATATCATTCCCACATCATCTGGCTACTGTCCTCAGTGCCACTTTCTCATAAACGATTCCAAAAGCACCATTTCAATCTCGCTGGGACTTTTACGACCCGGGAATACACTATACTATCACCGGAGTATTGATTCTAGGCTGTCTTTGACTTGTTGACCTTGGTCAATAATAATCTGACGGTTCTGAACCAATCAAAATTTGGCGCCGCTGCCGGGGAGGTTGTTGCGTGTTTTATAAAATCGTTTTAAGTTTAGTGGTTTTCAAAACCCTTCTTGTAAAAAGTTTTTTGTAAAAATATAATCATATCAGAAAAAACGTTCATTAACACTTCTCCTGAAGTGTTGAAAACACCAAAAAAAAATTAAAAACAATCAAAAACAAACTGTGAAGTTAAATTACTTCGTGTTCTTTAAGATTACAACCTGAAACAGTTGGTTTAAGGTAAGTTCTGACATTAAATTGCGAACTGAAGAGGAAACCTATTTACTTCCTCCCGCCAGCCTGCGAGTAATCTTAAAGGGACGATTTCGGTTAACGAATCAGTTCCAAAAATATTTCCCAAGTTTTCTGCACACACACCCATAAGCCTAAAGCAGTTTTTCAAAAATCAATTAATAAACCCATAATAAGTTCCCAAACTTAAGATTAAAACTTGCCTTTGTATCCCTGTGAGTAGTGTACCTTTTTCAAAGAAGCTGCTCACTTGTGATTATTGGTTTAAGTTCACTGTAGTTTTGCCTCGAACTTGTGTTGAAAAATTGTTTTTAGTGCATGCGCACTCGGTCTCAAGCAAAGAATAAAAAACAGAAAGACGTACCCGAGTTACGTTCTAACACAGAAACCGAAATGGCCGCTGGGCCACCACCACCGTTACCACCCCCTGACCCTAATAGGGATGAGCCAGCTCCCGATCTCCGAACTATGGAGGAGCTGTGCCAACCTACCATGCAAGGGCGGGGTGGGCCTATTGCACCAATCACTATTGGGGCCGCGGACTTTGGCCTCAAGCACCACATGATCCAACAAGTCCAGAATTCGTGTCAATTTCACGGATTACCGGGTGACGATGCTAACAAGCATCTTGACAAATATCTTACGGTCACCCAAAGCATGAAACAGCATGGCGTCACCGATGATGCCCTTCAGCTGTACCTCTTCCCCTATTCTCTCACTCATCATGCCACTGCATGGTTTGACCGACTTCCACGAAATTCTATTCGTACCTTTGATGACATGGTAACCAAGTTTCTTGCAAAATATTTTCCACCTTCCATGGTTACCAAGCTACGTAATGATATCAGCAACTTCCGGCAACTTCCCGATGAGTCTCTTTTTGAGGCTTGGGAGCGTTATAAGCTAGCCATTGATCGGTGCCCTAACCACAATATGTTACAAGTCACCATAATAGATACTTTCTATAATGGTCTAACATTGAGGCACCGAGACATTCTCAATGCTGCTGCTGGTGGGACCTTTATGAAAAGGCGTCCCGAGGAGTGCTATGACTTAATCGAGAACATGACTGCCCATCATAACTTTTGGGATTCCTCTGCGGAGAGGGAAGCGTCATGTCATCCCGTTACTCCCTCATCATCATCATCTCCTGAAATAATCGCTCTTACCAAAAAGATGGATGATATTTCTACGGCTGTGTTGAGAATGAACCAAACGATACAACATCAGGCTCAAAATCAACAAGTGAAAGCCGTGGCCCGAAGTTGTGAAACTTGTGGGGGCCCACATCTGTATTCCGAGTGTCCAGCTACTGCTGAATTTTCTCAAGAGAACGTTTATGCTGCTAACGGTTCCTACAACACGGGGGGTAATTCTTACCAACCGCAAGGGGACCGTAATCTCTTAAGCTATCGTTCCAACAATTTTCTCGGACCTCCCGGTTTTAACCAAAATCAAAACCGTAACACGAATCAGAATTTCAACCAAGGTCAAAGCTCAAATTTCCAAAACCCGAACCAAAATCAAGGCCAGTTTAATCAAAACAATTTTCAAAATGGCAATCAAAACCAAGGTTTTCAAGGAAATTTTCAAAGAAACCAAAATCAAGGGAATTACAATCAGGGTAATTTCAATCAGAGAAACACTTTTCAGGGTAACAACAATCAAAATCAAGGGAATTTTCAAAACAACCGTGTTCAAAATCCCCCTGTTCAAAATCAAAACGTTGTTCCACCCTCGTCTTCCTCCGATGCTGAAATTAAACAATTCATGAAAGCACAAGAGGAAACGAATCGGTTATTGATCAAGACGATCTCTGATCTTCAGAAGTCTTTAAATGATCGACCCTCGGGCCCGGGTACATTACCGAGCAACACGATCGCTAACCCGAGGGGCGATGTCAAAGCGATCACCACCCGAAGTGGGACATCTTACAATGGACCCTCGATTCCTTCTACCTCTTCTTCTCCTCCTAAGGTAGCGGAACGTGAACCTGAGGTTACTACGGACACGGTACTTCCTACTAATAACGGAGGTATCAACAACGTCCACCCTCAAGTTGTCCCGGTCCCGGCTCGTAAGCCGAAAGTTGTATTTGATCCTCCTGTGAGTCCTGATGAAATTCCAAAGAATGATCCTAAGCCTTCAATTCCATATCCTTCACGTGTGTATGATCAAAAGAACCGCGAAAGAGCTAATCATCAGATGGAAAAATTTTATCAAATTTTCCAAGAATTACACTTCGATATTAGCTTCGCGGACGCTCTTCTTCTCATGCCTAAGTTTGCTTCGACAATCAAAAATCTGATAAGCAACAAAGAAAAACTCTGTGAGATGGCAAAAACTTCACTCAATGAGCATTGCTCAGCAGTGCTCTTGAAAAAGCTTCCCGAAAAGCTTGGAGATCCCGGGAAATTTCTCATTCCATGTATTTTCCCGGGGATGGTTGAATGCTTTGCCTTGGCCGATCTTGGCGCAAGCATTAACCTGATGCCTTACTCAGTTTGGAAAAAACTTTCTCTACCTACTCTCACTCCGACCTGCATGACACTCGAGCTTGCAGATCGTACCATATCCCGTCCTCTCGGCATTGCCGAAGATATCTTCGTGAAAGTAGGAAAGTTCCATTTTCCGGCAGATTTCGTGATTGTTGATTTCGATGCTGACCCACGAGTCCCTCTCATTCTCGGGAGAGGATTCTTAAGAACGGGTCGTGCTTTAATCGATGTATTCGAAGAAGAAATCACTCTACGTGTTGGTGGCGAAGCCATCACATTCAATCTTGATCAGACTTCAAGATACTCCTCCAACTATGACGCTGAAACGGTTAACCGAATTGATGTCATCGATGTTGCGTCTGAGGAGTATTCTCAAGAGGTCCTCGGTTTCTCATCCAGTGGCAGTCTTTCTACTGACCCGATCATTTCCGACTCTTCCCCTTCCCTCACTCCGTTTGAGGGAAGTGACTTCCTTTTGGAAGAGCTCGAGGCTTTTCTTGCTCAAGATAGCTCAATTCCCGATGGAGTTGATGAAGACTATCTTGACCCGGAGGGGGACATTTTTCTCCTTGAAAGATTGTTAAATGACGATCCTTCACCCTCTCCGTCTCCACAAATACTTCATAAAGCGGAAGTCAAAAATGTTGAAATAACTGAAGACTTTCCCGAGGTTGAGCTCAAGGACTTGCCTCCTCATCTAGAATATGCATTTCTGGAGGGTGATAATAAATTACCCGTCATTATTGCCAAAGACTTAAAAGATGAGGAAAAGGCTGCACTCCTAAAGGTTCTTAAGTCAAACAAACAAGCAATTGCTTGGAAACTCTCCGACATCAAGGGCATAAGCCCGAACTTTTGTACTCATAAAATCTTAATGGAGGATGACTTTAAACCAGCTGTGCAACATCAGAGAAGGGTAAATCCCAAAATCCACGAAGTTATCAAACAAGAAGTTCTTAAACTTCTTGATGCGGGATTGATTTACCCTATATCTGACAGTCCTTGGGTTAGCCCAATCCATTGTGTTCCCAAAAAGGGTGGCATTACCGTTGTCACCAACGAGGATAACGAGTTGATTCCAACTCGTTTGGTCACGGGTTGGCGGGTTTGTATTGACTATCGAAAGTTAAATGAAGCCACCCGTAAAGACCATTTTCCTCTCCCTTTTATGGATCAAATGCTCGAAAGACTTGCGGGGAATGAATACTACTGCTTCCTCGATGGTTTCTCGGGTTACTTCCAAATCCCCATTGATCCCCAGGATCAAGAGAAGACTACCTTCACATGCCCCTACGGAACTTTTGCCTACAGACGTATGCCTTTCGGCTTATGTAATGCACCAGGCACGTTCCAGAGATGCATGATGTCTATTTTTTCCGACATGATCGGGAAAACTATGGAGGTATTCATGGATGACTTTTCGGTCATCGGGGATTCATTTCAGACTTGCCTCTCCCACTTGGAACAGATGCTTAAACGTTGCAAAGAAACGAATCTAAGTCTCAACTGGGAGAAGAGCCACTTTATGGTCAAGGAGGGCATTGTCCTCGGCCATAAGATTTCAAAAAACGGGATCGAGGTTGACAGAGCTAAAATCGATGTCATTGCCAAATTACCTCATCCCACCACCGTAAAAGGTGTTCGGAGCTTTTTGGGTCATGCCGGCTTCTACCGTAGGTTTATCCAAGATTTTTCTAAGATTGCCCGGCCTATGACCCATCTCCTCGAGAAGGATGCTCCTTTCATCTTCTCTCCTGAGTGCATCGAAGCTTTTGAAACACTAAAGAAAAAGCTTACCGAGGCACCGATTCTTGTTGCCCCCGATTGGGACCAACCTTTTGAGCTTATGTGCGATGCTAGTGATTTTGCCATAGGTGCGGTCTTGGGGCAACGAAAAGCAAAATACTTTCAGCCCATACACTACGCAAGCAAAACTATGACTGAGGCTCAAGGTCATTACACCACCACTGAAAAAGAACTCCTAGCTGTGGTGTATGCCTTCGAGAAATTCCGGTCATACCTAATCTTGACTAAATGCGTAGTGTACACAGATCACTCGGCTTTGAAATACCTATTTGCAAAACAAGATGCAAAGCCGAGGCTTCTTCGTTGGGTTCTCCTCCTTCAGGAATTTGATATCATTATCCGTGATAAAAAAGGAGCCGAGAACCTTGCTGCTGATCATCTCTCACGATTAGAGAACCCTCATCAAGACGTGTCCGAGAAAAAGGAAATAAATGAAACATTTCCTCTCGAGACACTCAATGCGGTTGCTTTTCGTGGTGACTCTACTACCCCATGGTTTGCCGACTTTGCAAATTACCATGCGGGTAACTTCATAGTGAAGGGGTTGACGTCCCAACAAAAGAAAAAATTTTTCAAGGACGTTAAACATTACTTCTGGGACGACCCCTTCCTCTTCAAAATCTGTGCCGATCAAGTCATCAGGCGATGTGTATACGGACAGGAAGCCATTGATATTCTCAAGGCTTGCCATGCTGGACCCACCGGGGGCCACCATAGTCCTAACTACACCGCCAAAAAGGTGTTTGATTCCGGTTTCTATTGGCCCACAATCTACAAGGATGCCCACGAATTAGTCAAAGCCTGTGATGCTTGTCAGCGTCACGGAAATATTTCACAAAAGAATGAAATGCCACAAAATGCTATTCAAGTTTGTGAAATCTTTGACGTCTGGGGCATTGACTTTATGGGGCCATTCCCATCTTTTCGTGGAAACAAATACATACTCGTGGCTGTTGACTATTTGTCAAAATGGGTTGAGGCAAAGGCCTTACCCACTAATGATGCCCGAGTAGTCGTGAAATTCTTGAAATCCCTCTTTGCTCGTTTTGGAACCCCACGTGCCATCATTAGTGATCGCGGTACTCACTTTTGCAATGATCAATTTGCAAAAGTCATGCTGAAATACGGTGTTACTCATCGTCTTTCCACCGCATATCACCCCCAAACAAGTGGGCAGGTGGAGGTTTCCAACCGTGGTATTAAACGGATTCTTGAGAGGACAGTAGGTGAAAACCGTGCTTCCTGGTCGGATAAACTAGATGATGCACTCTGGGCCTTCCGTACAGCTTACAAAACACCCATCGGGTGTACTCCATACAAGCTTGTATACGGGAAGGCGTGTCATTTACCGATCGAGCTCGAGCACAAAGCCTACTGGGCCTTGAAACATGCTAACTACGACCTTCATAAAGCGGGTGATCACCGTAAGGTTCAAATCAATGAATTAAACGAACTTCGTGATCAGGCCTACGAGAACTCTTTGATCTACAAAGAAAAGACAAAGAAGATTCACGACTCTAAGATTAAGAACCGAGTTTTCAACGTCGGTGACAGAGTCCTTCTTTTCAATTCAAGATTAAAGATCTTCTCGGGGAAATTAAAAACCCGATGGACTGGACCATTCACCATTGCTAAAGTTTACCCATACGGGACTGTTGAGTTATCTCAACCCGAAGGTCCCAACTTCAAAGTGAATGGTCACAGATTGAAACATTATTTTGGAGAGGACACACCACCCATGGTTGTCCCGGATCTCCAAACTTTCCCCATGGACCAATGAATTCGGGGATCGAGTCAAGCTAGTGACTCGGTGAACAAAAATTAGCATCATATATGGGTTTTCACCCGTATTTCTGACTTCTTTCTACTTTCTACCACCCTAGTGTGGGGGAGTGGCCATCCCCCACCGTTTCAAAAGTAAATATTTTTCAAAATTCAATAAACATGTTTTGTATATTATGTCATTCATCTCCCGGGCTGTCAAGGCAAATTTACTACAGTTAATCATTCACAAGTGATTAGCTAGCGTGGTAAACTTGACACAAGCCTGGGAAGTGTATGTATATTATTATTCATCTTCCAGGCTGTCAGGGCGAATTTACTACAGTTAATCATTCACAAGTGATTAGCTAGCGTGGTAAACCTGCCACAAACCTGGAAGGTGTATGTATATTATAAACTTTATCATTCAACTCCCGGGCTGTTAGGGCAAATTTATTACAGTTAATCATTCACAAGTGATTAGCTTGCGTGGTAAACCTAACACAAGCCTGGGAGGTAGTGAAAAAAAAAAAAAAAAAAATTTGTATGTACAGATAAAATAAAGTGAAAAATAGAAATTTCCACAGTTAGAATCGAATATTAGCTTTTCCATTCAGAGATTCGGCATAATAGCCGGGACTTTGAATATTGAGGACAATATTCAGTTCTAGTGTGGGGGGGGGGGGAAATTCTTACGAATTTTATCATAAAACTTTCTAAGTACCCCCATTTTAGGCCAAAATTTTTCAAAATTTTTCACTTTATTCCAAAATTTTTGTGGTTATCAATCCGCCAAAGTCTAAATGACAAAGGGATTGGCTAGTCCAGGAGCAAACGGCTCTTGGTAAAGACATCTCAAATCCGTTGACGGCTGGCAGTTTGCCAAAAATTGCATGGTTCCTCAGCTCCCCCGCATCCTCATAAGCAAATGAGCTGGCTAGCCCACAAGATTATGGCTTGTGGTAAAGGCCGTGAAAAACCATAATTGGTAATCAGCTCACCAAGATGTTGACTTAGTCCATCAAGATGCTGGCTAGTCCAGAAGCAAACGGCTTTTGGTAAAGACAAATCAAATCCGTTGACAGCTGGTGGTTTGCTCAAAATCACACGGTTATCAGGTGTGCCACAGTTCTTACACCTGGCTACTCCAGAAGTGATGGCTTTTGGTAAAGAGTTTCAAATCCATTATGTTTTTCTCAAAAGATTGCTAGGGACTAGCAATGTTTTAGTGTGGGGGATTGATGAGTGTGTAAATACTCATCATTTTTACCAATTCTGAACTGCCAAAACATCCAAAAACACTCAATAATGAATCAAAATAGTGAAAATATCCCAGGAAAGTGTTTTACATGTTTCAAATGCAAAAATACCAAAAACAGATGAAAAACACATAAAGTTTGCATAATTGGCAGTTTCAGTCCCCCAACTTTCAAAAGTTGTCAAATCTAGTCCCTGGAAGTTTAAAATGAAAGGAAAATCATCCCAAGGCAAAGAAAAGTCAAAATATATTCAAAATAAGTCCTTGGGTGATAAAATTTGAGAAAATTACACTTTTACCCCTCAAAATCCAAAATTGGCAAAACAGGTCCCTGGAGTTTGTGAAATTGGCAGATTTGATCCCTGAGGTTTAAAATAATACTTGTGGTCCTTATACTAATGTTTAAATGCAGGATTGATCCTTATGTGAATTTTGGAAAAGTTTCATGACAGGTCCCTGAAGTTTGGGAAGTTGACAGATTTAGTCCCTGGGGTTTTAAAAGAGAAAAATTCAAAAATAAACCTCACACTATTCATTATTGGCAGTTTATACCCTTGGAAACAAAATTAGAAAATGCCAAAAACCAACCCTAAACTTTCCCATAATTACACATTTAGTCCTTATGATTAATTCCTAGTCAAAACCAAACCGGACCCAAATTTAACTTAAACCAAATCCAATTTCAATCCAAACTAAACCTGTTACAACCACTAGCCCACCCAAGCCCAAAAATAAACTCAGCCCAGTCCAACACCCACCTTTTGACCCGACCCATCTTTGACTTCGGTCAACAAACCACCAAACCACCCTCCTTCTCCCCCAAAACCACCCCGTAGCCTGCAATACCACCACCACCACTTGCCAAAACCCATCATCACCCTCCCACGCCTCTCTGCACCTACCTCACATCACATTTAATGCACCACCACCCCCCAATTGCTTGAAACAGTCCAAGAACACCCATCCTTAATTTTGGCGCGAAAAATAATTCAAAGGCTGAGATTGTGCCAAAGTGATCCAATGGCCAATATTATTGATGGGATGTGCTCAGAGATGCTCATGGAACCCTAATTGTCAGCTATAAAAGGAAGAGTGAACAAGATGAAGACTGTGTAGTTTAATTTTAGTTAATAGTATCGAATTTAAATTCCCAAGCAATTTAGTGTTAAAATTTCCTAATTCCAGTATTGTACTAGTGTTAGTTTTGTAATCTCACTCTTTTAAATCAATAAAGTTTCAAGGTTCAAGCTTAGTATTTGTATTTGCAGTTTTACTCATTTTCTAAGAAATCGAATTGATCAAGAAGTAATGGTGTATGGAATCATGGATTGTATTTAGGCTCACATAAGCTCCATTAAGCTTGTTCAAGCTTTAGAGACTCCTAAAACTCAGTATTAGTGGAAGAAAAACAAAAAGTTAAAAAAGTCAACATAAGTCAACTGTTGGTTTGTTTGTTGTTTGTTTCAGGTTTTGAGCACAATCAAGGAGCTGGATTGATTTGGAAATAGCCTATCTAAAGATAGGCATCATGGGAAAACTTCTTGTTCATGCTAGAAGTAATTAGTAAGTCTTTGCTTATTTCATTTTCCCCTCAAAGGTTTAAGTCTCTAAGTTCTTAGCTTGTGTCTGCAATTTGTGCTCATATTGTGTTCTTGAATGTTATTTGAGTAACTTTTAGTTTGAAAATCATAGTTTGATTGTTAGAATCCATAATTACTTAATGTTTTAATTTCAACTGTCAAACTTTGTTTTAGAGTAAAACTTATGCCATTGTAGTATTAATCTGTTTTTTAGAGTTTAAACAAAGTCACTTAGTAATATTTAGTAGGTTGAAATCAAAAACTTGAATCAGTACATTCATTTGCTTTGATAATCTGCAATTTCTAAATATAAAGGTGTGTTTGGATAATCTGTGCTCACCATCCTTAAGGGTGTTTCAGTTGTTATTTCTGGTTCAGTTAAATCACATTAGGTCTAGGTTGGTTAAGTAAGTCACAAAATTGGTTTAGTAAAAAGCAAAAAGTCAAAATCTCATTCTAATTCTCCACACAGTCAACTGTGTAGAAATTAGGAACTCATAAGCTCATAACCTGATAAGGAGTAGGTGTTTTAGCTTTTAATAAACTTATTTTAGCTTAAAACTTCATAATCAGTAAGTCAGATCAATTAGAAATTCATAAAAGTCAAAGTGTGAGTGTTCTTGTCAAAAGTCAAAATCCTTGTTCTCAGATTTCATCAAAGTTGCTTGTTCAATTCTGAATTTTGTAATTTATTTGGTATTGTGAAAATTGGAGGTTTAGTTCTTTACCAGCTTAACTTTGATAATATGATTTCATTTCATATTTAGAAAATTTAATCTGAGCCCCATTCACCCTCAAAGACAACTGCAGGGCAAGCTTGTGCCCTGCTCACCCAGTCACCCAGTCACTACCACCACTTTGGTGGTGTTTTGTGACCAACCCAGTGGACCCCACACCTCTTAGTTAGTTTTTTACAACCCCCCTCCTACCAGGCTCCATACATTGACTATTTGTTTGACCTTCACCCCAGTGGACCCTACCTGAAATTGCTCACCAAGTCTGTCCCAGGTCTGAGTCAAAAGTGAAAAGTGCAAAGTGCTTAATTTAGCTTATTCAGCTTATTTGTGTTGTTTATTAGTTGTATCTGGCTTATTTGAGTGTACTTAGCTTGTGTGTATCTGTTTTAACCATTGTGGACCCCACCCAAGGCCATTTGACCTTATTTGACCAAACAGTAAACCAAAGTCAACTGTTTGAGACAAGGGGGTGTAACAGCTTATTTATAAGCTATTTCAAAAAGTGTTTTCATTAAAGTTTGTTATTTTAAGTTGTTAAGTAGCTCTGAAAAAGAAAAATCCAAAAAAAAAAATTAAGTTTAAAACAAGTGATAGTTTCTATTTAATTCCATTTAAGTTTAATTTTCATTTTTAGATTTTAATTAAGTAACTAGTGTTTTTATATTTTTATTAAATACCTTAGATAGTAAAGTAATTTTGATAATTTTTGCAGATTTTTATTTTGTCATTTAGTGTTAATTAGATTTAATTTTAATTTTCTTTATTATTAATTAATATCAAATATTGAATAGTTTAATTAGTTTTTATAAGGTTAAATCTAGTTTTTATAATTTTTCTAGTTCTAAAATAGTATAATAAGTTTTTAGAAAATAATTTTTGATATTATACTGTTCATTTTCTATTTTTCTTATTTTATTTGTTTAAAATAGATTTAAGTTAATTAAAAGGTAGGTAATTAGTAGATTAATCTTAAACATAATTTTTAGAGTTTTTTATAATTTTGTAGGATTCCTGTAATGGTTAAGTAATTTTATAAATTTTATTTTAATTTTCCAAGTTAAATTAGTATTAATATAAATTAAAAGTAGTTTAATTAGTTAAATTAAGTTAAATAGTTTTTAATTAATAACAAAACCACAAAAAGACAAAAATATTATTTTTAATTTTTTATACTTTCTTCAAGTTCTAATTTAGGTTTAGAAAATATTTTTTATAAATTTTTAGTTTAATTTAAATCATTTGTCATTTTTAGTTTATTTAAATTAGGTTTTAATTTAGATTTTAATTAAGTTTAATTAATTAAATAATAGTTTAATATTATTTTAACCACTTTTATCATTTCTTTTTCATTTTTAATTTCAAGTTTTGAAAAGTGTCAAAAGCACCCCCTGTAGTTTCATAATTACCAAAAAACCCACTTTTCCAGTCCGATACGTGATCTTAATTGTTAATTTGTGCATATATCTGGTATCTGATTATTGTGAATATTATATCTGTTTGTCAATACCAAAATAACAGTAGCAATATCATTCCCACATCATCTGGCTACTGTCCTCAGTGCCACTTTCTCATAAACGATTCCAAAAGCACCATTTCAATCTCGCTGGGACTTTTACGACCCGGGAATACACTATACTATCACCGGAGTATTGATTCTAGGCTGTCTTTGACTTGTTGACCTTGGTCAATAATAATCTGACGGTTTTGAACCAATCAAAATTTGGCGCCGCTGCCGGGGAGGTTGTTGCGTGTTTTATAAAATCGTTTTAAGTTTAGTGGTTTTCAAAACCCTCCTTGTAAAAAGTTTTTTGTAAAAATATAATCATATCAGAAAAAACGTTCATTAACACTTCTCCTGAAGTGTTGAAAACACCAAAAAAAAAATTAAAAACAATCAAAAACAAACTGTGAAGTTAAATTACTTCGTGTTCTTTAAGATTACAACCTGAAACAGTTGGTTTAAGGTAAGTTCTGACATTAAATTGCGAACTGAAGA
Source organism: Artemisia argyi (assembly GCA_030686995.1). Lineage (NCBI taxonomy): Eukaryota > Viridiplantae > Streptophyta > Magnoliopsida > Asterales > Asteraceae > Artemisia > Artemisia argyi. The sequence continues at coordinate 112,190,055 of CM060699.1, forward strand.
GGAAACCTATTTACTTCCTCCCGCCAGCCTGCGAGTAATCTTAAAGGGACGATTTCGGTTAACGAATCAGTTCCAAAAATATTTCCCAAGTTTTCTGCACACACACCCATAAGCCTAAAGCAGTTTTTCAAAAATCAATTAATAAACCCATAATAAGTTCCCAAACTTAAGATTAAAACTTGCCTTTGTATCCCTGTGAGTAGTGTACCTTTTTCAAAGAAGCTGCTCACTTGTGATTATTGGTTTAAGTTCACTGTAGTTTTGCCTCGAACTTGTGTTGAAAAATTGTTTTTAGTGCATGCGCAGTCGGTCTCAAGCAAAGAATAAAAAACAGAAAGACGTACCCGAGTTACGTTCTAACACAGAAACCGAAATGGCCGCTGGGCCACCACCACCATTACCACCCCCTGACCCTAATAGGGATGAGCCAGCTCCCGATCTCCGAACTATGGAGGAGCTGTGCCAACCTACCATGCAAGGGCGGGGTGGGCCTATTGCACCAATCACTATTGGGGCCGCGGACTTTGGCCTCAAGCACCACATGATCCAACAAGTCCAGAATTCATGTCAATTTCACAGATTACTGGGTGACGATGCTAACAAGCATCTTGACAAATATCTTACGGTCACCCAAAGCATGAAACAGCATGGCGTCACCGATGATGCCCTTCGGCTGTACCTCTTCCCCTATTCTCTCACTCATCATGCCACTGCATGGTTTGACCGACTTCCACGAAATTCTATTCGTACCTTTGATGACATGGTAACCAAGTTTCTTGCAAAATATTTTCCACCTTCCATGGTTACCAAGCTACGTAATGATATCAGCAACTTCCGGCAACTTCCCGATGAGTCTCTTTTTGAGGCTTGGGAGCGTTATAAGCTAGCCATTGATCGGTGCCCTAACTACAATATGTTACAAGTCACCATAATAGATACTTTCTATAATGGTCTAACATTGAGGCACCGAGACATTCTCAATGCTGCTGCTGGTGGGACCTTTATGAAAAGGCGTCCCGAGGAGTGCTATGACTTAATCGAGAACATGACTGCCCATCATAACTTTTGGGATTCCTCTGCGGAGAGGGAAGCGTCATGTCATTCCGTTACTCCCTCATCATCATCATCTCCTGAAATAATCGCTCTTACCAAAAAGATGGATGATATTTCTACGGCTGTGTTGAGAATGAACCAAACGATACAACATCAGGCTCAAAATCAACAAGTGAAAGCCGTGGCCCGAAGTTGTGAAACTTGTGGGGGCCCACATCTGTATTCCGAGTGTCCAGCTACTGCTGAATTTTCTCAAGAGAACGTTTATGCTGCTAACGGTTCCTACAACACGGGGGGTAATTCTTACCAACCGCAAGGGGACCGTAATCTCTTAAGCTATCGTTCCAACAATTTTCTCGGACCTCCCGGTTTTAACCAAAATCAAAACCGTAACACGAATCAGAATTTCAACCAAGGTCAAAGCTCAAATTTCCAAAACCCGAACCAAAATCAAGGCCAGTTTAATCAAAACAATTTTCAAAATGGCAATCAAAACCAAGGTTTTCAAGGAAATTTTCAAAGAAACCAGAATCAAGGGAATTACAATCAGGGTAATTTCAATCAGAGAAACACTTTTCAGGGTAACAACAATCAAAATCAAGGGAATTTTCAAAACAACCGTGTTCAAAATCCCCTTGTTCAAAATCAAAACGTTGTTCCACCCTCGTCTTCCTCCGATGCTGAAATTAAACAATTCATGAAAGCACAAGAGGAAACGAATCGGTTATTGATCAAGACGATCTCTGATCTTCAGAAGTCTTTAAATGATCGACCCTCGGGCCCGGGTACATTACCGAGCAACACGATCGCTAACCCGAGGGGCGATGTCAAAGCGATCACCACCCGAAGTGGGACATCTTACAATGGACCCTCGATTCCTTCTACCTCTTCTTCTCCTCCTAAGGTAGCGGAACGTGAACCTGAGGTTACTACGGACACGGTACTTCCTACTAATAACGGAGGTATCAACAACGTCTACCCTCAAGTTGTCCCGGTCCCGGCTCGTAAGCCGAAAGTTGTATTTGATCCTCCTGTGAGTCCTGATGAAATTCCAAAGAATGATCCTAAGCCTTCAATTCCATATCCTTCACGTGTGTATGATCAAAAGAACCGCGAAAGAGCTAATCATCAGATGGAAAAATTTTATCAAATTTTCCAAGAATTACACTTCGATATTAGCTTCGCGGACGCTCTTCTTCTCATGCCTAAGTTTGCTTCGACAATCAAAGATCTGATAAGCAACAAAGAAAAACTCTGTGAGATGGCAAAAACTTCACTCAATGAGCATTGCTCAGCAGTGCTCTTGAAAAAGCTTCCCGAAAAGCTTGGAGATCCCGGGAAATTTCTCATTCCATGTATTTTCCCGGGGATGGTTGAATGCTTTGCCTTGGCCGATCTTGGCGCAAGCATTAACCTGATGCCTTACTCAGTTTGGAAAAGACTTTCTCTACCTACTCTCACTCCGACCTGCATGACACTCGAGCTTGCAGATCGTACCATATCCCGTCCTCTCGGCATTGCCGAAGATATCTTCGTGAAAGTAGGAAAGTTCCATTTTCCGGCAGATTTCGTGATTGTTGATTTCGATGCTGACCCACGAGTCCCTCTCATTCTCGGGAGAGGATTCTTAAGAACGGGTCGTGCTTTAATCGATGTATTCGAAGAAGAAATCACTCTACGTGTTGGTGGCGAAGCCATCACATTCAATCTTGATCAGACTTCAAGATACTCCTCCAACTATGACGCTGAAACGGTTAACCGAATTGATGTCATCGATGTTGCGTCTGAGGAGTATTCTCAAGAGGTCCTCGGTTTCTCATCCAGTGGCAGTCTTTCTACTGACCTGATCATTTCCGACTCTTCCCCTTCCCTCACTCCGTTTGAGGGAAGTGACTTCCTTTTGGAAGAGCTCGAGGCTTTTCTTGCTCAAGATAGCTCAATTCCCGATGGAGTTGATGAAGACTATCTTGACCCGGAGGGGGACATTTTTCTCCTTGAAAGATTGTTAAATGACGATCCTTCACCCTCTCCGTCTCCACAAATACTTCATAAAGCGGAAGTCAAAAATGTTGAAATAACTGAAGACTTTCCCGAGGTTGAGCTCAAGGACTTGCCTCCTCATCTAGAATATGCATTTCTGGAGGGTGATAATAAATTACCCGTCATTATTGCCAAAGACTTAAAAGATGAGGAAAAGGCTGCACTCCTAAGATGAAGTCACTTCCCTCAAACGGAGTGAGGGAAGGAGAAGAATTGGCAATAATGGGGTGAGAAGATGGAGTGAAGTTTTCACTCGGAGAATCATCGACAAAACCTAAAACCTCTTGAGCGTACTCCTCAGACGCAACATCAATGATGTCAATTTAGTTAACCATTTCGGCGTCATAATTAGAGGAGTACCTCGAAGTTTGATCGAGGTTAAAGGTTACAGCTTCATTACCAACACGAAGAGTTATTTCCTCTTCGTGCACATCAATTAACGCACGACCCGTCCTTAAGAATCCTCTCCCAAGAATGAGAGGAACTCGTGGGTCAGCATCGAAATCCACAACCATAAAATCTGTCGGAAAGTGGAAATTTCCCACCTTCACAAATACATCCTCGGCAATGCCGAGGGGACGAGATGTTGGGCGGTCTGCCAGCTCGAGAGTCATGCAGGTGGTTGTGAGATCTGGAAGAGAGAGCTTTTTCCATATTGAATAAGGCATCAAGTTGATGCTCGCACCTAGATCGGCCAGGGCGAAGCACTCAACCATTCCGGGAAAAACACATGGAATGAGAAATTTTCCCGGATCTCCTAGCTTCTTGGGAAGCTTTTTCAGAAGAACTGCAGAGCAGTTTTCATTGAGCGGAGTTCGAGCCATCTCGAATATTTTCTCTTTATTGTTCAACAGATTTTTTATTGTCGATGCGAATTTAGGCATCAACAGGAGAGCATCCGCGAAACTGATATCAAAATGAATATCTCGGAAGATTTGAAAAAACTTTTCCATTTGATGATTTGCTTTTTCGCGGAGCTTCTGGTCTTGTAACCTAGATGGATATGGTAGTGAAGGTTTGGATTTATGGTTTTCTCCAGGAGTTGTTGATGGTTCAAATACAACTCCCGGTTTTGGTATGCTTCCTGGTTTTGGTACAATTTCTGGTATAACCTGAGGGTGGACGTGTGCGGTACTTCGTGGGCTAGTAGATTGCACCTTGTCCGTGGTTGCCTCAGGCCCAATTTCCACTTCCTCAGAATAAAGAGGAGGAGGAATAGGAGGAACTGGTGGCTCTTCATAAGCTTTACCACTGCGTGTAGTAATAGCTTTGAGTTCACCCTTTGGGTTGACAACTGTATTAGCCGGGAGACCTCCTGTTGTAGAGGGTGGAGCGAGATGACTCATAAGACTGGCAAACATATTCTCAATCTTGCTTTGAGATTGATCAATTTTGTTGTTTGTTGCCATCAACTCACTCTTCAGCTCATGACCCTGTTTGGCTATTGATGATTGGAAATCATTCTTCAAATTTGAGATTTGATTTTGCATTGCCCTCATTTTGGTCTCATTAACTTTGATGTAGTTATTGAGCTCGTTTGGGAGGGGATCTTGATAATTCGGAGCTGAATACCCTTGATTACCCCTTTGGGGTGGATACTGATTGACGGGGGCATGATTTTGATTTTGCATATTAGGCCCCCTAGGTGGATTAGGATTAAACCTATTCGGATTTGGAGGAAACCCGGGTGGTCCACCCTGATTGCTAGCCCGGTGATTTGGTTCCACTTGAGGACGGTATTGGTTACCTCCTTGGTTGGAATTGCCGGCTATTGCATTTACTTCGAATGGATTGCCTTCGGTGGCAGTGCAATTATAATATGAGTGTGGACCACCACAAGTGACACAAACTTCTATCTTTTTGACTTCAGCTTGTGGAGAAGAATGAGGAGAAGAAATTTTCTGGCTTTTGGTGATAACCAATGCATGAATTGCTTCCGTGAGTTTGTCAAGTCTAGCATCGGTGCTAGACTAAGCCACGGGCGATGAGGTAGAAGGAACAACATTCCCTTGGGAAACAACCGGTTTGCTTCGGGGAATGCGGACCTTAGATTTATTCTCAATGATCGCTAAAGCATCCTTTGTGGTACGATTCAAGAAGTTACCTCCAGCGGAGGCATTTAGAGAGTCTTGATCGGATTGGCTTACACCATTGTAGAAAGTATCAAGTTGCATGAGATCGGAGAAACCGTGGTGAGGGCATTTTCGGAGCAATTCCTTGTAACGATCCCATGCCTCACTAAAGGATTCATCAAATTTCTGCGTGAATTTCATGATCTCATTCTTAAGACTCGTGGTTTTGGAAGGAGGAAAGAATTCATTTACGAACTTTTTCACAAGATCTTCCCATGTCTCAATAGATCGTGGATGTTGTTTTTCAAGCCAAATCCGGGCTTGTCCCTCCAGGGAGAATGGGAAGAGAAGAAGTTTGATTGCTTCACAAGGGACATTTTTACATTTGATGGTGGATGTGATTTTATTGAACCATCGAATGTGATCTTGAGGATCGTCCCTCTCAAAACCGTAGAATTGACGTGAGGTGGCCAGGTTTATCGACCCTGTTTTAAGCTCAAAATTTTCGGCCATGATTGCCGGAACAACGATAGCATCTCCGTAACCCTCGACGGGTGCTTGGAGAAGCTCATTCATAGTGGGTTCAGCCGTCATGATGACAGCTGAAGGTGGAACAGCTCGGATCTCAGATCCGACTGTTGGTGCAGAACGTCTACGAGGTCTTCGAGGTTTCGGGACAAGCTCACGTAATGGGCTAGTGGACCTTGAAGAACGAGTGCACATGCACTAGGGATAAAAACTTTTTGGACAATATTTTTGTTATCGTCCCGTAATCCAGAATCGTTTCTCTTTAAGAATCACCTTAAAAGAAAACCGAATCAGAAAACGTTACGATATGTTTTGTTGTTTTTTACTTTTTTTTGGTGTTTTAACACTTTAGGAAAAGTGTCAATGACTTTTTTTATGTGTTTTGATTTTGAAAATATTCACAAGTGATGGAATTTGTACAGTGAGTGAGGTGAGATAACACTAATCTCAAAAGACGCTGCAGAAACGCGCACACCTCCCCGGCAGCGGCGCCAAAAATTGATTGATGCTAAACCACCAACTTAAATTGACCAAGAAATGGTCAACAAAGTCAAATAGCCTAGATCAATGCTCCGGGTAATATAAGGTATCACCGGGTCGTTAAATCCCGTTGAGGTGTGAATTGTAACTTTAGCGTGCTTTGTGATCGGGTGTTTATTCACAGAAACGGTTTGTTGTGAGAATTATTTGGAGATTATTAACAGAAATAGCTTAGGAAAGCTATGTGAATGATTACGGGAATTGAGATTGAGAAGAAATCACCTAAAACTTAAAAACCGTACGTTTGCCGAAGACGTGAACAAACGTACAAAAATGTGAATACGGTGATCTGGAAAGGCTACTGGTATGAAAATTTACTTTTTACAAACCTAATGATAAGAGAAAATTTTTGGAAATTTAAAATTAATTTTTACACTAATTTTATAATTACTATTAATTAAATACTATTTTCCTAATTACTTTTAATTAACTAAATTAACCTAAATTATAAATAAATAAGAAATTAACTTGGAAAAATAAAATTTAAACTTAGAAAAATCTAAAATACTATAAAACAAATTTTAGAAATGAAAATATATTTTTAAGACTATTTAATTAATTATTACTAATTATTAACTAATTATTAATTACTTTTTAATTATTTAAATTAACCTAAATTCTAATTAATTATTAAAATACACTAGAAAATTGAAAATAAAATTTGGAAAAATAAAAAATAACTAAAAACTAATTTTAAAACTTAATTTGTATTTTTCTGATTTACTAATTAATTATTATTAATTATTAACTATTTAATAATTACTAAAAACTATTTTTAATTAAGAAAAATACTAAATTATACAAGAAAAATCTGAAAAAAATACAGAAATTATTTTTATACACCAGGAGCCTAGGAAAATTATAAAAATGGAAATTGCTTATTAATAAGCTGAAGAATAAGCCAATTGGCTTAAATAGAAGCTATCACTTCTATTAAGTTGGGCTTATTTGAGATTTTCTTTTTCCAAACTGCTTATTATGAGTTTATAAGGAACTTTTGTGAAGCAAGTTTGACTGTGGTCAAGGAAATAAGCACTTCAAGTGCTTAATTCCTTAACAGTTGACTTTCCTTGACCAGAAGTGGAAATAAGCTCAAATGAGCTAATGTGGGGTCCACTTTGGTGAAAACAGATACAAATAAGTACAATGAACAAGTTAAAGCAAGTAACACACAAATAAGCTAATTAAATAAGCTAAAATACCTCAATAAGCTGTTTGCTTATTTGATTCTGAGGCAGAAAAAGGGACAGACTTGGGAGGTCAAACAAAGTGGGGTCCACAGGTTTACAGGTCAAACCAATGGTCAATACAGCTTCCCTGGTAGGAGGGGGTTGTATGCAACCAAGATGGAGGTGTGGAACCCACTGGGTTAACCACAAAACACCACCAAAGGTGGGTGTGTGACCTGAGTCTGCTGAGACAGGGCAACTAACTTGCCCTGCAGGTTACTTCCAGGGGCATTTTGGTCCCTTAGAAAAAATCACAAAAATATAACCAACTTAGAAATCACAAATACTACTGGTAGAGTTAACCCACAACAAATTTCAGAACTCCAATCCAAACACAAAAATCAGATAAATTCTCCCAAGTTTTGCAAAAATCTGAGCTATCCACTTTTGACTTTTTAGGAAAACTTGAGTTTTGACTTATATGAACTTAGATAGCTGATTTAATGATCAAATATGTTAAGATAAGCTATATGAAAGCTAATTTAAATAAAAACATCCACTTATGAGCAGATTTGATTTGATTTGGACTTGAAAAATCACCACAGTTAACTGTGGTGATTATTTTTAGTGATTTTGACTTTTGCAGTGTTTTGGAACAAAACTATGGTTCCCCTGACCTTGTATTCAACCAATAAACCTACTGAAACAAAGAGTTGCTCAATAAAACAAGCAATGCAGTGCAAACAATCTTCAACCAAACACCCCTTTAACAGATTTTAATGAAGTAAATGTGATTAAACCAAGTCCACAAAACTACCTACTGATTCTAACCAATCTAATTACTGATAAATAACAATAATTAAGTAATTAAAACAATAACAAGCAACTAAACTACTAAGAAGATTACAAATTGAAAAGATGGGCTTACATAAGCCTTCCAAGCTCAGATTGCGAACCAAGGACCAATTGAAACAACCTAATGACCTCCCATGAGGTCCCTAACCCACAGCCATCCTTAATTAACTGTGCTCCAAGCTGGCTCAACCAATGATCACCAATTTTTTATTTATTTTTGATTTTTCTTGATTATTTTTAATATTTATAGAAACTGAGTTAGGATGTTCACAAAAGCTTAAAAAGCTTATAAAACTTTGTTTTCTGAGATTACATAAGCTTATAACTGACTTATACACATGAGAAGTTTTAATTAGCACTTGAGAATTTGAAATGGCACTTGAAAAGTAAAACAGAAAAGTAACTTAGAACACTGCTTTCATTAACTTTTTAAAACTGAATACAAAGGAAAATTAAGACATTATTTAAACTAAGGTTAAACTAATACACACTACTATGCTCAAAATTGAGCTACAATATATAACGAGGCAAAAACTAGGTCTTTTCTCTTCCCACTTGCACCTTTTTGAATTCTGAGAGTTCCAATAGACTTGCTCTGACCCCTTGACCAAATCCCAGCCATCCAATTGGCTTTTGATACATCCACACCCTTGATTGGGATTTTGGCGCCAAAATAGAACGCACCAATATTAGTGGTTCTGGTGGGGGGTTGGTGTGGAAATTTATGGTGGTGGGAAAGTTTGGTGAGGAGTATTAATTGTGGTGGCTAAAGGGTGGAAAAAGGTGAGAGGAGGGGGCAATGTACCCTGGTTTTGCGCGGGTATGTTGGGGAAGAAGGAGGGTCAAAGGGTTTGACCCTTTGACTGTTTGACCCCGTGGCTTATTAGTAAAATGGGAGTGGGCCTGGGAGTTTGGGCTTTGGGGTTGTGTTACTGGATCAGCTTTGGATTGGGTTTGGGTGGGCTTGGTTTTGTAGTTAACAAAAAGGGTCCGGTTGGTTAGTTTAGTTTCAAGGACTATTTTTGCAATTTTCCAAAACTCAAGGACTGAAAGTGTAATTATCCAAATTGCTTCCAAGGACCAATATTGCCATTATTCCAAAGTTCACAAACCATTTTTCCATTTTCCAAATTTCAAAATTTCCCAGGGACCTATTTTGCCATTTTTGGATTTTCAGGGACCAAACTTGTAATTTTGGAAAACTTGTTACCCAAGTGTAATTTTTTTATGATTTTTGACTTTCAAAACCTTGGGTTGACTTTTCCTTTCAAAATAAATGCATAGGGACTAAAATTGACAAGTTTTGAAACTTGGGGGACTGAAACTGCCAATATTGCAAACTTTGTATGTTTTTTCTTTGTTTTTGCTCAATTTGCTTTCAAAACACATAAAACACACTCCCTGGGATAATTTAAGTATTTTGATATCTTTTTGATTGTTTTTGTATGTTTTGGCAGTTTAATTACGTCAAAAACGATGAGTGTTTGAGCACTCATCAATCCCCCACACTAAACTATTGCTAGTCCCTAGCAATCTTTTTAGAAAACTTGATGGATTTGAAAAACTCTTTACTAAAAGCCATCACTTCTGGAGTAGCCAGGTGTAAGAACTGTGGCACACCTGATAACCGTGTGATTTTGAGCAAACCACCAGCTTTCAACGGATTTGTTTAGTCTTTACCAAGAGTCGTTTGCTCCTAGACTAGCCAGCATCTTGATGGACCTAGTCAACATCTTGGTGAGCTGATTACCAATTATGGATTTTCCACGGCCTTTACCACAAGCCATAATCTTGCGGGCTAGCCAACTCATTAGCTTTTGAGGATGATGGGGAGTTGAGGAACCATACAATTTTGGGCAAATTGCAAGCCGTAAACGGATTTGAGTTATCTTTACCAAGAGCCGTTTGCTCCTGGATTAGCCAATCCCTTTGTCGGTTAGACTTGGCGGACTGATTACCACAAAAATTTTGAAATAAAGTGAAAAAATTTTGAAAATTTTGGCCAAAAACGGGGGTACTTGGAAGATATTTTGATAAAATTTGCTAGAATTCCCCCCCCCCCCCCCCCCAACACTTAGAATTGAATATTGTCCTCAATATTCAAAGCCCCGGCTATTATGCCGACTCTTTGAACGTAAAAAGCCAGGATTCGAATCTAACCGCGGAAATACCAAATTTCACTTTATTTCTATATATATACATCATCATCATTTATTTATTTATTTATTTATTATTATTTTTTTTTGAACTTATATACATATATACATTTTTTTCAAACAGCGGGGGGTTGGCCATTCCCCCACACTAGGTGGTAGAAAATAGAAAGAATCAGAGATACGGGTGAAAACCCGTATTGTGCTATTGTTTTTGTTCATCGAGTCGCTAGCTTGACTCGATCCCCGAATTCAATTGTCCTTGGGGAAAGTTTGGAGATCCGGGACGACCATGGATGGTACGTCCTCTCCAAAGTAGTGCTTTAACCGATGTCCATTCACTTTGAAATTTGGACCGTCATTTTGAGATAATTCGACGGTACCATAAGGATAAACTTTTGTGATAGTGAATGGACCAGTCCATCGGGTTTTGAGCTTTCCCGAGAAGATCTTGAGTCTAGAGTTGAAAAGAAGGACTCGATCACCAACGTTGAAAACGCGGTTTTTGATTTTTGAGTCATGAATCTTCTTTGTCTTTTCTTTATAGATCAAAGAGTTCTCGTAAGCTTGATCACGAAGTTCGTTTAATTCATTTAGTTGAACTTTTCTATGATCACCCGCCGTTTTGAGGTCGAAATTGGCATGTTTGAGAGCCCAATAGGCTTTGTGCTCAAGCTCGATCGGAAGATGGCATGCTTTCTCGTACACAAGTTTATAAGGCGTACACCCAATGGGTGTTTTGTAAGCCGTACGGAAAGCCCAAAGTGCATCATCTAATTTGTCCGACCACGATGCACGATTCTCACCTACAGTTCTTTCCAAGATTCTTTTAATGCCCCGATTGGAAACTTCGACTTGTCCACTCGTTTGAGGGTGGTACGCAGTGGAAAGACGATGAGTCACACCGTACTTTTGCATGACTTTGTCAAATTTGTCATTACAGAAGTGCGTACCACAATCACTAATAATAGCACGTGGAGTTCCGAATCGGGCAAATAGAGCTTTTAAAAATTTCACAACTACTCGGGCATCATTTGTGGGTAAAGCTTTCACTTCAACCCATTTTGACAAGTAATCAACTGCCACGAGTATGTATTTGTTGCCGTGAGAGGATGGAAATGGCCCCATAAAGTCGATGCCCCATATATCAAAGATTTCACAAACTTGAATTGCATTATGAGGCATTTCATTCTTTTGTGAAATATTCCTGTGACGTTGACAAGTGTCACAGGATTTAACCAAATCTTGGGCATCCTTGTAGATCGAGGGCCAATAAAAGCCGGAATCAAACACCTTTTTGGCGGTGTAGTTGGGATTGTGGTGGCCCCCCGTGGGACCAGCATGGCAAGCCTTTAAAATTTCAGTGGCTTCCTGACCATACACACACCGCCGGATGACTTGATCCGCGCATATCTTGAACAAGTAGGGGTCGTCCCAAAAGTAATGTTTGACATCTTTGAAAAATTTATTTTTTTGTTGGGACGACATCCCTTTCACAATGAAATTACCCGCAAGATAGTTTGCAAAGTCGGCAAACCATGGGGTAATCGAGCCTCCACGAAATGAAACCACATTGAGGGTTTCGAGAGGAAATGTTTCATTTATTTCCTTTTTCTCGAAAGCATTTTGGTGAGGGTTTTCAAGACGGGAGAGATTATCAGCAGCTAGGTTCTCAGCTCCTTTTTTTATCACGAATGATGATATCAAATTCCTGAAGGAGGAGAACCCATCGGAGGAGTCTCGGCTTTGCATCTTGTTTTGCAAATAGATACTTCAAAGCCGAGTGATCCGTATACACTATGCTTTTAGTCAGAATCAAGTATGGCCGGAATTTTTCAAAAGCATACACGACAGCTAATAATTCTTTTTCAGTGGTGGTGTAATGACTTTGAGCCTCGGTCATAGTCTTGCTGGCATAGTGTATAGGCTGAAAATGTTTTGTTTTGCATTGCCCCAAGACTGCCCCTATCGCATAATCACTAGCATCACACATGAGCTCGAAGGGCAAGTCCCAATCGGGGGCAACAAGAATCGGTGCCTCGGTAAGCCTTTTCTTTAATGTTTCAAAGGCTTCGATGCACTCAGGGGAGAAGATAAAAGGAGCATCCTTCTCGAGGAGATGGGTCATAGGCCGGGTGATTTTAGAAAAATCTTGAATAAACCTACGGTAAAAACCGGCGTGACCCAAAAAGCTCCTAACACCTTTTACAGTCGTGGGATGAGGCAATTTTGCAATGACGTCCACTTTGGCTCTGTCAACCTCAATCCCGTTTTTTGAAATTTTATGGCCGAGGACAATGCCCTCTTTGACCATAAAGTGACTTTTCTCCCAATTTAGACATAACTTTGTGTCTTCACAACGTTTTAGCATGCTGTCTAAATGGGAGAGACATGATTGGAACGAATCCCCAATGACCGAAAAATCGTCCATGAAGACCTCCATAGTTTTCCCGATCATGTCGGAAAAAATGGCCATCATACATCTTTGAAATGTGCCCGGAGCATTACATAAGCCAAATGGCATACGTTTATATGCGAAAGTTCCATAGGGGCACGTAAAAGTGGTCTTTTCTTGGTCTTGCGGGTCAATGGGAATCTGAAAGTAACCCTAGAAACCATCGAGGAAGCAATAGTACTCATTCCCCGCTAATCTCTCGAGCATCAGATCCATAAAGGGCAGAGGAAAATGATCCTTACGGGTGGCGTCATTCAATTTACGATAATCAATGCAGACGCGCCAACCCGTAACCAAACGAGTTGGAATTAACTCATTTTCCTCGTTTGTGACAACAGTAATGCTACCCTTTTTTGGAACACAATGAACTGGGCTGACCCAAGGACTGTCCGAGATAGGGTAAATCAATCCGACATCAAGAAGTTTTAAAACCTCTTGTTTGATAACCTCGTGAATTTTTGGATTCACCCTTCTTTGATGTTGGACCGTAGGTTTGAAGTCATCCTCCATTAATATCTTGTGAGTACAAAACTCAGGGTCGATGCCCTTGATGTCGGAGAGACACCAAGCAATTTCTCGCTTATGAGACTTCAAAACCTTTATAAGAGCAGCCTTTTCCTCAACACTTAAGTCTTTAGCAATTATGACGGGTAATTTATCATCACCCTCCAGAAATGCATATTCAAGATGAGGCGGCAAGTCCTTAAGTTCAACCGCGGGAAAGTCATCAGTTTTCTCAACATTTTTGACTTCCTCCTTATGAAGTGTTTGTGGTAGAACAGGAAGAGGAGAGGGATCTTCGTTTAATAACTTTTCAAGAATGAGAACATCCCCCTCGAGGTCAATCTCTTGGTTATCGATTCCATCGGGAATCGAATCACTATTGAGATAGGCCTCAATTTCTTCTAAGATGAAGTCACTTCCCTCAAACGGAGTGAGGGAAGGAGAAGAATTGGCAATAATGGGATGAGAAGATGGAGTGAAGTTTTCACTCGGAGAATCATCGACAAAACCTAAAACCTCTTGAGCGTACTCCTCAGACGCAACATCAATGATGTCAATTTGGTTAACCGTTTCGGCGTCATAATTAGAGGAGTACCTCGAAGTTTGATCGAGGTTAAAGGTTACAGCTTCATTACCAACACGAAGAGTTATTTCCTCTTCGTGCACATCAATTAACGCACGACCCGTCCTTAAGAATCCTCTCCCAAGAATGAGAGGAACTCGTGGGTCAGCATCGAAATCCACAACCATAAAATCTGTCGGAAAGTGGAAATTTCCCACCTTCACAAATACATCCTCGGCAATGCCGAGGGGACGAGATGTTGGGCGGTCTGCCAGCTCGAGAGTCATGCAGGTGGTTGTGAGATCTGGAAGAGAGAGCTTTTTCCATATTGAATAAGGCATCAAGTTGATGCTCGCACCTAGATCGGCCAGGGCGAAGCACTCAACCATTCCGGGAAAAACACATGGAATGAGAAATTTTCCCGGATCTCCTAGCTTCTTGGGAAGCTTTTTCAGAAGAACTGCAGAGCAGTTTTCATTGAGCGGAGTTCGAGCCATCTCGAATATTTTCTCTTTATTGTTCAACAGATTTTTTATTGTCGATGCGAATTTAGGCATCAACAGGAGAGCATCCGCGAAACTGATATCAAAATGAATATCTCGGAAGATTTGAAAAAACTTTTCCATTTGATGATTTGCTTTTTCGCGGAGCTTCTGGTCTTGTAACCTAGATGGATATGGTAGTGAAGGTTTGGATTTATGGTTTTCTCCAGGAGTTGTTGATGGTTCAAATACAACTCCCGGTTTTGGTATGCTTCCTGGTTTTGGTACAATTTCTGGTATAACCTGAGGGTGGACGTGTGCGGTACTTCGTGGGCTAGTAGATTGCACCTTGTCCGTGGTTGCCTCAGGCCCAATTTCCACTTCCTCAGAATAAAGAGGAGGAGGAATAGGAGGAACTGGTGGCTCTTCATAAGCTTTACCACTGCGTGTAGTAATAGCTTTGAGTTCACCCTTTGGGTTGACAACTGTATTAGCCGGGAGACCTCCTGTTGTAGAGGGTGGAGCGAGATGACTCATAAGACTGGCAAACATATTCTCAATCTTGCTTTGAGATTGATCAATTTTGTTGTTTGTTGCCATCAACTCACTCTTCAGCTCATGACCCTGTTTGGCTATTGATGATTGGAAATCATTCTTCAAATTTGAGATTTGATTTTGCATTGCCCTCATTTTGGTCTCATTAACTTTGATGTAGTTATTGAGCTCGTTTGGGAGGGGATCTTGATAATTCGGAGCTGAATACCCTTGATTACCCCTTTGGGGTGGATACTGATTGACGGGGGCATGATTTTGATTTTGCATATTAGGCCCCCTAGGTGGATTAGGATTAAACCTATTCGGATTTGGAGGAAACCCGGGTGGTCCACCCTGATTGCTAGCCCGGTGATTTGGTTCCACTTGAGGACGGTATTGGTTACCTCCTTGGTTGGAATTGCCGGCTATTGCATTTACTTCGAATGGATTGCCTTTGGTGGCAGTGCAATTATAATATGAGTGTGGACCACCACAAGTGACACAAACTTCTATCTTTTTGACTTCAGCTTGTGGAGAAGAATGAGGAGAAGAAATTTTCTGGCTTTTGGTGATAACCAATGCATGAATTGCTTCCGTGAGTTTGTCAAGTCTAGCATCGGTGCTAGACTGAGCCACGGGCGATGAGGTAAAAGGAACAACATTCCCTTGGGAAACAACCGGTTTGCTTCGGGGAATGCGGACCTTAGATTTATTCTCAATGATCGCTAAAGCATCCTTTGTGGTACGATTCAAGAAGTTACCTCCAGCGGAGGCATTTAGAGAGTCTTGATCGGATTGGCTTACACCATTGTAGAAAATATCAAGTTGCATGAGATCGTAGAAACCGTGGTGAGGGCATTTTCGGAGCAATTCCTTGTAACAATCCCATGCCTCACTAAAGGATTCATCAAATTTCTGCGTGAATTTCATGATCTCATTCTTAAGACTCGTGGTTTTGGAAGGAGGAAAGAATTCATTTACGAACTTTTTCACAAGATCTTCCCATGTCTCAATAGATCGTGGATGTTGTTTTTCAAGCCAAATCCGGGCTTGTCCCTCCAGGGAGAATGGGAAGAGAAGAAGTTTGATTGCTTCACAAGGGACATTTTTACATTTGATGGTGGATGTGATTTTATTGAACCATCGAATGTGATCTTGAGGATCGTCCCTCTCAAAACCGTAGAATTGACGTGAGGTGGCCAGGTTTATCGACCCTGTTTTAAGCTCAAAATTTTCGGCCATGATTGCCGGAACAACGATAGCATCTCCGTAACCCTCGACGGGTGCTTGGAGAAGCTCATTCATAGTGGGTTCAGCCGTCATGATGACAGCTGAAGGTGGAACAGCTCGGATCTCAGATCCGACTGTTGGTGCAGAACGTCTACGAGGTCTTCGAGGTTTCGGGACAAGCTCACGTAATGGGCTAGTGGACCTTGAAGAACGAGTGCACATGCACTAGGGATAAAAACTTTTTGGACAATATTTTTGTTATCGTCCCGTAATCCAGAATCGTTTCTCTTTAAGAATCACCTTAAAAGAAAACCGAATCAGAAAACGTTACGATATGTTTTGTTGTTTTTTACTTTTTTTTTGGTGTTTTAACACTTTAGGAAAAGTGTCAATGACTTTTTTTATGTGTTTTGATTTTGAAAATATTCACAAGTGATGGAATTTGTACAGTGAGTGAGGTGAGATAACACTAATCTCAAAAGACGCTGCAGAAACGCGCACACCTCCCCGGCAGCGGCGCCAAAAATTGATTGATGCTAAACCACCAACTTAAATTGACCAAGAAATGGTCAACAAAGTCAAATAGCCTAGATCAATGCTCCGGGTAATATAAGGTATCACCGGGTCGTTAAATCCCGTTGAGGTGTGAATTGTAACTTTAGCGTGCTTTGTGATCGGGTGTTTATTCACAGAAACGGTTTGTTGTGAGAATTATTTGGAGATTATTAACAGAAATAGCTTAGGAAAGCTATGTGAATGATTACGGGAATTGAGATTGAGAAGAAATCACCTAAAACTTAAAAACCGTACGTTTGCCGAAGACGTGAACAAACGTACAAAAATGTGAATACGGTGATCTGGAAAGGCTACTGGTATGAAAATTTACTTTTTACAAACCTAATGATAAGAGAAAATTTTTGGAAATTTAAAATTAATTTTTACACTAATTTTATAATTACTATTAATTAAATACTATTTTCCTAATTACTTTTAATTAACTAAATTAACCTAAATTATAAATAAATAAGAAATTAACTTGGAAAAATAAAATTTAAACTTAGAAAAATCTAAAATACTATAAAACAAATTTTAGAAATGAAAATATATTTTTAAGACTATTTAATTAATTATTACTAATTATTAACTAATTATTAATTACTTTTTAATTATTTAAATTAACCTAAATTCTAATTAATTATTAAAATACACTAGAAAATTGAAAATAAAATTTGGAAAAATCAAAAATAACTAAAAACTAATTTTAAAACTTAATTTGTATTTTTCTGATTTACTAATTAATTATTATTAATTATTAACTATTTAATAATTACTAAAAACTATTTTTAATTAAGAAAAATACTAAATTATACAAGAAAAATCTGAAAAAAATACAGAAATTATTTTTATACACCAGGAGCCTAGGAAAATTATAAAAATGGAAATTGCTTATTAATAAGCTGAAGAATAAGCCAATTGGCTTAAATAGAAGCTATCACTTCTATTAAGTTGGGCTTATTTGAGATTTTCTTTTTCCAAACTGCTTATTATGAGTTTATAAGGAACTTTTGTGAAGCAAGTTTGACTGTGGTCAAGGAAATAAGCACTTCAAGTGCTTAATTCCTTAACAGTTGACTTTCCTTGACCAGAAGTGGAAATAAGCTCAAATTAGCTAATGTGGGGTCCACTTTGGTGAAAACAGATACAAATAAGTACAATGAACAAGTTAAAGCAAGTAACACACAAATAAGCTAATTAAATAAGCTAAAATACCTCAATAAGCTGTTTGCTTATTTGATTCTGAGGCAGAAAAAGGGACAGACTTGGGAGGTCAAACAAAGTGGGGTCCACAGGTTTACAGGTCAAACCAATGGTCAATACAGCTTCCCTGGTATGAGGGGGTTGTATGGAACCAAGATGGAGGTGTGGAACCCACTGGGTTAACCACAAAATACCACCAAAGGTGGGTGTGTGACCTGAGTCTACTGAGACAGGGCAACTAACTTGCCCTGCAGGTTACTTCCAGGGGCATTTTGGTCCCTTAGAAAAAATCACAAAAATATAACCAACTTAGAAATCACAAATACTACTGGTAGAGTTAACCCACAACAAATTTCAGAACTCCAATCCAAACACAAAAATCAGATAAATTCTCCCAAGTTTTGCAAAAATCTGAGCTATCCACTTTTGACTTTTTAGGAAAACTTGAGTTTTGACTTATATGAACTTAGATAGCTGATTTAATGATCAAATATGTTAAGAT
The DNA here is from genome assembly GCA_030686995.1 of Artemisia argyi. NCBI lineage: Eukaryota > Viridiplantae > Streptophyta > Magnoliopsida > Asterales > Asteraceae > Artemisia > Artemisia argyi. Next base: position 112,208,492 of record CM060699.1, read on the forward strand.
AAGCTATATGAAAGCTAATTTAAGTAAAAACATCCACTTATGAGCAGATTTGATTTGATTTGGACTTGAAAAATCACCACAGTTAACTGTGGTGATTATTTTTAGTGATTTTGACTTTTGCAGTGTTTTGGAACAAAACTATGGTTCCCCTGACCTTGTATTCAACCAATAAACCTACTGAAACAAAGAGTTGCTCAATAAAACAAGCAATGCAGTGCAAACAATCTTCAACCAAACACCCCTTTAACAGATTTTAATGAAGTAAATGTCAGTAAACCAAGTCCACAAAACTACCTGCTGATTCTAACCAATCTAATTACTGATAAATAACAATAATTAAGTAATTAAAACAATAACAAGCAACTAAACTACTAAGAAGATTACAAATTGAAAAGATGGGCTTACATAAGCCTTCCAAGCTCAGATTGCAAACCAAGGACCAATTGAAACAACCTAATGACCTCCCATGAGGTCCCTAACCCACAGCCATCCTTAATTAACTGTGCTCCAAGCTGGTTCAACCAATGATCACCAATTTTTTATTTATTTTTGATTTTTCTTGATTATTTTTAATATTTATAGAAACTGAGTTTGGATGTTCACAAAAGCTTAAAAAGCTTATAAAACTTTGTTTTCTGAGATTACATAAGCTTATAACTGACTTATACACATGAGAAGTTTTAATTAGCACTTGAGAATTTGAAATGGCACTTGAAAAGTAAAACAGAAAAGTAACTTAGAACACTGCTTTCATTAACTTTTTAAAACTGAATACAAAGGAAAATTAAGACATTATTTAAACTAAGGTTAAACTAATACACACTACTATGCTCAAAATTGAGCTACAATATATAACGAGGCAAAAACTAGGTCTTTTCTCTTCCCACTTGCACCTTTTTGAATTCTGAGAGTTCCAATAGACTTGCTCTGACCCCTTGACCAAATCCCAGCCATCCAATTGGCTTTTGATACATCCACACCCTTGATTGGGATTTTGGCGCCAAAATAGAACGCACCAATATTAGTGGTTCTGGTGGGGGGTGGTGTGGAAATTTATGGTGGTGGGAAAGTTTGGTGAGGAGTATTAATTGTGGTGGCTAAAGGGTGGAAAAAGGTGAGAGGAGGGGGGCAATGTACCCTGGTTTTGCGCGGGTATGTTGGGGAAGAAGGAGGGTCAAAGGGTTTGACCCTTTGACTGTTTGACCCCGTGGCTTATTAGTAAAATGGGAGTGGGCCTGGGAGTTTGGGCTTTGGGGTTGTGTTACTGGATCAGCTTTGGATTGGGTTTGGGTGGGCTTGGTTTTGTAGTTAACAAAAAGGGTCCGGTTGGTTAGTTTAGTTTCAAGGACCATTTTTGCAATTTTCCAAAACTCAAGGACTGAAAGTGTAATTATCCAAATTGCTTCCAAGGACCAATATTGCCATTATTCCAAAGTTCACAAACCATTTTTCCATTTTCCAAATTTCAAAATTTCCCAGGGACCTATTTTGCCATTTTTGGATTTTCAGGGACCAAACTTGTAATTTTGGAAAACTTGTAACCCAAGTGTAATTTTTTTATGATTTTTGACTTTCAAAACCTTAGGTTGGCTTTTCCTTTCAAAATAAATGCATAGGGACTAAAATTGACAATTTTTGAAACTTGGGGGACTGAAACTGCCAATATTGCAAACTTTGTACGTTTTTTCTTTGTTTTTGCTCAATTTGCTTTTAAAACACATAAAACACAATCCCTGGGATAATTTAAGTATTTTGATATCTTTTTGATTGTTTTTGTATGTTTTGGCAGTTTAATTACGTCAAAAACGATGAGTGTTTGAGCACTCATCAGTCCCCCACACTAAACTATTGCTAGTCCCTAGCAATCTTTTTAGAAAACTTGATGGATTTGAAAAACTCTTTACCAAAAGCCATCACTTCTGGAGTAGTCAGGTGTAAGAACTGTGGCACACCTGATAACCGTGTGATTTTGAGCAAACCACCAGCTTTCAACGGATTTGTTTAGTCTTTACCAAGAGCCGTTTGCTCCTGGACTAGCTAGCATCTTAATGGACCTAGTCAACACGTGCAAGGGTTGCGAAAGGTTGTTAGAAAAATTAACGATTTAACCTAATTCATGCCTATATAAACTGGTTAAAATCACATTTAGTTGCACATTTGAAGTTGATTCACACATCTTTTAGATCTTTGATTGTTGTTAGCGGTATGTAAATTCTCTTTTGCAACATTTTAGAGATGATTCACACATCTTTTAGATGTTTGTAATTAACTTGGTCTTCTTTTTTTCTTAATTTAGTCATCATACGCAGGTACCATGAAAATCACACAAGATCATGCATGCTCAGATAAATGAAACCAAAGATTGGGATACCAACTATTTTCTTTGTTTCTTATATATTTAGGTGATTGTTATAGATAAGCATATATATAAATATATGTATTATCTTAATGCATTTTCATATACAAGTAATTTATGTGTGTTTTCTATTGATGTAGCTCACATGTGTGAATTGATTCAATAAAATGTGCACGAGCATGTGTGTAAAGCAACATTTAAATGGTTAAATGATACTTTTTAGTGTGATTAGTTTATGTAAGTAGTTGCTTTCGAATGCTCTTTGAGAAGTATTAGAATGAATTTATTGTGTTTAATTGAATTATTAATGAAAAGAAGAAGGTTCGCGCATCGCAAAGTGTTTTCTTTTTCTATATGTAGAATCATTAGTGAGAAACCAATATTTACGCCCATTAAATAAGTTTGCCATAATAGCAAAATACGACATATTAAAAATATCATATTGAGTAATGAATAGAAAGGAAAAAAATACATACTTAAAGCCATTTGTAAATTATAATATCAAATAAAAAAGTTGAGTTTTAAACATAAGCAAAAGTTCAAACTTTGATCGAAAAACAAAACCAGTGCATTTAATGTGAAGTATATACAACATTGAGATGGAAGTGCAAGGCTTGCCGTAATTGATCACATGATATTTAGTAATTAGTATTGAATTAAAAGTCGATTATGGTTTGAGATGAAGTTGAAAAGGTTGCAAGAATAATTGATGATTTAACCTAATCCAATATATATAGATATATGTATTATGTTAATGCATTTTCATATACAAGTAATTTATGTGTGTTTTCTATTAATGTAGCTCACATGTGCGAAATGATTCAAGAAAATGTGCACGGGCATGTATGTAAAGCAACATTTAAATAGTTAAATGATACTTTTTAGCGTGATTAGTTTATGTAAGCATGCAACTTGAATAATGAATATAAAAGAAAAAGTATATAATTTTTTGCTTGAACCCATTTGTAAATTAAAAAAATTAAGTTTAAGACATAATAGTGGAGTTCAAAGGTTTTAGGAATTATTAATAGTGTGTTAATTAATATTTATTTGCTTAGCTATTTAGAATTGAGTTTATTGATAAAATTTATTAATATTAGTTAGACTTCAATGTTAATTTTCAATGAAATTAGTTGTACAATGAAATGAGATGAAGCTGAAAAGGTTTGTAACAATTTTTATACAGTTTATGTGGCATTATTATATATACATTATTACACAAACTTTAACTTACAAACTTAATAAAGAAAATATTTAACAAACATTAAATTATGACAAATTAGATAGACCCCGTGTGCTTCATATTACCATGAAAAAACCATCTAATGAACAAGTATTGTAGGGTAAGTAATAGACCAAAAGAAACAAAGCCATTTTTTTATCATGCAAATAAGTAACAGGCCAAAAGAAACAAAGCCATCACAACTTAATAACCAAAAGCCTGTTTATAAAATACAACACCACAAAACCAAAACAATATCAAACATTTTTAAATTTTTATACAAGAAAGTCAAAACGTTTCATACAACATACTAAACAATAATTAAGCATACATTCGCCAATACAAAGAAAGAATACGCGATTAACAATTAGATTCGAAGCCTGTGCGTAGCACGGGTTCTGCATGCCTCGTAGTTACTATATTCTTGTAATCTGTTTCACTAAATGCATAACATAAACATTAAATATCCAAGGGCTAATTACTTGGAAATATATCTAACTTGTCACTCAATGCATTTATGTGCTAATTACTTGGAAATGTATCTAACTTGTCACTCAATGCATTTATGTGTAGCCTACATTTTCTTTTTTGCTTTTATAATCTCATACTTTTAAATTCCGTTTGTTCTGTGTACTAGGTGACTGACCAACTTGCTAGTGTCTATGTGAACAGGTATTTTATATGTAAGCATAATTTTTTTCTTCAATAAAACAAAACAATCACCCATTCCTTTGATAAACTTATGATAACAAACACCCCTTCCAAAACAAACACCCCTTCTTGATTTCTATAACTACAAACAACAACAACCTGCTTTCACTCACACTTCACTCTTATATCATTCCATACTTAAATCACTCCATTCCATACTTAAATCACTCCATTTTCCCGCCAATATAATGCACTTGATAAACTTATGAAGGTTAAGACTAATATGATTGAGCCTAGTGGTGATATTTACTGTCATGCTATCACATATCATTTAGTGGGATGGAGGGTTTTTAATGCATTTTGGATGTTTTGTGATGTTGGTCATGATGTTCGTAACTCGTTGCTTGCAGGTTTGAGTGCTTTTGGGCATATGGGGAATGGATATCAAGTGTTTTATGATAATGTTTTGAGAGGTGTTTGCACTAGTACAAAAACTGCCTTTCATCACACATGGTCGATTTTGAATTGTCACACTGTAACATATTTATGTGACTAAATGTACGAGAATAAAATAAACATGTTAGGATCTATATCTTGATAGATCTTAAGCCAATAGATCGTTAGCCTACTAATGTAATCACCAGTAAGACTAAAATAGATAATCTCTGTGAGCTTGTAATTATTGCGGAATATAAAAACAAACTTGTATACTAAACTTGATCCTCTATAGATCAATATACTTTTACTAACAATGTTATGAAACTCGTACATATTACAATGACCTAGGGTTCCTTATATACTAGTGGAAACCTTAACCTTTCTTACAAGAAATGAATACTAATAAACTAATAAAAGATATTCTACATATCTTGTCCTAAATTACATAAGTTCTATCCATGGATTAACTCTATCCGTAGGATCTCTATACGTCCGCAGGAACCAGTCATCAGCAGAAACACTCTAAGCTTCCGCAGGAACCTGTCAGTAGTATCAGTCAGCAGTATTAATTCTGACTTCAATAATTCCTTACAATCCTCCCCTAATCTTGAATTTGACATAGTTAAGTTCAAGATTTCTTGATAGATTGCCAATAACATAAACAAGAGGATTAAGGATGAACTTCAGCAGCAAAGAATCTTCATAAGTAGAATCTCTATGATCAGCAAGTAGTTTAAAAACACCATTCTTTGCAGCAACACATAACCAAATGTACATCAAAACAGATTAGTTGCGTACTATTCTCATCACATCCAGGTGTGTTAACTCCTGTGAGAGGTAAACCATTGAAAATAATGGATTTGATGTCTTTTTACCAATAGCCATCACTACTAGAGTAGCCAAGTGTTCTTAGTTAATAAACCATGGTACACTGATGACCCAAAGAATATTATTTTTAGCAAATCATCAGCTATAAACGGATTTGAGAAGTCTTTACCAGTAGCCGTTTACTCAGGACTAGTCAATTATTGATGAAAAATCATCTTGGTCAATTGAATACCAAATATGGTTTTCCAGTGCCTTTACCACAAGCCATACTCTTGTGGGCTAGCCAATTATTTGGAATCCATAAAGGAAAAATCCATGGTCAATTGACAACCATTTCAACTTTCAGCAATGAAGCATGGGTGAGTTGAGTACCCTATGGTTTTGAGCAAACCATTATAGCTATCAACAGATTTGATGTGTCTTTACCAAAGGTGTACCCTTTGGACTAGCCAACTTTTTGATGGAATAGTCAACATCAGGTTAGTTAATAACCAGAGAAAGTGTGATAAGAATCAACACTAAACCTGCAAACAACATACACAAAACTATACAAATCTGTTAGTTCTTTTTTTTTTTTCTTTTTTTATACTAAAAGAAAAGAAATAAAATTTACAACAAAGTACCATACCAAGACCAGCTCATTGCAGATATGATTCCATTTGAATACCATACTTAGTTTTCAGTTCCTGCTTAGTCAAGATACTTCTTCTGATGAACCTGATCAATTGTTTAGCAAGATGCAGATCATTCTCAGTCATATCCAGAGGAACAGAGAGTTTTGCCTCCAGCATGAGATTCATCACTTCCATGGTAATTGGGTAAAGAACATCAGCCCAGCAGTATAAGGTCTTACCAGTGGTTGTGACAATCATATGAACATTAGGAAGAGGAAAGAACTTCCAATAATCAACCACCCATGTCTTCTGACCTTTCCATACTTGAAACTTCACACCAGAATCACCACGATGAGAATCACAAAGAATTTGTAAATCTCCCATCAAATACATTCCAATTCCTTCAGGGGAATGAGTTTGATAATAAGTGATAACCCAGTCATAAAGTGAGAGAAGATCTTGCTTGTCCACCATGTGCAATATCTGACTCAGAAAAGTAAAGGTTTTGGTAGAGCCATCTTGTCTATGAAGGACATTCACTTGTCCTTGACCAAGCAGAGAATCAACAAGTTCCCATGTAACAATTTTCTCCCAAACAACTGGATCCTGCCCATCATCAGAATCATAGTCAATGAATGTACTATCCTCTAATGATGCATCCTTAGAAGCCTTCCTCTTTATAGCTTTAGTTTTTCTCCTAGTGCCAGTAGTAGAAGGATGTGAAGGACCATCAGCAAGTTCTTCTTTAGGCACTTGTTTGGAAGCATCAGGAGTAACTTGTGCTGAAGCATCAGCAGGAACATCTGTTGAATCATCATCAGGTACCTCTATTGGAGCATCTGCTGAAGCATCATGTGAAGCATCAGGTTGAGCTTCAGTAGTAGCAGGTTGAGCTTCAGTAGTATCAGGATGAGCTTCAGAAGTAGTATGTTGAGAAGCTCCAGTAGGATCTAAATGAGTAGCTTCAGTAGGATCAGGGTCTGGAACAACATTTGAAGGATCAGCATCAGTAGAATCATCCACCTGAGTTAATACTAAAGGAGAATGCACTTTCTCCTGACCACCAAAAGATGACTCAGTGGATTCAGTAGGCTGATTAGCAGAATCATTAAGCTTAGTTCTCTTAGTTGCAGGCCCATCCAAAAGTCTACCCCTCTGCTCTAAGACATCTGGGACATGTATACCAGAGGAATGAAGATTGGAAATGATTTTGAGTCCATCCTGACCCAAACATAGAACATCCCTGATTCTTGACAAAATTCCTCATATATTCTTGATTTCTGCTTTTGTCCAAGGTCTTTCCCTGAGATGTTTAGCTTTTCTCTCTTCCTCCTGTTGTCTCTGAAACTTACCTCTTTCAACCATCATCTGGACAAAGTCAGTGGTCTGATAATGACCACCAAGCACAGATTCACCTAAATTAGGCTTAGTAGCAGCCTGTTCAGCCAAATTTTCCCATTGGTCTGCAGAAAGTCTTAGCAATTTCATCTAGTTCCTTTCTTCTTTCAGCAGGCAAAGTGCTAGTAAAGGGAGTTCCCATCTGATCCAAATCAGCTTGTATTTTCCTAGCAAGTGCTTCTGAGGCTTGCATATCCAACTGAACCTTTGTAGCTGCAACATTCTCTTTATCTTACCATTGTGCAGCAACAATCTCACTAAGTTTTTCATTAGCAAGTTCCACTTTTGACTTCACTCTTGAAGGAATATCCTGGTCAACCAAGATGGACTTTCCTTTGTCTTCCTTAAGTGAAGCAGTCTCAGGAGGAACAGAAGGCTTTTTAGTAGAAACATCAGGACATTCAACTTGTATATCTGCTGATGTATCATGAGTAACCACTTCTGGCATAGGATCAGGAAAAGCTTCCTTCCTTGAAGCATCAGCAGAAGTCTTATCAGCAGAGTGCTTTCTCCTGACATAAGTTACTCTTGAATCCTTTGGAACACTTGTATCAGCAGAATGAGCAGCATCAGTAGCTGGTGCAGGCCTATCATGAGTAGAATGAGTATATGGTGCAGACCTAGCATCAACAGCATTCTTCTGAACACTATCCAATGTGGTAGCAGCAAGAAGTTCAAGTCCTTCCAAATCAATTGAGTCAGATGCTTTTGTTGATTCCTCATCTGATTCTTACACAACACCTTTTCTCTTCCTGTTCTTGAGCTTAGCCTCCAACTTCTTGACTCTTCCAATGAGAGTCAGAACTGCTTCACTAAGATTCTTTTTGGTGAAATTCAGATCCTTCTCCAACTTGTCCACCTTAGTCACATACCTGTTTAACAAAGCAGATACAGAAGTAAGAGTAACTGGACCTTCAGTTCCACCAACAGGGATATCTGTGGTATTGGAAGCATCATTGGTCCTATGAGTAGAATAATCTAAGTCTACATTTACATTTACATGATCTTCAAAGTTAGGTCTCAAAGGACTAGGTGTTGGAAGTCTTGTAAATTGTGGTGAGTGTACAGGTTGGTCAGGGCCTAAGTTCTCATTGAGCACATGCTCAGGAGAAGTAATATCCATTGGTGAAGGTACATGTGTGGGTGACCTAGGAGAGGGTGGTGGTTGAACATCAGGAGAAACTGATGCAGTTGCATCATGAGCAACTTTAGTCCTGTCAGGAGAATCCTCTAGTGCTTGAGCATCAGGAGGATCTTGACCACCAGCAGCTGCATCAGCAGCCACTCCATCAGGGGGATTGCCCACAGGGGCATCAGCAACTGCATCAGCAGCTACTCCATCAGGAGCATTGCCATTAGGCAACATAGCATGAAGTGAGGGTCTGTGCTCTCCTGTGTATTTGATTTTCATTTGAGCAAAAAGCTTTTTAGATAAATCCTTAACATGCAAATGGGTAGGGTCATTGGTCTGAATGCCTAAAATAATTTGAAGAAACCTAGGATACATTAAATATTTAAGTTTGGTATCCTTAACATTACCAAGCATTTCATTGAATATATACTTAGAAAAGTTAAAGGTTCTTCCCTTAGAGAGACACACAATGGCAAGAGCAATGTCTGTAGAAAATTGATCCCATCCACCAGACTTAGAACTCATACACTAAAGCAAGGTGTGTGTCAAAAACCTCCATTTAGGGCAAAACAAATTCTTGTACCACACTTTCCCATCACCACTATAACCAATAGCCCGAAGACCTGCAAGTATTTCTTCCTTAGGCAAATCACTCACCCCACCTTCATCATCCAATTGTAGTTGAGTTTTGACCAAAGACTCAGTAACAACACATTCTTCCCCATCTACCATAGCAACAATCTCTGTTGGTCCATCTTCAACAGTCCTGGTCCTTGCCGTTTCCCAAAATTGTATAACCAGAGATTCATGAATAATATTTGGATAATGGATCAAGGCATAATGAATCTTGGATCTTTGGAGAAATTCTATCATTCCCACATAGTCTTCATCACCCTTACCACGACCAAGAAAGGCATGTTTGTTATGATCACCTTTGAAAAGTAGTTCAGCCATTGAGTTGAGGAGAAGAAATTAGGGTTGGGAATGCTGAAGAATGTTGAAATGGTTTTAAAATTTTATAGCGAGAGGGAATCAGTTAATTGTGAGTGGGATATGCACGTTGTGGTTAATTATGGAAGTTACCAAATGTGGAATGAAACTGATATGAATTATTGGAAAGTAATCTTTGACCAATAATCGACTTAATAAGATTCCAATTAAACTAACTCGCCAGGAGGAACCAAGTCAAACGGCAAAAACCAAATGGTCAATCCGTAGAAATAAGTCAATCGTTGACTACGGTCAACCATTCATTCAACAGCACCTTCCGCAGAATCAATCAGCAGAATCACACCTTCAGTGGTAACCAAATATCTTTTTTAAAAAAATCTCTTCCTTCAAATTTCGAATCACCCTTAATTATCTCCAAACCACCTCGCATTTATGGTAATAAAGACACACGGTTTGGGTGATCTTATAAATAAAAGGTAATTATCCCCAAATATCTCCACACAAAACAAATCCCTAATTACAATTCCACCAATCAATCAAAAACCATGGCATCCAATCCAAGTATCATCAACCTTGCTTCTGACTCATCTGATTCATCTGAATCACTAACATCTCCACCACAACTCAGAATGCCAACTCTTCCCCGGGGTCTCACAAAAGAACAAGCCAAAAAAAAGAAACATGATGTACCTGCTCCAAGTTCATCATCATCACAAGATCTTCCACCATACCCTTCTGAAATTGATGATCCTAAATACCAGAGAGAGATGGAGAGACAATGGAATGCATTGGAGAGGGCCAACAGAGTTCCCAATCCTAATGAGTCTCCCTTCATCTTCACTTCTTCTGATGAAGAGGATGATGAGAGTGATGCACTCTACAACCCTACAACCCCTGAGAAGCCCCAGTCCTCTCGTCTAAGACGATCATCAAGAGGAAGAAAATTAAATCCCCCATTGCCAAAGACAAGAAAGATTATGATGGGGTTGCTCTGTCCTCAGTGGCAAGGAATCTTCAACATCAACAACAAAGGCAAGGGGAAGATGGTGGAAGGCAAGGGCAAGGGCTAAGTAGAATAGGAATTCTAGGATTGATAGGCTTGTATTGCTTGTTTTAAACTTTCAATCTGTTTCCTGTTTTGTATTTTTTGAAGAATCATTAAAAATCTTGCCTTATTTGTCTGTACTTGATTTTAATTCTTCTGAAAGATTTGCATTCCCCTGAATAAAGTAATCTTTAATAAATCATCAGCAGGAACACACTTAAGAATAAAGTAGATGTTATCAGTAGAAAGTGGTCAAACCCATTGACTTTCATCCGAAGAATCCACTTAAGTGGACAACTTGCACAATTAGTAATTGCTACTGACTCAACTACCTCCCATTAACTTGCATTTACTCATATTAACCCCAAATCAAGTCTTTATAAGGAAGTCTTCAAGGCATAAGCTACTCACAACTCAATAGTACACTAATAACATCACACCAAAGCCTTTCTCAACACCCCAATCATGAAACCAAACCCCAAAATCATTGATATTTCCTCTGATTCATCATCAGACTCCACATTTGACATTCCTCAGATACAAAGAGCATACTACTACCTTGGTGAAGGACCTTCTGAGTTTTGTCCATCTCCTACCTCATCAGAAGAAACAGATGAAGCAGAGGAAACTCCAACTCCTTTTGTTGTGGTTGTCCCTGATTTTACTCCTGTCATAGCCTTCTTGACAAGTGAAATGGAGAGGGTCTGTGCAGATATGAGGAAGATCTCTGTCCCTGAAGAGCCACAGTCCTCAAAGAGGAACAAGGGTCCATTGAAGGTTGTCCTGGGTCTTGCTGCACCCAAGCTCTGGAACAAGGACATGCAATCCAGAGGGGTCCACAAGAAGATGCCTGACCCTAAGGACTTGGGCAAAGGGAAGAGAAAGATGGATAGAAGGTTGGGGCTTTGGGAGGTGGTGGTGTATTGGTTGGTTGAATGTTGTTAAATGATGTCTTTTGTAAGCTTGATGTTGACTGGTGTTGTTGTTGATGTACTTTGTTTTCCTTGAATAATGAAAGATCTTTTTATTGTGTCTTTTACATCTGATTCCACTGATATGAGTAGTGTAGATCTTTGTACATCAGCAGGAACATAACCTGCAACCAAACTTTCAAACAAAACACAAAAGACAACCATAATAATATACAAAATTAGTAAGAAACCTGCAAAGCAAAGTTAGTAAACATAATAATCTACATAATATACAACATGTACAATCCTCCCTTGAGGCATATGCCTCCCCTGAGGATTATGCCTCCCCTCAAACATAGCAGTCAAGGGTTAACCATCCCAATGGTGACAACTAGGTGATTAAACCTAGGTCCATCAAAAGCTTTTGTTAATAAATCAGTCACATTATCATCAGTATGAATTTTAAGCACTTGAATTAGATGCTTCTCATTTGCATCTCTTATAAAATGGTGCCTAATTTCTATATGTTTAGTTCTCTGATGAAAAACAGGATTTTTAACAATAGAAATAGTACTTTGATTATCAATGTAGATTTTAGTGTTCATAAAGTTAAACCCATAATCCAACATTTGATTCTGAATCCAAAGTACCTGACCACAGCAATTGGCAGCAGCAACATATTCTGCTTTAGTAGTAGAAGTAGCCACTATGGATTGTTTCTTGCACTGCTAAGAGATGAGTCTTCTACCAAGAAATTGACAACCTCACTATGCCACACTCGATCCGACTTGTGTGACCATTTCGGAAGATATATGTCACACATTTGTGTATTTATGTGACTAGAGGGTAATTGGTAAATATTTTTCAATTATTTAGTCACTTTTAATTCAGGGCGTGTGACAGATACAAATTAGCTTTAAACATTAGTCATACTATAGATATACATATGTGACAAATATATGTCACACAATTGAAGAGTGTGACCAAAATAGATATATGGTCACATGAAGTAATTGTGTATGTGGTTATATAGTCAAGTTTGTCACACATTATTTAAACGTGACTGCTATTCTTTGCTGAATATTTAGCCACATATGAATTTAAAATGTGTGACAACTGAAAAGTAAGTTTAAAGCGTTAGTCACGATATGCATTTAAAAGTGACAAATATATGTCACACACTTGAAGAGTTTGACCAAATGTCATATATGGTCACACAAAACCATAGAAAATGATTAAGTGTAACGAATATTCGATACATATGGTCACGTAAGTTAATATGTGTGTCTAAAGTTTAGTGTGTGTTTGCTTGCCAAATCCTAATGTGTATAGTCACATTTAATTGAAGCACGATCATGTGACTATAGGCTTTACAATAGTCACACCATATCACAAATGCGTATCTAAATTATGTTTATTGCCACATTATATGGGTATTATATGTGACCAATACATTCAAAATAGTCAATTTGTGAAATATTTATGTGACTACTATTTATAGCAAAATGTGAACTCAGTTATCATTAACCTTGATATTAGTCACATTGAGTGTTTGTGTGACTAAATTTAAGATGTTATATATGGTCACATGAAGTATTTATTTAGGTGTCTAAATCATAGAGTCATATTTTGTCACTCATTATTTAAGTGTAGTCACAATTCGATACATATGGTTACACATTTCTGACAACTTATGTAATTTTGAGGGGTTAGATGTTGTGATCATTGTTCATATGTTATGGCTTGTGTTTTCTTTGTTTCTAGATTAACATTTTGCAGGAAAGGCAAAGAAAAAGATGTTTGGATTGGAATTTGGGTGAATGCTAGTAACTCAGAACTTAATGATGCTTGGCATAACTTAATGCTGCTAGGCATAAATTAATGTTGCTAGGCATAAATCAAGCTTAATTAATAGATGAAAGATAGTGTTTGTCACACAGAAACCGCTAACAACATAGCACATGCCCTATTGAAGTGCTTCATCGTATTTGTGCATATCACTCTTCCTAATGATGCATTGGATGCGTTTGCCTAGTGGAAACTGAGTATTGCAAAAACATAATACTATACATTGAGATAAAAATAAAATGCCACAAAAATTAAACGATTCATATTCAGTTCATTACTTGCATTAAATAAAAAAAAATATAAACATAACAATAGAAATAACAAAACAATCTAAAAGCTAAACTTATGATCCTTCTTTTAATCATAAGCAAGATGAAGATTCTCATAGTAAATGTGATCCAAAGGATCATCATGGCTGACAGTTTCATCTTCTTTAAGTTTAGCTTTCTTCTTTCTTCTTATTGCAGCCTTGAGCTTGTTTGCTTTGTGCTTCTTCCTTTGCTTCTTTTCATTCTTCTCCCAAGCCTTCATCTTCTTCTTCTTCCTCATTTGGTTCATTTTTGCAATATACCAAACTGCAGGATGTTGTGGTGTGGATGATGCCGCTGTAAAACATAAAGCAATAAAATGATTAGAAATGGACCAAAAAAAAATAATGTTACATATATCTAAATACAGATGTTTGTAGAGATTTTATAAAACTGGTAAGTATATGTAAGAAACAAAACCCACAAACCTGCTTGATCCATTTGTAGATTAGAAAGTATGTGTTAATTAGAAATTGTTTGAGAATGATGAAATGCAATAAAAAGGTAAAAGTTTTATAGGCCTAGTAATTCGACAGAAATTAATTGTGGAATTTGGAAGGTTAAAATTTGAACTTTGACCATTAACCGTGTACACATTTATCCATGTAACATAAATGAAGTTGTTGTAATCTACTTTAATTATGTTAATCATTACCTAAATTTCAATCTCTGGCTCAAGATCCCGCCCCTTTTTCCCTAAAATCAAAACCCAAACACTAGTCAGATCTATCTTCTCTCTATTCATCTCTTCTCCTTCTCTCTAGAACCGACTCACACCACCGCCACACTTCACCGCCTTATCTCATCGTCGTTCCATGAACCATCGTTCCTCCACGCCATCACCGTCATTAAGAAAAAGGAGGCAATGGGTGAGTTTGTTTGCTTCGGTTGTTTGGTTCGAGATAACCACCACATCCACCACCATCACAATCAAGCCACCATCACCCTCATCTCACCTATCCTACTCTGTTCAAGGGTATGCTCAAACACATACTTAATTTATATTTTCTTGAATGTGTAATCGAATATAAAATGACTTATATTGATTTTCGTGGATTAAAACTAGCCTAAAACATGTTTTTGATTATAAATTCGTGTGGTGGTAATCGTTGCAGGTAGACTTATTAAGACGATATAGTTTTCCTATTTATTGGAATGGAGACAATTGACGTGTTCTAAGAGGCCACTGTTTTGCTCGTATAGGGAGTCTTACTTGGTTTCCACTCTGGGAGGATGTTGCTGAACAATTGGAGTTTTCTTATCGCAGTCGCGTAAGTTATCTATCAAAAGATTAACATAACATCTGTTATATAGGAAATTAACTCAAATATGGTTGTTTTTTGTGAAACTGTTTCATTTGTACCAAATGTGAGTGATTTGCTTGCTTGGTAATGTGTTTGACATTTATTCGTTCCAGGTTTGGCATTGCAAAACATTTCAACCAACTGTATATTATTTGTTGTCCGAGTTGATATGCAAGGGTCTACCCCCGTATGTTTGTTTTTTATGCTAAAATTATATTTGGGACATCTAATTTTGTCGTCTTTTATGTTAGCATTAATCACGTTACTTGTTTCTTGCAAGGGCGACATGCTATTTTCACGGGTGAGGATGATGCATGGGATGCCTA
This sequence comes from Artemisia argyi, assembly GCA_030686995.1. NCBI lineage: Eukaryota > Viridiplantae > Streptophyta > Magnoliopsida > Asterales > Asteraceae > Artemisia > Artemisia argyi. Next base: position 112,223,824 of record CM060699.1, read on the forward strand.
GCTAAACATTCCCTCATCTGGATTTTCTAGCACAGTTCATTTTCGAGGGACTGGATTAAATTGAGGCGTGGGTATGCTCCATCTCAGTCACCAAAGCCAACCCATCTATACTTTTACTGTTTCATGGTTGGCGGATCTTATATTATGCAGCATTATTAGTGTCTTGGTTTATTACATTTCCCATATCTTTTTTGCAGAAAGAAACTACCATTTGACTCAGATGTAAGCCATTTTTTATGTTGTTAACAATTTCATTTTCTAATGCTAACACCATTTTATTTCTTAATTTATATTGCAGGTGACGACTCCAATGGCCATTGAAACTTTGGAAAACGTACCAGTAACGGAAACAGTGGTAAGTAATAAAACATCCACCTTTGATTTTTTAGTTTTACATACATGACTAATGTACCTTGTTATATACTACCTCCGTCCCATAAAAACTGTCCAGTTTGACTTTTCAGAGTCAAACTGGTTCAACTTTGACCTTATCTATTTTTGTGAGTATTATATAATACTTTATGAAAAATATATGAATAGATTGAGTTTTAAGTGTGTTTTTCATTGGTATAATTTTTCATCAAGTATTATATAACACATAAAAATTATTTAAGGTCAAAGTTGAACCAGTTTGACTCTGAAAAGTCAAACTGGACAGTTTTTATGGGACGGAGGGAGTATATACATATAGGAAACTGTTAAAACTATCGGACATACGAAAACGCTTAAGCCATGACAAACCGGTTCTACAGGTTACACCACCAACTACGATACCAAATATTAGTGAACAAAATCCTGGACTAAAATTAGTACCAACGAAGCGAAAACATTTGGTCTCTAGTGAAACCTTGCAAAAGCAAGCTAAGGCGGCGAAGAGTCAACAGGTTTTAACTTATGATAGTTGAGAATTTGATTATATATGACATTACAATTGTATAAATATTTGGTTCATTTATATACATTCGAGTTTTATTCAATTTGAAATACAATTGTGTATACATTTGCTTCATTTATATACATTCTGTTTTTTATATATACTAGCAGTAGTCTCTGCTCCAGCAGTACTAACGTAGTACTAGCAGGTCACTCTTTGTTTAATTCGATGTGTGACTAAATATTACAAAATGCCACACAAACTAAAAATTCATGTGACCATTGGATGAACATTAGTCACACAAAACACACATGTCTGCACTTTAAACATTATGTGGTCACACTTATTAACGCTTTTGGCCACTGTTTGCTTAATTGTATGTGACTAAATACCCAAAAAAACATCCGTTGTGTGACTAAATATTACAAAAGGCCACACAAACATAAAATTCATGTGGCCATTGGATGATCAATAGTCACACAAAATACACATGTCTGCACTTTAAACAGCATATGGTCATACCTATTACCACTTTTGGCCACTGTTTGCGTAATTGTATGTGACTAAATACCCAAAACAAACATGCTTTGTGTGACTAAATATTACAAAAGGCCACGCAAACATAAACTTCATGTGGCCAATGGATGATCAATAGTCACACAAAATACACATTTCTTCATTTTAAACAGCATATGGTCACACTTGTTAACGCGTTTGGCCACTGTTTGCTTAATTGTATGTGACTAAATACCCAAACCAAACATGCTTTGTATGACTAAATATTACAAAAGGCCACGCAAACATAAACTTCATGTGGCCATTGGATGATTAATAGTCACACAAAATACACATTTCTTCAATTTAAACAGCATATGGTCACACTTATTAACACTTTTGGCCACTTTGTTTTAAATTGTATGTGACTAACTCCCAAAAAACAACACCCATTGTGTGACTAAATCATCAGAAACGTCACATTTATTGTATATTCATGTGGCCACAGGACGGGAAATAGTCACACAAAATACACATTTACTAGAAAGAATCATCTCAAATGTCACATATATTATATATTTATATGGCCAAAGGACGAACAATAGTTACTCTCAAAAAACATTCGTGTGACTATAAGGTTTTTACGGTCACTGATACTGACTAATCCAACTAAACTTTTGCCTAATTTGTCACACATATTCGGGGTTTTGGTCACTCTTTTTTGATGAAAAAGGCCACGAACTCAACAATGTGACCATATACCACCTACGGTGGAGCCACCTTTGGTGACATACAACGAAAAAAATGTGTGTGACTATATGCATATCGTCACACATTTTTGGCGTGACCAATAGCACTTTCTGTACCAGTGTTGGGTTAGTTGAGTTGGATAAATATTTGAGTTTGGTGGATGAGGTTAAGAGGCGAGATTAGGGTGTGAACAGGTTGGTTTTTTTCGTGGTGTTAGCTGAGGTGTGGTGCCAGTAGGTGAAGGGTGGTGGTGGCTGCAATGGTGGTGGTAGGAGGTGAAGGGTAGTAGTGGTTGCTATGGTGGTGAAGGGGGTGTTTGGAAATGGGTTTTATAAAGTGTGAGGTGGATATATTTAGTGACATTGCACATAAAAATATTATAGAATGTATAAATTAACCTGTAACCTACTAAGGAGGTCACCCGGCACATGGAACATACAAAATTCAAAAATATGGGATTATAAAAGCAAAAACAAAAGTAGGCTACACAGAACTTTATGAAATGACAAGTTAGATATATTTCAAAGTAATTAGCACAATATCCAATACATATAACAATGGTTTCTGTACTTTTCATATAACTAGCAGGGAACCCCGAGCGTTGCGATAGCGAGTACACTGTGATTAAAGTGCATGCACAACAAAATAATAATGACGAGGTGATTAACTTGAGAAAAACAAAAAGAAAATGATCTCGGTCCAACCCGATTAATTCATTTTTACCGATTCCGACGATCCTCTCAAGTTCATTTTCGGACGACTTTTATTTGCTAGCCGAACCGGTGGTAACTATGATTCCTGGTTAAACTGGTTGAGTCCTATCCGGTTTTTAAAACCATATGTACCATCAACCTATTTTCATATAAATGGTATGAAACTTTGTGTGTTTTATTAGTTTGTAAAATACGTATAATAACATGTATTTTTCATTGTAGATGTGTTTTAAAAATAACATTGATTAGATATTTATTAAAAGGCCGTTACAAGTCTACAAATTTAAAACACTTAATTTTTAAAATGTAAATTTATTTTTCATTATTAGCAAGTGTGTTGATTAAAATTTTAGATCTTCTATTTTGAAAAGGCCTCAAATACATTATAAAATAGTATGATGTATAAGAATTGCTATACGATGGCTAGCACGCAATTCATAAGACACATTTATTGAACTATTAATTTCACACATCTATCTATAATACTATAAGATTGAGTCCCTTAATTTAATGTGGAGTAATCACGATACTCAAGATGGAGTCCCATAATTTAACGAGAAGTACTAGATTAACAACCCGCCCGATGGGCGGGCTAGTTTTGATATATTATTTAAAAAAACATAAGATATTTGCAATTAAAATTTATACAATCTAATATAAATCACAATATAAAAACTTAAAAACTAATTTGAATAAGAATTGTTGATTATTTAAAACAATTAAAACAAAAGTACATAACGTAAAAAATAAATTCCACCACCTCATCTAAGTTTGTGTAAAACTTCTTTAAATACAACGTTGATTGTTTTATCAGTGTAGTTACCCTCTCTGTCGCAACAAATAACTATCAAACCTTCTTTGCTCTTAACCCTTGAAACAACTACATAAAACTGACCATGAGAAAAAACAGGTCGTTTTAAAAAAAGGCCAACCTTTGACAATGTTTGCCCTTGACTTTTGTTGATTGTCATCGCAAAACACATCGATATAGGAAACTGTCTTCTGTTGAGTTTGAAAGGCATTTTCTTGTCAGACGGGCTTATGACCATACGTGATATTGCGTATATTTGGCCAATATTACCTCCAGATATAATCCTCGCCTCAATGTTGTTCACTCCCAATCTTAATATTTGCAGCCTTGTACCTTTGCAAAGTCCGGCCCTTTGATCAATGTTACGAAGGCACATAACCGGGGCACCTACCTTCAGTGTTAACTGGTGGTGAGGGATTCCTAACATTTTGATGGTGTTTAAAAATTCAGTCGTATACAACGTCTCGTCAAATGAATCATTCATGTCGGTCAGACAAACTATATCTGAGCTAAAATATGTTTTTCGTTCTCCGTCTAGTAACGACATCATACGCTCATTTATTATATCAACTTCATGATGTGTAGGAGCAAGAATAGCCCTCTCTAGGAAATAATCCGTATTCCATAGATTAGCATGAATATATCTCTTGTATTATAGCGCTAACATGGTCTGCAGAGTCTGGAATTAACCTTTCTAATGGGAATTCGACTACGACCTCACCATCGTTTTTACCGCCTACTTTACTATCACCTATATCAAGAATCCAATATGCAAAGTCCTATATTTCTTCCTTTTTGTCCGAATCCGTTCCAACTGTAAGACGCATGTTAACGGTTAATTTTAGAACCTTGCAATGTTGCCACAGTTTAGTAGTGTTTATAGATGCATGGACAACATCCTGTCTACTACCGTTAGGTATAACCGGTAAAATCTGACGAAAGTCACCACCAAAGACCACAACTTTACCACCAAATACCTTGTCTGGACCAGAAGTTATATCGCGCATTGTTCTATCAAATGTCTCAAAACAATACCTATGTACCATTGCCGCCTCGTCCCATATTATAAGTTTAGCCATAGAAAGCAACTCTACAAGGTCACTATCTGTACTTATAGAACACATCGTATCTTCGACCAGATTTATGGTAATGAAGCTGCTGGTTATGTTATAGAGAGGCACAGAGTTAGCAGGTTCATGGTAAGGGTATTGCACAACATGAATGTCACTCAGTTGCGTGTTATTTAGTTAAATTGTTATACACATACAATGATACTTACTCACTCAAAAACTTATTATTGTAGTCACTTCGTGGTGATTTCCTTCGTGACATAGAAACCGAAAACTTCGACATAACAGTCAACAACCATGTCCATAACGTGCGAGATGATGTTATAAGTGTATTTGGCGCACGCTACAAAAAACGGTATGATATTATATCCAATGATTGGAGTAACGTTAAAAGGGCAATAAACTTCAAAGTTGGACAATATATGGTCTTGACAAAAAAATTTAACAACTCTCTTTCACTAATGGTTTTTGATTGTACAATATTTTGCACTACCAGGCCTTCGATGGTGATCAAAGGAAAATGAGGAGTGTTGTGATTGCGCCAAGCTTGGATATAACCTGAAATAAGAAATACTAAAACACTACGTTAAGTGATTGAGCAGGGGTTGGACCCTGCGAACCACCTCCGACATGTGAATGAGTGATTGGTATGAGAGTTTAAGTATATGTGTAGTAAAGTAAGGTGAGATAGATTGCATACCAGATTTGTCATCGTCCAGGACTATTTATAGGTGAAGAAAACGGTCCTGGAGAGTGGTCACATGTTTGATGGAGATCATGGGGGCATCCCATGATTTGTGGTAACCGCTAGGGGTTAGTGCCCCACTCCTCCGGGTTTAGCGGGGGTGCTAAAGAGGAAGAGGCGACGTGGGTAAGACTTGGTCTCCCCAATATTGGACTTGGCATTGTTCTGTCCATAAAACTTATCGAGAGATACCCCGAAGGGCTTAATCCTTCGATTGGCGAATTCCCACTTGGTAACTAGATCATTGATGATTAGTTTTACGCCAAGGAAAGTTTTAGGAGACTAGCCAGAGCCTTCGATTATGTAGGTTGCGATTACACTCGAAGGGGTGTCCTTCGAGCTAATCGGAGGGTACATCATCAAGCCCCCCAGTTGAAAGTCAGATATGCACACAAGAATATGTAGCTTACAACTCTATCGTAATGTAATGTTTTTACCATAATCTCTAAAATGGATATGCAAATATTTGAAATACAAAGATGCATTAAATGCGCGTGCATATAACGTATCTGTTGAATCAGAAAAATATAACGGCAGAATTATCGGTAAACTCAACCATCTTTCAAAATTTAAAGTATTGAGTATATGGAATTATGTGCTATATAAATACCAGTGTACCCCAAATTCTGAATCATAACTCATTTCTCTGCAACTACCACAAAGCCGTTATCTGCAGCAATCAAAAGGTAGACTCTTCCCCCATTTAAAATTAGTTACTTTAGGTATAGCCATGGGCATGGATGCAAACGCATTATAAGACAACAAAAATGTACTCTTTCCAGGGAAGCACTAGCCCTTTTTCTGGATGATTACCCAATACCCAAACAACATAAAGTTATTCTCCCAAAAAATAATCAAAGCATTTATGATGCCCCAAAAGGGTATGTGGGTTTGTATACTCATGCATTTACCCGGTCAAATCTAAGAATACCCCTGCACCCCTTGTTCCTAGAATTGTTACAATATTATGAGGTGCATATTTCAAGGTTTAACTCGTTTGGACTTGCCAAACTTACCACCTACATAGTAATGTGTAAGGCGCATGTGTATGAGCCTACACTACATGTGCTTCGAGGTTTTCTTAACCTGTGTCTCGGGGGAGATTGGTTGCATTGTCAAAGAGGAATGATGAAAATGTGCCTGTGCTAATCACCAAACCTTTCACAAATATAACAAACTGGAAAGGGAAATTCTTTTATGTCCAAGATACCATCATACCTTCGGGTTATCCAGCACTCTTGAATGAAGCATTCCGTTTTGACCGCAAGAAATTCAATGATCAACTTCCCCTTAATGTTCAAGCTGAACCACTTTATCAACGTCTTGCCAGACATCCCATTAATGTGCAGACTTTTCCAGAGCCTATCCTATTTATGGCTGGTATTGTAGATCATTGGGAAGGATCTCCTTTGTCGCCACAAATCCATTGTGGTGGCCAGAGTATGTATATGTGTAGAGAATCGTTTAAGCCCATCTAGGATAAGTAATATTGATTGCACAGCGGAATAATAACAAGAACATAATCAACATTACTATCAAGGTTTTCTTTATTATAAATATAAAATAAAACTACTATAACTACTAATATACACACGCTATAATCGTGTGTCTAGACTCTCATTGAAGAGACTATGAATGAAAAGATGAAAAAGATACTTGTAACCCTAGACACCTACCCTCTTTATATAGTAGAGGGATGTTACAAGAAACCCTAAACCTAGCTTACTAACAAAGCTAAGTTATTATTACATAATAACCCCTCATTGTTTCTTCTTTCTTCATTCTTGCTCGTGGTTTTGTAATCTTCAAATCTGTAATTCCCAACAATCTTCCCCTATTTGATATTACAAAACAATCTGCATGAAGAAACAATGTCATCACCAATAATAAGCTGCACATCATAACTATTCTTCCCCTTTTTGTAATCTTCTAATAGGGTTCTTGTGCATCTCGTAAACGCTTCCCCTCAAGTGATGCATGTAGATGGTTAACAAGCTTCCCCTTAAGAATAGACTAACCATCTCAGGAACCAACTAATAATTAATAATAATAATAATAACTTTTTTTAACTAATAACACAAGCAGCAGTAACAAGCAGTAGGAACTAGCAGCAGTATCGAACAGCAGAAACAAGTAAGCACACCAGCACAAAGTGTAAGAGGATGGCCAAGTATATTAACAATAAGCTTCCCCTTAAGAGTATACTTGCCATCTCTTGAATCCAGTAGGTTCCATGGAGTGATCACTGATGAAGAAAATCAACTATAACTGATTTGATGAAGAAATGGAATCTCCCAACCTTGCATCTTATGTCTTGCACTATCCACGTGACAGCCTCTTGACAAACTCCTCATTGACTTATCCAATGAGACACTGAGTACAAATAACGTAACTCCTTCAAGTGATAGCAAATGTGCGCATTAAGCACAATAAAATAGATCGTACCCCTTCACTAGAGTCGTCAAGTCTTCGTCACCATACAAACCAAGCAAGTTATCTTAAAAAGCTGATGATCCCTTTAAGATATGATAAGAACACAATACTTGGGAAAATCAATTACAACATCAAACAAGCGATAATCAAATGTCTTCGTCAAGTAATCTTCTCAACATAATGATGATGGTTGATAATTCTGTCCTCCCTAACCATTAGTAATCTTACATAACTAGTAGGAACCAAAACCGACCAAGAGAAAAAAAAATATACAACAAGCCAGCAGGAACCATAAAGAAGTTAGCATGAATCATAGCAGGAACCCATCAGTAGGAACCAATCAGGAGAAACCGAATGTTATCAGCAGCAACAAGTAAGTGTATCAGTAGGAACCAAATATCATCAGGAGGAACAGATCAGGTGCATCAGCAGAAACAAAAAAAATATCACATCAGTAGAAACATGATATACGAATCATACCAGTATTAACTTCTCTTTCCAAACAGTACAAACCTCACATGCGACAAGCCGTATATCTCCACACAATCAACTAATCAGCAATTGGTAAAAAGTCTTGACCACCGACCTCATTAATAACATGATGACACCAATTAATATTATATCCCAGCAATACCCATGTGAAGATCAACAATTCAATATTATATCCCAATAAAATAATCTTCGTATCCCATGAATCGAATAGAATTAAAAATACTGAATTGTGATAACAATTACCTCCGACGCACTATCTTGAAGGAAAAGAAACTCATCAAATAACCTTAACAAATAGCAAATATTTAATCTGAAATAACTTAAGTGGTCCCACAGTCAGCAGCAACCATCGATGGGATATCAGCAGTAAAATGAGCAGAATAAAAGCAAATAGAGCAGCACCACTGTCCCATTATCTTTGCAGAATCGTATAACCCACAATCTTAAAATAATGCACCGATCAATTAATTTCCAATCCCATGATGTCAATTTAAATAATAATCGACTTCATTCTACTCGACACAATATAACACATTGATTCACAAACCATGTACCTCGTCCAATCACCAACCGAGTGTTAACCAAAAAGTAGTACGAGGTTTTTATTATCTTTACAATCACTTGCACAAAATTCCAATGCCATAATTCTTATGCAAAAGATGACAAACCAGATCTACTACATATTCAATAGCGACATATCAGTTGCACCTATGACCTATCGCTATCCCTATCACATCTCATTGATCATGTGAAAAAGTATTGAATAGAGAAAACCTTTGTCGCCATCTTATTTTGATTGATAACAGCAGCAAGCCAGCAACAATAACGAAACCTTTTTATTTATTTTTCAGATATGCTTCTGTTAACCAGGTCTGCTTCATTCGACTACCTGCTTCTTCACCACTGCTCCTTATTGACAATGAAAACCTTGTAGATCCCTAGATATCGAGAACCAACTTGTCTCTGATACCAATTGTAGAGAATCGTTTAAGCCCATCTAGGATAAGTAATACTGATTGCACAGCGGAATAATAACAAGAACATAATCAACATTACTATCAAGGTTTTCTTTATTATAAATATAAAATAAAACTACTATAACTACTAATATACACACGCTATAATCGTGTGTCTAGACTCTCATTGAAGAGACTATGAATGAAAAGATGAAAAAGATACTTGTAACCCTAGACACCTACCCTCTTTATATAGTAGAGGGATGTTACAAGAAACCCTAAACCTAGCTTACTAACAAAGCTAAGTTATTATTACATAATAACCCCTCATTGTTTCTTCTTTCTTCATTCTTGCTCGTGGTTTTGTAATCTTCAAATTTGTAATTCCCAACAATATGCAACTTATTATAAATAAGTAACATATCTAATTATATTTATGCATCTGTTTATATGGCAGTAATGGCGTTCAGAAACTTCATCGTATCTGATGGTGCAAAGGAAGCTAGCTTCATTCCCAGGGAACCTAGAGAATACAGTTACGGTGTGGGTTCTCCATCGACATCAATCAACAATAATGACGTAGATGCTATAGCGCTAGAGCCAACAGTGATGATAGAAGAGGTGGCTCCTCTTAATGCTGAGGAGGCACCTTTAACAATCAAAGCCCTTCCTGATGTGGAGATTCTTTCCATCGATGATGTCCCCAAAGCGTATGCCGGCACCTCTGGTATAGCTGACAGGGTACGTGAGAGGAAAGGGACTGACATGAAGGCTTCAAAACCCCCAATCAAGAGAAAACTTGACATACCCACTCTCTTATCCAGAGCTTCGAAGAAGAAAAACTCCCAAGAGAAGGTTGTTGCTGCCACCGAAAGCTCGGATGATGAAGATATTCATGGTAAAGGCGCATTACAATCCATATACTTCTATAATTATTTGAAGGTTTCAAACCGTTCTTAATTCGATAATGTGTAGGTTTATCAAATACTGAAGAACTCCCCAATTCTCAAGCTTGTCACCAGTTGGTCGAAGGTGTTGTTCCAAGTCAATGGAAGGGAGCCCTTGACAATATGTCAATAGAGCAATTATGTGATCTTCATGATAAAAGCTACACAAGGCAAGCTATGCTAGATAATCATCTTAACAGTTGAACAAGAGAGTTGATAAAGACTGTTAAGAATGCTAAAGAGGAGTTAAATGTAGTCCTAGCTCGGGAAGAACATAGAGAGCGGTTAATCACTGACCTGAAGTCAAAGTGTGACAAGGTTACGGAGGATATAGAGAAGGATCCCATTCTTCAAGATCTTCGATCCAACACCATGAAGCTTGCTACTCGACTAAAGGAAGCCCAAGTTGAGTGTGGTAGGCTCAAAATGGAGGAAGCCAAAGCGATTGGGCTAAAAGAGAGAGTGTCTGTACTTGAGTCAAAGTATGCAAGTCTTAAGTCTGTGAAGAACAGGCTTATTGATCAAAAAACCAAATTGCAACAAGAGGCAGATGCCCTCAACCTTCGATGTGAAAGTTATCAAAGAGACAGGGCGGATATTGTAGCTAAGGTTATTCCTTATGTTGCAATGGAATTGTATCATAGTGATGAGGTTGGACAAGTGGTGGCCAACTTGGTGAACGCTGCCATATTTCATGGGAAATGTACTACCCTGGAGGAGATTGCCGAAACTGGGAAGCCTGTGATTTTATCGAAGGTTCCTTACTATCGTACTTCTCATGAGAAGGAATATGATGATGCCAACAATGCATTTGCTTCGGCAGACTTTCCCTTTCTGTCCAAGGTTACTCAAGATCTGGATGCTTCCATTAAAAAACTGTTGTCCCAGAAGCCTAATAGGATTCGGCCACCTTCTCCAACTGAGAGGGTCTTTGGTGTGAAGTTTCCCTCTAGTCAAGAAGGTCCTTCCTCATCAAAGAATGCGTAAAGACTGTCTTGTTGACAATGTTTTATCCCGAGGGTGGTTTGTACCCTCCGAATATGTTATTTCTTTGCCACTTTGATGTTTAGGATGTTTTGTTTATTTATCCTTTGATTATGTTATTCTCTTCTCTCAACGTTAGTATACAACCTAAGGTTACTGTGGATGAGTATCCTTATTGTGTGTATTTTGAACCAAGATTTTTAAGCAATCGTATAATTTAACTGCTGACAGAAGGTTGCGACCCACTCCATCTTAATCCTATAGTCGTAGGGCTTCTAATACCCATTGACGCTTTAGGAAAGTCAATGTGAATTATAATGGATGTCATGTACAAGACATAAATATCATCCTTCGAACATTGAGACTTGTAGTACTTGGCTGAGAAAATCTTTGTTGTAAAAAATGAAACAAGAGATTTAAAGGAAATACGTTGTGTCATTAATTGGGTAGGGAGAATTACATCATTTTATGAAATGAATACTAGGACGCCTACCATTAATGCTTCTTTCCTGAATGAGAAGAGCTTGTCAAATAAATTGGAACAAACGATCGCTCTGAAAGGTTGTAAGTTTTATGTGTAAAACTTACGAAGGTTAGTGCCATTCCATGTCCTGTCAACTTTATCTCCAGAGATTGTTGCCAACTTATAGGCTCCATTACTGTAGGCTTCATCTACTACGTAAGTTCCTTCCCATGTTGGTCCCAACTTCCCTTGGTATTCGGCTTTGCTTGCGCTATTAAGTCGAAGGACATATTCTCTTGGTCTGAAACTCGAGGGCCTAACCCTGCTATTGTAGTATTTTTCTAACTTTTGCTTGTATGTAGCCTCTCTGATGGAAGCTATTTCTCTTCGTTCTTCAAGCAAATCTAGATTCTCTCGAAGTTTTTCCTCGTTCTCCGAGTCTTCGAAGTTCATGATGCGTTCCGTTTCTACGCTTATTTCTGATGGGATGACAGCTTCTGTGCCATAAGTGAGGCTGAAAGGTGTTTCTCCATGACTCAATTTGGGATGTGTCCTATGAGCCCAGAGAACTTGGGGTAATTCATCTACCCATCCTTGGTGACTTCGTCCTAGCCTTCTTTCTATTCCATTTATAATATCTCGATTAGTAACTTCTACTTGACCGTTGCCTTGAGGGTGGTACACGGATGTGAATGATTGCTTGATTTTTAAACCATTGCAAAAAGTAGGGAATACTCCCTCGGCAAACTGTTTCCCATTATCAGAAATGATGATGTGAGGAACTCCGAAATGACAAACAATATGTTCCCATACAAATTCTTCCATGTGTCTGCCTGTCACAGATGCCAAAGGTTTAGCTTCGACCCATTTGGTGAAGTAATCGATAGCTACGACCAAAAACATCACTCCTCCTGGTGCTACTGATAGAGGTCCCACTATGTCAATCCCCCACTGGGAAAAAGGCCAAGCAGATGTGACAGAGGTCATATCCTGTTTAGGTAATCTTGGGACCTTCGAGTGGATTTGACATGCTTCACATTTATGTATTATTTCCATTGCATCCCTGTGCATTGATGGCCAGTAGTACCCCAACTTCATAATTTTAGAGACGACGGAGCGAGGTCCTGCGTGTAGGCTACATGATCCTTCGTGGACTTCATTGATGATGTTGGTAGACTGTTTTGGTCCAACACAACGAAGCCATGGGGATAGAAAGGATCGTCTGTAGAGGTGGTCTCCTATTATCCTATATTGAGGAGCTTTAATTCTCACTTTTCTTGCTAGCTTTGGATCTTCTGGCAAAATGCCGCTTATTAAGTATTCCCTTATCGGAGTCATCCAATTAGTTTCTTCTTCTGATATTATATCAGATACTTCCTTCCTTTGGATAGATCTGTCAGCTAGTACCTCAACCAAGACTTCCTTTGTTAAGTAGGCGAAGGCCATTGAAGCTAACTTGCTTAATGCGTCCGCCTTCTTATTTTGATTTCTTCGGACGTGTTCAATGGTATATGAATCAAACCCCTGTAGGATTTCTTTTGCTTTATCCAGGTATTGTTTAATTGTGGGCTGCCTTGCTTCGTAAGAACCTTTGATTTGGTTGGCGACCAGCTGTGAGTCAACAAAAATCGAAAGGTATTGTACTTCCATGTCTTTGGCTAGCCGCAGGCCTGCTAACAAAGCTTCGTATTCTGCTTCGTTGTTGGTCGCCTCAAACTCGAACCGTAGTGCATAAGTGTATTATTTTCCCTCTGGGTTGACTAACATTAGTCCTGCCCCTGAACCATCGGAGCTTGAGGCTCCATCCGTGAATAACCTCCAACCTGCCTTTTCTTTCAAAGGCTTCTTTTTGGGAATTTCTTTATCGTTTCTTGGCTCGGAAGGAATTTCGGCAAGGAAATCTGCGAGTATTTAACCTTTTATGGAGTTTCGCCCTTTGTATTCTATTTCATGCTCCCCTAGTTCAATTGCCCATTTAGATACTCTCCCTGATTTCTCGGGTTTTGATAATATTTGTTTGATGGGCTTATCAGTTAATACCGTAATGGGGTGAGCTTGAAAATACCTTCGGGGGCGTCTTGCAGCGTGAACTAGAGCAAGAATTAGCCTTTCCAATTTTGGGTAGTTTAATTCGCCTTCCTGTAGAACCCGACTGACAAAGTAGATCGGAACTTGCCTCTTTTCTCTTTCTGCCAGAAGTACTGCGCTGATACTTTCGTCTGACGCTGCGATGTACATATACAGTGTTTCTCCATTAATTGGGGCTGTGAGTGTTGGCAGGATTTCCATGAATTCCTTCAATTTTTGGAAAGCAGCTTCAGCTTCGACACTCCATTGGAATGTCTTCTTGTCCATGCATCCTTTAAGGGTTTTGAAGAACGGTAGTGACCGGTCTGCGCCTTTTGATAAGAACCTGCTCAAGGCAGCCAGCTTCCCATTAAGGCTTTGTACCTCCTTCAATGTCTTTGGGGCTTGTAGGTCAGTGATAGCTTATACTTTAGAAGGGTTTGCTTTGATTCCCTGCTTTGTGATCAAGTGCCCCAGGAATTGTCCTTCTTCAACACCGAATGAACATTTCTTAGGGTTTAGCTTCATATTTATGGCTCTTAGCTGGTTGAAAGTTTCTTGGATGTCAGAGAGCAGGTCTTCCTCTGTTCTGCTCTTTATGACCATGTCATCGACATATGCCTCCAGGTTTCTCCCTATCTGTTTATTGAAGGCCTTATCCACCAGACGCTGGTAAGTTGCCCCTGCGTTTTTTAAACCGAAGGGCATTTTCTTATAGCAATAGACGCCTTTTCCTGTATAGAAAGCTATTATTTCCTCGTCTTCTACTGCCATCTGTATTTGATGGTATCCTTTGTAAGCGTCTAGAAAACATTTTAGGCGGAACCCTGATAAGGATTCTACCTTCCAATCTATTTCTGGGAGGGGGTAACAATCTTTTGGGCATGCTTTGTTGATGTCAGTAAAGTCAATACACATACGCCATCCTCCGTCGTTTTTCTTTACCATAACTGGATTGGCTACCCATGTTTGATATTTGACTTCTCTAAGTATGCCTGCCTGTACTAGTTCGTCTACTTCTTTGCAGGCTGCGGCGTTTCTTTCTGGCGCAAGGCTTCGGCGCTTTTGTTTAATAGGCTCCATGTGTTTAAACTCATTGAGTTTGTGTTCCATTCTAAAGGGTTTGCCATCGATCATGAGACTTCTCGGAACCCCTGTCATATCGGAGTATGTCCATGCGAAGACATCTTTGTTGTCCTTCAAGAGCTGTGTAAGATTCATTTTGAAGGTAGCAGGGAGTTGTCTTCCTATCACGACCGTCTGTTCCGGATGAAGCTCATTTATTACGATACGTTCTTCGGCGTCCCCACAGCTCAAGATAACTTTAGGAGGCTCTTGAGGATTTTCTTTAATCTTTTTTCACATCTCCGGTGTCTCCTTCCTGCTGTAATTGGATAGTACAGTCTCTATCCCATTGGCCGTTTGGAACTTGACTGCTGCGTGTATAGTTGATACTACAATGCCCATTTTCTGCATGGCGGTTCTCCCTATCAATAGGTTATAAGGAGAGTCTGACCTTACAATTATGAATGTGAGGGTTTCCGTCCTTGCCAGTCGGCCTTCGCCAATGGTTACGTCTAAAGGGATTTCTCCCAGGGGCCATGAGTGTTCTCCTAAGAACCCTATTAAAGGTATCTTTGAATCTACCCTTTGTGCCCTTATGGAAGGTTTGAGCTTCAGAAAACAGTGTTCGTATATGATCTCGCAAGAACTTCCGCAGTCCATGTAGGCCCTGTTGACTTCTCGGTTGAAAATGAGGACTTTTATGACTACAGGATCATCTGAGGGAGGTTGGTCCTTTAGTGGTGGAAACGTTACCTCCCCCACCTTGGGTGTTCCTTCCTCAATTTCCTTTCTTTTCTGGCTCGGGCCCTCCCTGCGAACCATAAGGATTGGAACCTCCTGAGTATAGCTCTTAGCATCGGTGACCTTTTCTTTACCCTTCCTTATGCCTTTTATTAGATGCGTCAACTGTCCTGATTTGACAGCATCCTCTATTTGCTTCTTCAGCTCTCTGCAGTTGTTCGTCTCATGACCAACATCCTCGTGGAAGTGGCCGTACTTGGTCGTGTCTCAGTTCCTCCCATTGCTTGTTAGGCGAGGAGGAAGTTCGAAGGTCTTTGCTGCCTTCTCAGTAGCCAAATATTCCTTTGGGGATTTCGTTAGGCTTTCCCATAAACCAGAGTTTGAACTCTTGTGGTATGGAGTAAACCTATTATGGCTTTTGTGCTTGTTCTTCTCTCCTTCCCATGAAGATGGCTTTGTTCCCTTGTTGCTCTCCGTTGGAGCCCCATTGGTGGACACTTCTTTGGCTTCTATCCACGTATATGTTTTTTCCATAAGGCCTTTGTATGTTGCCGGCAGATCTGTAGATAAAAACACTACAAGGTTCTGGTTACGTAGACCATGGACGAAGCCAGAAATGCGTTGCTCTTCATGTAAGCCCAGAATTTGTAGGGTTTCGTCAGTGTATCTAGTAACGAAATTCCTTATGCTTTCGTTCTCCTTCTGCTTAATATTGTGCACCGTGAGGTGCGTTCTTGTGAATTTCTTCTGTTGGATGAAGTGAGATCGAAACTTAGCCTTCAAATCGTCAAGGTTGATAATGCTTCCTAGCTTCTGCCCATTCCACCAAATGCGTGCTGAATCTCGGAGGGTATATGTGAACATGTGACAGGCTACTGGCATGGCCCATTTCTGCATTCTTATAGCTCCTTCAAATAAATGTAGGAAATTATCTGGATCCCCCCTCCCATCGTAAGTGCCTATATGTGAAGGCATCTTTAAACCATCTGGCAAGGGATAGTCTTCGATCCATCTCACGAAGGGTGTAGTGGGGCTTACGGGCTCAGCATATGGATGGGCATACGGTGGTACGTTCATCGGAACAGTATGGTATGGATTAATAGGAGGGGGTACTCCCAAAGAAGGCTGACTAAGATAGAAAGGATGAGGCGTACCCGTGTTTGGAGTGTAACCAGTATACATGGTGTACGGGGGGTATACCATGGAAGGATTATAGGGTACAGCAGTTTGTGAGGGATACTGATTGCCAGGTTGCCCATTGATTTAGGGATAAAGAATCGGAGGGTAGCTCTGGACCGGGAATTGAGGATGCAGGCCAATGGGGGGAAGACTCCCTCCTGTGTTGACTGGGCCTAGGTTACCTTCCACACCAGATGCGTGGGAGGGCTGTAGATGGATTCCTCCTTCGGTCCTTCCTAAGTGAGCTGCTAATAATGGGGGTAGGTTTACCTCCGTGTTCTCCCTCTGCCGACTCCTCCCGTTAGAGCCTCCGGCGGCAGTTCCTTCCCTCCTCGTGGGTGTTCTCTCGGGAACTCCTTCGAATCCTATGCTTCTTCCTTCAACCCTTCTACTTGCAGGTGACCCAATGCGGAGGATAGGGTGGTGAGCCCTATGGATTGAAGGTCTCGGTTCCATTTTGATCTCCTCATCATACTCATCGCTGGAATATTCTAACTCCCTACGCATCTCCGTATTTCTGATTTGTCTCCTTCGAGCCCTTAGGAAGGACTCTAACTCTTCATAATTAGCGTCGACAAAGGCGGGGCTAATGATGAGTTATGGGTTGACCGAAGTGGATGCATGGTGATTGGGCGTTATTTCAGGATGAGATCGTGTAGTAAAGGTGGAGACCGTGATTGGCGGCAGGTTGTTGGCGTCTGTTACGGGTAAAGGGGTTAAGGACGAGAAACCCGGTGGGGGTGTAACTTCTCGTTCTGAATTCATGCCAGAAAAAAGCGAGTGTATTTGACTTGGTTATTTTGCTTGGAAATAACAGGACTAATTGTAGCGGGTCCCACGGATGGCGCCACTGATTGTACAATATTTTGCACTACCAGGCCTTCGATGGTGATCAATGGAAAATGACGGGTGTTGTGATTGCGCCAAGCTTGGATATAACCTGAAATAAGAAATACTAAAACACTACGTTAAGTGATTGTGCAGGGGTTGGACCCTGCGAACCACCTCCGGCGTGTGAATGAGTGATTGGTATGAGAGTTTAAGTATATGCATAGTAAAGTAAGGTGAGATAGATTGCATACCAGATTTGTCATCGTCCAGGACTATTTATAGGTGAAGAAAACGGTCCTGGAGAGTGGTCACACGTTTGATGGAGATCATGGGGGCGTCCCATGATTTGTGGTAACCGCTAGGGGTTAGTGCCCCACTCCTCCGGGTTTAGCGGGGGTGCTAAAGAGGAAGAGGCGATGTGGGTAAGACTTGGTCTCCCCAATATTGGACTTGGCATTGTTCCGTCCATAAAACTAATCGAGAGATACCCCGAAGGGCTTAATTCTTCGATTGGCGAATTCCCACTTGGTAACTAGATCATTGATGATTAGTTTTACGCCAAGGAAAGTTTTAGGAGGCTAGCCAGAGCCTTCGATTATGTAGGTTGCGATTACACTCGAAGGGGTGTCCTTCGAGCTAATCGGAGGGTACATCATCAGTTTTCAATGAGAATGGGATGGAAACTACTAATGAGTTTGTGTTTGCAACACAATTGCGAAAGAAAGGAAGACAAGTCAATACTTGGGAGAAATGTAAGTATATTATATACTCCAAGATGTTGATAAATTAAATGTATATAAACAATTTCCACTTTGTGTGACAATTATAGTTTGGTTTTGTAGGTGAGAAAAGGGTATTTCATTATTGTTGTTGGGAAAACCATGCGGATCACTATGAAGAGAAAAGATGCTTCTACACTCGTTTATTTCCATATGTTGTAGAGAACAAAAGGCTGGTAAATTGACAAACACATAATTTGTACATACATATATAATAATAATATTCTAATTCTAATGTATGTTTATTTACAAATTTTTTTGATAGACAATACCATCAAACTTTGTGGATAAGTATCCGATGCACAAATACACACATGTGTTTTTTAGACATGAAGATCAAGTCTTTAAAATGAAGATGGATATGGTGCCACATGCTGAAAATCCAAGTAGAGTGAATCATATAATCGTTAAAGGAGTCTGGAATAATTTACAACGTCAATGCTGGTTTGATTTGTACAAAATGATGCGCTTCAAATACATGTTTGAGTTCTACGACCACAACAGTGCAGACACAGGACCATTCTCTTTGTTTCATGTTTGTTAAAACAACCACGACAATTTGAATACTCCATGTTTTCGTTTCCTTCCATTTTCAAGTTAATAACTTTTGGTTTAGACAATAATGTATTAAGAATTTTTTGTCATGCTATGTTTCTATAGATGATTAAAATTCAAGATTTGTCTTCCAAGTTTTAGTTATGTTTTGATTTATTTTGTTTAATTATCTCCATAACCACATTCTTATTTCCAAAACGTTCAATATGACATGCAGCATTGCAGCCCATGATTTTTAGGCCCAAATAAATGCTTAAAGATTAGCCCATCAATACATGATTTTACAACCCACTAAATATCATGATTTTACAACCCACTAAGCATCCACGTAAACCTGGTCATCACGTGTTTGTCTTGATGGGTGAAACTTGGAATACAATTGTTAACAAAATACTATGGTAATTATGTGTTGCTCGTATTACTGGTAATAATATTGTACATTATGGTATATTCATCTTGCTGATGGTATTTAATGTTTATAGTATTTTCCGTTAGTTTGATTTTGTTGTCATTAAGTGGTTGTATGTATATTATCAAAGATTCATAATGCATAACCTTTTATGAGATATGTAAAAAATAAAGACAACATTCTACGCATACATGAAAGCAATAGTTATTCATAGTGATAAAAAGATTAAACTTTGCAAACAAACATTACTGAGTAGAGGATACATAATAATAATAACTAATAACATCATTTATCACTACCAGAATCGTTTTCAGTATCTTCATCGGATAAAGGTTCATCATTGATGAAACTGTCCGAATAATCAAAGTCATCGGTATTTTCATTAAATGTTGTCTCGTTATCACTAAAGTCATCCAGATGAATACCATCTTCATCTTGACCATCTTCCTTAGCTTCAACATTCACTAAATTACCAAAGTCTTGATAATGTTTCGTACTTTCATCAACGTCTTCATCCGTACTTTCATCAACCAGACCAGAGAAACGTTTCATTGAAATGGAAGTTTGTCTATCCTTCTTTTCCCTTTCATCTGTTAAAGTTTTGCCCTCTATAAAGTCATCCAAATGGTATTCATCACTTGAAGGTATATCAATCAACTCTGCATCCTTTTTAGCAAAGTCCTTCGAGACATAGTTATCAACATCTTCATCAACCGGTTCCTCAACTACCTTAAAATAATGTTTCTTTGAAAGGGATGTTCCTGTATTATTTTTGTTGCGGTTAAACCTAATAGGCGTCTCATCATCAGACGTTTATGTTACTCAATGACATGAATAATATAAGTTAGTAATATGTAGTACGATAGTAACACTGCTTCTAATTGTTTAAAACATATATATATATATATATATATATATATATATATATATATATATATATATATATATATATATATATATATATATATATATATATATATATATATATATACAATAAAAACAAAAAAATAATTAAATGTTATTACCCATTTTTCTTTCTTTCCATCACGAGCTTCAAATATATTTTTATTAGACAAAGGCAATAGCTTTTCATCATCAGAAGATACAATATGAATAACTTTTTCCTTCAAAACAGTTTGATCCTTTGTAACTCGTTTGCGTTTCATGGTGAACGGTTCATCCTGCATGATTGGAACCAATAAATATTCAAACAATACTACTTAATAATATTTTCCATATTATTAAACACTTACATATTCATCATCCGATATAATGACGACTGGTACGTCTTTCAATGACACATCGGTTGGTAAATTTGAATCTACTTCCTTTTGCGTACCCTAAACAAACACATGATTAAAAGCATTTTAATGAAGGAAATATATAAACTAAATGTACTACAAATAAGATTTCAACATACATTTGATGCTTTGAGATGAACCATTATTTACAGAAGGATGCAGCTTTTTACAAAGATTATTCGTTTGCATGAATGTTGTTATGCATCGTAATCTTCTTCATTAAACTCGTCCAAATCAATGATGTTACGCTTTCCATTGCCAGAACTCCCCTCACCAGCGGAACCTCCATTTATAGCCTTCAAAGCCTTCATATCGTCAGAATAACCAAACATGCTGGCAGACGTCTTTCCAGTCCACTTGACAGTTTCTGGTGTCACAAACTCAGGCCCATCAACCTGTTCAATAATATTTTAAAAAACAAAAAAATGAAAATTGGGTCGGTGGAATTTGATACTTTTATGGTAGAAGACATGAGCAAGAAATTTAACATACATTATCACTATCAGGACCAGATTGTGGGGCAACATCTTTTGCCTGTTTATCAAGCTCTTGATCTTCTTCAATCTACATTAGTATAAAAAAAAAGTATTAAATAACCATTATGCGACGACAGAATCCTTTTTTTAAATTCATATAAAAGGATTAAACAATTTAGAAAACAATGTCATACCTCAACCGAGACAAACCATTCTTTAAAAAGACTAATCATTTCACGGTCATCAGATAGCATCTTGACTTGGTAAACATGGTTATTGTTGGTAATGTTAAATTCAGTATATGAAAATTTGAACAACATTTTCTTTCCAACAATCACATCAATCTCTGAAGGAAACATATCCTCCCCAGCGTAATGGTACTTTTCCATCAACTCCCAACACGGGGTATCATTGAGGAGTTTGTGGACCATATTATCAGAAAGGACCAGCGAGGCCGATCCAGACTCATCAATTACACGCACAATGATCTTGTACCAAAAAGTTGAGAGTCCGGGTATATTTTAATTGTAGAAAAATAAATTGTATGGAAAATGCCGTTAATTCATACATAAACCTGTAAACAACACCATTCAATGCACCATGGGTATCCCATTTCCAGAATTTTCTACGACTCCCAGATCCGGAAGCTTTAGACCCTGAAGCAGAGGCATCAGACAAAGTAGCTCTCTTGCTACATTTCTTACACATAGGGTAATACCAACCATACTCCTTATGAATTTTATGCACTTTAGCATAGATGACACAGGTGTATTCCTGAGATGTATGTTATACGATTATCAATGATTAAGAATTGGATATTTTTAAATATTATTTTTGTATTTTGAGATACATATAATGTAATTGAAAAATACAAATACGTACATCATACGAATCACGGATGGCACCGACAATTTTCTTGGTCGCGCCCTTGAAAAAGTTCTCAGGAGTCAAAACATAAGTTGTTGGAGAGAACAAAGAAATTTTGCAATCGTTCTCGTCTTGACCGTCCTTCTTTTTGTATCTGTAATAAAATACAACGCAAATAAATTAAGTGAAGTTATTATAAGTTTTGGCTAAGATTTTAAAGCTAATTACCTTTGCTTGAATGTCGTAACTTCTGGAAGGTCTTCATTGATATAGATCTTGCTGGAATACAGGTGCATGCCAACAGATGGCTTACCTGGTATTTGTAAACAACAGAAAATTATATAAAACGTAAATATTTATAGCAGGCTGATACAACGTAGAAGTAGTATTCTTGCATACCGTTCCTGCATTTAACTTTCCCTAATTGAATGATTACAACAACATGCGCTGACGATTCTCTCTTAGATGCACATTGGTTAAACATATCAACTACTCCATCGAAAAAACAACATTCCATTTGGTTACCTCTGCATAGACAATATATAATGTATGAATTACACATACCGATTTGCAATGAGATCGTTTAAATTAAACAAAACAGTAAATACACTTACTCGACATCCTCAAGTTGTAAGATTCTGCGTCTGCTGGTCATACCATGATTGTTAAATCATATTAAGTCTCCAAGTGATATAACCGTGCCAATGATATCTGCGCGTATGAAACAACATAATATTATAACCCTTTAATGAGCTTAAACAAATACCCCATCAGTTAGTGTATAACGACTTAAGCCATTGTGATTATGTAATGGTATAACATGAATGCAATACAATAATTAAAAACAAATATATTTAAAAAAAACTAAAGCGTAGTTCGCATACCAACTGTATCAGCTTCATTGATGCATCCAGGAACAAAATCAGTGTGTTGACATAAATAATGCCTAAAAACATTAATATTTAACGACATCTCTATGTTTTGATAATTACAAAACGTAAACTCATTGAACTAAAAATTATGACGTAAACAAGTATTTAGCGATAAATATCTCACTTTACATCCAAATCACTTAAGGTATGAATAAACAAAGTGTTTATTGCATTCTATGATCAAAGGAAATTTTTCTCTATCACTAGACTTTTATAAAATGTCGCAAACATTTTATATATTTTACAAAATCATTTTTGGAATTAAAAGAATATGTTTAATTCATTATAAATATATGAATTCAAATTTTTAACCAAAAATTGCAAATATAATCCAGAAAAACCTTCCCCACAAAAGGACAAACAAGTCCAACGTTTTGGAGGGGGTGGCCCCCTTAATTAAGGGGACGCACGCTCCAGAACAGTATTTTTTGCCTATAAATACTGGTTCATTTCATAGATTTTTCTCACCTTTTGCACCCCAAAACTTTCTGATCTAAATCCCCATTTCCATTTCCTATAATCCTTTGATCATATATACATTAATCTTTGTTTCAAAGTGATCCAAGTCTCATCCTTTCAAGTGCAAGAGAAGAATACTTCAATTCATCAAGACAAGAAGTATTACAACTTGTTGTGACCTCCACATCTAAGTTGTTAAATCATCATTTACTACATATGTTTCTTTGTGTAATTAGTTGTGAATGTTTGGTAGAATATAGATTAGCAAGGGGTGTAGATAGAAAGATTTTGGAGTAGATAGTTGTGAAGTAGATAGTTGGAAAGTAGATAGTTGTGAGGAAGATAGTTGTGAAGTAGATAGTTGTGAAGATAGATAGAGTGAAGAAGTAGTGTTGTAATCAAGTTGTGACTAGGTGTGAAGAAGTTGTGATTAAGGTGTAACGAAGTTGTGGTGTGAATATTGGTGTGTAAGGTTTTCTCTGCCATAAGGGAGCTTGTTGACATAGTGAAGAAAACTCTCTAGTTAGGTGCTCGGGGAGTGGAGTAGGGCAAGGAAGGTGTCCTTGTAGCCGAACCACTATAAATCTCTTGTCTCGCGGTTCGATCTTTCCATCTCTTACTTATTTCATTTCTTACACTATTATAGCCTTAGTATTTAATTATAGTTGTTTATATTGTGCAAGACTTGAATTCACATAATATCGAATCTATAATTTTTGTAAGTAAACAAAACGAGTAAACAAATTATTTTATAACAAATTAAAAAGACGTAAAATTATTCAACCCGCCCCCTTCTAGTTTTCTACAATTGGTATCATGAGCCACGTCAAGCGAGATTTTTAAAATATATTGTATTTTAAAACTTGCAACGATATATGGAATCTGAAAAATATTTAGAAGGGCAATCTATGCAAAGACCACCACTATTTGAAAGTGATGGATTTTTATATTGGAAAAATAGTTTCGAAACTTATGTGAAATCTAAAGATCTTGATCTTTGGCATGATATTACCTTTGGTGATTTTCCTCCTACTCAACAAAATCCGAAAACTAAAATGGATGAAATTGTACCTTTTGAAAAACAAAACGATGATTTGATAAAGAATCTAGCAAAAACTAATGAAGCTAAAATGTTAATTTATAATGCGTTACCGCGCAAAAAATATGAAAGAATTTTTATGTGTAAAACCGCCAAAGAAATTTGGGAGTCACTAATTATTACTCACCAAGGTAATAGTCAAGTCAAAGACAATAAAATAGATCTTCTTGTGCAACAATATGAAAATTTTACGATTCCGGAAGAAGAATCAATTGATAATGCTTTTGATAAATTTAACACTATTATCACAAGTTTAAAAGCACTTGATGAGACTTTTTCTAGTAAGAATTGTGTTAGGAAATTTCTTAGGGCATTGCATCCAAAATGGCGAGCTAAGGTCACGGCGATTGAAGAATCGAAGAATTTGATGACGTTATCACTTGATGAACTTATTGGCAACTTGAAGGTCCATGAAGAAATTATAAGAAGAGATTCGGAAACGGTCAAAGTCAAGAAAGAACAAACTAAATACATTGCTATAAAAGCCAAAAAGGAACTTAGTGACGATGATGATTCAAGTGACGAGAGTGAAGACGAAGAATATGCAATGGCCGTAAGAGAATTCAAGAAATTTTTCAAAAACGAGGAAGATTCACTAGATTACCACGAGACGAAACAAAGTCATTCCAAAGAAATAGAAGCGATAACTACGGGAAAAGAAAGTGCTTTAGATGTGGAAGTCCAAATCATCTCATTGGTGAATGTCTAAAGCCACCGGGTTATGAAAATCAAGGCGCCTTCGTTAGTGGAACATGGAGTGATAGTGACAAAGAAGAAGTGGAAAAACCAAGAGACGAAAAATGTTTTGTAGCTAAAGCGACCGATGAAATATTCTTAGGAATAGATTTGGAGCCCGACGAATGGATTAAGGATAGCGGATGTTCGAGGCACATGACGGGGAACCGCAAGCTATTTTCTACATATAAGGCATACAATGGAGGTAACGTTATTTTCGATAGTGACTTGCGTGGAAAAATCATTGGCAAAGGTACGATCTCTCAAGACTCACTTACTATTGAAAATGTTGAGCATGTAGATAATTTAACATATAACTTACTTAGCATAGGCCAAATATGCGATAATAAATGTTGGATTACCTTTACCGATAGGCATAGCGAAATAGTTAAGAATGGAAAGGTCATAGGTAGAGGAATTAGGAAAGGAGGCATATATGTTATGAAACTAGGAAACAAACCGGAAGATAGGATATGCCTAGCAACCCTAGACGAAAACTCAACTTTGTGGCAGAGGAGATTAGGACATGAAAACATGCAACAAATACAATCTTTAGCCTCTAAAGAATTAGTTAGAAGCTTGCCTAACCTAAGATATGACAAACACTTTTGTGATGCTTATAAAATTGGAAAACAAGCTCATGCAATTCACAAAGCTAAGAATATAGTATCCACTACTAGGTGCCTAGAATTATTCCATATGGATCTATTTGCTCCATCCACTGTGCGGAGTTATGGAGGAAACCATTATACCTTAGTAATAGTAGACGACTATTCACGATACACGTGGACTAGGTTTTTAAGTGACAAAACCCAAGCCTTTGAAAATTTTGAAATATTTAGTAAAATGATTCAAAATAAATTAGGATGCACAATAGTATCCATTAGGACGGACCATGGTAGGGAATTTGATAACGAAGTACAATTCGGAAAATATTGTGATTTAAATGGAATATCTTACAATTTCTCCGCTCCTCGTACTCCTCAATCAAATGGCGTAGTAGAAAGAAAGAATAGGTCACTACAAGAAATGAGTAGAACAATGTTAAATGAACAATCCATCCCACAAAAATTTTGGTGTCATGCTGTAGATACATCAACATATATAATAAATAGAGTATCAATAAGGAGAATTTTAGGAAAAACTCCTTATGAGTTGCTAAGAGGTAGAAAACCCAACTTAAGCTACTTTAGGGTATTCGGAAGTAAATGTTATATTTTAAACACTAGGGATTACCTTACTAAGTTCAACCCAAAATTATACGAAGGAATATTTTTAGGTTACTCGCAAAATAGTAAAGCATATATAATACTTAACAAACACACTATTAAAGTAGAAGAATCATTAAATGTAACATTTGATGAAACACCACCACCTCCTAAAACATTACCTTTAGAAGATGATGACTTAGTCGAAGATGAAGCTATTGAGGTTAGTAAAACAAAACCCCTAGGAAATGATAATGAAATTATAGACTTAGAAGATAACGAAGTCGTAAATATTATGGAATCTAAATCACATCCATTAGATAACATAATAGGAAGCCTTAATCAAAGAACCCTTAGGTCACAAGCCCAAGATAAAAATAACTTCTTTTGTTTCCTCTCAGCAATAGAACCTAAGAATATTAATGAGGCATTAAAGGATGAAAGTTGGGTTATGGCTATGCAAGAAGAATTAAATCAATTTAAGGCTAATGATGTTTGGGAATTAGTCCCGAATCCAATGAAAATGACCATCATAGGAACTAAGTGGGTATATAGGAATAAGTTAGATGAAAATGGGATATTAACTAGGAACAAAGCTAGGTTAGTTACCCAAGGTTATAATCAACAAAAAAGAATTAATTATGACAAAACTTATGCCCCCGTAGCTAGACTAGAATCTATTAGAATATTACTTGCCTATGCATGCGCCCTAGACTTTAAGTTATTCCAAATGGACGTGAAAAGTGCATTCCTCAACGGTTTTATCAATGAGGAGGTTTATGTGGCACAACCTCCAGGATTCATTGACTTCGCAAAACCTAATTATGTTTATAAACTAAAGAAAGCTTTATATGGACTCAAACAAGCTCCTAAGGCTTGGTATGATCGATTAAAAGCATATCTTATTAAACATAATTATTCCATGGGAATGGTAGATAACACTCTTTTCACTAAAAAGAAAGACCCAAATCTCATCATTGTTCAAATATATGTCGACGACATTTTATTTGAATCAACTTGTCAAGAAATGTGTGATGAGTTTACCAAAATCATGCATGATGAGTTCGAGATGAGCATGATGGGTGAACTAAACTTTTTCCTAGGATTACAAATAAAACAATTAGAAGATGGAATATTCTTTAACCAATCTAAGTACATTAAGGAAATGCTTAAGAAATTTGGTCTAGAAGACTCAAAACCCATGAAAACTCCTATGTCTACGGAAGTGAAACTCACAAAAGATGAAGAAGGTGAGTTCGTGGATAACACTAAGTATAGAGGAATGATAGGTAGTTTACTATACTTAACGGCAAGTAGACCCGATATCATTTTTAGTGTTTTCCTTTGTGCCCGCTTTCAAGAGGATCCCAAAACCTCTCACCTAGAAGCAGTTAAGCGTATCTTCCAATACATTAAAGGCACTATACACTTAGGATTATGGTATCCTAAGGGATCCAGCACAGAAACCATCGTATATGCGGATTCAGATCATGCGGGAGACTACGTAGATAGAAAAAGCACTAGCGGTATTTGCACGTTTATTGGATGTTGCCTAACATCTTGGTTCTCGAAGAAGCAAACCGCTCTTGCTATTTCTACCACCGAAGCCGAATATGTAAGCGCTGGAAAGGCATGTCAACAAGCACTATGGCTGAAACAAGCTCTCGTATACTATGGCATTAGGTTAGAAAATATCCCTATTATGTGTGATAACAAAGGTGCGATAGATCTAAGTAAAAATCCAGTTCAACATTCTAGGACTAAACATATAGAAATACGCCACCACTTCCTTTGGGATAATGTACAAAAAGGAAACATATCTATAGAAAAGGTTGCATCGGAAGATAACATTGCGGATATATTCACTAAACACCTTAAGCGAGAATTATTTAACCACTTGCGTTTAGGATTAGAAATGATGGAACAAATTGACTAAATTTTACTGCATTTACACCACTTATTTATTGCATAAAATTTATTTTTATTTTTCTTCTACTTCTTCATATCTGAGTCTAGGAATCCATTTCGCACAAAATTAAGGATTGGGAAACGTCAGTTTATTGCATAAACATTCTTATAAAACCCAATCAAACTTTCTTTAAAACTATTCTCACATCTAGGAAACACATGAAAACCATCTTTCTTGCATTGTTGACAAATGCTAAAAACATTTTCTTAAATCATGCATATAATCTCACATGAATCGTCAAAATATATAATCTAATATATACCATTGACATTCATGAATTGAACAAAAATCAAATCAAGGAGATTTTGTTTGTTTCTTAGGAAGTTTTCTTATTTGCATTTAGAAGTCGAAACAATCACAACTCCACATTTGTTGCATGTAGGCACACACTAGGACAAAATCACATACAATGTTTTCTTTTTGTTCCATCACTAGTTATTAGTTGCCTTTGCCTTTGATCTAAGATAGTTACACTAGGTAGAATTGATTGCTCTTGTTGCATCTTCCTTCAAAAACAAATCCTCTACTTGAGTGAAGATATTTCTTGGATCGAATATCTTCTTACTCGTCCCCATCCAATACCACCCTTGACACGATACAACATCGTGAGATCCACCTCTTCCGCTCCATACCCTACTCCATATCCTTCTCCATCAAACAACTAAGCTTTATGCTTATGCACCCCTCAACCAAATAAAACACTCAACCATGGGTTGCAAGCAAGTACAAGAGCTCTCTTTGGCAAATTTAGGACTATGATTGCTTCTTTTATTTTATTGTAATCAATATGCTTCTATCATATTGAATGTCGTAAGGATGTTCATTTCTATGATCATCTTAAATGCTTGAATAAATCTATTTTTATTTGCTTTGCATATATATATATATATATATATATATATATATATATATATATATATATATATATATATATATATATATATATATATATATATATATATATATATATATATGTCTTGTATTCTTCACATATTGTTTTTGTAGCCAAGCATTCCATAGCTCGTTTCGTTGGTGCTCTCAAATGAGGGGGAGCACACATCAAGGGGGAGCTTTCTACCTGTTTAACTTCTTTTATGAAGCTTAATCGGCATAACCTTTTTGATTTTACAAAAAGGGGGAGAAGAGAATATTAAACTCTAAATCCTTGTCTAAAAATGAACTTTTAGACCTAATGAGTTTAAGGTTTTGTAATCATCAAAAAAGGGGGAGATTGTTCACATAAATAATGCCTAAAAACATTGTTAATATTTAACGACATCTCTATGTTTTGATAATTACAAAACGTAAACTCATTGAACAAAAAATTATGACGTAAACAAGTATTTAGCGATAAATATCACACTTTACATCCAAATCACTTAAGGTATGAATAAACAAAGTGTTTATTGCATTCTATGATCAAAGGAAATTTTTCTCTATCACTAGACTTTTTATAAAATGTAACAAACATTTTATATCTATTACAAAATCATTTTTGGAATTAAAAGAATATTTTTAATTCATTATAAACATATGAATTCAAATTTTTAACCAAAAATTGCAAATATAATCCAGAAAAACCTTCCCCACAAAAGGACAAACAAGTCCAACGTTCTGGAGGGGGTGGCCCCTTTAATTCCTTAGGCAGCCCCCTTAATAATTAAGGGGACCGGCACGCTCTAGAACAGTATTTTTTGCCTATAAATACTGGTTCATTTCACAGATTTTTCTCACATTTTGCACCCCAAAACTTTCTGATCTAAATCCCCATTTCTATTTCCTAAAATCCTTTGATCATATATACATTAATCTTTGTTTCAAAGTGATCCAAATCTCATCCTTTCAAGTGCAAGAGAAGAATACTTCAATTCATCAAGACAAGAAGTATTACAACTTGTTGTGACCTCCACATCTAAGTTGTTAGATCATCATTTATTACATATATTTCTTTGTGTAATTAGTTGTGAATTTTTGGTAGAATATAGATTAGCAAGGTGTGTAGATAGAAAGATTTTGGAGTAGATAGTTGTGAAGTAGATAGTTGGGAAGTAGATAGTTGTGAGGAAGATAGTTGTGAAGTAGATAGTTGTGAAGATAGATAGAGTGAAGAAGTAGTGTTGTAATCATGTTGTGACTAGGTGTGAAGAAGTTGTGTAGAAGGTGTGATTAAGGTGTGACGAAGTTGTGGTGTGAATATTGGTGTGTAAGGTTTTCTCTGCCATAAGGGAGCTTGTTGACATAGTGAAGAAAACTCTTGAGTTAGGTGCTCGGGGAGTGGAGTAGGGCAAGGAAGGTGTCCTTGTAGCCGAACCACTATAAATCTCTTGTCTCGCGGTTCAATCTTTCTATCTCTTACTTATTTCATTTCTTACACTATTATAGCCTTAGTATTTAATTGTAGTTGTTTATATTGTGCAAGACTTGAATTCACATAATAGCGAATCTATAATTTTTGTAAGTAAACAAAACGCGTAAACAAATTATTTTATAACAAATTAAAAAGATGTAAAACTATTCACCCCCTCCCTTCTAGTTTTCCACACAGTGAATGAGTCAAACTTGAATCCCTTGTTATTCTGGTCAAAGGGGTCTATGCATGTCAAAGCCGTGTTTTTGTAAAACACAATCTTGTACTTATGCTTGAGCAAAGGGTATTTACCCCCATTCTCTCCCACTCCAAAATAGCTAATCCTATAGCACATACCCTCTTGAAGAAGTCTGATGAGTCTCGTATTATACATGTTTATACCCCCGATATTATATGAATTATTGGATAAAATAACCACATTATTAGGATTTTTATACTTAATATGAGAATAAATTTGCAGGATATAGGTTTGGTGAAAGTAACGAGAAAAGCACGAGTTGGATGACTTTGTAAACATAAAAGGAAAAAGACTTAGTTTGGACTAAAGCACGCCGCTTTTATGAAGGAAGAGCACCGCTTACGGGCATCTTTAGTCAACTATATATTCACGAGTCAAACGTAAAGTACGCCGGTTATATACAACATAAGCGTCGGTTACGTGAAATAAAGCTCGCCGGTTTTACACCAAATGCGCGGCGTACTTCACATGGCAGTTATGTTTTCTACATTAATGAGCCACTTCAATGTTGAGGCCAATCACTTGCCTATCATAACTCATTTGGACGTGCTAGGGCAACATTTCACGCTATAAATAGGAACTCAAAATGGAGGTTTAGACATAACACAACAACAACAACAACAAATAATCTTAATCACAGAAGCAGTTAGTAGTGGTTTTTACCAAAACCACTAGCTAAGTAGTAAGAACCACACGTGGAGAACCACTTGGAGCTCGAATACTTTCGGTATAATTCGTTATAATGCTATAAATACGTGTGTACTTGTTTAACTTTATGAATAATATAGAGTAGTAACCTTATGTTTGTTTGAGGCGTTTGAGCCATGTTTGTTATGAGATTAATATCATGAATATTGAATCTATGTTACTTGCATTTGATATGTCATTGTTTAGTATCTTATCATTTGTCTTGATTGATCATAGTGATTGCTTAAAGGTCGAAAGATTCAATCATGTTGGTTATATTATGAATTGTCTGTCTATAACAACTCATTGCTATGCTTGTGAGAATTGCTTAGTAAAACAAATGATAACCTTGACTATGACACGTTTAATGGCTATTCTAATGTCTAACGGCTTGACTAGAGGAAATGCATGTTATATACTTCATACTTGGACCACACTTTATGCTTTCTGTGTATCTAGAATCAAAGGCCGAAAGGAGATTCTTTTACATAGGATAGATATACTAGTTAACGTGATCTACCATCATGTCTTACTCTTATGCATTGTCCATGTAACTTCTGTGATACCTCTCATGATTCTCATGTGCTTTGCCTTGAATAAACATACTTTTAATATAAATTGGGAAAACATTTCAAAAAACTTAAATCCAACAAAATGGTTTTAGTTATAAGTGACAATCATTGGAATCTAATTTTGTTATCTATAACTAGCAATGAAACAACATCCTCTCTTGGGACGACCTGGTCTTACCTCAAACCTTTGCTATAAATGGGGGTTATACTTTTGCCCATGTGTTTTGTGTATTAAGGAAATGGTGAAACTAGTTTAATAAATATAAAGCTTTCGAAACAAATCAAAGTCCCTCAAACTTGGGCATATCATCTTTCCTAATAGTACACTAGATACGGTTTCCCTGTTACATTTAAATGACATTTCAGTTGATTCATTCCAATTCAGGTAATAAACTACAAAATACAGTTACGGTGTCAAGATTATAACCTGCTCATCCTGAATCACACAGTCCAAACTCCAAACAGGGGTAGGTTTGCCGGGAGCGTGAGAACGCCATATGCTTACACATATCGCTTTACTTTGATTCGGTCAGACATAGGGTCAACATCGCACAAAGTGGTGAAATTTTCAGCCATCTTGTATACTGCAAAACACAAATAGGAATATATCATTTCATCATCATGATTACTAAAAATATATAATTTCATAAACATTATGTATAATTTCATTATCATAATCACAACAATAAAAAACATAATTCAATATGAATTTGAATAACAAAAATAATAGGCTGAAAGTATGAACCTTTTGTGGTGTAGAAAGAAGCAGTTGTTGTGTCTTGCAAATGAATGGGTGCTGCATATATACAAATGGGATTAGGGTTAACATACATCATCGGTTGTTATTATGCTATAATTAAGGTAATGATATATCACATTTAAATTTTTAAAAACATAGCTGTAATCGTGGGTAATCAGCATCAGAATTCCGGATTTCTTGTTACATTCTTATTTTAAAAAAATCCATACCATTTGAATTTCAAATCAATGATAACAAAAATTTGAAACAGAAAATCGAACATCATAATTCAAAATAACTGCATAATAGGAAAACTAATCATCATGAAATATATTCAAAATTAAAAACCAATACGCAAACCTAATTTGGTATAGACGTCGGAGTTTAATTGGCATAGCAATTCGCCGGATATAACCTGAATAAAACAACCGAAACATGATAACGCATGATGAAATCATTGTATTTTTATTTTGTGATACGGATTTACTTGATTTGAAATCGAGAAAAAAAACGGCCAGATCCAAAGTTGTTATGGTGTGTTTTTAGGGAAGTGTTAACAGGTATTGAATATGGGTGAATGGGTCAAACGTTTTGTGCCAGCGTGTTTGCCAACGTGGCTTTTCTCTCTCCGCCAGCTAATTTCTTACTGCCATGTCATCAATTAGAAACAGGCTATTATATAGGTTGGGATATACAACATCGAGATGGAAGTGCAAGAGTTGCCGGAATTGATCATGTATTTAGTATAGAATTAAAAGTCGGTTATGGATTGAGATGTAGTTGAAATAGTTGCAAGAATAATTAATGATTTAACCTAATTCATGCCTATATAAACCGGCCAAAATCACATTTAGTATGTACATTTGAAGATGATTCACACATCTTTTAGATCTTTGATTGTTGGTAGCGGTATGTAAATTCTCTTTTGTAACATTTAGTACGTACATGTTTGTTGAAGTGTGTTAATGAAAAATATTTTGGAGATGATTCACACATCTTTTAGATCTCTGTAATTAACTTGGTCTTTTTTTTTTTCTTAATGTAGTTATCATACGCAGGTACCATGAAAATTACAAAAGATCATGCATGCTCAGATAAATGGAACCAAATATTGAGATACCAACTATTTTCTTTGTTTCTTACATATTTAGGTGATTGTTATAGATAAGCATATATATAGATATATGTATTATGTTAATGCATTTTCATACACAAGTAATTTATGTGTGTTTTCTATTGATGTAGCTCACATGTGCGAATTGATTCAAAAAAATATGCACGAGCATGTATATAAAACAACATTTAAATGGTTAAATGATACTTTTTAGCGCGATTAGTTAAAGTTAGTTTATCTAAGTAGTTGCTTTCGAATGCTCTTTGAGAAATATTAGAATGAATTTATCATATGCAATTGAATTATTATTGAAAAGAAGAAGGTCTGCGCATCATAGAAAGGAAAAAATACATAATTTTGACTTAAAGCCGTTTGTAAATTATAATATCAAATAAAAAAGTTGAGTTTTAAACATAAGCAAAAGTTCAAACTTTTATCGAAAAACAAAAGCGGTGCATTTAATGTTAAGTATATACAACATCGAGATGGAAGTGCAAGGCTTGCCGGAATTGATCATGATATTTAGTAATTAGTATAGAATTAAAAGTCGGTTATGAATTGAGATGAAGTTGAAAAGGTTGCAAGAATAATTGATGATTTAACCTAATGCATTCCTATATAAACTGGCCAAAATCACATGCACAAACACAAAGTTCGAATCTGGGTTATTTGATAACAATATTTTCCATAACCTTATCATAATTTGAACATTTTATTATGAACCATAACTAAGTTTTTCCAATTATTACTTCGAACAATTAGGTATAGATGTTATATTGATATATTTAGTTACTTTCCAAAAAAAAATGTGTTAACATCAAAATCTATGAAAGTATTTATAGTTTACATGAGTTATTTAGTATTAAATGATAAATGTTTCGTTGGGCAACTTATGGAGTATATAAATGGAATGAGATTCGACATGAATTGAATTCATTTGACATGGTGTAAAGCTGAACCAAACACTTTTATCCCATAGTTTATATGTTATGAGATAATAAGACCATTGCATCGCATGCAACTTAAATAATGAATATAAAAGAAAAAGTACATAATTTTTGTTTGAACCCATTTGTAAATTATAATAATGAATTAAAAAAAAATACGTTTAAAACATAATAGTGGAGTCCAAAGGTTTTAGGAATTATGAATAGTGTGTTAATTAATATTCATTTGGTTAGCTATTTAGAATTGAGTTTATTGATAAAATTTATTAATATTAATTAGACTTCAATGTTAATTTTCAATGAATTAGTTGTACAGTAAAATGAGATGAAGCCAAAAAGGTTTGTAACGATTTTTATACAGTTTATGTGGCATTATTATATATACATGATTACACAAACTTTTATATATACACGGTATTGACAAGGAACCAAAGAATAATATTGAGTGTAGCTTCATCGGTAAGCTACTGAAAGATTACATTTGGTAATACGTAATTTTGATGAGCAAGCGGACAAAGATTAGTAGTGAACTATGTAAGAATATGCTTGCATTACTTACATGAATAACAACGTTGGTACGTTGCATGTAATGTAGGAACAATGTCACTGATAAAGGTATAATAACACTCTTTTGTAGCGGTGGGTTTTAGTACATCCAATTTGAACAACAAAATTAAAACAATTTGCTAAAACAACAAAATACATCATATTAAAAATGTCAACTTGAATGATGAATAGAAAGGACAAAATACATAATTTTGGCTTGAAGCCATTTGTAAATTATTATAACATTTTTTTTTTTTTTGAGTTTTAAACATAAATAACAGTTAAATAGTTTATTCAAAAAAAAAAAAAAAAAAAAAAAAAAAACGGTGCATCGCACATGCTAGGAACAGGAACTCATTATTATCATTGCGCCCATGCAAAAATGTCATATCGAAACAAATAAAAAATATCAACTGCTCCTATAGAGCTACACATAAATAAAACATATTCTAGAGGCCCAATGCAAGTAACAACACAAACACAATAATAAATAAACTTAATAACCAAAAGCCTATTTATAAAATAAAACACCACAAAACCAAAACAACATCACACATTTTTAAATTTTTAAACAACAAAGTAAAAATGTTTCATACAACATACTAAACAATAAATACGCATACAATCGCCAATACACAAAAACAATACGCATTTAAAGTATTGATTTATAAAAGTCATTTTTACCCCACTTTTATTATATAAATTGAGCAATTAATGAAAGTTTTATTATATAGGTAAAATAGGAAAAACAATCATAATTAATATACATATATCAAAACTTGACACTATTTTTGGAAAAACATAAATAGTAAGGTGGACAATTTTTATCTGGAACGGATGACATATGTAAAATGTGAAGGTTGTGTATTTATTCTTGGCTAAGGGCTAATAAACCTTGTGAAGATGTGAAATTTACCAAAACAATGTCTTAATATGATTGTGCCTTTAGCTAAGATGTGTAAAATGTGAGTCTTGGTTTATTCCATATGTAGATAGATACAAAAATAGAAATCAAGTGTTAAGTGGGAAGGAAAATGTGATAGGCTCACATGATATTGTCATATAATCATATCTATTCTATTCTAATCGAAGTTCTGCCATTAAAAATGTGAATCCCATAAATTATTGAAAAAGATCATGCTTTAATAGGGAGATAAATGTGATGCATTAATGCAATATACATGTGATCATGAAACTAAAGGGTGGAGATCATTGTATGGACATGTATATAAATTGCAAGATGTGATACTAAGCCAGCATTAATCTATACTTCTCACAGTTTTCTTAAAAAGCTAACCATTTTGTTTAAGCCTTGGCTAGAAGCAAAACCTCCATCATGAGGTGCACCATCATTCAAACTCTTTGCTTTCTTCTTTTATTTGTACATCAAGATCATTATTTGACTCAAGCATCAAGAGTTCAAAAGATGAATCAAGTTAACGAGCCCATGCCACCAAAGTTTTCGCCAACAGAAAGCAGGCCATCTCCACCTGGTGAGGGACACCATAGTCTGCCAACACGAAGCAGACTAAACGGACACTCTCGAGGTGTGGTACACGAAGGATTGCCTTATTGGAAGCAATCGAATAGACACTCTCCAGGTGTGGAACATGCAGGACCATCTCCATGTGGTCAGGGACATGAAGGTTTGCTTTCCTGGAAACAACCAAACTGTAATACCCTGTAATTTTTCCAGTCATTATTAATGTTAAACTCGAAGTAAATCGAGTTGAAAGTTTAATTAACCCTTCCACGAGTTTTTATTTTTTATTTATTTTTATTATTTTTTAATACAGTGTGTCTATAATTTTTATTTATCAACTAATGTGGAACGTGATTCACACCTCACCTCGAATGGCTCACTTGCGCATCTACGACTAAACGTAAATATCGGGACAACCAAACCCGACAAAGCTTATTGACTTACATAGGCCCGTAATTCTCTAACGAAGTAATCACACTTTATATTAATCTTTTGTAATTGGGCTAATTTAACACATACATTTACATACCTTGGGTTCGACCCAATTTTGAAACAAAATAAACTAACCCACCTTAACACTAAGCTTGGGCCTAACTTATCTAAGCTCAACCCAAAACCAACTCATTATGTTTTATTGCTTTCGTGTGTGTGAGCTGGGAGACGAGAGCAACACAAAACGTAAACACCCTAAGTAAAACCTTGAAAACATAAAACGTAAATCTAAACACAATGTAATAATCCCATCCAAATTGTATCCTTGTCCCCTCCAAGCCTTCTAAACCCAACGAGTAAAATTATAACCATGCAAGTGTTTTCTTTTTCTATATGTAGAATCATTAGTGAGAAACAAATATTTATGCCCATTAAATGAGTTTAACATAATAGCAAAATACAACATATTAAAAATATCACAATGAATAATGAATAAAAAGAAAAAAAAATACATAATTTTGACTTAAAGCCATTTATAAATTATAATATCAAATAAAAAAGTTGAGTTTTAAATATGAAGTATATACATTTAATGTGAAGTATATACAACATCGAGATGGAAGTGCAAGACTTGCCGGAATTGATCACATAATATTTAGTAATTAGTATAGAATTAAAAGTTGGTTATAGATTGAGATGAACTTGAAAAGGTTGCAAGAATAATTGATGATTTAACCTAATGCAACATATATAGATATATGTATTATGTAAATGTATTTTCATATACAAGTAATTTATGTGTGTTTTCTATTGATGTAGCTCACATCTGCGAATTGATTCAAGAAAATGTGCACGAGCATGTAGGTAAAGCAACATTTAAATGGTTAAATGATACTTTTTAGCGTGATTAGTTTATGTAAGCATGCAACTTGAACAATGAATATAAAAGAAAAAGTACATAATTTTTGCTCGAACCCATTTGTAAATTAAAAAAATTAAGTTTAAGACATAATAGTGGAGTCCGAAGGTTTTAAGAATTATTAATATTGTGTTAATTAATATTCATTTGGTTAGCTAAATGGTTAAATGATACTTTTTAGCGTGATTAGTTGATGTAAGTAGTTGCTTTCGAATGCTCTTTGAGAAATATTAGAATGAATTTATCGTATGCAATTGAATTTTTATTGAAAAGAAGAAGGTCCGCGCATAGCAAAGTGTTTTCTTTTTCTATATGTAAAATCATTATTGAGAAACCAATATTTACGCTCATTAAATGAGTTTGTCATAATAGCAAAATACAACATATTAAAAATATCACAATGAGTAATGAACACAAAGGAAAAAATACATAATTTTGACTTAAAGCCGTTTGTAAATTATAATATCAAAAAAAAAAAATTGAGTTTTAAACAAAAGCAAAAGTTCAAACTTTTATCGAAAAACAAACCCGGTGCATTTAATGTGAAGTTTATACAACATCGAGATGGAAGTGCAAGGCTTGCCGGAATTGATCACATGATATTTATTAATTAGTACATAATTAAAAGTCAGTTTTGGATTGAGATGAAGTTGAAAATGTTGCAAAAATAATTGATGATTTAACCTAATGCAACATATATAGATATATGTATTATGTTAATGCATTTTTATATACAAGTAATTTATGTGTGTTTTCTATTGATGTAGCTCCCATGTGCGAATTGATTCAAGAAAATGTGCACGAGCATGTATGTAAAGCAACATTTAAATGGTTAAATCATACTTTTTAGCGTGATTAGTTTATTTAAGCATGCAACTTGAATAATGAATATAAAAGAGAAAGTACATAATTTTTGCTCGAACCCATTTGTAAATTAAAAAAAATTAAGTTTAAGACATAATAGTGGAGACCAAACGTTTTAGGAATTATTAATAGTGTGTTAATTAATATTCATTTGGTTAGCTATTTAGAATTGAGTTTATTGATAAACTTTAACTTTAACTTACAAACTTAATAAATAAAATATTTAACGCACATTAAACTATGACAAATTAGATAGACCCCGTGTGCTCATATTACTATGCAAAAACCATCTAATTGACAAGTATTGTAGGGCTAAGTAATAGACCAAAAGAAACAAAGCCATTTTTTTTATCGTGCAAATAAGTAATAGGCCAAAAGAACAAAGCAATCACAACTTAATAATCAAAAGCTCATTTATAAAATAGAACACCACAAAAACAAAACAACATCAAACATTTTTAAATTTTTATACAAGAAAGTCAAAACGTTTCATACAACATACTAAACAATAATTAAGCATACACTCGCCAATATACAGAAAGAATACACATTTTTTTTGAACGGCGGGTTAGTTGTTAGATATTAGTTGTTAGTTGTTGGCTCGAGTTAGTGTCGCATCCTCGGTCAGAGATACCAACCGCGAGCCTCTCCTAAGGGGATAACCCCACTCCTATTCCCGATTCGCCTGATATCATTAGAGCTTGTGATTCCCAAGTGGGGACTTCCCGGTCTGTCACCCAAACCGGTACTACTCTCACTTGGGCTCGCTTAACTACTTAAGCCTTTACCACTAGACTATAAGCCCCATGATAGAAAGAATACACAATTAACAATTAGATTCGAAGTCTGTGCGTAGCACGGGTTCTGCATGCCTCGTTAATTATTAAACTTTTAGCAATTTGGTTTTACTCATTAAATAAAATAGTGGTTTTTTGGTATGAATTTCACATGTGTAAAACTTTATTACGCATTAACATGTTAAGTTATATCAATGGAGTAGGTGTATACGACACTCGCCTATATATAAGATACTTGATCAACGTCAAATTACACTCACATTAGGATAAACAAAAGTTTGAAAAGATGCAGTTACATTGTTTGGTTTATAATGGTCCTAATCACATCAACCCAAGTGTCTACACGGGCTTTAAGACCCCAATCCAATGGGATCTTATTGTCCCACTAAACTATACCAAGATTGAACCCAGAACTCTATTTGACACATAAAAAAATATGCAACTTCAGCTGGGATAAAGGGTGTGATGATATGGGTTGCGATAAATCGTGCAAGGCTAATAAATCTTATAATGGAGGAAAGTGTAAGGATTCTGATACATGTTGTTGCATTTCGAAAGAAAAAAACTCATGTAACATTTGGGAAAAATGTGATGATATGCGTTGCTATTATTTTTGCAAAGCTAAAGGAACTTATCGTGGAGGAGAATGCACGAATTATAACACATGTTGTTGTCATTCAAAATAATGTTATTATATTTTACGTATATATTGAAAGTTTTATTTCCATCTAATTTATGTCGTTTTATAAATGTGGTTTGATGTCAATCAATTATACTAGAAAAACTATGTGAGCGAACTAACACTCTGTTCCCGAGTTTATTTTAGGAGAGTAAAGGAAAGTTTTGGGATGTTAATAAATAAAAAAACATGTTCCTGAGATTTTTTTGGAGAGGA
This sequence comes from Artemisia argyi, assembly GCA_030686995.1. NCBI lineage: Eukaryota > Viridiplantae > Streptophyta > Magnoliopsida > Asterales > Asteraceae > Artemisia > Artemisia argyi. Next base: position 112,264,830 of record CM060699.1, read on the forward strand.
GGGGAGAGTAAAGGGTGGTAAATTAGACCAAAATTACTCTCCAAATTTTCATCCCAAATTGGGATGATTTGGAGTGAAAGAAATAAGGAGCGTATGTGTCTTTTTGTATGTACCCAAAATACCCTTGACCTAATGCACTCACTATATATATATTCGGTTATGTTTTCTTCTCAAAACCTGTTGCAGCAGCCACACTTTCATCATCGTCTTCATCACAGGTAATATCTTCATTACTTTGCTTGTCTTCATCACAGGTAATATCTTCATTACTTTGCTTGTTCTTCTCAAAACCTGTTGCAGCAGCCACACTATATATATATTCGGTGATGTCATGTGCATTACTTTGCTTGTTTTTACATGTATCAAATCGTTTTTGTATGCATGTACTGTCACTATCATGTGCTCCACCATTTGATATGCCCTATGTCAAATCCTTTTCTAAGTAATATACTATTAAGTAATATACTATTATGAAAAGTACTTTGCATTGTTGTATTGCATGAAAGGTACTTGATCGTTTATGTTCAATTGTTTGTGTATGTCTATGTATGGGACACTCCTTTATGTTCAATTCTTTGTATATGCATATGTATAGAACACCCAATATTGTATGAACTAATGTTGAGAGTGAATCAAAGAAACATAATGTTGTTTGCTTGTACTTGCTTAATGATGACAGTGAATGAATAAAGATTACTGTATACTAGAATAAACATATGAAAAACTACTAGATTACTAATCAAACAAGATTGTCATTTAACTTATATTTTTTAGATGTTTAAATTACTCTATTAAGGTTTAGTCACAAAAAGGTGTACAATGGATAACCGTATGATTGAGAGAATACTCACGATACGACGTGTGGTTAGAGCTCGACAATTGGCAGCGGTTCACTTGATATGTTTACTGTTAGCTGTCATCACAAGCCGTAGACTTAATCACACCAACCATGCTAGGTTACCTACTAGAGATGTTATTTTACAATGACGAAGTGTACGAGAAGAAATGTTAAACAACCTCTCCACAAGTGGTAAATGTCGTGATATTATTCGTATGAGCATACAAGCGTTTAGGACATTGTGTAATACATTGGTGAGTGACGGTGGTCTTCGTCCAACTCAACGCATGTCTGTTGAAGAGCAAGTTACTAGATTTTTGCATATAGTAGGAAATGATCTAAGAAACCGTTTTGCCTCTTGGATTTATCGTCGCTCTGGGTCAACAACAAGTAGATGCTTGCACCGAGTTTTGAGAGCAATTATACGCTTAGAAGATCGTTATCTCCAACAACCCACTGGTCAAATTGTTCCCAAAGAAATTCAAGAGAAAAAAAGATTTTATCCTTTTTTCAAGGATTGTGTTGGAGCAATTGATGGAACACATGTACGCGTTAGAGTACCTAATAAAGATGCCCCTAGATATCGTGGTCGTAAGGGATACCCAACAATAAATGTCTTGGCTGCTTGCACATTTGATTTAAAGTTTACGTATGTTTTAACCGGCTGGGAGGGTACTGTGTCCGACTCGAGAATAATAAAAAATGCTCTAACTAGAAATGACAAGCTTATTATACCAGAGGGTAACCTTCTAAACCAACATTAGTTTTTGTCCCTTATATTATACCCTTTTAATAATTGTATGTTGTTTTTAGGTAAGTATTATTTGGTTGATGCGGGTCTACCTCATAGAAGCACACTAATAGCACCTTATAGAGGCGTCAGATATCATTTAAAAGAGTACTCAAGTCGTGCACCTAAGAATGCACGAGAGTTGTTTAACCTTCGTCACTCATCATTGCGAAATTCTATTGAACGGGCATTTGGTGTACTTAAGAAAAGGTTTCCTATCATTAGAAGTGCAACTGAACCATTCTACTCTTGCAAAACACAATCAGACATTTTTTTAGCTTGTTGCATCTTGCACAACTTTTTACTTGAGGAAGATAGGGACAAAGATCTTGAAGACGAGGTGCAACGAGAGATTTTGAATGCACCACATGAAGAAACACGTTATAATGAAAGAGACATAAATGATGGTAGTACGAGAGGAGAAGAAATAAGAAACTCAATCGCAAATGAAATGTGGGCTAACTACTTGTCTTATCCGAACAATGAAATTGATATATCAAGATAGTTTCACATAAATATGTCATAGTACTTTAATTTGACATTTTGCTGATAAATTTGTTGACATTTTACTGTTAAGTTTGTGTTTATTATTGAATTTGTTTTTCTGTTAAGCATGTCATTCCTTTGTGTTCATAATTGACCTTTCATACTTGCATGTTAAGTTTGTTTACAATTTATCATGTAGCAAATCATCATGAGCAAAAAGGAAACTAACGAAAAAACGGTGAAAAAGGAAACTGATGAAAAGAAGGTGATAAAGGAAAAATTCGATTGGACTATTGAGATGGATGATGCGTTCATTCAAGCGATGCTTACACAACAAGATAAAGGCAACAGGCCTAATGGAACATTCACATCACGAGCCTATACTAATATGGTTAATGAGTTAACGAAAAATCTGAATTTACCTTTCACAAAAGCACGTTTAAAGAACCGCTTGAGAACTATAAAAGAACATTTTGCTCAATGTCATGATGTGCTTCATGGCTCTAAATTAAGTGGGTTCTCTTGGAATGCGAGTACTCAATTCATTGAAGCAGAAGAAGAAATATGGGAACAGCTAATAGAGGTATGTATCAGCTGTATATGTGTTTACTACTTATTCAAATGTGTATATATAATGGGAATCTGCAAAAAATTGTATCTTCACTTAAGAAAATATAGTATACTGCCCCTGAAAAAAAATTACATTAGGATATAATGTTAATTGTGCCATTGATCATATTAATTCCTACATCAGATACTACTAAATGTAAAGTTAATTCCTACATCAGATACTACTAAATGTAAAGTAATTTGCTGATGACGAAACTTTAGTACTGAGAATATATATTGTTAATTGTGCCATTGATCATATTCAGTCAACCACTTAGCTGATGACGAAACTTTAGTACTGAGAATATATAATGTTAATTTGCTGATGACGAAACTTTAGTACTGAGAATATATAATGTTAATTGTGCCATTGATCATATTCAGTCAACCACTTAGCTGATGACGAAACTTTAGTACTGAGAATATATAATGTTAATTTGCTGATGTGTTTTGAACAATGATTCCAAAAGCACAACTGACGTAACATAAAGATTTGGTAATTGACAAATGACCATTACACCAACATCAGTGATATTAACCCCACACTTTGACAAATTAAGATAGTATAGACCAGCCATTTGTTTCATGTTATTTAATATTATGTTATTTGCGTAAGCTAATTTGAAAATCAAGCAAGTATAATATCAGATAAGTTATTATAAGTTTGATTTGACATTACCTGATCCTATTTGTTTTAAAATACTAGACTAATGGATCATATTTGTTAAGGATTTGCAAGAGGCCTAATAGTGAACTGTTTGTAGTATCATTTTTTGGTTAAAACATGTTTATTATATATTTCAATAGGCGAATCCAGATGCTATAAAGTGGAAGACCAAAAAAGCTTATAACTTTGATGATTTGTCACAACTCTTTGCTAAGGATAGAGCATCGGGTGATGCCTCTGAAACTGCAAAGGAGAAAAATGCCAAGCTGAAAATAGGCCAATCGAGCATCAATGAACCCAAAAATATCGAAACAATTGAAGATATTGATGAGTTACTAGCTACCAATGAAGTCACTTATGAAAACCTCGTCAATCTTGACGAAATTCATATCGATCCTACCGTGCCATGTTCACCAGAGGAACCTTCAAACACAGCAAAGTCTAAAAGCAAAAAAAGAAAACATGATGAAGAAGCCAATTCAAACATTATGAGTACTGTTCATGTGGTGGCTGATGCAATAAAGGAAGGTAATGTTGTTTTACAAGAAACTAATGTCATATTAGGAAGAGCTTATCAACCTGAGTACACAGGGGAAGAAATCTACAAAGAACTCGAGCCTTTGGATTTAGAAGATGATGTCTTATCAAATGCTCTTATCTTTTTGGCGGACCACCCAAAAAAAGCACGACTATTGTTTAGCTGTCCTTTTAAGATGCGGGTGAACTTGCTAACAAAAATGATGGGGTCAAGTGACGAAATGAATTCAACTTGAAATTACCATCGTCTTATGCTTAGACGTTTGCAGTTACTTCTTTGTTCGAGCAATTTGGAAAAACGATGACATGTTATCTTTATCTATTTATTTGACGTTACACTTGCTTTATCGGTTCAGATTGGAACATACTTAAGCTTTTTTCATCTTCAATATACTATGGTTTTTGTTTCTTAAGCAGATGAGGGTGCCTTTTACTAAATGTTTGATTGAATTGTATACGAGCAGATAAAAAATTATATACCTATAAAGGGTATAATTGTAAAAATGTTTGTTTCCTTTACTCTTCTTTCCAACTCAGGAACACAAAAAACTTATGTCCCCTTTCCTTTCCTCCTTATCTCAGGAACACAAAAAATACAATCCTCTCATCTTCCTTCCACTCCTCATCTTCTCATACACTTCCTCTTCTTTCCTTATTAAACTCGGGATCATTTGAGATTAGTATTTTTCTTTTTTTCCCCATGTATACACCTCTAATAACCACGATGAACCTGCATAATTCTATAAAAACAAAAATGAACTTCTAACAAAATCAGGGAACCTTGAAACAAGATTAAATCATGTGACATGAATTAAGCCAATCTGTAACCATAACTTCATATAAATAAATGGGTAAAATAAGATTAAAACCTGGAAATATTTACTATATATGAAAAATATAACCTGCTTGTAAATAGATCAAGAAGGAGATGCAAGATGATCCAGAACACATAATTTCCAAGAAAGAATTCTAATCGAGATAAATGGATTCAATATTAGCTTAAATTTAGAAAACGGTTCATCATTCCTAATTAATCGAAAGAGGGTGACGCAGGAAATTGTGGAATAGAGATGGCGTGAGTATTTGACACGTGGTAATATGACGTCAGAATTAGGTCACATGGCATTCAAAAAACTTTTCTTTTATTACATGACGAATGTGTTTATCATAATACGTTGTTTGAAGTTCTTGTGTGTTATTTTTTAATCATTTTTGTTATGTATACTATTTTTTTTTTTTCAGATTAAACTTCCAAGAAACTTATCTAACCAGATTTGAATATATGATATTTATTATAATAGTGACTAATAACCTCGCGGTAATTTAAATTCAATATTTTCTAATGTTATAAACTCACTTTCATAAAAAATTAGTCGAAACAAAAACTAAATGGCCAAAAGTTCTTTATATATCCAACTTTTACCATAAAACCCATCAAGCAATCTTAGTCACTCATTTTTTTTTTTATCAAAATAAAAAAATAAATTTTCACCCTTTTTTTAAAACTTAAATATTTCGCAAACCGTAAATCGTCAAGTTACAAAAAAAATACCATTGCGACGAGAATTAAATTATCTTTCTATAGACATGCATTGTTATATACTTTCGACGAACTTTTTTTTCGATGAACTATTTTTTTTTTCCTTTAGAAAAATCATATATAATTCGTAAGAATCATATATGATTCGATTTTAACAAATCATATATGATTCGTAAGAATCATACATGATTCGTAAGAATCGAATCATATATGATTTTTTACGAATCATATATGATTTTTACGAATCATATATGATTCTTTCTGGGCGGAAATAAAAAAAAAAAAAAGTTCGTCGAAAGTATATAACAATGCATATCTATAGAAATATCATTTAATTCTCGTCGCGATGGTATTTTTTTTTTTTTTTTTTTTTTTTGTAGCTTGAAGATTTACCGTTTGCAAGATATGTTGTTTTGAAAAAAAATGAAAAATATAAATGGGTGTATATGATTGGTTGATAGGTTCTATGGCATGTATGGGTTCTTCATGGATCTCAACTCAAACTAAATGTATTTGAATTCATATTTGTATCGAAGAATAATAAATCGAAATAGAGAATATGTATATAACGATGTGAGAAACATTATATCGGCATGACAATGACGTGAGATAAAGAAAATTAAACCCTATGATTTTGCTATACTGTTAACTAGAAAGATATGTCTTGGGAATATAATATATGCGACTTGAGTAGTTGTACACAAACTTATACTCCCTCATTTCAAAAAAGAAAGCCCACACATAAAAAATCGAGAAATTATGATATATATAAATTAATGATAGTTGTGATTGACAAAAAGTAATTTTTACCATCATTGTTAATACATAAATAAAAAATAAGTAATTAATGCAAGTTTTGAATTAATGTCCATATATAAAAACTGGACACTTATTTTGAGACAAACATAAATACGTAGCAAGGTTGACATTTTTTTTAGGACATGTATATAGTGAAGGGATCCTATGAGAAAAAAAAAATTAATGAGAAGAATGATAATTATTTCTACACACACATTTCAAATAAAATTAAGAATTTTAAAATAAGATACATATATTTTTGTATGTGCACTTAAAAGGTATGGTTGTAGTTTTTTCTCACCTTTTACATTTTAAATTTTCTTGTCATTTGATCCGAACTCTATATAATTTAAAAGTTTAATTGATATTCGTATGGAGTGGTGAGTTAGGATCAAATAAGAAGAAAAATTAAAATAAGAAGGATAAGAAGAAACCACAACCACATACTTCAGATGCACCTATTAAAATAGATGCATCTCCCCTTAAAAATCTCACCCTTATTTGAAATGTGTGGCTAGAAATTCTTCTTATTCTTCTTATTTTAGTTTTTCTTCTTACTGGATCCCTTCCCTTGAGTGGTTCATTTATTTCACTTTGGGTTTCATATATAAAACTAAAAGCTGAACCAAAATTTTCGGTTTTTAATAATCAAAACCGGACAATCAGTTTAGAAGTGGTTCAGTTATCTTGAGACGGTTTCTTTATACGATTATTGGGTAGTAGTTCGGTTTTTTTTTTCCTCATCCATAACCCAAAGTAAATTTAAGAGGAAATGAAATATTAGAGTGGTAGAAGAAGCACAATGAGAGGCCCAATATGTGATAAGTGATTCTTTTTGCCGGTTCGGTCGGTCAACATATTTAAACTTTAATTTGGGTTTTCATTATTTTTTTTTGAACAAAGATTAATTTCATTACATTTCAAACCTCACAAAGGAGGAAGATACGACATAACAAATTACATCGAAACATAACCTCACAAACGGAGGAAGATAACAACACAACAAGTTACATCACAAGACATACACCATATAGTTGTAACAGCCTATAACATCACCTTTCAAATGGTGGGGGGAATCACCTGAGTGAGCTTTGACTGAAAACAACCATATAAGGGTGTAGCTTGACAAAAGTACACTAAGTACATAATACATACAAAGATGCTAAAACAAGGCATCCATAAAGGAGCCTAACAAAATCCTAACAGATCTAAACCAAATCCCTACGCAGCAGCAAGCCGACGATGACGGACCACAACAGATCTGAGCAGAAGTGGCCGGATTGTCTATTTGGCATATACAAAACTTTCGCATGATACAATCATACAAACATTAGTAAAAACCATATGGCATAGCATCAACACAAACAAAGGTATATGTCATACAACACGTATAACATCAACACAGCATACGATACAATATACACAATATTTATTCGAAGCATATATGGCAACCGACAAGTGATTTTGGAGCGTACAAGTCACATGTAAAATGAGAAAAGAGAAGACACTGATGGTAAACCTAAGAAGGTTAATTGCTTCTTTTTCTTACAATGCAATGCACCTCATACATATTGTTTGCTTTTCAAATACATAAGCAAATTTGATAATCATAAAATTTCTTACTTAAGTTGTTAACAACCGAATGGCTAGTATAACTGTAGCCGATTACAACCGTTATTGACTATGGTTCCATAAAACTACCACATTTAGTAAATCTTTGTATACATAGGGTGTGGTCCTTTGAATGTACGTAATTTTCTAAGATTAAAGGTAGACAATCGAATTATCTTTTAAATCAAAAAATGCATTTAATGAACATTTATTCTTCTCTAAAATTACTGTAATTGATCATCATTTTGATATTGATTAACTACAACATTCCTTATATATATAGTTAATCTCTTGCCGGCAGAGATTAGCAAAACTCATATTAGATTTGTAAATTATTGGTATTACATATACGCAATCAAAGTAGGATCTTAGCAAATTTCACCTATCCAGTCACCAAAGTAGGATCTTAGCAAATGATTAGAACGTTCATTCCTCTACATTTAACACAAATCTATAGTTTACCTTAAACACAATACAACTAAAATCTTGACATAATGTGTGATCAGCAAATTAGGATTACTGATCAACTGATTAAATTGTTAATTACATTACATATTCATATAAAGTAGAAACACGCAAATTAATATCTTGACATCGTACCTTTGTTATATTCGAACTTCTAATTCAACAAGTAGTTAATAAAAAGTAGTAAAAATCACTCCAGAAATTAGTTGCCAAACAAAGTATCAAAAGATATTAAATTCATAGGCAGTTAATGAATCCACGCTATCTTAACTAATCAAAATAATGATAGAATGCATGACATTATTATTGGATCATCTAAACAAAGTATACCAATCAAACGATGTTAAAATTATATAGTTTCATGGCAAGGGTACGGTACTAAAATCACGTCGGGGTAAGAAAACCTTCATGTTGATTGTTATCAAAATAAGTCGACAAACTTAACGTCGTAAGCGCACCCACGATCATCAAACTTGCCACCATTCCAAACCACCGCCTTCTCGGCTTCTTACCAATGTTGGTTTTGACATCAGGTAGCAACATATTGGATTCATGAAACACATCTTGGGACGACGAACCCATCACTTCGTCAGGAACTTCATAAACACTCGACACGTCACTCCTATCCTCTTCATCACCCAAACCATCATCATTCAAACACGACTCACAAACCGATATATTATCATCATGATCCACATTCTCATGATGATGAACATGAACAAAGCGCAAACTTGTCCCATAAAACTCCTTCTCAAGTTCAACCAGTTTGCTTTCAATTTCTTTAAAATCATGCTTTGACCCATAAGAAACGATTTCAGCCACTAAGAGATTTCTTAAAAACGCTAACCTTCCTGTGATGGTTTGAGCCAAACCATCGAGGCCGAGTGTATCGATTGGTAGATTTGTGAAGATGATGATTTCTACTTCAGCATGTTGAAGCTTTTTTTGTAATGTTAAATATGTTCGTTGTAGTTGTTCCATCGTGGTCAAAATCAAGGGGCTAAGAATATGATCAGGCTCTGGGGTGGTTATAATTTATAAGAAGACATTATTAATAAAAATTTATGGTTAGTATGGTTGTGGTTGGCGGTTTTTATACCTTGGAGAAAACCGCTTTGCAGTACATAAAAAGGAAAAAAATCTTTGCATCTTTGTACAGTAGATCGTTTCCATTTATTCGTCTTCTTTTTTTTCTATGGTTACTATATATGATAAATATGTCATAAAAAATTTAGATTATTCTAGACACGATTTTAATTCCAAAATGAACTTGCTAGCACAACGCCAGTGTTAAAAACAGATACTAACTTATATTCTCCATGTTAATCAAGAATCTAGTTATGAATCGCATATTCAATCATTCTAAATATTAAAAAGAGAAAATGACACAAAAAGGTAGAGATATTAAAATAAGAGAAGAGAAGAGAAGATGTTAAAATGGACATAATAGAAGAGAAGAAGAAGATATATTAAAATTTTAATTCGTGTTCCTAAATTGGATGAAAAAAAAAAAAAAAAAAAAAAAAAAAAAGTAAGAATAAAAATGATGATCCCACATTTGAGAAGAAGGGTAATTGTGAAAACCAATAATATCTTCCTCTTATGTCATAAAATTCGTGTTCCTAATTTTAATTCGGTTTCCACAATTGCTTTCCTTCCAAATCATCTCACATTTGAGAAGAAGGTTTAGGAGAGAAGATTAGACAATTTTTCATTCATCTTCTTTTCTCTTCTCTCTTAAAAAAAACTCAGGAACACAATTTTTTTTTTTTAATTTACCATCCACTTCTTTTATTTTCTTTCGAAAATAAAACTCAGAAACACAGTGTTAGATTGTTTTTATGTAAAGGAAAGGAAAGTGCCAAACATAACGGGGCTATGTTAAGGAATTATGAGTTTATGACATACATACATTATTTGTATTTTCAGAATGAGAATTTAATGCGTGGGATTGCACCCTCGCAAAAGATTTTACCACTCAAGGGATCTCAAGAGGCTTGCAATCCCCATCAGGCAGTGTACATAACCGATGTAGTATAATGTAGTGGCAAGTACCGAGGGATTGATCGTTCAACTCAAAGAATAGTGTTCGCTAGGGTTAAAACTTAATTAAACTATGTCTAGAGGTGAGGGATGGTTCTTTTTGTATTTTTATATTTTATGGAAAGCAAGTAAAAATCTCGGGTTTTGGAAGAATGGGCGGAATTAGTTGCTAGTCAACTAACCCAAATAACTACAAATGAAATAACAATAAAATAAAATGACACGAAAGTAAATATAGAGAAAAACCAGTGTTGCAAAAATCGGCCTACAAGGCCGATTAATCGGCGATTACAAGCTGAACGGCCTTGGACCTTGGAGCGAATTACAAGGTAATCGGCCGATTAATCGGCCTTGGACCTTGGAATCGGCGATTAATTGGCCAAAAATCGCTACACGGTCCTCGACCGCCTCGGGACCGATTCACGATTTTTGCAACATTGAGAAAAACAATAATAAGAAAAACGTGTTTACTTAGATTTCACTACTCCCTAGCTATCTTTTACTAGTTGATTAGTTTGTTACAATTGCATGGATGACAGGTTATATTCTTTAAAACCATTCGTAGGGCCGTGTACGATCTTCTCTAACTTTATAAGCTCCTACCTCTTCCTATGTCGAGCCGACAACTAGCTCCTAACATGGCCTCCTTAGTAGTTACTTATGCATTAATTATAACCAATTAATCGTAGTACACATTTGATTCATGTTTCTTAAGACGTTCAAGCATGTTACCAATTGGAAGTCTGCCAGTTTTCTTAAGCCTAACATCGATATCATTCATCCACAACAATTATAAACAAACAACCAACCAATAATCAATAACCAGGTTTCATTACATCTAAACAAACACAAAGAAAAACTAGCCTAGCATGTTAAAGTAAAGACAAACATAAGATAGAATCAAACAACACATAGACATATTGAATGATTATTGGAAAACTTATCTTCAATCAAACATGGATGAAACAAGGGTTTGGAACCTTTAAAAGTAAGGTAAAATTCGTGCTAGGGTTTCTCCAAAACTATCCCAAAGTTCTCCTCCTTTACAAATGAAAAATAGAAAACTATATATAGATTCGTGCTAGGGTTTCTCATGGCCGTCAAAAGTAAATTACACGTGACGGCCTTGGTGACGCCGTCACGTGTTAAAGTCCCAAAAACATTCTGGCGTGTCTCGTTATATCTTTTTATCCATCTCTTTGCCATAACGTGATGCCGTCAAGCACTGTTTCCAGCTTGATTTGGAGATTTTGCTGTTTTCTTCACTTTTTCGCTCTAAAAACGTCCAAAATGCTTCATTTTTCAGATTTCTTCTCCAAAGTACCTAAAATGACAAAATAAATAATTTAGGGTAATATTTGATCAAATAATCTCAAATTTGAGCTTAAATAACCCCCTAAAAGCGGTACACTTTTCATTTCATCAGAATTGTAGGATCACAAAAATTTTACAAAATTTTTTTCATACAATGACATGGAATGGTTATTTGTGGATGAAAATTAAGATAATTAAGTAAGAGTGAGAATGCCACTAATTAGATGATAAGTCATTACGTGAATATTTTTTTGTAAAATTTTTGTAGTTCTAGTATTTTTCCTTCATAATAGTCAGATAACCAATTAAATGTACTATCGCATAACTTTAACTTTTATACATGTCTCTTTCGGGCTATAGATAACAAAACGTTAAAAGGAAACAATGGTTTTATGTTTTTTACTTGGAATTTTCTAACTTGGGCTTTGATGGCACAAGCTTTAATAATTCAACAAACTGAAATTATTTAAAAAAAAAAAAGTAAATATGTTCATCTAATGCTCTAAACTTGTGCCACCATGGCACAAGTTAAAAAAACGTTTTTTACTTTCTCTTTGTTACTTCTTTCTATTTATCCTTCCACACACACAATCATACTTGATGTGTCATGAACTAATTCTCTCTAAATTTTGATAATTAATTTTTTTAATTGTCATAATCATGAAAGTAAGAGCATGTATATAAGTACACATCTATACTACATATAATAGAGGGAATACTATTTCTCCAAATTTTAAGACTTACAAGAAAATAAGCATAGTGTACACCACTTTAATTCACATAATTTTCAGACTTACAATAAAATTAGCATAGTGTACAACATTTTAATGCACATATTAAAAAAAAACAAAATACCACATTAGTGTTATTTAATATAGTCAATTAATTAATTGGTTAATAAATACAATTAATACAATTATTAAAATATCATTACATAAGAAATACAAATTATCAAGCATATTGTACAACCAAATTAAACACAATTCTTGCAATAAATGTACTAATACAAATAATAAAGCACATTATACAAATATTCAAGCCCGAACGGGTAATGGGCCAAATGGCTTGAGCCTGAACAAGCTCGAGCCCGTACATGCACGGGCTAAACAAAATTCTTGATATCTGTAAATTTATTGACAAAAAGAACATAATAAACTAAACTACATGATTCACCGGAAAATTTTATTTCAAGGTACCAGCCGCCGCAATACATGGGTACCCTGCTAGTAAATAATAAAAGAAAATGTCATTTGCCAATTAGAAAAAAAGAAATTAACTCATAAACTAAATGAAAGGTAAATGAATTAAGTCATTAACCATTATGTACACTTACGTTAGCCAATTTTATTTAGTTGGACCAATGGTTTAAAAAAACATCTAACTTGATACTGTTTACTATTGTAAGCACTCAACTTTTAATTTTTTTTATATTAAATTAAGAAAAAAAAAATCCTCTTATCTTCCTATTATAACATGATATCATTTTATTAAATAAAACCCGTTATATTTTAAAATAACCTGTCATAACACAATTTAAGTCAGCTTAAACCCCTGCTTAAATCAAAATATCCACTCTCATATCATCACACACCGTAAGCAACATCATCATTCATCCTTTATTTCCCCATCTTCATCCTCTATTTTTGAGTCACAAACCAAACCCATTTTTATCCTCCATAACCAAATCAAACTACCACACCTGACTCTATGTGGGGTTGAAAACGAGCCGAGCTCGTGCCCGCAGAGCTCGAGCTCAACTTGTTTAAGTCTTATATAGCTCGAGCTCGATCTCGGCGTGGTTCGAGCCTTGTTTTTTCGTTCTCAATCGAGCTCGGCTTGTGGTATATCATACAGGCTCGAGCTTGCATTGTTTTTACGATGCGTCACGGCTCATAGTGTATCTATTTTGGGCTCAATAATAAGCTTGTAATCAAACTCGTTTATAAGTTCACCTATAATACAAATGTTTAATGTATTATATTACTAGTATGTATGTTTCATATTTAAAATATCAAAGTATCGTTTAGGGCTCGCAAGCCCAATTGAACTTTATATGTAAAGCTTGAGCTTGAGCTCAATTAATAAATGAACCGCAACTTAAGCACGAGCACGGGATTAGGCTTTACATATAATATCTTGTTCAAGCTTTTCATCGATCCAATCTCAAGCTTTTCACTAAAGGATTGGCCAATTTACATCCCTAACTCTATTCCTAAATCAATTGCAACTTCTATAATTATATCAAAATTTTAATAATAAAAAGATAGCACAAACAACATCAATCATCAAGAATCATCTTCTCAAACTTATAAATGGAGTTAAGAGTTTCAAAAATGATCAAGATAAATTAAGCCATATAAAATAGTAATCTTAAAAGAACTTTTTTTTTTTTTTTTTTTTTTTTTTTTTTTTTTTTTTTTTTAACGGTGGCATTTAATAAAGCTAGCAAAAGCTAGAAAACGAAACAATTACAATAAGAAAGTGTCATCAACAAGATTTCCTTACCAACCTATCCAACTTATCCTAGACTTAGGATTTCTAGATGAAATCCACAAAAAACAATTGATGAATAATAGAATCTCAAATATTTTCCTTCTTAGGTTTAACCACTGAAAAAATCAAAGCATTACAGAAGTTCCAAATGGACCACATCATAGTAGCCGCAATCCCTTCAAGAATGAACTTCGAAATGTGACTAGAATCTAACCACGAAAACCATTCCAAAATATTAGATATCTCTGGAATATCTAATTAACACCATCTAGCCAAAAGAGCCCAAATATCCAGTGTCATATCACATGAGGGGAAGAGATGATCAACACTCTGCATGCTCACTACAAATGGAACAAAGAAGAGAAGCAACGTCAATACCTTTACGATCCATGTTCACCAACGTTGGGAGCTTTTTAAGACCCAACCTCCACATAAACACGTTAACTTTTATAGGGACACATCTAGGCCATCTAGTAGTCGTGTACCTACCGGTTAACACTTGCTCATCAATATACTTTTGAACAGAAGCCACTGAAAAACCAAAATGATCGAAGCCCCATATCCATCCATCACTAGCATCTGAAAGCCTCACATCTCGGATAGCCTCCAACAAAGTTGTAAACTGACTCTCCTCAGTACCACCTCTCAGCATTCTCGTGAACTCGATACTCCAATCCGAGCAATTAAGACGTTGAGCAACTGCACATTGTTTATTCCTATCTAAAGCATAAACACGGGGAAACAAGACTTTTAAAGGACTATCCCCACACCACTACTGATCGTCCCAAAACCTGATATTAAACTCATTTCCAACCTTCCGTTTAACAACAGATATCAATGCCTTTCTCTTGAAGTTGTTGTACCATGCGTATAATAGCATTCCAAGGGCTTTGAGAATATTTAATAATCCTCCCACTTCCAATACCTCCATCAATCCCATGAATCCCTTTGATCACCTGAATCCAAAGATTGTTAGGACTACAACGAAATCTCCAAATCCACTTGAATAACAAAGCCGCGTTGAAAGCATAAATGCTTCCAATACCTAGACCTCCCATCGCCTTACTAGCTAAACACGTAGCCCATTTAACCCAAGTATCATATCATAATTTTGTCTACCAAATTGGGTTCCTTATTGCATTTGTAATGTGTCCGTTAAAGTGCGGACTTAACACCATATAAAATTTTCAAACAAAGTTGACTTGTTTTATGTGTTTTTGTAAAGTTTATTATTTATATACCTTATATATTCAAAACTAATTGCCCAAACTAAAAAAAAAAAAAAAAAAAAAAAAAAAAAAAAAAAAAAAAAACTTATAAGTATAGAGGAGAGTTATATTAAATACCAAACTTTTCTTACATATCAAGGGACTCATCCCCACCATTCATCTAAAAAAAATTAATGGTTGAGATTAAAAACATTTTAATATTTCACCCATTTTTTATTATTTAAATATCTCATAAACCGTTAATCATTAAGCGAAAATAATTACACCATCGCGACGGGCATTTAATTATCTTTCTATAGACGGACACTTTGATATACTTTCGACAAAAAAAATCGTTATTTTCACATTTTTTTTAGTGGTCGAAAAAATCATATAGATATTACATATCATATATGATATGTAATATTATATATGATATGATATGTAATATCATATATGATATGATATGTAATATCATATATGATTTTTTCCGCCACGAAAAAAAACGTAAAAAAAACGAAAAAAAAATTTGTCGAAAATATATCAAATAGCCTATCTATAGAAAGATAATTAAATGCTCGTCGTAACGGTATATTTTTTTTTTTTCGCTTAACGATTAACGGTTTGAAAGATATTAATATTAAAAAAAAAAAAAATGAAAGTGGGTTTTTAAAATTATTGGAATTAATCTCATTCATTAGATCAAATAAAGATATAGGGAAAATGAAAGGTGAAGATTAGTCCATTGGTATTGGTACGTAAAAAAAGTTTGGATCATTATGTGTAACAAACTGCGTACATCTCTCCAAAATTTCCATAGACACCACCCAAACCCACCAAAAAAATTAATGAAATAAATTCTTTATCAATAAAAACTAGTACCTTATGCACAAACTATTGTACTAAATTACGATCCTACACTTATTTCCTATAAACATTTGACCATATATACACATACATGCAAAACCCTAAACGAAATTAAAATCTTACTATTTTCTTCAAGAAACCAAAAGCAATCAACCATGGAAAATAATGTTGGCTATGCTGATCGTCATGATCAAAAGTTAGCGAATGAAGGAGTTCTTTTTGCTGCTAGCAAACGCGAGAACGATGTTACTGTCTTACTGAAGGTGAACTTCATAGGGAAAAGATTGAAAATAACGCGAACGAAAACAAGAATAACGTGTATGAAAATAGTGGGTCGAAACGTAAAGCGCGTTTCCCAATGAATGAAGTTGACAACAACAAGAAGGGAAAGATGGTAGTTGATAACCACGAGGCGACAACACAGTTAAAGGAGTTTATAACGAGTGATAAGATCAATGGTTCAGATATGAAGTTAGTGATTCAAAAAACTTTGTCTGCATGTGATTTGAAACGAAGCCAAAATAGGCTAAACATGCCGTTTACCCAAGTACAGACTCATGATTTCCTGACGCCTGAAGCATTAATCCTTATGAGGTTGATGTACTGTACTATTTTAGGGTATCTTTTGTATGAGGTGAAAGATGAGTTTATGGAATTCTTTTAATACATTCAGGAGTTAGATTGTTTCGATTCTTTGCAATCTTGAAATATCTGTGATTTTGTGCATATCAGAATGTATCTTTCATAGTTCATAAATGTGCTAGTTTTGATTTATTTGATTAAACAAATTGATTAAGGTATATATTATTTCTACGAGATTAAATGGTAAATTGCTTTCTTCAAAAAATCAAATTATTGCTGAAATCCTGTACTAGCTTTTTAAGTAACAATATATTATTCTTCATATTCTTACAAACTGGGTAGAAAGAATAGGTGCGAAAATTGCAAAATGAAATTCATTGAGTTGCTGGAAGTGGAAGAGATGATCGAGGCTCTAACTAAATCCGGTGAATGTTGCCAGAAAGTAAGCTGGTGGCAGTTGGGAAGAACACCAAGTAATTGATCTGGTGAGTTCAGTGGTGACATGTCCAAATATTCAACGACCCCTTTTGACCCGTTTGGTGTTTAACTTAGAAAATCAGCTGACCCGTTGAACCCATGCTACTTTTGCATCTCCCAATTCATCCCCGGGAGATCAAGAAATCGACCAATAAAGACACAATTCTGGTTAAGAGGGTCACATTAACCAGGTCCAGTAAAAGGAAACAGTTGGGGTCTTTGGTTTTGACTGTTCCTGATTTTTTTTGTTTCTTCCTATCTCAATAGATAATTGTGCATACAACAGTTGCAGTATCAAACTTCATAATTTGAAGACGAAGAAAGCTACTTATGTAGTTATGAAGTGTTATACTTCTTTTTACTCATTGTATTTACTGAGTTCATGTTAGTACAAACACATTAGCCTGACCAACTATAACCAAAGAAATCCAGTAATTGAAATAGATAGTACTATTCTAACTGTTCAACTAAGCATGGATCCATGTTGTCATAAAGTTGCAAGCCATGCTTTTATATGAAGGCAGTCTTGCAAAAAGTTTGACAATTTTCTTACGACATTGACATCTCTTTTTTATTCTGTATCATAAGAGGCAAATTAACTCCAAATCAAGTAATATAGAATGTCTTTTGAATGACTACGTCGACACATTTTTTGTTTAAACTTACCAAAGATACTTCTGATGATAACAACAAGCTCGGATACTAATAAATGACAGCAAAGGTGACTGTTTATTTAGTGATAATAAGCCTTTTATACCCCTGAAAAAGATACCTGTACATACTAATAGATGAAAGCAAAGACAATTTTGTTTGGTGATCTAATTTGTCTTTTCATCAAGCTCAATGCAAACAACTAATCCAATAATCATGAAGAGAACCAGACAGATTTAACACCAGCAAGGCAGCAAATGAGTACTAAACCAAATCCACACAGCAAAGTTAAATGACATATACAGCATGAAGAAATATTTTTCTAAGAACTTAAACGACAAAGATACTTCTGATAACGGGCCTTAGGTACTAATAAACAAAAGCGAAGACAAATTGTTTGGTGAATCACATATCAAGCCCATGAAGAGTATCAGATATAATTAGCAATAGTAAAACCAATGATACTAACTGAAAACATGAACGGACCAGAATACATACAACCCACTTTCATGCTTGCTCGAGATCTTGTTTTGTCAGGTTAGGAAATGTTACATGTAACACACCTTCCTTCATTGTTGCCTTAACATCTGTTTGCGTATACATCTTCTTTGGCAAACTCATCCAGCCAATGTAGGTCCCCGTCCCAGCACAAAACTGTGTCATTGGTACAATACCTGCAGGTTCTGTATACTTCTTGTTTGGTGGTAAATCACCAAATTCACGAAGGTATAATGCCAGTTTCCCATCTGGCCTTGTGCCTTCACAAAGCAAAGTGTTGTCTTCAACACAAACACTCACATGGCGGCTATCCATATCAGGCATGTGCATGTCTAAACAAAGGCCGTCTTCATCACTATGGAATAATCGAGGCAATCGCATGGAAAATGCAACTTCCTGATTTGTTTTTCTTTCGTAATCTTCTACCATCTAGAATTCAAGATTCTTAATCAAACAGTGGCCATGAAATATACTCTGTAAGGATATTTCCATAATAATGGTTATCATTTTTAACAAAGCCCCTAATTAAACAGAAACAATTAATTAAGCTAATGAACTAATGTTTATCCAAAACTTAACATTTCACAAACTACTAAACTTGATTAAGCTAATGAACTAACGTTTACCATACCACTCTTTATCAAAATTAGCTTAAACATCTGTGTTCCTTCTCCCAATGACTCTTATCAAAGATATTAACAAGCTTTTGAAAGAGTATTTATGGAATCAAGGTAATTCTGCAAAGGGCAAGTGTAAGGTAGCATGGAAAGCTGTGTGTATGCCAAAGGATCAAGGGGGTTTGGGCTTGAAAGATTTACATAGTTGGAATGAGGCTTTGTTATCTAAGCATGTTTGTAATATAGCAATCAAGAAAGATACCTTATGGGTCAAATGGATACACACTGTGAAATTAAGAGGTAAGAATTTTTGGAGCATTGATCCTGATAAGAATGATAGTTGAGGATGGAAAAACATTTTAAAGGTTAGAGACAAGATTAAGGATAGAATTGTGCACAAGATAGGTAATGGAAGGAAAACCTCTATGTGGTATGATAATTGGAGCACTATTGGGCCTTTGAACCAGTTTATCAGCTACAGAGATCTTTATGATGCAAGATTATCTACTGAGTTATGTGTCAATGATTTGATTACTGAGGGTAAGTGGGATTGGCCTCAAGAATGGTATAGCAAATTTAGTAATGTGACAAGTATTCAAGAACCTAGGTTAATAAATGATAAAGATGATGGGGTGGTGTGGAAAAGTACAAATGGATTGGAAATGGAATTTGCTGTCAAGAATGTATTCCAGGAATTGAGATATAATGAACCTATTGTACCATGGTGGAAACTGATTTGGTTCTCACAATGTATTCCAAAAAATGCTTTTATTCTGTGGCTTGCTATAAAAGGGAGGTTAACTACTCTAGATAGGCTACAAAAATGGGGTAATTGTATTGTTAAGAGATGTTATCTGTGTATGAAGGAGACTGAAGATTTGGAGCATATTTTCTTTAAGTGTGATTTTTCTAGGGAAGTTTGGGAAAAGGTCAGGATTAAAGCTAAAATTCATGACTGTGATGTCTCATGGAATAACATTGTACAAGATGTAGCCAATGCTAATAATGGAAACAATATTGGAAGTGTGGTTAGAAGGTTGTGTTTTGCTGCTTGTGTATATAGTATTTGGCATGAGAGAAATTCCAAGGTGTTTAGAAGTGAAAACAGAGAAGTTAGTGATGTTGTAAAGGCAATTATTGATACAGTCAAAATGAAGCTGATGAGCATTAATGTGAAGAACAGTGAAGCTGTTAGAGTAGTGGAAAGTGATTGGGCCATAGTATGCAAGAAAACTAATTAACAAGTGTAAGCATGGATGGAAGATTATAGTACTTTTCTGAGAAAGCCTACAGTTGTATGAAGGGGTGTATTGATCAGATGTTGATTTTCATGTATTTGCTGATATTTTGGTTTTTAACCATTACAAATGCTTCTTACAAGTTTAGAGAAGATTTGTATTTCATGTTCATCACATAAGATGGCCCTGTATCTTGGATTGCTGGATACTTGGAGTTATTAGAGCATGCAAATCTGTTAATAGGCCTTGGTGGAGGTAATTGCAGGTATGTATATTTCTTATAAGTTTCTGAGTTAAAAGCAAGCCATAAAGTGGGTTCCCTTAGTCTGAAGGGTAGTATGAACATTGTAGGGTAGTACATATATCAATGCTGAGGAATATGAGTCACAGGATCATGGTGAACATGTTAATCATAAAGATGCATTAACGAATCTTGAATTCGGTAACGACCCAACTTGGTCTTATTAGTGTACTACCAAGGTGGCATGTAGTATATCCCTCAAGGTGAGTGTTTCCAGGTTCTTGAAGCATTTTGTTAAGAGGGAAATGTAGAGAACCTGGAAGAGCCCTTGACTGGATGGTTGGGTTCCCAATGAAGCCATACATCTGACTCATATTGGCTGTTGTGGGTGCTGGTTGAATGGCCTTGATGAGTAGATAATATGGAAATGTAGTTGGATAGTTATGGTGCATATTAAGGTGAATTTAGTGATCACTATTGTGTAAATGATAGTGGTATTGTGATCTGAGATGTTCAGTCAGTATCAAGAATTGTGCTATTTGATATAGTTAATAGAATTGACTGATAATAGTTGTATTGTTCTTCTATATACTGATTGGGGGTTGTCCTAATCAGTTGAATGTTATTGTAAGTTGTGTTACAGTTTTGTTGAATAATATATATTTCACCTTTTGCACCCAAAAAAATAAAATAAAATAAAATAAAAAAAAGTAAATAAATAAAAAAAATTAGCTTAAACAAAATTAAATGAAAATATAAGTTAATTGTCAAAAAGTAAAACTTCGAGTATGTTTAGTCGGTGAAAAACAGGCATTAAAATTTTTAGTAACAGTTTTTTAAAAACTAAAATCACTTTTCAACATTTTCCTTCCACTTTTTAACACATCTCTTGCACTTTTTTAAGAAAAAATATCATCTAAACACATTTTCTTAATTTTCAACACTCTTTTGGTGATAAAAACCAATTATTTTTTCTAAAAAATCAAGATCGAAAACTGAAGAACTTTTTTCTACAACTAAACACAATCTTGCTTTTTGTTGCTTTTGCAAAAATAAAATCAGTAGTAACATATTTAGCTGACCAATATTTTTGGACTGAGGAAGTAATAAAGTCCAACAAATACGTATATTTTCTGAGCAAAAAAGTCGACAAATTTATGTATTATGCGAATAGACAACAATACTTTATCCCAATCACAAACCGAAAAAATATATATATATATATATATATATATATATATATATATATATATATATATATATATATATATATATAAAAAAAAAAAAAAAAAAAAAAAAAAAAAAAAAAAAAAATTATATTTATACAGATTTTCTACTTTATCATCTATTTATCCCAACTAACAATCTCTTTTTTAAAATATGAACACTCCTCAAATCAAGCAATGCATATCCAAGAGCAAAGTTAACCTACTTGATTCCTATAAATTCACATATACGGTATCCAGTCTCCTACCATTATTTTCACATATCATCTCTATCACAAAAAAAAAATGAGCCAACAACCAACTTCTGGAAGCAAATCACAAAAAGGGTTAGTTTTAATTTCAATTGGTTACAGTCGTTTTGTTTTACTATAAGTGCTTCTATTGCAATTTATTGCTACTGGAATGGCGTCTAATTGTTTGCTAGGATGTATATGTTGTAAATACTTCATAGGATCCTTATATTATTATAGACTTCATACGAATATAGCTATAGATACATCTCCCTCTTTGTTATATGTTTAATTGCTTTAAAAATGTATATAATTTATGATGTTTGAATTAGTCACTGAGATGTTGAACTATACAAAATCTGTAATTAGAACGGTACAAAGGGGTGCTTATGGGGTTATGATTATTAGTAGAAGTAGATAATTAACTTTAAAACAACTGATTTTTCCTGGTTAAATTTGATAGTATTTAAGTAATACCACCTGAGATATCAAGTTTGGTGCTGCTTTAGCTTAACGCAACAGTTAAGCTAAACTAAACGACTGCGTTTTATAATGTCAAAGCTCTTTAGTCTATTTATACTTTTTCATCTAAGGTAAACAAGCCATGTTTTAATTTCAATAAAGGCTTTTGTAGGTTTGGTGAACCTTGTAAATTTTTACATACCGGGGTAAAGGGTACTAACGTGTCGACTACTTCTGAAATGACACCACAACAAATGATAATTCATAATCAGCAAGTGATGTTAGCAAAACTCGGTTGTAGTAACACTCTACCTGTGGGACATACGAGTACTACCACTGGGAACACACCAAATTCACAGCCTGTTGCATTTTTTACTAATACCCCATGCCCGTTTTGTCTTGGTAGTCCACCAGGTTTTTTAACACCCCAAGTTGGGCCAAACATAGCCTCGTATCAACCAATCCAATTGGGTCAGCAGCTTGTCTATCCACCACAGCCAACTACTCAGACAACCAATTTCATTCAACATACTAATGGGTGTCCAGTGGATCATCAGGCTGGTGTGGGAATAATGGGTCCGACTATACAGTTGGGTCAACAAGGGGTCTTCGGTCAACAGGTTCACACGGGGCAGCAAACATACTCGGGTCCACTCGGTCCACCGGGTCAACTCTCAAGTCAACCTTCGGGTGGTGAGACTTTCTTACCGCATGCCTTTCATGCTATGGCTTTACAAGATCCTACCTCGGGCAATTGGAATTGGAATATGGACACAAGTGCGAGTTCTCATCTTAATGATTCAGTACATAGTCTTAGTGATGCATCATCTGCTGGTTCATCATTGATACGACGACCTGATCTAGAACTTCTGGAGAATTAATCCATATGAATTTGATGTACTATACTATTTTAGGGTATCTTTTGTATGAGGTGAAAGATGAGTTTATGGAATTATTTTAATACATTCAGGAGTTCTAGTGTTTCTATTCTTTGTAATCTTGAAATGTCAGTGATTTTGTGTATATCAGAATGTGTCTTGCATATTTCATAATGTAATAGTTTTGATTTAGTTGGTTAAACGAATTGATTAGGGTATATATTATTTCTACGAGATTAAATGGTAAATTGCTTTGTTCAAAAATCAAATTATTGCTGCAATTCTGTACTTTTTAAGTAATAACTATTCCTCATCTTTTTAGAAACTTGGTAGAAAGAATAGGTGCGAAAATTGCAAAATGAAATTCATTTAGTTGCTGGAAGTGGAAGATATGAGGCTCCAATGAGGTTTTGGTTAATGGATAGTCCTTGAGATTTACAATTATGCACACTGGTAGAAAGGATTAAAGGAAATGTAGCTAGATGGGAGGTGCTAATATAAGGTGAATTGAAAGGTGAATGAATAGAATAAGAAGCTCTGGATCAGATTGACAAATGGAAAGAGTTATGTAGATGCTCTGTTTTTGCTCTGTTCCATTGTATTTGATAAGAAGTGGGTTATAAAAGGTTTGGGCATGTCCAAATCCTTTGTTATATTCATATGATGTACATCATTTTTGAGAAAGTAATATAAATATTCACCTTGCACCAAAAAAAAATTATGCACACTGGTTATCCTAAAACGGCAAAAATACCGTTTAGTCTTTTTATACAAACACCCCATTTGTTCATGTATATACACATCTTTGTACTAAACATAAAATTAGACACCTCCTTTCTTCAACCTCGAATATAGTTAAAACTAATTTTTCATTATAGTGACTACTACCCGAAAACTCATATCAATAGTGACTACCACCCGAAAACTTAAGCCTTGGACTTAAATATAAGATCGATTTATATCTAAAAGGGATGTTTAAGTTGACTTAGATCCGTTTAATCTTCGACCTAAACAGATCTGATCATTTTCCGTCAAGATTTTGCGGTATATATACTCCCAAATTTCATACCCCTATCACATTCCAAAACACAAGAAATGCTCAAGAAGTCGACATTCGTTAAACAAAACAATGTTATTATAATTCAAGCAACAATCAAATGTGGCTATGGACCAACAAAACAATAAATGTTACTAACACCGAACAAATTCAAATATGACTATAAATGGGCAGATTTGGGTTATGTTTTATCATGAACGGGTCAACGTAGTATCAATCAAAAACTTAATATGAACCGTTACACAACCCGCCCTTTTTCCCACCTCTAGGTATGTTGCGACTTTACACAAACTAACAACATCAGGGACCGAACATAATTTTTCTCTCTCTCTCTCTCTTTTTTTTCTTCTCACCATTTTTTTCACCCATTTCAATAAACCTACTGTTTCATCAATTTCTCCATGATTACTCATTGAATTTCAAATCTGTTAACACCAATGTTTTCATCTTGTCATTCCGAACCTAATGGTGAGTTTGAATTCAATTTTTAGTTAGATTTGAAGAATCCCCCAAATTCAATAATTTGGTGGTTATATTCATTTTTCATTTTTTGATATAGTTTGCCTAGTATTTCAGTCTACTACACTACGTTTTTTGATTCTATAGTACTTTAATCTAGATAATAGTAGTTATGACGAATAAAAAGAGTCAAAATCAAAGAACATCAAAGCGAAACCCTAGGGCTCCGATTTGGTTGGAAGATCATGTTGTAAGTAGTTTGGGGCATAAGAGAAATGAAAAGGAGGTTGATGTGAATAAGAAGGTAAGTGTGAATAATAGTACTGGGAAAACTAATGAGGTGGAGAAAGTGTGTGGAAAAGAGAGGGAGGATAGTCAGAATAGGAAGGAAAGGAAGGATGATAATAAGGTGCAGAATACATGTGAATTAGAGAAGGATAGTGTGAGAAATGGTGGAAATAAAGAAGATAGTGTGAATAATACTAATGGTGTGGTGAATAAAAGAATTGATATTGGATCAGAAGTGAATAAGGATAAGATGTCAGAGAATAGCAAGGAGCAGGGAAGTATGGAGAAATGTGAATTAGCTGGTGAGAGTAGTGGTACTGATAAGAGTATACTTGATGAAGCTAAGAGTAATGATAGGAAGACTTATGTTAGTGCTACGTATGCTAATAAGATTGATATGTCTAGGAGGTTATTTGAAGTTCCAACTGAGGTAGATGAAAATGGATATAAGTATGTGGTGTTTGATGAAGTGATGATTGATGAAGGAAGCAAAAAATGGGAGTTGACATTATGTGGTTATTTTGTTGGGCATAACATGACAGTTAATGAGCTTAGGTATAATCTAAGGAGAATGTGGGGTAAAATGGTTTTAGAGATATTGTGGATGTGAACAAAGGAGTTTATTTCATGAAATTTCATAATGCAGAAGGGCTAGATTCAGTGGTGAATAGTGGTCCTTGGATGGTTAACAATAAGCCTTTCTTTGTTCAAAATTGGGATATTCATGTATGTTTAGATAAGAGAGAGCCTGAGCAGTTACCTGTTTGGATTAAGCTGTGTAATCTACCATTGGAAGCATGGACAACACATGGTATAAGTGCTCTAGCTAGTAGAGTTGGCAAACCTCTAGTAATGGATAATGTTACGGCAGACATGTGCAGAATGGGTGTTGGTAGAGTGGGATATGCAAGGGTTATGGTGGAAATGTCAGCTAAAAAGTGCTTACCTGATATAATTGAAATGGTGTACAGGAATAATAATGGAGGAGAGATATGTAGGAAAAGTGTTAATGTAGAGTATGATTGGACACCACCTAGATGTTCACACTGTTGTGTGTTTGGACATAGTGACAAGATGTGCAAGGTTTGTGATAATAGTGAGGCTCAAAAAGAGGAAAGTAGAACTAGTGAGAAACCTAGTGGTACAGAGAGTAATGTGGAAGTTGATAAAGGAGATAAAGGGAAGCAGAATGATGGTTTTGAAGAGGTTAGGCATAAAAAGAATAATGGAGGTGGTAATAAAGAAAAAGGCACTGCAAATTATGTGAGTAATCAGAATCAGAAAAGGGTAGATGGTAATCAGAATGAGAAGCAGAATCAGTATGTGTATCAGAAGAAAGTAAACAAGGAGAAAGGTGAATCTAGTAATAAGAATACAGCTAATGAGAAAGATCCAATGAAATCTCCAGAAAAGCAATCATTAAATGAGAAGAACACTAGTACTCCTAATAGCAGGAAAACTTGGAAAGTACAGGGTGAGATACTAGAAGAATTGAAGAGGTCTGCCAATAAGTTTGCTGGGTTAGAGGTACATGAGGAAGTAATAACAGATAGTAATTTGAATGGAAAAAAGGAAAAGAAGAGTGGTATAGATAGTGAGGAGAATGATGTTTATCCTGATATGAATGGTCTAGCACAAGGTATGGAGGGTGATATTATAGTAGGTATTGATAAAGGGGTACTTGGTAATCAATAATTGTGGAATGGATCTCAAAATTGGATGTTGGAATATCAGGAGCTTAAGTACCACTGATAAACAAAATGAGGTTAGGAAGTATATTGATGATGAGAGGTTGAATATTTGTGGAATTATTGAAACTCAGTTAAAAACTAAGAAAATTCAAAAAATTGGTGATCAAATTTTTAAGAATTGGAATTGGATTCATAATATGAGAATGTGTGATAAGGGTTGTAGAATAATGCTTAGATGGGATAGTGGAATTGTTACTGTGAATATCATTAACTACAGCAAGCAATCTATGTTGTGCAAAATTGAAACCATAACTGGTAACATGGCAATCTTTTGTACTATCATTTATGCTGCTAATAGTGGTAATGAAAGAAAAGAACTGTGGTATGAATTGGGGCAATATAAAAACATGGTGGGTGGTAATTCATGGGTTCTGTTGGGAGATTTTAATGTCACATTGGATCCAAGGGAGCATTCTGCTGGTAGTTCAAGTATGAATAGAGATATGATTGAATTTAAAGAGTGTATTAATTCCATTGCGGTTGAAGACATTGCTAGTTATGGGTTACATTATACTTGGACAAAAAATTTGTTTAAAACTAAAGCTGGTGACAAGACAGGGGTGCTCAAAAAGCTTGACAGAATAATGGGGAATGAAGATTTCATAAGTAAGTTTCCGAATGCTCATGCTATCTTCCTTCCATATATCATTTCAGATCATTGTCCTGTAGTTTTGGCTATTCCTAATATGGTTCTCTTTAAGAAGAAAGCATTTAGGTTTGCCAATTTTGTCACTGATAAGAAGGAATTTTGTGATGTGGTTAAAAAGTATTGGGGGGAAGCAAGTATTGGATGTCAGATGTTTAGAGTTGTTAAGAATCTTAGATTTCTTAAAAAACATATGAAGAGACTTGCTTGGCAAAATGGTGATATTTTTGAGAATGTTAAAAGCCTTATAGATGAATTGAAGAATGTTCAGGGTAGAATTGATGCTGATCCAGACAATAAAGATCTCAGAGATGATGAAAGTAGGATCTTAAGTATGTACAATGATGCTATGAAAGAAGAGGATAAACTTTTATATCAGAAAGCTAAGATTAAATGGTTAAGCTTGGGTGATAGAAATAATGCTTTCTTTCATAGGGTGTTAAAAGGAAGGAATCATAGGAATAGGATTAATGCTATTCATAATGAACAAGGTACTAGATATGAAGGTGAGATTACATGATGCTGGAATTAAGTTCACAACAGTTCTCAATAATGATGAAGCAGAGTTTATGGTTAGAGAAGTTTCTAATAGTGAGATCAAGAAATCCATGTTCCAAATTGATGATAATAAAGCCCCAGGGCCTGATGGTTACTCTGCACATTTCTATAAGAAGGCTTGGTATATTGTTGGTGAAGATGTTTGTAAAGTTGTTAAGGAATTTTTTGATAATGGGAAATTCTTAACTGAGATTAACTCTACTATTATTGCCCTGGTTCCAAAGCTTCAAACTCCATTTAAAGTGTCCGATTATAGACCCATTGCATGTTGCAATGTGATCTATAAGTGTGTTAGTAAGATTTTAACTGAAAGAATGAAGAGGAGTCTTGGGAAGTTGGTTAATAGAAATCAAAGTGCATTTATCCCCAATAGGCAGATTCAAGATAATATTCTACTTTCTCAAGAGTTACTAAGAGGTTATAGTAGAAAGGATGGGCCTAGCAGAGTTGCTTTGAAGATTGATTTGCAGAAAGCATATGACACTGTGAATTAGGAGTTCTTAGAAGATATTTTGCATGGTTTTGGTTTTCACAATAAGATGGTACAATGGATTATGAAGTGTGTGACTGATGCGTGGGAATCACAACAGGCTTTACCTCTCGAGGGATCTCGAGAAGCTTACAACCCCCACCAGGCAGTGTACCTGATCGTTGTAGTATAGTATAGTGACAAGTACCGGGGGATTGATCGTTCAGCTTAGGAATAGTGTCGCTAGGATTAGAAAGCCTAAATACTAGTTCTAAAGGTGAGGGATGATTATTTTTGTGTTTTTATATTTTTTAGAAAGCAATTAAAAATCTCGGGTTTTGGAAGAGTGGGCGGAATTAGTTGCTATTCAACTAACCCAAAACTAAGATGCAATCAAAATAAAATACTAGAAATGAAATTAAACTAATTTATACTAAGGTTGTGAGCAGTAATTGGAGAAAATGTGTTTACTTAGATTTCACTACTCCCTAGATATCTTTTACACGTTAATTACTTGTTATAATTGCATGGATGACGGATTGTATTCCTTAATACCATTCATGGGGTGGCATACATAACTCCCCAATTCTATGAGCTTTTATCTCCTCCTACACCATGCCCAGCACAACTATAGGGATTGTAAACAGTGGCCCATGCATTAAATACAACCAATAAAGACCTAGTACGCCTCGGTTCATGTTTCTTAAGACGTTCAAGCATGTTACCATTTGGAGATCTGCCAGTTTTCTTAAGCCTAACATATAAATCATTCATCCAAGACAAGAATAAACAAGTAATCAACACATAATCAATATCTAGGTTTCATTAGATCTAAGCAAACACAAAAGAGATCTAGCCTAGCATAATGGAATTGAGACAAGAACAAGATATAGACAACCAACACATAGACATATTGATTGAATTAGAAGAACACTTATCTCAATTACAATGCAAGGTATCAAGGGTTTGGAACCCTTGAAAAACCTGTAAAAGTTGCACCAAAATCGTACTTAAGGTTTCTCCAAAACTTCTCTCCCTTAATGTGTGAAAATTAGAAAACTATATATAGAAAAATAGGTCTGACGGCGTCAAGACAAACAATGTGACGCCGTCACCTCGCCGCCAAAACTCTTCTCGGACTGCCTAGATCCACTTCTGACGCCGTCAAGACTTATTCATTTCCAGGCCGTCATGACTCTTTTACTCTTGACGCTCTTCCTACGTGACGCCGTCAAATCTGTTCTGGATCGTTATGGAAATTCATGAAATTTGCTCTTGACGCCGTCAAGGTTTTGCTCTTGACGCCGTCACCTACTGTTCCCAGCTTGGAAAATTAAGACTTTGGCGTTTTCTTCACTTTTATGCTCCAAAAACGTCCGAATTGCTTCCTTTTCCAGATTTCACTCCCAAAGTACCTAAAATCACAAAAGGAACGATTTAGGGCAATATTTGATCAAATAAATTCGGATTCGGGCTTAAATGACCCCCTAAAAACGGACCATTTTTCGCCTCATCATATACCCTTACACTTGAGATTTGCTTGTCCTCAAGCAAATGCGCTTTTATTCTACTCAAAAGACAAGTTAGGGGTCATTTAACACTAATATAAAAGTAATTACAACAAATAATCATTCCACTAAAGACCAATAAACAAGCACGGAGGTCATACACAAGCACCTCACAAATAGTGTTTAGATACTCACATCTCTCGGGTGTAATAAAGTGTAAATTACAATATGGAAACGAAAGATATCTCTCACTACCTGTCAGAGCAAAATAGATTACCATAGGCTTGGGAAAGGATCAAACCTCCACCACATGGCGTAAGCACCTAGGATAAACTATCAAAGAGGTCTTTTAAAGGGTTGTAACGTTAGGTGTAGGGATATGAAATACACGGTTTTGTTGGATAAAGGAAGTTTTTACTGGTGGCGAGTTAACAATCTTGGTTAATTACATGTACAATATAGCGTTGTTAAGCCAAGACTAGACTCGACTTAAGCTAATAAATGAAAAATAACAAAAACATAAAATGAACATAGAATGAAAAGGGATGGTAGTCCGTATGTTTTTTTTCTTTTTCTTTTTCTATTTTTTTTTCTTTTTCTAGATTTTTTTTTCGATTTTTTTTTTTTTTTTTTTTTTTTTTTTTTTTTTTTTGCATACACTCTTACCCTACCATCCAAAATAATACATTATAGGGAATGAACATTCCCCTTACACTTGAATTTTTACATACTTTACATTAAACTAATCTAATGACTCGAATCAAGAAAATCAAAACACTTGGAGCACTTTTAAGATTAACGTACATATGGGGGTAATAATATTATGTTCTTCCCCATTACTCCATAAATAAGTACTTACCCATGAGTCCCAATCGTCCCAAAACAATATGTACAAGGATATGACTCGACTTAGCAACCATTTAATCAATTAGAAAGTTAACTTAGGGTTTAACAAATAATAATAATGCACTAAAAATGAGCGCATACATGGAAGGCTAAGGCGATTTGGGTGTACATTTAAGTGGGGTGTAACAAATTCTTCCTTTAAGTAATGTGCTTAAAGTTAGAAACGAAAAGATAGGCTCAGAGGGGTGTACTAGGGGTTTCGTGTACTAAAAATGAGTACAACGCTAAGGGTGTGGGAAAAATTAGTTGACTTAACTAGCCAAGTAGTATGACTTAAATGGTCAAGTAATTATGATACGGGTTTAACACAAGGGTGATCCTAATGCCTCTTATCATGTAGTAAATCCTACCACACGAATGTAGTCTCACTAGCGGTCTCGGGATGCATCACTAACGCAAGTTCTAGAATCTAAATGCTACCGGTACACTCATAAGCACTAATAGTAAATGCTTTTCCTATCAAATCTAAAGGCGAACCTCACATATTTGGGTGGAAAATTTTTCTGAATATACGGTTATGTGCTAGTCATACAATCTCCTATCCATGAGACGCTTGCTATGGCTGAAGTTTCACTCCTAAATGTTGTAAAAAAATTTAAATTTGGCGTTAAAATTACACTAACAAGTATTTCTCATAGTTTTATTACACATCTACTATTAAACAAAATAAACTCAAGCGAAAGTGTACATGTAAGGTATCATCTTTTTACCCTCCCCTTACACTTAAGATGAACATTGTCCCCAACGTTCAAGTAAATAATGTAAAAGTGAAAAAGTAAAGAGAATGAAATCAAATACTCCCCTGATTCGCTCGGTATGGATTATAAGTGGCCAGGTTAAATCTTCCTCCAAGAAAATGAACAATCAAAGCTTCCCTTCCAGAATATAAATCATCATCTTGTCATACATAACCTGTAAAACCTGACAAAATAGACAAGACAACCTCGCGTAAAATCGGCGGCATCCTATATAAGTTTCTAAGTCCTAGAAAACAAGATAAGATATAATGCTTGTGGAATGAAGTTTGCAGATCTCCTGGAGATTATAAAACTTAATAATTCACAAAAACCATAAGACTCCGTTAGAAAAACAAAACCGGTAAAATTTCCAGATTTTAACTCCTGACGCCGTCAAGAGTAAACCTCTGACGCCGTCAGAATGGACCTGCAGAAATTCTTATGTTAAGTTTCCGGAAAATTTCTGGAAAAACTTGGTCCTACTTCCTGGAAAATCCTGCAAAACTTCATTATGACTCAATACAAGCATTTGACTCTAACAAATACGAATATACATGCTCATTTAATATTGTGGAGAATCATGATCGGTTTGTTTCTTAAAAACATATTTGGGGTTTCCCCTTACACTTATCTTTTGCAAAAATACTTCTAGGTGGAGTTAATACTAGGCCAAAACAGCAAAGTAAAGTATTTCCACATTTTAATTGAGAAACATGATCAACCAACAATAAAAACTAAGCATGCATACGGAAGCAAATAACAAACAAACAAATAAAATCACACAAAACATGGGTTGCCTCCCAAGAAGCGCTTTTCTTTATTTACGAGTCTTGTAGCTAGACTCAAGGTCATGGGTTACTACGTGATCTCATCATTGGTAATGATATACCCCATATAGTTGCGATCATTACTGTTATGGTGGTAGTTCCTCAATCTGTCAATACTCGCAATCACCATTCCACCTAATTTACTTCTTAGGTTAGCCATCCCATCTTGGCTCACGCCTTCAATTGTGAAAGGCCCATACCACCAAGGACTTGGTTTATCGGGTGGTATTGTTATTTCCGAGTGTCTCAAGAGCACCAAGTTCCCTTCCACAAATGGTGTATGATTTTTTTCGTGTCGAGTGTGTTCGAGTTCAACCAGAACCTTATTGCTATTTCTTCTTTCATCCTTAGCTTTCTTATAGCTTTTGATTCTTGCTTTCCATGCAATAATCTTATTCTGAACACGAATGGGTGTCGTGCCAATGTTGTTTTTGATCATTCTCCAACTCAAATTCTCATGCCCACTTCGCGGGGTCATGGTGAAGCTAATCTTTCTTTTTCCAGATTTAAGCTCAATCTTCCGACCTTCATACTTAATGACAGCCCTAGCGGTGGTGAGGAATGGTGACCCAAGGATTATTGGCATGCATCCATCCCCTTTATCATCGATGATCATAAAATCAACGGGGTACATGAATCCTGCGACATTAACTAATACATCTTCTGCGATTCCTTAGGGATATATGTACGAGTGCCCAACGAGAGATAGCCTAACACGAGTAGGGGCTGGCATTTTTGACGTTAGTTGGATGTAAATAGTTAGGGGCATAAGGTTTACTTCCGATCCTTGGTCGGCGAAAGCACTAAGATATTTCAAGTCCCCGATGCTTGTTGGTATTTCAAAATTCCCACATGCTACCTGCTTAGTAGCCACTTTCTGTACCAATAACCTCTCGAATACCGATCCTCCAGGAAGCGTATCATACTCATCTTCCTCTTCTTCCCCTTTCTCAGGAACCTGTCCGGAGGATTGGTTACGCCCATCACCCTTAATCCAATTTGTTATGGTGTTTTTGTTTATATCATGCTTCAGGTAGTAACTCAAAGGTTGAGATTCTGGTGGTTTTTCTAAGGTCTGTTTAGCAGGAGTTTCTACCTTCTCGTTATCTTTTTGGACAATGGTGATGGAGTTAACAAATTGGGTGGTGGGAGTGGTGCTTTCTTTCCTTAGTAGTATTTGTTCGGGGGTTCTCTGGTTGGCATACTCCTCCAATAGACTCAACATCTCATTCATTTTCTCCTGCATTTCCTCTTTTTGCTTATAAACTGCTTCTTCGAATCTAGCAAGCCGATCTGAGTGAGTTGCCATATATTCTCTCATCCTAGCCTCGAACTCCGAGCTAAGTTCCTTGGGAGGGGAACAAGGTGGGGTGCACCTCTGAAAAGTCTCGACATGTTCTCTAGAAGGTGACTCAGATAATGGTGCCGAAGTTGGTTTTGAGACAGAATTGACAGTGGCTTGTCTAGGACTTAAAGGTCTCCTTTGCCTTTCCTCAAAATAGTCAACTTTTGCCTCATGTTTGCATAGGAGTTCATCGGGGATTTCGGTGGTTCCTCCAGATGTCGAGACTGCATTGATGGCCGCTTCTATCGTATGTTTAAATTTCCATATCTCATGATTATCAACAGCGAGCTCTTCGATAATTGCCCAAGACTCCTCGGCGTTCTTATCACGCAATTTACCTCCCGCGGCCCTGTCGATGGTGCGCTTAGTGTGATAGTCAACATGGTCGTAGAAAATCTGGACTAATAACCAAAGGTTTATGCCATGATGAGGGATCTTGTGGAGGAGATCCTTAAAACGGGCCCAAGCCTCGTAGAAAGTTTCACCCCGCTGTTGCTCAAACATCAAAATGTCCCTTCTAAGCATTGCAGTCTTTTCCGGCGGAAAGAATTGGGTAAGGAAGCGATTGGCGAGATTGTCCCATGTGGTGATGGATCCCGCGGGTAAACGCTCAAGCCATTGACTAGCTTGATCCCGTAGAGAGAATTGGAATAGGCGTAAACGGGTAGTCCCTCTAGTTTCAACACCTAGGTCTATGGAATCTACGATTTTGAGAAAGTCCTTAAGATGTTGGTTTGGATCTTCGGAACGAAGTCCATGGAATGCACATCCGCTTTGCACCAACCGGATGGTGCCGGATCGCAAGGGGGTCACATTGGCTCCGGTGAGCTCAATGGTGTTTCGGTAGCCTTGGTGGCTAGGTCGGGAATACTCTCCTAAGGTTCGGGGCCTAAGGGGTTCTAATGGTGGGTTTTGTTGTGGTGGGATGATGGGTTCAAAGATGTTACCACCTTCCATGATGTCGGATGGTAAAGAGTTACGAACAAAGGCACGAAGAAATAAGATAGACTAAAGAAAACCTAAAAATAAAAATAAAAATCTTACTAGAAAGGAATCTAGCAAGTAGACCTAATAAAAAGAAATCCTAACCTAGACAATAACTATTCCCCGGGCTGCGGCGCCAAAAACTTGATGCGTGGGAATCGCAACAGGCTTTACCTCTCGAGGGATCTCGAGAAGCTTACAACCCCCACCAGGCAGTGTACCTGATCGTTGTAGTATAGTATAGTGACAAGTACCGGGGGATTGATCGTTCAGCTTAGGAATAGTATCGCTAGGATTAGAAAGCCTAAATACTAGTTCTAAAGGTAAGGGATGATTATTTTTGTGTTTTTATATTTTTAGAAAGCAATTAAAAATCTCGGGTTTTGGAAGAGTGGGCGGAATTAGTTGCTATTCAACTAACCCAAAACTAAGATGCAATCAAAATAAAATACTAGAAATGAAATTAAACTAATTTATACTAAGGTTGTGAGCAGTAATTGGAGAAAATGTGTTTACTTAGATTTCACTACTCCCTAGATATCTTTTACACGTTAATTACTTGTTATAATTGCATGGATGACGGATTGTATTCCTTAATACCATTCATGGGGTGGCATACATAACTCCCCAATTCTATGACTCCTCCTACACCATGCCCAGCACAACTATAGGGATTGTAAACAGTGGCTCGTGCATTAAATACAACCAATAAAGACCTAGTACGCCTCGGTTCATGTTTCTTAAGACGTTCAAGCATGTTACCATTTGGAGATCTGCCAGTTTTCTTAAGCCTAACATATAAATCATTCATCCAAGACAAGAATAAACAAGTAATCAACACATAATCAATATCTAGGTTTCATTAGATCTAAGCAAACACAAAAGAGATCTAGCCTAGCATAATGGAATTGAGACAAGAACAAGATATAGACAACCAACACATAGACATATTGATTGAATTAGAAGAACACTTATCTCAATTACAATGCAAGGTATCAAGGGTTTGGAACCCTTGAAAAACCTGTAAAAGTTGCACCAAAATCGTACTTAAGGTTTCTCCAAAACTTCTCTCCCTTAATGTGTGAAAATTAGAAAACTATATATAGAAAAATAGGTCTGACGGCGTCAAGACAAACAATGTGACGCCGTCACCTCGCCGCCAAAACTCTTCTCGGATTGCCTAGATCCACTTCTGACGCCGTCAAGACTTATTCATTTCCAGGCCGTCATGACTCTTTTACTCTTGACGCTCTTCCTACGTGACGCCGTCAAATCTGTTCTGGGTCGTCATGGAAATTCATGAAATTTGCTCTTGACGCCGTCAAGGTTTTGCTCTTGACGCCGTCACTTACTGTTCCCAGCTTGGAAAATTAAGACTTTGGCGTTTTCTTCACTTTTATGCTCCAAAAACGTCCGAATTGCTTCCTTTTCCAGATTTCACTCCCAAAGTACCTAAAATCACAAAAGGAACGATTTAGGGCAATATTTGATCAAATAAATTCGGATTCGGGCTTAAATGACCCCCTAAAAACGGACCATTTTTCGCCTCATCAGTGACTTCTACTTCTTTTTCTCTGAATGTTAATGGTGAAAGTTGTGGTTATTTTAAAGG
Organism: Artemisia argyi; assembly: GCA_030686995.1. Taxonomy (NCBI): domain Eukaryota; kingdom Viridiplantae; phylum Streptophyta; class Magnoliopsida; order Asterales; family Asteraceae; genus Artemisia; species Artemisia argyi. The sequence continues at coordinate 112,301,343 of CM060699.1, forward strand.
AGGGAGATGTCTCAGACAAGGGGACCCCATGTCCCCATATCTTTTCACTCTTGTCATGGAAATATTGAATCTCATCATGGTAAGAAAGGCTGATAATGATAGGAAGTTCAAATATCACTTTGGTTGCAAAAAACTAAAGATGACTCATGTATGTTTTGCTGATGATCTCATTATGTTCTGCCATGGAGATAAAGATTCTGTGAATGTCATTAAAGAGGTTATTGAAGAATTTGGGTCTATTTCAGGATTGAAGCCAAACTACAGTAAGAGTACAATAATTTTTGGAAGTGTTAGTGAGGAAATTAAGAAGGACATTCTGGAAATAGTTCCATTTAAAGTTGAAAAGTAACCAGTGAGGTATCTTGGGGTTCCTTTGATCACTAGAAGAATTGGCGTAAAAGACTGCAAATGCTTAATTGACAAAGTGAGAAATAGAGTCATTAATTGGAAGAACAAATGCTTGTCATATGCTGGAAGATTACAACTGGTGGCTTCTATATTGGAGTCCATTCATGTATATTGGGCTAATGTTTTTCTACTTCCTCAAACTGTGATTCATGACATCAACAGACTCTTAAAAGGTTTTTTGTGGAATCAAGGTGAACAAGCAGATGGCAAAGCTAAAATAGCATGGAAAAATGTATGTCAACCAAAGTTAAAAGGAGGATTGGGTTTGAAAGATCTGACTGTGTGGAATAAAGCAATGATTGCTAAATACATTTGGCACATTGCTGATGATAAGGACTCTTTATGGGTGAAATGGGTCAACACTTACAAATTGAAAGGAAGAAGTTTTTGGGCAATAAATGAAGAAGATAATGATAGTTGGGGCTGGAGAAACATGTTAAGACTAAGGCAGGATATTAGAGTACATTTGGTGAAAAAGTTAGGTGATGGATGTAATACATCTGTATGGTTTGATAATTGGTCTACATTTGGGGCTCTCAATTATTATGTCACTTACAGAGATCTATATAATAAGAGATACAAGATTGATATGTCTGTTCATGAATTTGTTGAGGTTAGCAATGGTCAATGGCCAACTGATTGGGTATCAAAATTGCCAGTTAATGATGTATTTCACAATGTTGTTTTGATCAGAGATCAACTTGACAAGTTGCTGTGGAAAAGTAATAAAGGTAATTTGTGCAAATTTTCAGTCAAGCAAGCTTATACAGATCTCTCAAGCACTGGGGATGATGTTACATGGTCCAAAGTGGTGTGGTATTCTCAAAATATACCTAAGTTTGCATTCATCTTATGGTTGGCTGTACAGTGCAAGCTGACTACTCAAGACAAGATTAGAAAATGGGGATCTTATGATATGATGGTTTGTGCCTTATGCCATGAGGAGACTGATTCACATGAACATCTTTTTTTTAAGTGCAAATTTTCTAATGAGCTATGGAAGAAGGTGTTAGAGAAGATTCAGGAGCAACAATGGGGAGAATTGGAATGGCAAACATTAATTGGAAAGATAGCTAGTCTGTACAATGGCAACTCTATCAATAGTGTGGTGAGAAGACTAAGCTTGGCCACATGTGTTTATATGATTTGGGAAGAAAGGAATTGTAGATTGTTTAGAGATGAAAGAAGAACTGTGGAAGTGTTATTTCAAATTGTCTGTGATACAGTCAGGAATAGATTGATAAGTCTTAAAGTGAAAGGATCAAAAGCAACTAATAATGTGGAGGAAATTTGGGATGTGAAGTTTGGGAATAATGAGGATGGAAATATGTAGTTTGTGCAGATGGTTAGTACTTTGGGGGTGAATCTAATGGCTAATGAGTTAGTAAGCTATACTCTTATCTATTGGATTTACTACCATAATGTAGTTTCCTGCAGATATAAGGGTATTATATTGTTGATATAAGATCAATGATGGTCTTATTCTCATCCTGTTTGAATTGTAATGGATGGGCAGAGGTGATTACTTCTAATCTCTGCAGAATATCCAGGTATGTTACCTTCTCTTCAGTTACTGAATTTGCAGTTGTCTGAATGAGTTTATAGTTCACTTAGAGGTGATGGCTCAGTACCTTGGGTTCCACATAATTTAGGCTGCTTATGATTCAGTATCATTCTCTGTTATAGGCCTTTGTTAGGTAATGATAGAGATGTATTTGATCATTGAGCAGTTTCTGGAATATGTTGTAAGTCATAAAGTGAGTTTCCACCTCTGAAGGGTAAAGTGAATTGGTGTTGTGGTGCATGTTTCTAGGAATTGTGAGGAGTGAAAGATGAACCTACATGGTCCTAGATATGCACTACTAAGGAGGAAATGGTTGGTACTCATTGCAAGGTTGTGTTCCCAATTGTGTGAGGCCATTGTTATAGATGGAAATGTAGCATAATTGGTATAGCACTTGCCATGGAGAGGTTATGGGTTCCTAGTGAAGCCACAAATCTACTTAGCATGGTTATTGTGGTGGCAGGTTGAATGATCATGGTATGTAGTTAAGGTGGAAATGTAGCTAGATGGTATTTTGGTGCAAGTAACGTGATAATGAGAGCTGCAGTTTGGTTGACTATATGCTGATATGCTGCAAAGCTTGGACAGAATGGAAAAGAGAATTTTGCAAAGTATCTTCTGTTTTTTTGAGCCAAATGTATAGTTACTGTTGTATAATGCAGTTCAAAACTATAGGCATGTCTATAGTTTAGTTCTGTAATTGATTGTATGAAAAGTTCAAAAGTGATTAATAAAATATGTTCACCTTTTGCACCAAAAAAAAGACTTTATACAAACTAACATTTTCAGCATTACTCCACAGTCTCATGCAAATATCTACCGTCGTAGCTAAATGAAAACTGGAGGGAGATTTCACACAAACTAACTTTCTTGTTTATAAACAGGGAAACTGGGGGATTAACTGATCGCATTGACCGCATCGGCCTTTTATTTTGGTTAAATGTACAAGAATGAATCTGCAAAATCATGTCTTGTCTTAAATGACTTGGACACTGTACCGGGCTTGACCTCACAATTCGCAAGCTAAAATATGAACCTTGGTTTAACAAAACAAATTTGAAGTAACATGATGAAGTTGCTACAACGCCACAATAATAAGACTATACAGTATATCAAAAATGACAAAATTTTGCAAGGATAAATTCGTATCAATTGCTAACATAATTATCGGCAAAGAATATAAACAATCACTAGATAAGAATTACCCGTGCATATAATGTGATGCTATACATTCACAAATCTTGAAAGGTTACCACAAATCATCTCCATATTCGCAACAGGACTGAGAATGATCTGAACTATTTCATCAACCTTATGTCGTGGTGGATCAAAATGACACAACAATCCTATAATGTCCCAGACAACTAACCCCACAAACTTATCAATAATGATAAACCAACAAGGATAGCTAACTTATTTCACGCAAAACAGAATCAAGTAAAATAAAAAGACATTCATTGTCTTGGCTAGATCATACACATAAGTGAAAATACTCCGAAGCTTGAATATATCATTAAACCAAGTTATCTTAATTCAAGTTGAAACTAAAACAACTGATGAACAATATCAGATAGAAGAACAGATAGCTAATGAAACTCATTAATAAAGGGCTCCACATCCTCTTTTGTGAGATTAGTAAACCTTACGCACAACACACATTCCTTCATCTTGTTAGCCCTTATTATTATGTTGTAGTATGTTTTGGGCTCAAGCCCGGTTCTAGAATCATCTTTGTATCACTATATATTGTTGTATTATGTTGTAGTACGTATAGCCTATAGTTGGGCCATGAGCCCAAATTATAGACATTACTAAGCCCAAACCCACCACGAGTGGGTTATCATGACAAATGACTTGGGCCTTTAATACCAACGGCATGGGCTCACGAAGCCCAAAGCCCAACCGGTACGCATAATTAAGGGATAAGGATCCTCTATTCACGGATAGATATCCTTACCTAAGATAAGCACCACGAGTGCGAAGAGTAAGGAGCAAGAAACCTACACGGTTTCTGCGCCCTATATATAGAATGATATATTCTCAGTAAAAGGTACGATTTACAAACCCTAACTCTTCTACAAACCCTAAAACCGATTACTTACTCTCACGCCGGAGTCTAATCGTGGGAGACAATCCCACGATAAGCCTAACGGTGTTGTTTGCTTTCTTAGTGCGCAGGTTTCACAAGCACTAAAGTTCTAATTGGTACGAGAGCAGGAGTCCAAACAAGGTAAGCCCAACTTTTGTATCAACAAGTGGCGCCATCCGTGGGACCCTACACTAAGAACTCAAGACCAGAATGCCAAAAAACAAAAACTCAGGTCAGCGGACTCCGCAGAGGGAGAAAACACATGATGATTCACATAGGAAGAAGCATCAAGATTCGACTTCTAAACCAACCTCTGGAATAACCAGTGCGGCTGGTCATCGGGAGTCGAATGTAACTCCAATCCTGGCCGCGGTAGAATTGCCTTTGGGAATAACCCGAACTACGACCGTAGTCTCAAGCGCTGAAGACATTCAGCGCACCCTCTTTACCACTCCCCACCAGGTGGCACCCATAGTGGACAACACTGTACCACCGGGAGCACCTAATAGAGAGAGGGAACCCCATGCGGAGACAAACATCCTCGCAGTAGAAGAGGATGCACCTGGAGTGGCATTAAACGATTTCGTGTCCCAACACTGAGACTCTAACTCGTCTCATGCAAGAGGAGACAAGGAAAAGGTCAAGCCGCAACCTGCAAAATAGGCTAAACTTTAACCAAGAAAAATCTCCACCGCGCCACCATGAGCGCAGAAACATTGAGAGGCGCACCAACGTCCATGATAGGCTTGGTACAACGTCTAACTCTCAATACTCGGAGGATTACGAAGACAATGCGAGGCATACCAGTGTCCATGCTAGGCTTGGCAGCCGCAGGATACAAGATAGACTTGGACGACAACGCTCACCAAGCGTAAGCACTTCAAGGTCAGGAAGCAGAAGGATCCAAGATAGACTGGGAAAACACTATTCCCCAAGTACAAGTCCTTCAAATTCGGACTCCGAGGATAAACGGCGCAAGTGCCATAGGAGAAACAATTCTCCCTCAAGCAGCTCCTCGGACAACGAGGACAGAGAGACGGGACATTGGAAATCTAAGAACCGACGCCAGTATGACGAGGATGAGGATATTTCCCTTCCTTGGCGTCGCCAAAAGGTTGATGCGTTTACGCGACGCATAAGTGACTTCTCAGATGATAGGAGGAGGTGCATGCCCACCAATGTTAAAACATATGATGGCACGGGTGATCCTGATGATCATCTAAAAATTTTTGAGTCAGCAGCCGCTATCGAAAACTGGCCACAACCTGTGTGGTGCCATATGTTCAACTCTACCTTGGTAGGGAATGCGCGAACATGGTTCAGCAAGCTTCCACGAAGAAGCATAAATGGGTTTGAAGAGCTGCGGAAGGCATTCCGCCTAAATTTCACGCAACGAAAGAAGTGCGCAAAGAACCCTGTGGTACTAGCCAGAGTGAAACAGCGCCAAGGGGAATCCACGAGCGCTTACATGGAGCGCTTCAAGGATGAATGCATGCAAGTCAAGGCATGTCCCGAGGTACTAAAAATCTTAGGGTTCATGAACGGGATCAATAATCCAGAGCTGATACGAAAGCTAAATGACAAAGTACCCCAGAGCTTTGATGAGCTAACAAAGCGCACCAGATCCTTCGTTCATGGGGAAGCGGCAGCGGCAGACAGTGAAAAAGGTTACTCAACCTTTAAACCACAAGAACAGTCAAGGAGACAATCCAATGACCAAAGTGGCAACCGCAACAGGAATTACCGCAACCAAAACAGTGGAAGGGATAACGACAAGTACGACCCACTTACAAAAACCCCTAAGGAAATATTCGCGACGGAGGGAGCAAACTTTCCAAAGCCTCCACCCATGCTAACCCCAGAAGAAAAACGCATCGGAGGAGGTTACTGCGAATATCATGGACAGAAGGGTCATACTACTAATGAGTGCGTCCAACTACGCCAGCTAATTGATAAATTAGTGAGAGAAGGAAAGATGGACCACCTCGTTAAAAACATCAAAGAAGGGAAAGATAGACAAAGGAATGGGGCCAAAAAGGAGATACCAAAAAATAAAGCTGATACAATATACATGATACAATCATGGCAACGAAATACGAAGCAAAAAGTCAGCCAAAGGTTTTCCAAGGGAAACCATGTCTCTTTTCCTACCCTCACTGCAGACAACGCAGTAATCGAACCACTCACCATCGAGATACAAGCGGGAGGTCACGAGATCCACCGCATGTATGTTGATGGAGGAGCATCTGCGGACATCATGTATGAACACTGCTTCAGAAGGCTAAAGCCTGAGATACAAAACCAGTTAATTCCGGCCACGACGTCGCTGACTGGATTCACATGTGAAAAAATTTGGCCCATGGGACAGTTACGCATACTGGTAGTCATTGGTAATGAATACCATTCTACAACGGCTTGGATGAACTTCATGGTGATCAGGTCTCCTTCATCATACAATGGCATTAGTGGGAGACCAGGGATATCCGCTATGCGCGCGGTCCCATCCACCGCACATGGGATGCTCAAATTCCCAGTGGAAGGAGGAATCGTCACCCTCTACAACACTACCACATCTCCAAGAGAATGCAACATAGTGGCAGATGAAGTTCCGCGCGCTCCAGAACAGCACACGAGCAAGGTGACAAACCTGAAAGTTGCAATTAACCCAGATTATCCTGACCAAGAGATATCGATTGGGGGATCACTGTCCGACAAGGGCAAAGCATCTGTGTGCGCACTATTGAAAAGGAACCTAAACATCTTTGCATGGGAACCCAAACACATGACTGGAGTGCCAAGAGCCATTACTGAACACAAGCTCGAAATCCGACAAGGATATCCTCCAATACGCCAGAAGAAACGTGGCCAAGCCCCAGAACGCGCAAAAGCTATCCTAGAGGAAGTACACAAGCTCGTAGACGCAGGGATTATGGGAGAAGTTTATTACCACGATTGGCTTTCCAACCCAGTAATGGTAAAGAAAAGCGATGGTAGCTGGAGAATGTGCGTGGACTTCACTGATCTGAACAAAGCATGTCCACAAGACTGCTACCCACTACCAGAAATCGATTGGAAAGTAGAATCTCTGTGCGGGTATCCCTTTAAATGCTTCTTAGACGCGTACAAAGGATACCACCAAATTCAAATGGCCAAGGAGGACGAAGAAAAAACAGCTTTTCACACGAGTCAAGGGGTGTATTGCTACACAAAGATGCCTTTTGGTTTAAAAAATGCAGGGGCCACATACCAACGGTTAGTGGACAACGCATTTGAGAAGCAAGTAGGCCGCAATTTGGAGGTCTATGTTGATGACCTAGTCATAAAAATCCATACCGAAGAGGAATTGGTGCGTGACATAGAGGAGACGTTTAAAACATTGGGAAGAATAAACATGAAGTTGAACCCTAAGAAGTGCACTTTTGGAGCAACAGAAGGCATGTTTCTTGGTTACCTAATAGAACCCGATGGTATTAAACCTTGTCCAGAAAAAACAAGAGCGGTCATCGAACTACCTTCACCGCGCACACTAAAAGAAGTCCAGTCACTAAACGGCAAACTGGCCGGGTTGAACCGATTCTTGTCCAAATCAGCGGACAAATCACTTCCTCTCTTTAAAACACTCACGAAGTGCACAAAGAAGGGAGATTTTCGGTGGACTCCAGAAGCGGAAGACGCCTTCCAACAGTTAAAACAACACCTAGCAGAATTACCAAAGCTCGTTGCACCCCGACAAGGGGAAGAATTGATCATGTATCTGTCCGCAACCTATGGAGCAGTCAGCGCAGTGCTATTGACAGATAGAAATTCTGTTCAAACACCTATATACTTCGTAAGCAAAGCCCTCAAGAAGACAGAGATTAACTACACCGCTATGGAGAAACTAGTCCTAGCTCTAGTATTCGCAGCTAAAAGGCTGCGCAGGTACTTCCAAGCGCATCCGATAGCTGTAATCACGGACCAACCCATCAAGCAGGTTATCTCTAAACCTAACGCATCAGGGCGGCTTCAAAAGTGGAGTGTGTTATTGAGCGAACATAATATCTCTTATAGGCCGCGCACCGCGATAAAAGGACAGATACTGGCTGATTTCATTATCGAGAAGCCAGATGATGATACTCCATCACCAAAGATTGAAGTACCATTACAAGAACCATGGGTTCTATTTATAGATGGATCCTCATGCGCGGAAGGATCAGGCGCAGGTCTTATCCTTACCAGCCCAGATGGAACAGAGCATACTTACGCCATACGCTTTGAATTCATAGCCACAAACAATGAGGCAGAGTATGAAGCATTACTGGCTGGACTACGCATAGCAAATCAAATGGGTGTACGCAACCTAGAAGCTAATGTGGATTCACGACTAGTAGCAAACCACGTGCTTGGCGAGTATATGGCTCAAGAAGAACACATGATACAATACCTCGATAAAGCCAAATCCTTGATCAAGAATTTTGACAAGTTTTCCATCAAACAAATCCCACGAGGAGAAAACAAAAAAACAGATGCGCTTAGTAAAATCGCATCCACAAGCTTTGCACACCTGTCAAAACAGGTATTGGTGGAAACATTGAAAAACAAATCCATCTCTGAGATGGAAGTATCCACAGTGATAGAGGAAGAAAATCCTACATGGATGACACCCATCATGAATTTTATCAGTAAGGGAACACTCCCCCAGGAACAAAAAGACGCTCGACGGATACGGCGCACAGCGCAGAGGTTCGAACTTCGAGATGGTATCCTATATCGGCGCTCATTCCTACAACCATGGCTTAGGTGCGTCGGACCTCTTCAGGCAGATTACGTACTCCGGGAAATCCACGCTGGATCTTGCAGCATGCACTCAGGACCACGGTCTGTTGTAGCGCGCGCCTTGCGATCTGGATACTATTGGCCAACCATGCACCGCGACGCGCGAGACATGATTAGAAGATGCAACGACTGCCAAGTCCATAGACCCATTCCGCGTCGGCCACAACATGAGATAACACCCATTACCTCACCATGGCCATTCCACAAATGGGGAATTGACATTGCCGGACCCTTTCCAGTCGCGGCAGGAGGACTCAAATTCCTCATTGTCGCCATTGACTACTTCACCAAATGGATCGAGGCAAAAGCAGTGGCAAGTATCACAGGTAACCAGGTCAAACGATTCGTTTGGGATAACATTGTATGCCGCTTTGGCCTACCTGGAGAAATTATTTTGGACAACGGAAAACAATTCTGTGATAACCCTTTCAAAGATTGGTGCGCGCAGTTAAATATCATACATATCATACAGCACTTCGCGTCAGTCAAACATCCACAAACAAATGGATTGGTAGAACGCGCGAATCGTAGCCTGGGTGAAGGAATTAAAGCACGCTTGGACAAACATAAAGGAAGATGGGTAGACGAATTATCGCATGTTTTGTGGGCTCACCGCACAGAAATCAAAGTCAGCAATAGCGATACACCTTTTTCTCTTGTCTACGGGACAGAAGCTGTTATACCAGCAGAAATTGGAATGCCAACAATCCGTACATCGGAAGTTAACATCACAACAAACGATGATGAACGACGCATTGACTTAGATCTATTGGAAGAACGACGCGAAAGGGCGGCTATCCGCGAAGAAAAAGCTAAATCAAAGATGAAGAAGTATTATGATGCACGTGTCAGAAACACTTCTTTCAAACCAGGGGACTTTGTATACCGCGCCAACGATGCCAGCCACGCAGAAGACACGGGCAAGCTCGGACCAAAGTGGGAAGGACCTTACGAGGTCACAGAGGCATTGGGTGACGGTGCGTACAGAGTGCGCGATATGAAAGGCCACGAGCTACCACGCACCTGGAACATTTGCAATCTCAAGAGATGCTATCTCTAGGCCACGGGCCGCATACCGACACATCTGCACTTTAGCAAGCGCTCAATAAATGTTGGTGTATTTGTTTTATTTTTTTAGGAAATTGTCCTTTTTTGCACTTGCAACAATTAATAAAATGTTGTGGTTTCTAGCTAACTCCACAACACAGTTCAACATTATTGCCTACATTACTTATTTATGTTTCAATTCTGTTTATATTCTTGCCTACATGGCGTGCATGCACATATTAAGACCACACGAGGGCAGACAGGATGAGTAAACCTACTAAAGTACTCGTTGAGTAAGAGGGTTGCAAACCCATCAACATCGGATCACGTATCCTTGTTAAACACCTTACTATCAAGACGTTGGAGTAAGTTCATAAGTACATCCCACGATGGATGTACTTTATTGCACACGGTGCGCGTTTAACAAAACATGGACTCAAGACAATTGACTCCTACATAGTGGAACTCGCAGTACGCTGCATCCCATCACACGGATTCAAAACAATTGATTCCTAAATTCGTACACTAACTTCATACAAGCTGATGACTTTAGTACGCATCTCACAATAAATGCGCAACAACAAGTTGAAAACGAACTGATAAACCAAGACACTTGGTTACCAAAAATGATAAACGTAGTACGCTACACATTTACTTGCACGTTTGTTCAGGTTATGGACCGCGAACGTTTCCTAAGTCACGAACTTAACACATTTTGGGCTCAAATACAAGATATTACTTGCACGTTTGTTACTTTAGATAAAGTCTTTCACGTGATAAAGGCATGAAAAAATCTAAGTACAAAAACAACATATGTGCACAAAAGAGCTCAATAATTTTATTTACTAAAAACTACAAGTTTTTACAAAAGCTATAACTACAAGTTATATACATCTATACACTATGGACATGCTCCGTGGAAGGCTCTGGCACAGCTGAGCTTCCCGCCTCCTGCATCTTCCTCAATAATAACGCATCTCTCTGCGACACGGTCGCCACACTGACGGCAACACCATCCGACCTAGGAAGGTGTGCAGCACCCACACCGCAGAGGGTGGCCTTCCCTTTAAGACCTCTCTTCTTGGCCGCCCTCTCTTCGTGGCGCTCCAAAACTTCCTTCAGTGGCACCTCCGTCTCAAGTGCGAAGGGGTTCAGGATATCACGCGGGCACGCGAACACCGGAACCTGCAGTTGGGACTCATCAGGCTTTAAGAAGAAATTAGCCTCGGCCTCCGCATTCTCGGCTATATGCCTCCCAAGTGTTAATCCCTGCATGATCACTCGGATGGGATAATCTTGGTCGCGCTCCATCTACGCAATGTGGGGAAGCTCAAAGAGCCTCATCTTTTCCATCGCCTGCACAAGCTCGTCATAGGCATCAGCATTATACTCAGGAACCTCAGAAGGAGATACCTTGAGCAGTTGCGCCTCAGCCAACTCTTCAATGGCCTGCGTCTTGCCACGAGCAACGGCGCACTCCACCACCCTCCCAAAGGCGTTCACAACCTCTGAGGACTCCAAAGTCCCCACGGCAGCCAAGCGCAAGCCATGGCTGATCAACCACCTACGAAAACAACGACAAAGGCATTAAAAAAGAAACACAAAATATATAAAGAAATTAAGGTACAACAAGTACCTGCGCTCTGCAATAGTCGACATCAGATGGGGATACAGCTCCTCATCATACTCTATGCTGAGACGGCGCAGCTTCTCTTCCTGCACCTCCACAGAGTCCTCAACCTTCTTGCCAAACTTAGCAAGCTCACCGCAGAGCTCATTCTTCCTCTCCTCTAAGTATTTTACCCCCCAGGCAAGGTCAGCTTTATATTGCTGCGACTCCCCACGTTCACGCTGTAGCTCAGCCAACACTACCAGCTTCTCCTCAGCCGCCTTCTTGGCGCGCTCATCGACAGCTAACACCTCTGCCTGAGCCTCCGCCAATTGCGCTTTCAGCTGCGCAATCTGCTCATCCCTCAGAGCAAGGCTGCCTCCCTCAACGACGGCCCGCGCCTTTAGCTGAGTAACCAACTCAGCCTGGCGGGTAGCAACACCAGCAAGTTCCTCAACCAACTCCTGCACAGACATCTGCGCCGTAGCCTTCAAAGGCTCCTCTACATCAGCAACCTTGGGCGACGCGGCACGATCAACAAACACCGCATCAGCCTCCGCAGCATGATCCCTATGAGATAAAGAAGATGAGGTTAGTACGCGGATATATATAAAACAAGAGAAAATAGTTACATTCGAAAATGCTTACACAAGTGGTGGAGAGTCGGCCCGATTCTTCTGTGCGCTAGTAGCAGACATCTCGTCTGGCGCGTCCGACTCATCTTCACCGATCAAACGACGTCTCCTATTGGAGGTACCAACTACATAACCACCAGAAGACGCTTCCTTGCACTTCTTCTTGCGGACCTCCGTGGACTCCAAAATCTCCACGCTGTTAGACGCCTCAACATGCGTCTCTTCTTCCACGGGAGACCTCTCCTCAGTAGGAGGAACAACCTGCACTGGCGCGACAAGCACAGCTGCAGGAGGAGAGTCTTGCTACGCAACAGCCGCAAAAGTAGTCAGGTGCCCCGCCGTGGCCTGTAATATGGGTTGCTCACCCTCCCTCAGGGGGCGCACCCCTATCGTTACATGCTTCGGTTCCTTCAGCTTTACAACAGAGAACAAATCCATCTCTGCGACACTCAAAAGACAAGCAACAAAAAAACAAAGTTAGTTATTCAAAGGATTGATAGCAAAACACTTACGTTATAGATGCAATAAAAGGATGAGCACCCACCCTGGCTGTCCTCATCAAGAAAGGTTGGAACCTCGTTCGCACCATCAAAATAATTTTGGCTCAGCCCCATATGCACCAAGAACTCCTCAGGATAGGAGTTAATGGGAATGCGGTTAGCATCAATTATGTCCGCATCCGCAGCACTGTAAGAACCAGGGATAGGACGCTCATCCCTCGGTAGTGACCTTTGAGTATAGAACCCAAAGCGTGGCGGAAATACCACATCATCTACCCAAAAGAAGTACTCTCTCCAATGCCGTAGAGAATCTACCTTCTCCTCATAACATTGGAGGCGCCCTGCGCGCTTGGCAAACGAAACCCATCCGTGCGACCACGTTGTGTGGTAAAACGCACGAAAAAGGTCAACCGTCGGATTGATAGCCAATAACCGACAGTTAATCTCAAAGTTTGATACCTTAGCCGCACCTATACAGTGCAGCTGTGAGATATGGAGTTGGTAATGATTGAGCACGTTGCTCAAAAAGACAGAAATGGGCACATGATGATTCGCGTAATTAAAAAAGCGTGTATACAAGCCAATTTTCCCATCGGGGAAATCAGCAATGCACGCATCCACGTCTGGTGCTTCAGGGTGGACGTCGAGAGGAATGAAGAAGTCAGAGGAAAACTAACGTACGTCATCCTCATCCAGCCTAGAGCGAAAGTCGTGTAATTGAGCAACCATTTTATAAATAAGGTTTGGTAAATTATTGCGCACGCGCAGTTACCTAACGTATACAGAGGATCGAGGAGAAACAAAGCTTTCGAAAAATATGCAAATGGTGAAAAAACATTTTAACTGTGTGAAACACAGTAAAATGGGGGCGGTGCTTTATATAAGAGACTAAGAAACCCTAAATGGGATGCCACGTGGAATCCACTCACGAACGTGTGGCTGGGAGGTGAAGAGTACAAGCACTTTTCCCCTTTTCCCGAGATACACGTGGATAGCTCCCCCATTTCTCGAGGCACACTTTGTGATATTTGGGACTCGGTTCATTGTTCCTATCATTTGGGCGGGAAATTTTTAATTTTTTCCCGCCACGCTTACCGCTCGTTACTTTAGTCTAGTATCCGCGACTACATGCCGCGCACACTAGACTGGGGGGACATGATGACGTATAGCCTATAGTTGGGCCATGAGCCCAAATTATAGACATTACTAAGCCCAAACCCACCACGAGTGGGTTATCATGACAAATGACTTGGGCCTTTAATACCAACGGCATGGGCTCACGAAGCCCAAAGCCCAACCGGTACGCATAATTAAGGGATAAGGATCCTCTATTCACGGATAGATATCCTTACCTAAGATAAGCACCACGAGTGCGAAGAGTAAGGAGCAAGAAACCTACACGGTTTCGGCGCCATATATATATAGAATGATATATTCTCAGTAAAAGGTACGATTTACAAACCCTAACTCTTCTACAAACCCTAAAACCGATTACTTACTCTCACGCCGGAGTCTAATCGTGGGAGACAATCCCACGATAAGCCTAACGGTGTTGTTTGCTTTCTTAGTGCGCAGGTTTCACAAGCACTAAAGTTCTAATTGGTACGAGAGCAGGAGTCCAAACAAGGTAAGCCCAACTTTTGTATCAACAGTACCGGTATTGTTCAATGAATGATAAAAAATCATTAGGCGTATACATCTTATTTGCCTAGCCCTTGCTTCAAGTCTAACCCTTTTATACGACTTGTTTGGTAAAAGAGATTCTGGGTCGTATTTGGGGATGCAGGTCGCCGGTATCCCGTCTGGCCTTGTGCCTATACAATTACTTGATGTCTTGCCACAAGGTCAAAGCTCTATCAAACTCAGTCAAAACTTGGGGTTAACTCAGACAACCTCAGCCAAAACAAATTGTGTTGATGTATTTGAACAATTGTGTTGATGTTTCTAAACATATTTCTATAGTCCAATCAACTTGTCATACATATAATGTCGATATTTATAAATAAAAATTTCAAATCCGATTTATCGCACATTACTCCCCGGCTAGTATACCGCATGAATAGCACCTAGCGCCTTTCACAGCTATGAAAATAACAAAATGTATACGCCGCTACCAAAACAAATGTAAACTACAAACCCAAATTCCAAAACGGTAATAGTAAATTAACAAATTTCCCATTGGATTTAAATCCTCTTAGTTAATTATAAGTTCTAAATCCATTGATATGGCATATGGGTAATCATAACATAAAGACACAATAGCCAAATGAACAAGATACAGGGAATGAAAAAGGTTGATTATTTTAACGCAGTTGTTTAAATCGTTTGAAATTGAACTTTGACCAAATTTTGACTAAATTGATATTTTTGGCCAGTTTGGCTCAACTCGCCTCGGTCACGGACCTCATACTCGGCCTTGTAATCCGAGTTTTACAATAATGGTCAATGTTAAGCGATAATTACCTAAAAATGTTACTAATTTGACACTCTTTCAACTGTTATGTAACCAACTTTTATTTTGGCTCATTGTCCGAGGCTAGATCTTTGGGGTTAGGGTACTCGATACCCAAAAGAGGTGCACGGAGTCAGGGTTTCCCCGCCGAGTTATACCTTTTGATGAATAATAACATATTTTCTCAAATGTTCACATGTCATATTCATACATCAACTCAAACAATTACCACAATACCCTACAAACCATGTTTATTTTGTTTTGATATCATCATAAACTTATTTTTACCTCAAAATTCCACGTGCTACATGTGTACACGCTAAGTCAATTGTCCCAATTTCCGCCACAAAATTCCGGCCACCAGCTCACCCTTCTCTAGTTACTGAACATCTCCAACATAAACATTTCTATTCAATAAAAACATAAACAAAAAGTGGCAATCGAATCGAGTTTAGGTTTACCTATTCGATCATATTCACGGGTTGGCGGGTTATTATAACATTTACCCAAACACGACTATTTAATAATTGTGTCAAGAAACTCAATCCTAAACCAAACCTGCATAACATGTGTAGCCCGTCTGTCACACGTTTAACCCTTTTAAGTAAATAGGTCAAATCATAAATAAGGTTAGTTGTTTATCGGTTTAACTAGTTTAAATGCAACAATGGTATAAGGATTGATAAAAATAACATATAAATAACTACAAAACAGTTTCAATGATATCTGAATTATAATTGTAATTCACTCATATTAAGCACATAACAAAATACATTTAATCAAAAATCCAAAATAAAATCCAAGTTATATATTTTATTTTTAGAGACTTATATATATACTAAAAGGGTTCATAGGTTGACATGTTTGACAATTACCCAAAACATGACTCGTCTTTTAAACGGGTTAACCTGTTTTGACCCAAAGTTTTTTGTCCTCAACCCAAACCTGTTTAATTTCGGGTCAGGTTCATGTCGTTTTATTGTGACGTTTCGAGATAAACCAAACCATGTTTCTCATTCACGGCCAAAGATCTTGTTTCCATGAAACATACTCCAACAAACACAAACTACCATATTTACGACCCATAATTTTGTTTTTTAATATGCAGATATTATTATTATTATTATTATTATTATTATTATTATTATTATTATTATTATTATTATTATAAACATCACTTTATTATTATTATTATTATTATTATTATTATTATTATTATTATTATTATTATTATTATTATTATTATTATCACTTTATTAAAAACTTATAGGATTTACAAGAAGTTAGTGAGAAGCCGAGAAACTAGCTGAACTCCCACTCCTTTAGCTATAAAAAAGTTAATCCTACTAAAGATATTATTATTATTATTATTATTATTATTATTATTATTATTATTATTATTATTATTATTATTATTATTATTATTATTATTATTATTATTATTAACTCCATTCATGTTCGTGTTTTTTCCGATCTATGATAGGTTTGTTACGATCCCACATCGCCCAAGTATGGGATTGGGCGGTGGTTTATAATGTCTAGGTGTCCCCTCCTCCTTTAAGCTAGCTTTTTGGAGTGAGTTCTACACTTGGACTTATGAACCGATACGAGCCTTGTTACGATCCCACATCGCCCAAGTATGGGATT
Organism: Artemisia argyi; assembly: GCA_030686995.1. NCBI lineage: Eukaryota > Viridiplantae > Streptophyta > Magnoliopsida > Asterales > Asteraceae > Artemisia > Artemisia argyi. The sequence goes on from CM060699.1 coordinate 112,318,109, forward strand.
GGGCGGTGGTTTATAATGTCTAGGTGTCCCTCCTCCTTTAAGCTAGCTTTTTGGAGTGAGTTCTACACTTGGACTTATGAACCGATACGAGCCTAGTATGGGATAGGTTCGTATCAATTGGTATCAGAGACAGCCCTACCTTTCGAGGTTCCAACACTCGGAGTGGTGGCCTATGGAGTGGTGGCTTGGACCCAAAGAGGGGTGCCAACCGTGACCAACATAGTCGTGACCAACGAGGACGTTAGTTCTTCAAAGGGTGGGGTATTGTTACGATCCCACATCGCCCAAGTATGGGATTGGGCGGTGGTTTATAATGTCTAGGTGTTCCCTCCTCCTTTAAGCTAGCTTTTTGGAGTGAGTTCTACACTTGGACTTATGAACCGATACGAGCCTATTATGGGATAGGTTCGTATCAAGGTTCTAAATCAAATCTTGATTTCTCACTCATTTTTGGTAGGTGTTGTGAGTTCTATAGATATGATGATTGAAAATGCTTGCGAGTCATCATTGAGTTCTGATTAAAGTTTGAGTTACAAAGGTTTCTATTTTGGGTTGCATACGCGGAAAAATTAAAGTTGTCACAGGTGTCGGTGGTTGTTATCGGAGGCAATAGTGGTTGCCAGAGATGATGGCGGTTTTCAGAAGTGATGGTGGTTCCCAGCTTTTATGTTGGTTGTGAGATATGACGGTTGTTGCTAGAGATGGTATAATTAAGGGTACTTGAGGTGGCGGTGGTTGATGGAGATGAAAATGGTGGCTGATTTAGAGGATGAAGATGATGAATAACATTATATAAAAAAGAGTATAAATTTTCACATAATCACAAATATAAAATGAAAAATGATAAATAAGCAAGAATTTACCGGTTTGGCTGGTAGTCACATTAATAAACGTATGATATCGACACAAAAACCAAAAAGTTTGTAGGGTATTGTGATAATTTTTCGGTTTCATGTTTGATAATTGAAAATTTGAAAAAGTACATTATTATTAAATGAAGGGATTTGCTAACAACAAACACATTTAATGAACTCATATATTCCATAATTATACATATTTAATCATTTTAAACATGGTATGTGATGTTGAATATAGAATATTTAGAGATCATTAAATGCTAATAGTTTAAACATGGAATGCTTAAACAACATGCAGTGGGTTGTTGTTAGCAAATGAGGAATGGTTTAATGTTATACAATAAAAATGTACTTTCTGAAACTTTCCATTTTAGTAATTAAACTATTTTTTATCCACTTTAGTTACTACACTTATATATACGTTGTGGTCACAACAGTTATTATCTTCTTGAATTTTCAACCATCACTCAACTTCACCATGAAAAATGCCTGACATGTCATAAGTTATACTCAAAAGTTGACATGTTTCGATGTTTTTAAAAGAATTGTTAAAGAAACAGGGAAAAAACAAGAAAATATGATAACTGGAGATTTTTCCGTTTTATATATATAACACGTCACTAAAAATATGTCAACGTATTAGCGTAGGTTACGTTATGTTAGAAATTTTTACAAGTTATACAGATAATTTATTTAAAAATCGAAAAAATAATTACCATTACGACTTACGCATACAAGTATAATAACCAAAGTAAATAATTTGAAAAAAAGGTAAAAAAACAAAAATGAACAATTACAACAATTACGTTTCTATTTAATTTGTGACGTTAACCTATGAATTTAACCCTTTTATGTACGGGTGTGGGATCCTTTGCAAAGTGACAAAATTTTAAAAAGTCTAAAAAGTAATATCATCCATCAGATCATAATACAATACCCGATCAAATTAAAAAGGATACATACACATAGGGACATATTTGTCATTCCACCAAAAGTAATAATATTTCTCATCTCCTTCCAATCTCAAATCCAAAAATAAAATACCTTCTGTGATCTTCATCATCGTCACCACCATTGCACTGTCACCAGCACCATCTCCATCACCATCACAGTCTTCACACCTCAACATCACTGTCTAATCGAAGAAGATGACGACATCAATTTCATGTATGAGACGACTTCATTTTCTTTTGATTAAACAAAATATTGACTTTAAAAACAACAAAAAAGGTCAATGATTATTCTAGGTTGTCATCAGATGCTCGTACTTTTCAATGGCTATTGATGGCACTGCGATTTGATCGAACTATTCCTATTGTGTACTGGCAATAGTATGCAATATTTATTTGTACTAAAGAATAAATGTGTATTATAATGGAGAGTTGATTTGGTGAAGTAATTAGTAAAGCATTTGAGTTTTTTTTGTGTGCATACAAGATGTTTGATGAAAAGTCTCAAGAGGGTTTTTTTTGTTATAAAAAGGTGTGATTTCTTGTTAAAGAGTGACTGTACAACTTTGTATTTGATCTGCTTATTTTTTATAATGTTCATCAGTTTATTAGTTAGTTTTGGTCATCAGTTAATTTTGTTCATCAGTCATTTTTGATAATGTTCATCAGTTCAAGTTAGTATTGTTCACCAGTTCATCAATTTTCTAATAAAAACACGGTGTTTATCGGTTCAACAGTTATTTTTGATATTATTTTTTAAAAATATACATTTAGTTCATCAATTAGGTTATTAGGTTCATCAGTTAGGTTATTAGGTTCATCGGTTAGATTATGTTTTGTTCATCAGTTAAGTTATAGGTTATAGGTTCATCCGTTAGACATTTTGTTCATCAGTTACCTTGGTTCATCAATTTCAGGTTCATCAATTTTTTTAGATTCATCAATTTCAGGTTCATCAAATTTGATCAAATGTTTGGGTTCATCAATTTTTTCAGGTTCATAAAATTTCAGGTTCATCAATTTCAGGTTCATCAATTTTTTCAGGTTCATCAATTTCAGGTTCATCAAATTTGATCAAATGTTTGGGTTCATCAAATTGATCACAGTTCTTTTCAGGTTCATCAAATTTCAAGTTCATCAAATTTCAGGTTTATCAATTTTTTTAGGTTCATCAATTTGATCAAATGTTTGGGTTCATCAATTCTATTTAACAAAACAAACTGATAGTTTTGTTAAATTGAAAATAACTTGACCAATTAGTGCATTTAAATGTATTTTTATATGAAAAATCTCTTTTAGTCATTTTATCAAACACTTTGTGTGCACTAAATATGACTAAGACGTCATCTTTAACGCACGATATCTCATTCATATTATATCGGATTTGAGTGATTCAAATTTCTGGGTAAAGAATGGCCAAGAAGCTACAACTTTCGTGTTTTAAGTTTTGCAAAATTCGGCCTTTAAACTAGACAAAATTAGAACCGAAAATGCTAAATTTTTTAAGAAAATCATGACCAAATGAATATGTCAAAAAAAAAGTTTCGAAAAAATTAAAAAGATTTATACCAAATTAAAGAGGATTAAATTTTAAAAATTATGGTGAAATCGGTTTTTTTTGTAAAAGTTTGTCGTTTGAAAGTTATTTGCATTTAAAAAATGAGTCAAATGACCAAAATGCCCTCTAACCGTCATGATCAAAAGTTAGCGAATGAAGGAGTTCTTTTTGCTGCTAGCAACCGCGAGAACGATGTTACTGAAGGTGAACTTATTCATAGGGAAAAGATTGAAAATAACGTGAACGAAAACAAGAATAACGTGTATGAAAAGAGTGGGTCGAAACGTAAAGAGCGTTTCTCAATGAATGAAGTTGACAACAACAAGAAGGGAAAGATGGTAGTTGATAGCGAGGCGGCAACACAGTTAAAGGAGTTTATAACGAGTGAGAAGATCAGTGGTTCAGATATGAAGTTAGTGATTGAAAAAACTTTGTATGCAAGTGATTTGAAACGAAGTCAAAATAGGCTAAACATGCCGTTTACCCAAGTACAGACTCATGATTTCCTGACGCCTGAAGAGAAGCAAGTTATTGATATTAAAACTGCGTTGAAGGTTCAAATTATGGGGCCAAATTTGCAAATGCGCGAGAAACCATTGTCGTTAAGGATTTGGAATATGTCGCGTGCCAGGAACTATGTGTTGACTTCCAACTGGTGCGATTTTGTGGAGGAGAACAAGAATGTCTTGAAGGAAAACACAACTATTCAAGTTTGGTCATTTAGAAAAGATGAGAAGTTATGTTTTGCTGTTATATGTGTGGACAAACCCGTGGAGAACACGACGTTACTTGAGGATGCATCATCTGCTGGTTCATTATTGATACGACGACCTGATCTAGAACTTCTGGAGCATTAATCCATATGAGTTTGATGTACTGTACTATTTTAAGGTATCTTTTGTATGAGGTGAAAGATGAGTTTATGTAATTCTTTTAATACATTCAGGATTTCGAGTGTTTCGATTCTTTGTAATCTTGAAATATCAGTGATTTTGTGTATATCAGAATGTGTCTTTCATAGTTCATAAATGTGCTAGTTTTGATTAAACAAATTGATTAGGGTATATTTTATAAATATAGATTAATTAATTGTAAATTGCTTTGTTCAAAAAATCAAATTATTGCTGAAATCCTGTACTTTTCAAGTAATAAGACATTATTCTTCATATTTTTAGAAACTGGGTAGAAAGAATAGGTGCGAAAATTGCAAAATGAAATTCATTGAGTTGCTGGAAGTGGAAGAGATGAGGCTCTAATTAATGAGGTTTTGTTTAATGATAAAAAGATTAGGCAAGATAGTGTTGAGGGCATAATCGTTGGTTCATTCTGATATTGTGTATGAATAAAAGAGACTTGTATTCAGTTTGCAGATGTAAAAAAATGATTATGGCGGTCAACGCCAAATGTTCGCACTGGCTAACTAAATCCGGTGAAGGTTGCCAGAAAGTAAGCTGGTGGCAGTTGGGAAGAACACCAAGTAATTGATCAGGTGAGTTCAGTGGTGACATGTCCAAATATTCAATGACCCGTTTTGACCCGTTTGGTATTTAACTTAGAAAATCAGCTGACCCATTGAATCCATGCTACTTTTGCATCTCCCAATTCATCCCCCGGAGATCAAGAAATCGACCAATAAAGACACAATTCTGCTTAATAGGGTCACATTAACCGGTCCAGTAAAAGGAAACAGTTGGGGTCTTTGGTTTTGACAGTTCTCGATATTTTTCGTTTCTTCCTATCTCAATAGATAATTGTCCATACAACAATTGCAGTATCAAACTTCATAATTTGAAGACGAAGAAAGCTACTTATGTAGTTATGAAGTGTTATACTTCTTTTTACTCATTGTATTTACCGAGTTCATGTTAGTACAAACACATTAGCCTGACCAACTATAACCAAAGAAATCCAGTAATTGTAAATTGTAATAGATAGTACTATTCTAACTGTTCAAGTAAGCATGGATCCATGTTGTCATAAAGTCGTAATCCATTCTTTTATATTAAGGCAGACTTGCTAATAGTTTGACAGTTTTCTTACGGCATTGACATCACTCTTTTTTATTCTATATCATAAGAGGCAAATTAACTCCAAATCAAGTAATATAGAATGTCTTTTGAATTACCACGTCGACACATTTTTTGTTTAAACTTACCAAAGATACTTCTAATGATAACAAGAAGCTCGGATACTAATAAATGACAGCAAAGGTGAATGTTAATTTAGTAATAACAAGCCTTTAATAACCCTGAAACGCGACCTGTACATACTAATAGATGGAAGCAAAGACAATTTTGTTTGGTGATTTAATTTGTCTTTTCATCAAGCTCAATGCAAACAACTAATCAAATAATCATGAAAAGAATCAGACAGATTTAACACCAGCAAGGCAGCAAATGAGTACTAAACCAAATCCACACAGCAAAGTTAAATGACATATACTGCATCATGAGATGTTTTTCTAAGAACTTAAATGACAAAGATACTTCTGATAACGGGCCTTAGGTACTAATAAACAAAAGTGAAGACAAATTGTTTGGTGAATCACATATCAAGCCCATGAAGAGTATCAGATATAATTAGCAATAGTAAAACCAATGATACTAACTGAAAACATGAACGAACCAGAATACATACAACCCATTACCCACTTTCATACTTGCTCGAGATCTTCTTTTGTCAGGTAAGGAAATGTTACACGTAACACACCTTCCTTCATTGTTGCCTTAACATCTGATTGCGTATACATCTTCTTTGGTAAACTCATCCAGCCAATGTAGGTCCCCGTCCCAGCACAAAACTGTGTCATTGGTACAATACCTGCAGGTTCTGTATACTTCTTGTTCGGTGGTAAATCATCAAATTCACGAAGGTATAACGCCAGTTTCCCATCTGGCCTTGTGCCTTCACAAAACAAAGTGTTGTCTTCAACACAAACACTCACATGGCGGCTATCCATACCAGGCATGTGCATGTCTAAACAAAGGCCATCTTCATCACTATGGAATAATCGAGGCAATCGCATGGAAAATAAAACTTCCTGATTTGTTTTTCTTTCATAATCTTCTACCATCAAGAATTCAAGATTCTTAAATTCTGTTACAAAAATCATCGTAAAACATTGCAATTAAGGTTCAAATTTCTTAAATATTCAAAAGCCTTAATCAAACAGTAGCCATGAAATATACGTAAGGATATTTCCATAATAATGGTTACCATTTTTAACAAAACCCCTAATTAAACAGAAACAATTAATTAAGTTAATGAACTACTCCAATGTTTATCCAAAATTTAACATTTCACAAATTAATTTAATTAGCATAGAAATAGTTTTAAAATTCTAGAATCATGAACATAATAACCTTCAGAATACAATAAGATGATTTTGTTTGTGCTAAAAAAAATTAAAAAAATAAAAATAAAAATACTTTTCTTATACTCCCTCAGTCCCAATATTATTGTCGTAATTTCCCTTTTAAGAGTCACAAAATGATTGTCTGTTATAGAAAATAGTATTTTCAAAATGTTTAGTTTACCATTCTATCCCTTATCAAAATTATTTTTTACAAAATTAAATGAAAGTATTAATTTGTTGTCAAAGAGTAAAACTTCAAGTGTGTTCAGTCAGTGAAAAATAGGCATCTGATAAAAATGTTTTTTATAAAAAAATTTAAAACAAAAAACTTGTTGAGTTGCAATTTTTTAGTACTAAAAAACTAAAAAAAAAAAAATGTTATCTTTTCAAATTTTAACTGGAATTTTGAAAAAACCTATTCACACTTTTCTTTTCTTTTCTTTTCTTTTTTTAGTTGTAAGTGGTTCAGGTAGCATTGACATCCAATTGGACAGTATGCTGACCCTCAAATCCGCCTGTATTTCCTCCTATTCCGCCTGAAGGGGTAAAAGTCTCGGGTGGGACTCGATTTTTTTATTTAAAATAAAAATAAAAAATAAATAAATAAATAAACCTATATCATATTTTCTTAATTTTTAACACTTTTTTGTGATAAAAATCAAGTTAGAAAAAGTCAACAAATTTATGTATTATTATATAGAAAACAATCCCAATATACACAAAAATTACACAAACAACATAAAATAAATATATAAAAAATGAGTTCAAAATTTTACCAGAATCATGGTCGGAGACTTGAACATGAAATTCCCTTTTGTCGATAAGACGTGAAAGCGACGCGCCTACTGCCGCGGGTGAGAGGTACGGGACAATGGACCTGGTGAGCTGCCTGGTTGTACGGAAGGATGACTTGGAAACCGTACGGAAGTGAAATGTAGTGAAGGATGGTGAGGTGATAAGCTTTTTGAAAAGATGTGAAGAAGCCATTTTTTATTTTTCTCCGGTGATCGGTAAGAATAAAGAAGATGACAGACAAGGGCTTCTCTTTTTTCTTTTTTTTTTTAGCTTTGGTAAATGAAATTGGGTCCGTTTTGTTATCCGGGTCATTTAAATATGGATTTTGTCATTTTGTGTCTAAATTTTCAGTTCTAAAATTGCATTTCAAATTTAGACAAGGACCGCCAAATTTACCTCCGTTCTCGAGTTCATTTTTAGAAGGAAAGGAAAGGAAATGATAAGAAACTGAAATTTTATTGTGTTCTTGAGTTTTTCTTAGACAGAAAGGAAAGGAAACACAAAGGAAATGAAAGGAAAATTCTTATCATTTTCCTATAGGAGTTTTCCGCCCCAATATGGGCGGATTTGGACGGAAACAATTCTACACTCGCATTTTTTAGTATATAATAACCGATATAACTTTCAATATTTACTCATATCCGACTTTTATAATAAAATGAACATATTTAAAAGTGTATAAATGTAATTATGTCTTTTTTTTTTCTTTCTTTTCTTCCCAATTCTGGAACACAACATTATTTCTTTTTCTTTCATTTCATTTCAACTCGAGAACATTAAATATAAAATCAACTTTCTTTCCTTTCCTTTTCCTTTTTTTTCTCTTCTTTACACATCATTTCTATCCCTATCTAAAAAAACTCGAGAACGCAGCGTAAGAGAAAGATAACTTAAGCGAATAAATTAAGATTTTATCTCATATTGTTATGGATTTTTTGTAATTTTTTAGGCAAATGATTAAAAAAATATCATACTTGACATTGTTTGTTTTTATGGGTAGCGAATAAAATTTTTTGCTTTTACAGGTATTTTTCTTTCAAATTCAGACTTTTTAAGGTATTTTGCAATATTTTATGACATTTTTTCCTCTCTCAGCTAATAGAAAAATAAAAAGATTTGAAGGGCAAATATATCAAAAATTGTCATAAAATACTTCAAAAAGGACAAAGTTAGAAGAAATGTACCCATATAAGCAAATTTTTTTGTTCGATACCCAAAAAAACAAACGATGACAAGTATGATACTTTTTATAATCATTTGCCTTAATTTTTTCATCTAGCTTCTGCCAAACATATTGTTATGATTTTCGCCGTTCAAGTATATATCAACCCAACACAAGTCTCCCCACTTAATATTTGCGACAACTTCTAGCCATCTCACTGATCTCATACACATGAAAATGATGAAGAAGTTTTATTTTCGAACAAAAGAATTGGAAAACAATATGAAGATCGATCAACTAAACCGGTCTAGATGGTCTACTCTTACGCTCATACAGTGATTTAATATCATCTTCTGTGACGTTAGTAAAAGTTACATGTGTTAGAGTTTGACAATCAAATAACACATATTGCAGAAGCTATGATCAATTATAACACGTATAAAGATAACTAAAACATAAATAAGAACATACCCGATGCACTTGAATAAACCTTGAACTTGTGTAAATTAGATCAATGATAAACCCCTTACCGTTTTGTTTATCGATCTCTTGATAATTACTATAGTGAGTAATTACCTCGTTCTTGTACACACAAACTACCAACGAATAAAGGTTTATGCAAGTAAACGTAAACACAATTTTGGAACAACCAAAATCGACCCAAAACCCTTGTGGGTTGTTGATGCCAATCGGCCAAGAAAAGAAAGAGAGGAGAAAAAAAGGTTTAGGGTTTGTGTGTGTGCACAAAAGATGATTAGGTCTAACCCTTGGCCTTGTATATATACTAGTTGTAAATCTTGGAGGACAAGAAAAGCATGGGTCGACCCATATGGGCCTAGGTCGACCGGCCATGCATCCCACAAGGGGATTCCGGAACTTTCTTGTCTTCCAAATTACATCCTAGTCCTCGTTCTTTCGTTCCTAATAATAGTTAATACTTACGTTTAATAATTAACGATTATTTAGTCCCTCAAGTGTTTATATATATATATATATATATATATATATATATATATATATATATATATATATATATATATATATATATATATATATATATATATATAACAGGAGGCATTTGAAGGATATGTCCAGTCATTGTCCAGTCAATGCCCAGTCATTGCCCAGTAATTCAATTTCAGCCATGTCATCTGCCATGTCATCACATTATGTCCATGTAAGCAATTTTTATAATTTATAAATTCGGATGGATTTAAATTCGGATTTTATGGTTGTAAAAATTAATTTTGCAAGATTCGAACCTATGATCTATTGGTTCATTGATAACTATTTTTACCACTAGATCAACTTATTTTATGTGTTATGTCCAGCAAACCAAAATATAATGAACAACAAAAAAAATATCATACATATATTTTCTTAGGAAACTCATATATCGACCTTTTATTCATTCATCACACAAAATCACACAAAACCCTAATATTCATATCCGGACTTTTTTTTTCCTCAAAACCCTAACACTGACTGATGCAGACACCATCAAGACACTGAATGTGAAAAAACAATCAATGGTTAACTCTTATCTCAAATTTGTTATTCTACTTATTATGTTTTTGTTTTTCTTCTTTGACTACTGTGTAGTTTTTAGACTGTATATAATGGTTTCGGCATAAACCCTATGTTTGTGCACCCTCAAACCAGCACTTGGACGATCACCATTCTGGATCTACAAAGGTTAGTTGCTTTTCGGCTGCAACGATTCTCTGTATGCAACTTTTTGTTATTTGACACTTATTTTGTACGTTTTTTTTTCGCAGTTGTTGCTATCATATGTTTCGTGATACTAATTGCGTTGGTTATTGTTGTTGATATGTGATCATTCGTTTTTAGAGTTCTTTACCTTTTCATGTATATGACACACATTGTTTCACAATGATCTGTTTGACATAAAACCCAACTTTATGTTCTTTATTACGATTACAGGGAGTGATCGCAGTTGCATGGAATCATGGTGGGAATCTGTTAGCATCCTCTGATTTTGGTGGCAGTGTAATTGTTTGGAAGAGAGAAAAAACAAAGCAAAAAAGGTAAATTTCGATAACTTATGGTATTTCTCCTCACTGTGAAGTTTATTGCTGGTAGATATTTTACATTACATAGAGATGCACAACATATCATTAATTTGTTCTTTTTTAATTGTGAGCACAAAACCCCCACTTTCAGATCTTTATTTCCCGATTATAACGTCGTGGAAGTTTTTTTTTGTTCATTCTAGATGTAAATTAGCTCATATCCATTCCAGAGTTTTCTACTTTTGGACAGCTTTTCATTGTTTTATAATATGAGTATCCTTATAAATACAAATGTTTACCTAGAGGTGGCAAGGTGGATGGGTTAGGCAGGTTGGTTGATGGGTAAAAATGGGATCAGGTTAAATTGGGTAAGTATGTTGTGTGCAGGTCGATATATGCAAGATGCCATTGATGTTATTCCTCCTGACACTACTACTGTTATATTTACCGAAGGTGAGGAGTCAAAATTTGAGGTACATCTTCCAAGTATTAAATTAGCAGCCATTGTATTTTGACTTACATGTTTAGTTTATGGTGTTTAGAAACTGTCACTTTATGTGTTTATACGTGGTTCCAGTTTCATGAGTATGTATAGACATTTAGAACCTTAGAAGGATGATAACCTTATAACCCATCTTATTAATTCAGAATATATTTATGATTGCTTTATATTTTTTCCAGTTGATAGATATAACATGGCAAACTGTCTCAAACATACAGTTAAAGAGGATCCCCATTGCCGAGTTGCAGGTCTAGATATTACCATATCAGATACACGCAAGGCATTCGAAAATGCCAATTGCTCAAATAATTTCAAGGTACTAACACACACTATGAAACTGCAAAGATTTTCTATAACATGCTGAAACATGACTGCAATTGTAAGGATACTAATTACTTTCCTATTAGTTTCAATGATCAAACACAACTGGGATCTGTTTCAAATAATTTGGATTTATGTCAGCCTATCTTTTCACATGAACAACCCATTATTAGTTCATCACGAACAATCGCAACAGCTGGGGTGACCAATCTGGATTTTTCTCAGGGTATCATCTCACATGCTCGGCCGTTTATTAGCCCAGCTGGGCCGACATCTGGATTACTAACAACAACTACAGGTACGTGTTAGCAGCTGTAAATAGTAGTTTTACAGGTAGCAATTCTGATTGATTAATTAATGAATGACAAAATGGTTTCATTTTTGCTGTTTCTTTTCTTTTCTGCTTCTGAGATGCTACAAATTGAATTGCAGCCATATGTTACAACTACTCGGAGATACTATGGACGTACACGTAATAGAACCATTTAACTTCTTACTTATGATACTATGTGATTATCTGTTGTTGCGTATTCTACAATGTGTCTTATTGTATGTTTGTTGTCATTTTAGGATGGCTGCGCATACCATAATCACAGACGCAGGCCTCACCTGTTAGACACTCAACTGCACATCATACATTGTATGCTTTACAATATGACTCATACAACTTATTTTCCGTTCTTTGTTTGCCATCTGTTTTTACTCCAATCATTCTCATCTGTTTTATCCTTTAGTAAATTGTTTGATCCCATAAACATTATTTATTGCGCTTAATTTATGACATATTAGGTTTCAGAAACTTAGGAGGTTTTTTCTTTTGTAAACAAACATGTAAATGAAGCGGTGTTTGGATCAGTTTATTACATAAAGAAATAATGTTTGGATCAGGCTGTAAATTCATGTATCAGATGTGTATATCAGCTCAGTTTAGAAGCTCCTGCATCAGTGAAACGAGTGATAAACAAAACCATGTTTTGTTTACAATGGAACCAAACACACCTGTTATTGTCAGCGATTCACAACAAAACTTCCTGGTGTCAGGTGAAATGTTAAGGTAGCTTCTTTTCAAGAATCGTAATGGCATAACTTATACATACCTTATAGTAATTAATTTGGTATCCATTCTTTCATGAACATCTAGGGGTTAATTGTGGAAAATTACTTATGTTATGAACAGGCATGCCCACGGTCACTTCTGCTCCTGGCATTCCTGTTGCAGCTACACATGTTAGCACAACATGTTAAGAGAATTCTCAAGACTCGGTTTTGCTTGATTTCGGAACCACCGATACCTATAAAACAATCTCATGGGCTCATACTACACTGGAAAGGCTTAACAAAAGCCGAAAACAAGCATGTAGTTCCTACAGTCAATTTTGTGACAGGTTCAAGGCCTAATACCTTTCCTGCTTCATTTTTTGTTTCTTTGTTTAGCTATCCATTTCCTTGATGCCATTGAGTTAAAGCAAATTATTTTGTTGTGTATAGATACGCGGGCTGATCATTCCATGCAACCTTCTCCTACTGGTGACAAGTATATTCGCATGAACCATTCTGGAACTTTTCATGGGTTAGCTGTACTTCATTTTTATCAGGATCTACAATTTCCGACACACCGGAACATGATACCGAGCGTCGCCAGCGGGCAGGTAATTACAATTTGAGGGGCTATTTGGGCTTATTTATATTCTTGAAATCAGCAGATAGATTATAAGTTGAATCATAACAAGATACAGTTAATAGTGTATAGATGTACGTCTGTTATGCGGAAACACGTGAACAATATTGGTACAAGAATTTGGGTATTTGAAAAACTGCATCCATCGGTTACTAATGTTGTTTAATGCAATTCTAAGCTGGCTATCACCCTGTAATCAGTAAGGAGATTATGTATATTGCATTGATTGTGTTTTTTAAGTGGCAACTTTGACTCAATTACATAGAACAAGAAAAGCTACGGAACCGTGTTACACTTGACGAGCTATTGCAAGAAGATCCACAGAACCAGACGGTATACAGTAGCAGGTCATTTAAATATATTGTGACTAATAAACAGCCTAACCATTCATTAATCCTTGCAGAATGTGAGATTCAGTCATCGCTACAATTTCAGAAATCATTGTCAAAAGACCATGGTACTTCCACCAATGCCGTGACTGTAAGCATAAGATCTTTGACGATCGCCCGCACGGCCATTGCCATCCACCTAACCCTGAAGAGCCTAACGAATACAGGTATGGACCCCTCCAAATTAGCAGATAAGCAAAAGCAGTTTCGATAATCAAAAGTGGTTATCTGCTCAATAAGTAATCTTAGAAACTCCATATGTGATAGTAAGTAATTACTTAGGAGCTCTTTGTTCCGGCTTATATAGCCGACTTATGTAGTTTTTGGCTTACATTCCATAAGCTCACTTTACAAAAAAATGAGCCTATGAAACACAAGCCAAAAACCAAATAAGTCATAAGTCGGCTATATACGCCGAAACAAACGCCCCCTAAATCTCAAGTGGAAATGTTTCTTGCCATTTCTGTATGGATCTAATAGCCTCGACAGTTACTAAATGGATATCTGTTTCTGTGATGTCCCTTAATGTGCCCTATTTATGTTAGTCCATGGAAATAGTAGGACCAACTTCACAATGTCGCATGAATCATTTGACTAATACCTTTCTCTCAGGTAATATTGGCAAAGGAATATTGATAATTATCTCCTTTATACAGCTAGGCATAGTTTCACATGTGGTTTGTTAGGTTGACGATGATTGTTTTATATGTGCATCATTGAAGATTCCAAAATTTCTGGCCGTACTCCTACATCTGTTCGCACGTCCAGTAAGCATGAGTTTCCTAAGCTAGCTATCTTAGGCAAATATTAAGTTGCTCGAAACTTAACTTTTTTTTTGTGCGTCTGTAGATGGTGAAAAAGAATGGCAACAACAATGAGCCATTTTGCCTCTAAAATTGAATCAACATTGGAGTACCTTTTTATTTATAAATTTAACAACTGATATTTCATTTGACATGAGACATGGAATACACACTTCATAAAAAGAATAGAAGTGTGCATATGGAACATCTTGATGATTTACATTATATTCTTTTAGGATGTATGAAGTAGTGACGGCCACTGATAACTTCATTGAAAACAACAAGATTAGAGAAGTAACGACGGCCGTCGGCCACTAATAACTCCTTTTAGCATGTATTAAGCATAACACCTTCTGCTGTCAAGTCAGAATATTCAACTGATATGGTATATTATTTAAATCTAGGGGGTGTTTGTTTAAGCTTATTTGTGAGTTTATGAGTAATTATTTTGAAACTTATGGGGTTATATAAGCCTATTATATCCAAAATAAGCTTATATAAGCCCTTTAGTTTTAAATTAACATGAAAAAAATGGGATTATGAAGCACAAGCTCACAAGCCCAAATTATATAAGCTTACCTTTTACTCTTATGCACTTATAAACTAGAGGTTAAGTACTTAATTTTTTCATCTAGCAAATCAGTTATATGGATTTACAATTAAATGTACACTTTCAGGCAGATGTTATATGGCGGGTCAAATGGAGGATCATGTTCGACAAGTTTTTCAAACAACTCAGCTTTAAAACCATCTAATAGTGAGTCTCACGAAAGCTGAATTTACGGCCATGAGATACATTACCTGATTTAATCATATAATTTTACAGTTCACAATAGGCACAACTAAAATCATCTATTGTGACAATTTGTACCTAACCTACGGTGGTTTGAAACTTCAATACACCCTTCTTTGGTCATTTTGTCCATTACCTTACAAACAGTATTTTGGTTAGCATCTCCACCAATTTGCCTTGAAGCTTAGGTATAGTAATGTACTCCATTGGAAGAGCATGATAGAGTGCCTACAATATATAAGCTCAATATCAATAACGGTCTTAGTAGTTAGACTAAAAACGTATCTTTAAAACCCGTAATTTTCAGTCGTCCTTCTGACCCGTTTCCTTTTTGAGCTATATATTTAATGTCATCTAATCCACCCATTAGATACAAAACAATACCTGAATCAACCCATTTATAGCAGTGGGTCAATACTATGACCTGTAATATCACAATTCTTTTGGACGAGCCTTGGTCAATGGTTGATCAACTTTTGGTGTTTGTCTGCAGGAAGAAGTTAAAAAACCTGTCGTGGAAGAACATTGATTAGATGAATGCATTAAGTTAATTTGCTTGCTAGATTGGCCACGATGTCTGAAGACATGGAAATAAAGGTATTATAATTCAATCTTTCTACTTAATAGCAAAAAGATGTGGTTGTTAAAAAATTGACCATGTTGTATCAAGCTCTCTTTGAATATTACTAGATGCAATGAGAAGATGAGTGAACGATGGATTTGTATGCTCACATATACGCTATACAATGAAGAATGTTCATTTTGTGTCTCTGATTCTCATATACAACACACTATACTAACATTGTTATAGAAAAATTACATGTTTTTTTTATTTTTTATTTTTTTAGCTATTTCTCAATCTACCCAGTTGGCTCAGTAGACAGAACGCGTAACCTAAATTCACTAGCGTAGGTTAATACGGTAAGATTTTTGGTTTACTTAAGCACCAAAGTCAAGGCAGATAGTTGAGCTAACACAAACACCCCTCTAATAATTATGTTTTTAAATTTACAATTAGTATTAGATAGTGTGATTAGTAACTTATGTCCCATTTAAATGCTTATGTCTTATGCTTACCAAACATGTGGGTTAAAGGGTGCTCGGGAATGGTGCACAAAATTATAGATACAGATCAATAATATTCAATATCAAGGACTCGCACTTGCTTCGATATCTATGTCGTACAAGCTCCAATGCATGAATGTATGAATACACTTTATAGCTGTGTATAGCTTACCAATAGATGTTGGTTTAAAAACACTAAATCTGATCGATCATATATCTTTGAACTTTCAAACATGGAGGGCGAGATATGTTTATTATCTATATACACCTTTTGTATATATTTGTATTAAAATTCAAAATCTCACTAAAAAAGGTTTTTTGTTTTTCGATACCAGGTTACAGTCATCTGTATGGACATTTCTAGCTGGATGCGCGACCACAAATTACATAGGTTTTTAGCTCAAGCTGATGCTATTTAGCTTTATTGTAAAGATAAAATCGCCGCTAACATTATTTATCTATTATGCACAAAGTTTTGTCTTTCTTTTATGTTGTTGAATTATTATCATACATAAATTGTTGATTAATTTATTTGCTATAGTGTCATCAAGAGAATTGTGTGGGCATATTGGCAACAACGTCTAAAATGTGGTTGAACCTACTAGAGATCTTAAAAAGATCATGTCTGGCATTCATTGTTAGTTAACTGTGGGTATATATATATATATATATATATATATATATATATATATATATATATATATATATATATATATATATATATATATATATATATATATATATATATTGCTGTATTTTCTGGAGGGTATATCTCTTTATGCATATTTGTTATATTAATGAAACTCATGTTGATTTCTCTTCCCCAGTTGCATAGCTCAACGAAAATATTTATGAATCATATAGTTATTCGCACAAGTATATAAATTGTGTCACCAATGTTCAGTTTTAAGCCGTTTATCTTATATAATTAGTACTCAAGCACGTGGTAAATAACAATTTGACGATAAAGGTTGCATTGTCTCAACTATTTTGCAAATTTACATTAGCTAGATTATAATTGGATAAAGAAGGTGTGCAATTGAACACAATCAAAGTTGAATGATCTTTTTTTCACCGCATATTTTGTACTAATTATTTTCTTTGTTTGATTACATACATTATTGTAGGATTTCTCAAATTTCAAAAGCTAACATGGCCAAGATTGTGGTAATTCATTTAGGTTGGCTCCATGCATCAATGTACTTATGATATAAAAGTGTTTGAGATCAATTTTTATGTTCATAATAACAAGAGTTGTTTTGGTAGGAAGTTGAGTGGTGGAAGCTTGGTGAGAAATCTTAAATAGTTCACTCATTTTCAAAATACTCGAGAACAACCTTTGACAAAAATTTATTTATTCTTTTTTAAAGTAACTTTGTAACATTACATTTTTATTAACAAAGAATTCAATGGTAACTCTTTGAAAGCTTATTCTTTGTATTTTGAGGTTGAAATAAGCTATTATGCATATGCGCCTTCAAATGGCCTTGAAAAAATCACAAACTCATCATATTGAGCATAAGCTAGAAAAACCTATTGTCGAGCGAATTTGAAATTTCTCGACATTTGAAAAAAAAATTAATACTTAATTACACCTAATCAATATTACAATTAATTAATGACCAAATAATATTAAGCAATAAATCTAACAAAAACAAAAACAAAAACAAAAACAAAAACACATACAATACATACATAAAAAAATAAAAAACAAAATATAAAACCTAAACAATAATTAAAATTAATTAACTACCATCTAATATTAATTAACAAAAAATTACAAGTCTTGCCCGCCCATCGGGCGGGCTTAGAAATCTAGTATATATATATATATATATATATATATATATATATATATATATATATATATATATATATATATATATATATATATATATATATATATACGATACAAATAACGTATATATATTTATTTTACTTTATTCTCGTTTGTAATGTGTGCAATCCCGAGGTCTCGGGTTCGATACTAGTCATTTACTTATTAATATTTATACGTAACTTTTAACAACATGTAACACCCCATCCTTCATCTTTGCTTTAACATCACTAGGCGTATACTTCTTCTCTGGTACCTGAATCTGACAATCACATTTTTCCTCATTCCTACTGATATGTGACTTAAGGATGACGTTTGTATACGGCTTATTTGGTAATTCAAAAATTTTTAAGTACCTCGCGCCGCTGCCGCCGTTTCTAGGACCGACCGACGCCTCACCTGCACAGGTACCTACCTAGTGTCGGTCGCACATTCAACATAGCGTTCGGACTCACTTGGAGCCAATTTTCCTTCACAATACACGGTATCGTAGTTAAAATAAACTTGTACGTGCTTACTCTTCATTCCAGGCATGTCTATGTACGCACACAGGCCTTCATCACAATGGATTGTTTTAGGGAGTCGAATTATGTCCTCCGAATTTAATATACCACTAATGCTTTTCGTCACTGTACCTGGTACACTCCAAGAGGATGAAATAATAACCAAATTGATGAGTTCGAATAAATATAATTTATGAACATATAAAATGGACATTTTATGAAAATATTAAAATGTAAAAGTAAAAAGAATGTTACAGTATATGAAGAATACTACATTCTTAAATTTATATCTAATAATATGAAAGCAATAAAATGTAATAATATGAAAACACAACAGATCCATTGCTCTGTTCCGACCACCCTCCATTTTCATATCTAATAATATGAAAATACTAAAATGTAAAAGTAGAAAGAATGTTATATGAAGAATACTACATTCTTAATTTTATTCCATCAGTAGTGTTGGTTTTTTTTCAAAAATAGTTTCAGAATTTCATGTTTATATATTTCAGGTCAGGGACGGAGCCAGGACTAAATATGACCGGGTGCAAAAATAAAGTTTTGAACAATAATACTAGAAACACATTTCGATGGACCGGGTGCATTTAAGATGACTTTAGGAAAAGTCGATGTTTTTTTCAAAAATTAACACTATATCGAAAAATTCCATAGGTTCATGGGCACCAGCAGGAACCCCTCAGTTAGTCATGAATCCTTATATCCGTACATAATTAGAAAAAAGTTAATCAAGCTGCAATAATTTTTTTCAAGAAATTTATATGTAAATGACCAACAACTTTGTTCTTCATGTTTATTTAATATATCCGCAGCAACACGAGGGTAAACGTCCATCAATAAAAGCTACCCGCCTGAAAATTCACCTCTTTATAACCACTGCATCGTGCGGGCATCATGCTAGTTTGTGTTAAAAGTTAAAGCATACACTATGTAGTTAATTTATATCTTTAACTTTATGAATTTCCAATCCTTAACATCAATACGACGTATATCTTTTAATAACATAATCAAGGTATAGTAGTTATGTTTAGAATTACCACAATTGTCTTCGTCAGAGACATCGGCATAAAAAGCAGCGTAGCTGCGCATAAAACATAAAATGGAAGGTGGTCGGAATGGAGCAATGGATCTATTGAGGTGTCTCAAATTATGGCTAACTGACAAAGCCGTGTTGGTACTAAACTGAATGTGTGATCCGGTAAGAAGATTAAAAGCTGTTGGATAACGGAATGTGATATCAGATCTGGTAAGGAGGTTATGGATCGTTTTTAGAATAAGGGAGGAAGCCATTACGTAGGTACATAAGACTTAAGAAGTATGAGTTTAATATCTAAACAAAAAAAGGCCCTTAACTTTAAATAGGAAGTTGGATACATTTTGGCAGCCAGTCCACAATATGAGGCATTAAAAATTGGCATCTCTATCGAGATTTCTATAAATGGATATATTTTCATTTAAAATATGACTCTTGACAAGTTCAACAACAACAATATCCAACCTCTTCTGAGCTAAGTATGAGGATGCATGTGGAACGTAGCTAGATCATACCTCTATCTTAGGGTAAAACCAAAAGTATGGAGATTGCGCTTACATGCATACCTCCGACAGTGTAATTGTAAAGGTGAATGTGCTCAAATATGTGATTGTGTAAAATTGCATGAATAGATGAAGTATGTAAGCATATAACAAATTAACAACAAATGTCATCATAAAAACTAAGTAAAATAGAGTTATATAAGCAAAAGAAATCACTACTATATTATTGATATACTCATCTGAAAGGAATAAATTAAATGTTAATGATTAAAAAAATGATTAAATAAAATCGCATCTATCGAACTACTTAAAAAGGGTTTCAACAAGATTATTAAAAAATTTATATTTCACTGCTTATAAAAATGGTTGTAAAATTGTGTTGCAGCAAAAGACACCTTTTTGTTGTATTTGATGAAGATGACTATAAATTGTGGACGTTTTTTTTTTCTTTCAGAATTTGGAAAATTCAATTGTGTTTTGCATAATATGAAATGGGCATTAGATTTTTACAAAAATTATGAAAGTGGGTTAATGTGCGACTTTCAAAAAGGATAAAAAAAAAGTTTGAAGATGTATATACACAAAAGATGATTTGGAAGGTGTTTGGATATCAATACTAGAATTTGTTTAGTTGGTGGTGTCAAGTCATAAGCGTTAAATGACTACTTTATCAAACATTTGTTGATTTAAAATGATGGAAATACCCTTACTTGGGTGATTTAACGAGCGTTAGTGATGGTTATTAGAGGGAAAGACAAACAACGAATAACGTTTGGCAGTTAGTGAGAAACGACACATTTTTTCTATCAAGAGACGAAAGGTTGCTTTCAATGAAAACCACAAGGACGAACGATCTAATTTACTATTTTCTTAATTTAGTAACTTTTTATTAATAGTAGTTTCAGCAGGTATTTGCTACACATGTTGCACCTCTAACATGCTATTGACTGCGTCTTATGTTGATTAACGACAACACACAGCTAAACACCTCATCCAAATACTTCATTTAGAATGTTCAAAGACTGTCAACTCAAGCTCATACAAATACTCTACACAAGATGATGATCATGATGAACAAGAGAATGCACATGTGTCATGTTGGTGATTTTACATCACCAATATGATTTAAGTGTAATGGATTGACTTAGTTGACCAATGTGTAATCATGATAAATGTTCAACAAGTTGGGATTGTGCGGAGTGCACACTTGTATGACGTTATTGTGATTATCGCCCCGAATCACGGGGGTCCGGGGGCAGCGCCCCCGGTAGCGGGGTTCCAGGGCGGCAGCCCCTGGTAGCAGGGTCCAAGAGGCGGCAGCCCCTGGCAGGGTTATTCGTTCGGTGGTTAAAAACGCACTTAAAAATAAAATTCTCGGTATTTTAGATCTTAATTTTACCCTTTAAATTTAACCGTTCAGTGGTTAAATAACTGCCTTAGCAGTTACAACCGAGTTGTGATTAATTGGCCATATTGGCATCTCTTTTCTGGTTCGGTATTTCATAATAATCAAAACACATTCTCTGTTCAAAATCTGAGTTTTATCCGATTAGAGATTCCGATAAAACCATCGAAATACTTCGATCTGATAGTGTTCACACGACTCTCAGATTACTGTGATCCAATAATTCTAACATGTCACAAGATGTATTGAGTTAGATATATAAATGTTAGTTAAGTTAATTAGATATTTTGTAGTGTAAGCTTTGTAGGATATACTATATAATGCATTTGGAACTATTCTATAATTAGAAAGGCTTAAAATTCATATTTTTACTTGCTTATTATGGAAGGATTTCAAAATTAATTGGTTAAGAAGCAGGTTGGTTACGAAGCAGGTTGGTTACGAAGCAGGTTGGTTGTTCAAACTAAAATTGTCACAAGTACCCACCGCCGCATTGTGCGGGTATCATTCTAGTAATTTCATAATTCACAAATCATTTGAATAAAATGTGTTCTAAATTATCTCTGGTTTTCAATATTGTATCAAAGCCAATGGCCACAACAAACTGTGGTGTTCATAACTGATTCCGGTGATGTATCTAATTTGGCCACCACAATCAACCATAACCACCGTCTTCCTAACCGTTTAAACACAGAGTTCAAATCACATTTCACACACATTAACTGTCAAAACACAAAAATTAATCAAACCACCAAATTCCGCACAACAATCACCATTTTTTGAATCTGTAAGAATTCAATCGTGTGTTTCATTCATAACACCCAGGTTCTTTATATACAGAGTGGATACATATCAATCCTAACAAACTAGGAGAGATTGACGGGACTGTGATACACTTTCCAAAGATACATGATTTACATAATATGCTAATAATATACATTATATGCTAATAGACCCCCGCAGTCGAAGCGGGAGGAGGACGAACGCTGAGACTGTCTCGAAAGTCATTAAACAAGATACGAGGAAGGCCTTTGGTAAAGATATCGGCAATTTGATAACGAGATGGAACATGTAAAACTCGAACTTCACCACGTGCTACCTTTCCGCGCACAAAATGAATGTCTATCTCGATATGCTTGGTACGTTGATGTTGTATCGGGTTTCCAGAGAGGAAAATAGCACTAACATTATCACAATACACGAGAGTTGCTTTCTAAATAGGGCATCGAAGTTCAAGAAGAAGGTTGCGAAGCCAACATGATTCAGAAACTACATTCGCAACACCTCGATATTCTGCTTCAGCACTTGAGCGGGAAAGTGTGGGTTGGCGTTTAGACGACCAAGAGATTAAGTTATCACCAAGATAAACACAATACCCAGAGGTAGAACGTCTAGTGTCCGGACATCCACCCCAATCAGCATCGGTGTAAGAAACCAATGTAGAGACCCGAGATTTATAAAGATGTAAGCCATAGTGTAAAGTACCTTAAATGTAGCGCAAGATGCGCTTGAGAGCTATCATATGTTCCTCACGAGGATCATGCATATGAAGACATATCTGCTGAACCGAATAAGAGATATCGGGACGAGTGAATGTAAGGTATTGCAAGGCTCCCGCAAGGCTTCGATAATGTGTTGGATCTGAATAAGGTTCACCAGAAGTAGCACTTAGTTTAGCCTTAGTATCAACAGGTGTAGGAGATGGCTTACAAGAAGACATGCCTGCTCGCTCAATAATATCTTGAGCATATTTAGATTGACAAGGAAATAGACCCTGTTGGTGACGGGTGACTGCAATTCCCAAAAAATAGTTCAATGGCCCGAGATCCTTCATTGCAAATTCTTTAGCCAAAAGACCAATAATGGAGTGGCGAAGTGTATCTGATGATGTGGTGAGGATTATGTCATCAACATATAATAGGAGATAAGCTAAGTCTGTGCCATTACTGTAGACAAACAAAGAATGATCAGATTGACTATGTATAAAACCAATTGTAGAAACAAAATCCGCAAAACGTTGATACCAAGCACGTGGTGCTTGCTTGAGGCCATATAGAGACTTTTTTAGCAAGCAAACATAATCAGGATGCTTAGCATCACAAAACCCCATTGGCTGATACATGTATACTGTTTCATTGAGAGTGCCATGCAAAAATGCATTTTTAACATCCAACTGATGAATGGACCATGATTTTGAAATAGCCAAAGTAAGAACAGTACGGATGGTGGCGGGTTTGACTACTGGACTAAAAGTTTCATCGCAATCCACTCCAACCTGTTGAGACCTGCCATCACCAACTAAACGAGCCTTATATCGCTCAAAAGAACCATCAGATCTCAGTTTATGCCTAAAAATCCACATAGACCGAATAACATGCATATCAATGGTGCGGGGTACAAGCTCCCACGTCTCATTTTCAATAAGAGCATTATACTCATCAAGTATGGCACTTTTCCAATATGGGTTGGACAAAGCATCTTTCGGGTTACGGGGAATGGGACACGGAGATGTAGTGACTGAAAGATTGAATGGATCTTTTGGTTTAGAGATGCCCGACATACTTCGAGTATGCATGGTACGTAAAGGAGTGGCTGGTGGTATGTTTGTAGATGGAGGCCGAGAGGTTGATGGGGCACGACGGGTTGCTCGTATATTGGGCTGTAGTGGTGAGATTAATAGGGAGGATTGAGATGTTGGTCGACTAGGAGAAATTTGGATATTGATTAGACTAGGTGGGCGAGGCAGATTGTTATTTGGTTGACTGGTTGTGACTTGAGCAATAGGAGGGGGACTTCCTATTGGGGCTGTTGTGACAGAAGGTTCAAGGTGGGCTGATGTGGTGTTGGGATCAGCTTGAGCTGAGACCTGGTGTGTCCCATTAGAGGAATTTGACCCAATAGTGGTTGTGTGGTTTGCTGGAACAGAATTAGAAGAAAAAAATGGTACTATTAACGGGTGAATGCCATCATTAAGAAATGAGTAATTAGAAGGAGTAGGATTATGGATTTTGGCAAACGGAAATACTGTCTCATCAAAACTTACGTGACGTGAGAGAATGATTTTGTGAGTAGCTAATTCATAGCATTTGTAACCTCTATGATTTGAAGGGTATCCCAAGAAAACACATGGTGTAGAGCGTGGTTGTAATTTGTTAATGGTTGTGGAAGGAAAAAGAGGGTAACACAAACAACCAAAGACTCGAAGGTGATCATAGGATGGGGTGCGATTATAAAGTATGTCTGTTGGGGTTTTGTGATTCAGAAGTTTACTAGGTAGGATGTTTAGTAAGTATGTGGCCATGTGAAGTGCATGATGCCAGAAGTGTGGTGGCATGGAGGAGTGAGATAAGAGAGTTCGAATGATGTTATTTATTGCTCGTATTTTACGTTCGGCTTTTCCATTTTGTGAGGATGTGTGTGGACAAGAGAATCGAAAAACCATTCCATTGTCATTACAGAATTGCTAAAAATATGAGTTATTATATTCTCTACCATTATCACATTGAAAGGTTTTAATACTCATATTAAATTGTGTACGAATAAGGTTGTAGAGGGAAATGAAGGTGGGATAAACTTGTGATTTATTTCCAAGAGGAAAAGTCCATAGAAAGTTAGAATAATCATCGATAAATAAGATGTAATATTTGTGACCACTCGAACTCAACACCGGTGATGTCCACAAATCACTATGAATTATATCAAATGGTAACAACGTTGAAGATGATGAATCATAAAAAGGTAATTTAATATGCTTGCCAAAAACACAAGATTGACAAAGAGAAGAAATCCTAGACGAATTACATTGAATGTAATTTTTATTTTTAAGCGAGCGTAAAATATTAGCGCCCGGATGACCTAAGCGATGATGCCATAGATCTTGAGAAATTGCAGTAAAAGTAGAAGGTGTGGTGATTTGCTGGAGAGCAGATTTGGTGATCGGGTAAAGATCCCCGACGCTATTACATCGCATGATTGGCATCCCCGTCTGAAAATTGTAAATAGAAAAACCAAAAGGATCAAAAGCAATAGTAAGATTATTATCCGTTGAAAGACGCCGAACAAATATTAAATTTTTGATAAGATGAGGTGCAACAAGGACATTTTTTAGGTAAAGGGAATGAGGAGGTGAAAGATGCGTATGTCCATAACCATGAATTGGAATAGTATTGCCATTGCCAACAATTATATGTTTTGGAATGCTCAAATTGAAATAAGATGAGAGATTACCTTGAGATGTCGTCATGTGAGAGGTAGCACCTGTATCCATATACCACTGATCATCGGGTGGATTTAGACTCATGGTATGCATGGCTTGATCAAGGTCTGTTGGAACATTAGCAATAGTAGAAGCAGCATAGGCTTGGGTTGGGCGTGGCCCAAGTAAACCTGGTGCTCCAGATGGGGTGTTAGGCCGAGTCCATGGCATAGTTGGGTAGGACGGTGGTGGAGTGGCCCATTGAACCGGTGACCAGGCCCAAGGAGCAAAGGGACCCCAACCTTGGAACTGTTGGTAGTTATTGTTGTTGTTGTTTGATCGACCACGACCTCGACCTCCATTACGACCACCACCACGATTATTGTTGTTTCTGCCACGACCACGGTTCGAGTTGAAGTTGCGTTGTGGAGCCTGAGATTGAGGATTAGTACCAGAAGATGAGTTGTGATGGGTTTTGGGGGTGGTCGATGATGCCACGAGAGCAGTACCATTGGTGGTGGCTGTGTTTGTTACTTGTTTGCTTTTACGGGTTTCCTCAAGAATCAACCTGGAACGTGCTTCATAAAATAGTGGGAGAGGATCACTTTGCTGAATGTAACTTGCAACGCTATCATAGCTTTCGTTAAGACCGGCTATGAGTTGCAAAACAAGACGATGGTTGGAGACGGGTGCTCCAACATTTGCAAGTTGATCTGCAAGCATCTTAAGCTCTTGACAATAGGTAGAAACAGAAGAGAAGTTGTCAAGGCGGGTGTTGGTGAATTGATGTTCCAAGTAAACGGCACGAGAGTTCTGATTGTCTTGAAAAATATTCTTCAAGGCAGCCCATGCCTTGGCAGCGGTAGTATCAGGTTCCAGTATGGTGTGCAAGAGGTCATTAGATATGGTACCATATATCCATTGAAGGACGATGGCATCCAAGGTGGACCAAGTTTCGGGGTCAACATCAGGTTTTGGTGAAGTGACCTTGTCCTTGTCTTTTTCTGTGGAAGAGGAGGGAGATGATGGTGGTGGGGGAATGATGTGATCAATCACCTTGTATGCTCGACAATGAATTTTGAACAATTCTGCCCAGGAAGCATATTGTCCATTTTCCATCTCAAGTTGGATGGGGATGGGGTTCTTGATGTTGGTAACAGAGAGTGCGGGGTGGAACTTGGAGTCTGCCATGAGAGAAAAAAATTGAGAAAAGAGGAGGCGATTTAGGGTTTGGTATGAGGAAGGCCTGATACCATGTAAGAATTCAATCGTGTGTTTCATTCATAACACCCAGGTTCTTTATATACAGAGTGGATACATATCAATCCTAACAAACTAGGAGAGATTGACGGGACTGTGATACACTTTCCAAAGATACATGATTTACATAATATGCTAATAATATACATTATATGCTAATAGAATCAAATTCAGTTAGAGAGTTTGTTACAAAAAAAGCTTCAAACAACAACTCAAACACATCAAATGTGTCAATTCTCATCCAATTAACTCATTTCTTGAACTGTTGGTTATTAGCGATCACCAACAACCTGATATCTAGTTTGCGGAAAAGATCAATTCAAGAACTTGACAATCTTTAAGAACTTATGCGACAGAATGTAAACACACAGTGATATAACCCTAACCAAACGATTAGTCTTGAAAGAATGAACGTACAACGACCCCTCCCCCCTCACCTCCTTTTATGGAGATGTGGGGGGAAGAAAAACCAACTCTTAACCGAGTTGAAAATGGCTGCAACAAAGGAGAAAGACAAGACTCACGGATGCTTCAACTCAGCAAAAATTTATCACCATATATATAGGTGTTATTGTCGGTTATGCATTGTCTATTGCATGAACCGACATATACTCTTTCCTATTTGACTATAATAAGAACTAAAGTTACACAAAGACCCCTAGACTATCATCACTAATATCTAACAATTTCCACCTTAGTGGTGATAGTTAGTCTTCTCCGATACGCAGCAACTTCAACCTGTGTTGGAACCTCGGATTGGGGTGTGCCTTCATCCATGTACTAGTAGCAATAACCGCTACTAACATTAGCTTAGCTCTTGACTCTATCGAGAGTCCCTTTAGCCAAATATCCTCCTTGCAGCCTCCATAAGTGTCATATACGCCGCTTCAGTTGTTGACAAAGCCTCCATGTGCAGCATCATAGCTTCCGAGCTTCCTGCACATCCTTGTATCATAAACCCGTACCTTGTGATTGATCTACCCATGACAGTGATCGATCTACCCATAGCGTAGTCAAAATCTACAAAACCTGTACGTTTGTCTGTAATCCACGATCGAACCTATCATGGCTTCCAACCGCATATGTATATGACCACTTACCATTCTTTTCCACATCACAGTCCCTTGATAGACTACCCTCCAACGACAGTATGGAGTGTCCCTCCAACAAAGTCTGTACCAACTTCCCGTTGTGAACCCTGGACTGTGACCCCCTCAGAGTATTACCACTCTGATCCATGATGATCTCCATACTAAGTATATTTCCTTTTGCTTTATCCAGCAATCCCTTGGTATCCCAGATCTCAGCCTTGCATCCGCAAGAAAAAACCATACCATCTATATAGAGAAATAGATGTATGAACATACTTGGTGTATACTCCCAGTAATAGTTGTGGCTGTCGTCACTGCTTTTACTACAACCGTTGCTGAGCGCACACACATTTGACCAAGTATCTATTTCTTCTTTCAATCTAGTCTTCCACTTGGAAATTACCTCACAAGCAACTGTATTATTGAAAGTCAATGACTCATGTGCGTATATCTTCTCCACTGCAACAACTGCAAAAGCAGCTTCATTACTGTTTTCTCGATACCTGTATAGTTCTCGTGCTGAGTGTTGCTCCCTATCACGTGCTAAATGATAGTCCATCAAATCCCGAGTTTGTACTTCCTGTGAACCAGCTACCTGACCGACATTCCCATGAGGTTCCACCTCAAATGTATGATCCCCAAGCGGTTCCACCTCAAACTCAACTCCCTGCAACACATGCACTAAACCTGTACCTACACCAGAACCAATGAAAGTTTCTTGTATTCCTCACTCTCATTGAAACCCATATTCCTATAAAGCACTACCTTTGAAGTAACGTCATCAAACCTCCAAAGCTTATTACCCACTATACCTTTATGGTATCCCAGGAATATGCACTTGACCTTAACCGGTTCAAGCATCCCTTGCTTATTACTAGCAAGCCAACCGAAAAACCCTAACATATCTATAGGAGTCTTGAATCCAATCCCTGATGATGGTGACCTATTCACTAGATATGTAGACCCGGTTGTATCCTCTGCCCAAAAATACTTGTACAGACCAGACTGAATCAAAAAACAACGTACCTTAGCCAAGAGTGTCACGTTCATCTTCTCAACCAACCCATTCTGCTGCTGTATCGTTGCAACACCCAAATGTTTGGCGACCCCACTCTTCATACATTGTTGTGTAGACCTCTGATTACAAGAATCAAGAACATTACCTGTCTTGATCTTCCTCCCAGTCTTCCTACCCTTCAGTGTCTTCCCGGTCACTGTCTGACCGTCCAGGGTATATACGCAATTAGCCTTCCTTGTTCCTGATAAAACCACCAGTGAACCCTTTATAACCTTGATCTTGCCCGACTGCATCTTTACGGTAAAACCCTCTTTTCAAGAGTACCCAGCGATATCAAGTTTTGCCTTAATTCCAGAACAAACCTGACGTTGTCCAAAACGAAACTTGACCCATCCCTCATCTGTACTTGAACCCTTACCCGTCCCATGTACACGGCATTCCCTGCCATCACCCAGCAGTACATTGCCACCGCCATACTCCTTATAATCAAACAAGTAATCTCTCATGTATGTCATATGGTATGAGCCCCCTGAATCCATGATCCAGTCTGATAGTTCTTCAACACTCATAGCCATCATAACATCAGCATTGTCATACCCATCAGCTCCAGAACTGGATACTTGATCTTTATTCCTGACTAAACCTTGAGATTTCTTTTGATTATACCTAGGACAATCCCTTTTCAAATGCTCTTTGGACTGACATATATAACACTTGAGTCTGCTGCTTTTTCCCTGTGACTTTGACCACGAACTACCTTTACCCTGCTGCATATCACTTTGATTAGATTTGCCCCTCACAAACAACCATTCACCACCATCAACCTTTGCTTCCGTCAACTTCTGAAGTTCCCTAGAATGAAGTGTCGCGACCACGTCTTCTAGCTTTAAAATATTCTGACCATATAGCAAAGTATCCACGAAATTACCATAAGACAGTGGTAAAGATGTAGTAATAATAATGTCTGATCCTCATCCAATATAGCAGTATCTATAGCCGCTAAGTCACCTACAAGCTTATGAAACTCATCAATATGTTCAGACTGAGTCATACCCGGATGCATGTGAAAAGTGTATAACTTCTTCTTCAAGTACAAATGATTAGCTAAAGACTTTGTCTTATACAAAGTCTCTAACTTTTTCCGAATCCCCGTTGCAGTCGTCTTCATAGTGCTCTCCCGTAGGACGTGATAACCCAAACACATGATCAATGCACTGTAAGCCTTTTTCTGAATGACATTATCGTATGCCACTATTGTGGTTACAGGTAACTCCTCCAATGCTGCAGCTAATCCCTACTGTTCCAGCAAAGCCTTCATCTTTACCTGCCATAACCCAAAGTCATTCTTCCCATCAAATTTCTCGATGTCAAACATAGTCCCCATCATCATTCTTTCTCCCTTTGTTGATCAATTTAATCCTTGTAATAAACCTTACAAAAATCGATCAAACCAAGAAACCCTTAAAAAAACAAAACCCTTTCCTACTCAAATATCGATTGAACCTTGGATCAAACCATCCAACAAATCGACAACCCTTGAATCAAGAAAGTACCCAATGATTTTTTAAGTAACCCTTGTCGTACTTTATTTTTACAAAACAAATTTCTTGTAACCTAAGAAACCTTGCAACCTTGACAAGTCTTGAGCTTTCTTTTCAGCGACCCTTTGTTTATTCTTAAAACCTTGTGATATAAACCTCACAACACCGAACTAAACAAAGTACCTTGTGCAAAAACCCTCCAAAGTAATAATCTTTTATTTAAAAACTAAATCATTAAAAATCAATATTGAAAACTGATTGTTTAATGCATAGAATTAAATTCTCACCAAAGATTTAAACAAATATTATTATTTAATGCCTTTGAAGTAATGGTTCACTTTTAAACAAAAAAACAACCATGTTGTTACTGTTTCTTCTTCTTCTTCGTTTATAAGTCGACGAGAAAACCCGAAACGCACCGATCTTCGATAAACTCGAAAACCAAAAACCCTTAAGCTTTCCCTAACCTGTGTCGATAACCTCGATAACTCGAAAACTTAAGAACCTTCGAAGTATTATTTGTCGTAATAACCTCGACAAACCGAACTTCAAAGAACCCTTTTAAGTCGACTCCAACCTGCTGCACCTTCTTGTTTTCGTTGATCCTAACTGGTAGCCCAAGCAGAAATCTACCGTCTGCTCCTATCAGAAAATGATCACCAAGAAGATTTCTTTTTTTTTGTCGATCACCAAGAACCCGAAAACCGAACCGTTTACTTCTACGATGAACATCGAACAAAAGAGCCTTCAACAAATCGATCCTAGATTCCAGAAGCCCTCGACATAGCTCTGATACCACTTGTTGGTTATTAGCGATCACCAACAACCTGATATCTAGTTTGCGGAAAAGATCAATTCAATAACTTGACAATCTTTAAGAACTTATGCGACAGAATGTAAACGCACAGTGATATAACCCTAACCAAACGATTAGTCTTGAAAGAATGAACGTACAACGACCCCTCCCCCCTCACCTCCTTTTATGGAGATGAGGGGGGAAGAAAAACCAACTCTTAACCGAGTTGAAAACGGCTGCAACAAAGGAGAAAGACAAGACTCATGGATGCTTCAACTCAGCAAACATTTATCACCATATATATAGGTGTTATAGTCGGTTATGCATTGTCTATTGCATGAACCGACATATACTCTTTCCTATTTGACTATAATAAGAACTAAAGTACACAAAGACCCCTAGACTATCATCACTAATATCTAACATGAACAACAATGGTACAAGAAGGATTTGGATCACAAAATACATTTAGTACATCATTATCACCAAATGATGATGTTAACTCACCACATCATCCACTATTCTTTAACCAAAATGACCACCCTGGTGTGGTTCTTAGCTCTAGAAAAGATCGATGCTAATTTCTCTAAAAGCTAAAAACAAGTTGAAATTGATCAATGCGATTATGAGGAGCCACCTTCATCATCACACCTCAGAACACATTGGGAAATTGCAAATGCCATGCTCATTTCATGGATCCTAAACACTGTCTTTGAACACAAAGATAACAAACTCACATTCATCAGTTCTGCATTTGCATTATAGAATAAACTATTTGATCATTATTCACAGTTAGATGGCCATAGAATCTATCAACATGCAAATGAAACTGTTGACCTTAAGTAATCAAATTGTACTATAGAGGTGTATTATCACAAATGAAAGGTCTTTGGATGAGCTCGATGCAACTGAGGCACCTTATACATGTACTTGTAAATGTGTGTGATAATAGGAAAGAAAATGTAGAAAGAGAGCAAAGGAAGAGATTAATTTTAGTTCTTAATGGTTTTGGATGACCGTGGCACTAACATCAGAGGTCAAATTCTATGATGCAACTTTTGCATATAGTCTCAAAGCATACAATATCTTAAGAGTTAAGACAAAAAGAAAAACAAAGGAAAGCACCTAAACAAAACCGAACCATTTCCATTGCCATTAATACAAACTCGATCTACAAGCTCACTAAAAGGAATTTTTATAAAAGGAATTTTTTGTGCTTACCGCAAGAAAGAGGGACATCCTAAATAAGAGTGCTACAAGCTACTTGGTCATCCTGCAACAAATATCAACCACCTTTACAAAGAACTCCTCAAGTAAGCAGAAGCACTAGATATGTCAATATGGTTGCAAGTGAATCACTACCACAAATGGACTGCTCTCCCCCTGTTCTGACTCAACTAGATCAACCTACTTCATCTACTTCCACAGATTGTCATGTCAATGCAAGAATGGACCAACTACAGAATAAATTAAACAAAGTGCTACTCATGATGTAGAACACCTGACACTTCTGTCAACTCTGTAATACCTCATGTGGCAGGTATACTCTCATTATCACAAACTGTCAATGTTCCTTCAAAACTTACTGGTGTGCATTCATTTAAAATGATTTCAAGTATACACTCATTCATTGCTTCAAATGTAACACAAACATCACTTCACATATGGATTATTGACAGAATGACAGTGGAGCCAAAGATCACATCTACATATCACTAACAATGATTATACATCCCATCATTTACCTATAACCTCATTTCTATAAGTAAGCTACATCACAAAACACTTTCTCTGGCACATTTACGCATGATAAGTTTATCTTTCATGGCCATGATAGAAGCAATACTCACGGTACCCTTCATGGTGGACTATATCTCCTCCCTACAACTTTTACTTCGATCACTCAACAACATGTCATTCTATCAAGTTCAAGCAACTCACACATACATTTCAAGCTAACTTCCCAAAACATCTTTGGGGTTTTATTACGTTAAATTGTAATCAGTCTTAATAAAAAGAGCCAAAGTAATATAGATTTTATTTAAACTTTCATATTTCTAAAAAAAACTCCTCTAACGACACAGGATGAACTAATTATTTAATGAGTCATTCTGTATCCCAAAGTTCACATTAGACAAACATAATTCATAGTTAAACATATAAACATCAGTGAAGAATTACCGTCGGAAACATCAGCATAAAAGGCGCTTTTGTTAATCAAATGGAAAATCGATGCCACCTGATAACTGTTCGGAACGACCTATCTTGTGTTAATTTTTCACAGGTTCCATAAATATTTCCAGGATCGACATATGCACAAGATATACAAGAAGATGATTCATTTATTAATCAATATAACAGTGGGTTACATTGTTACAAAGAGACACTCTATTACAGATTACATATTCTGAACTATATATAGACACCGAATGGGTATGACCCAATGTTTGTCTCTGTTCGAACATGTGTGTTCCAAGCGACACAACCCTTCACCAATTTACAGAAATTAACTAACTTAACTAACTAGCGGTTATTAAGTTTCTATTGTACATGGTTAGTCCTTTGTCTTTCAAGATTTATTTCATACAAGACTTATACAATTAAAAAGGTCCAACATCTTGTGAGCACATTGCGAGCAACGAGCTAGCTTCTTGAGAACAAACGAGGAAGCCATCGACAATGATCACCAACGTCATAAGTAACGCTGCATGGTATATGCAACTGTGAGATGATAAAAAGCTGGAACAACCACTAAAATATAAAGTAGACAAATGTAAGCAAAAAAGAAGTATCATACAAACGTATCAACCCACATGCAAATCACAAAATTTGGAAATCCGAACTTTGTAAAAGAAAAAACTAGTCTCAATAACAAAAAGCCTTTCCCCATAAACACCACATATATATATTCCCATTATGATTTAAGCCTCAAACTTTGATCTAGTGAGGGTGATGTTCAGATGCTTTACTCCAGATGCATCAGCTGCGATGAACGGCAGGTTTATGTTAGTTTGGGTTGTTGATGATAGTTCGATCTTAGCTTTCTCAGCAGATACCCTAAGTCTCTGAAGGGCAAACTTGTCTTTTGACAGATTAATTCCCTCTGTTTTCTTAAATTCACTAACCAAGAATTCCAACATAGTTTTATCGAAGTCCTCTACTCCAAGAAAAGTATCACCATTTGTTGATTTAACCTATACAAACACGATATTATTGCACATCAATTAGTAAAAGAAAAAGAGCTAATTGCATGTTTGGTCAAATTTTCTACTAATCAATGTTCTTTAAACCAGAAAAAACAACTGATGTTCAAAAAACAAGGTTTTGGGCAGCCAACTTTCACAGTATTGGCATATGTGATGTGTGTGCTAATTCTCATATTTTAGTATTCCATATAGATGTGCAATTAGTATTTCAACAAATAAGTATTCATTCCTACCCCAATTACACAACACACAAACTTAATACAATGGGCAATACAAACCACAAACTATGAAACGCAGCAGCACAAACTTAATACAATGGGCGGTACTAATTTCAATGAGCAGTACTAACATATAAGACAACAATACTAACAAGTATTAGCTTCACTTAATGTAGGGAATTCAACATTATTCATATCATTCCATCATTCACTTCATTGTTATCCGTCAAAGCTAATTCAACATCACTAATCACTGTTCCATCTTTCTCATTACTATTTCCCCCGTTTCATTGCTAGGATCAATCCCCTGAAACTTAGTATTCTTACTGTTTAGCTCAATTGCACCATCCTTACGCCTTTGATTCAAGTTACTCATAACATGATCATTAAACTTCACCGGAACCTTCATTTGTCTCGTTGATCTTTGTTTCTTTTTGTTCGACATATTAAAAATGAAAATATTCCAAATTCATCCAATTATCTGATTTAATTGCTCAATTAAATGATACGGACTATACCAATCTACACTACTTTTACAAAAATGATGATTAATTGGAAACCGTACCCGATAGAGAGGATTAGGTCATAATTGGAGGTTTTGTCAATATCATCAAAAACGAAATTCAAACCGATAGGAATATTTGCAACGTTAATCTGAATCGATTAGTCAGTTTAGAATTTGTTTTTAGTGCAGAAAAGATCGAGAAATGAAGGTTTTAGTAATGGCGGAATGCGCGGGAAAAAACGGTTAGGAGAAAAAGAGATGACATAGATTGGTGGGTACCTCCATTAATTCATTGCATAGGTTACCATTTGTACCATGTGTAAAATGACCGGCTCTTGCAAAGCTATTGCTTACCAAATCCGCACCAGCTCCATTGTTGGTTCCCTCTCCTGCTTCGGTGTTGCTTCTTTGATACTTAGAGAGGATGCTCCTCCCGTGACATGATTCTTATACGCGCTTGTAAATTAAGAGAAAAAGAAGGGTACTTTAGTAACTTCACAAGACACTTAACCATCAAACTTACCATGGGTTAACCAAAACTGGGTGCCAGGGACCAAACGGGACACCATTTGGTAAAATCAGGTACCCCGTTCGCCACAAAAAAAATGGGACCAGACACGCGAATCTTGACAAGTTGAGGAACGATATGTGAAATTTACTCAAGTGATTTTTTTATTCATTTATTTATTAATCTACATGGAAAAAAACAAGCTCCACATAGGCATTAGCCCGTTTGTTGGTCACCGAATACATGAAACTGCACAAATGCAAAAGTGTGCTCCATGAAACTATAAAAAAATTAGTTGGCTACATAGAACTACAAAAAATAGCAAGTTAGAATGTTAGATACATTTTCATGTAATTAGCCTATTTAATTATACTCTTTATTTAGGCCCCCTTGGTATTGCTACAATGGAGGATATCTCAAATATCCTTGGCAATAGGAAGGTTTGTGCAACTAATAATCTAACATATTTTTTAACATGCGGTAGATTATGCAGACACTTTTCTTTTTGAAAAGTTTTCACTTAGATTACAAACATAAAACTATAATGGTCACTGATAAGGATCGCACATCTCCTTGAAAATTTTTCACTTGGCAATAAAATTGAAGAATTTCATAATCGCTTTCTACTTGACTTCTACAACCAAAATCCATCAAATTTATCTAGGTTTAACCAATGAACAAGGTGGGAAAGTATATGGCAGAATTGAAAAACGAAGAGATTCTCGTTGAAGGCGTTAGTTAATTTCAAACGGTTGAACATTTATGGACAAAACAGCATGGGGGTAGGGTTTTGACCAAAAATTGCATTTGCTTTTATAGAGAAAGGATAAATGGTGGCGGCTATGGTATGACGGGGTGACATAGAGGCACCGGCTTATGGCGGCCGACTAGGTCTCAGATTGAGACCCACTCATGATACCATGTTGAACAATTAATTCCCTGTAGGATATAATGTTTTTTGCTTGAGTATTTATAGATTACAATGCATATGAAAACCTTAATAGAACCTAAACCAAAAACTGGTGGGTGTCATATCTATTAGCAGAAAATATACATACATGACTCCATTGAAGTGAAGCTAAGAATGGATTTGTGATTATAATTATTTATGCATCCAATAACTTGTACAAACATGGTGTGTAATTCAAATTCAAATATTAATCTCTTAAGAAATCCCAATTCAATAGTAACATTCTAATTATGATGAACTCTATTAATTAAAACAAACAAATGATAAAGAAATAAAGCACAATATATATGATCAACCTAATATAATCTTGTGCCAATTCTTGGTCCAAATACCTGCGAAGGACGAAAAAGATTTAGATTGGTGCGGCAACTGATTTCACGAATCCAGTTCCCAGCTTCCTCTTTTGGAATTGTTATCTTCAATGTCTTATTCTTCACATCCAAATCTATCTTGATTCCGGAGGTGTTGTATAACCTACCTGGTAAATCAATACTAGCGGTGTACCCTGGATAATCCCTGCAATCATCATCTCCCACTTTTCCAACGTACTTAATAACAAGAACGGCCGGTGGATATAGCATTTTGCGGTACACACGTATAGAACCAAAGACATTCATTCCTGTAACGAATAGAAACAAGAAGTGAAGAATAATGAGGTTACGCAAACCTTTATATTGAGTACAAAACTATTTTTTATTGCAATAAGTATATATCAATATAAGAAGACGTTATAATGATAGTTCTTACTATAGTACTCAATGAAGCGTTTTGTACCACTAGGGTATTCAACAGATTCAAGTACATCTTTCATGTCGAGTCCAGTCATGTCGCGAATTATGTAGAGGGCTTGAGCATCCTCCATCACGTTCCAACTAGATTTGCTTTTAAGTTTACCATCCATCGTGTTTAGTGTATTGGTTAAATTACTAGCTGCCGATGGATCCATAGTCGACAATGAATCTATAGTTGACCGGTTACCTAGAAAAAACTTACCTAAAATCATCCAAAAAAACACGTTAACAATTAAAATTGTATCTTAGTGCAGGAAACAAATTTAAGACAACAGACAAAAACACATAGATATATGTACCAACGAAACCACGAATTGCGCTACTGACAACATCAACGACAATAGCTCCATAGCCATCAACCTTTACAATGCACTCGTCTTTGGTGTCAAATAAACGATAATATGAGACGACTGCGGCTGCCCCAAGAACAAGTGAGACCACTGGTTTGTTTAGGAGAATGGAAGAAGCCATCACTTTTGTTAGGATTATTTTTTGATGAACCAGCTGGTTATGCATAAAAGGAGGGATTTAAATAAATTATGTTTTAGGAGTAACTTGATTGGGAAGAAAAGATTATGGTCAAGCGATAAACTAAGTTTCTGGATAATAGATATTCGATAGCAGATTTTATAATTGGGCCTTTATTTATCTAACTGATCGAGCTTGAAAGAAAAAAAAAATAGAAAATATTATTATGGAGATATATATAGAATGGAAATCCTTTCCTAGCATCTTGCTAGTTTTTATATAATTGTCGTTCAAAAAAATATATATGTATATAGAAAATAGATGTCTAGCTATATCTTAAGAGATTGATTTGGTATATAGTTGATTTATATTATTCATAGTACAAGAATATATATCTTGTACGTACTCTGTATATCTTATTTGATCATATAGTTGATTTGCATTACAATTACAATTATAGTTTCTTATAGATTCTCCATCTTTTTTGTAGCCCTGTTGTCTTCTTGGATTTTACTCTCAAATGTTTTGACCAAAATGCTAATAGCTATTTATGTAACCGTGACCAGAAAAAATGATCATGAAGATGCAGCCAAATCGCAATGGTGGTGTTGGGTTACCATTGGTTTAGTGGTACTGGTAGATGAGGGTGGTACTGGTGGCGGACTATAGTGGAGCAATCCACATATTATACTACTAGACGAGTACCCGTGCATAGTAACGGATTTATAACGGCATATATTTACAGTGATATTTTGGTTAAGTGTTTTGCGTAATGTTTTGTATAACTATAGCTGTTTGCCACTAGAAAATCTCGTTGCTATGCATGGGTACTCGTATAGTTATTTTTGAAACCTCCAATATGCATATACCTCTTTTATATAACTTGTACATAACCCGTTGATATGTTCGTAAAATAAAAGTAAAATGATCAACTATCATCTAAGGAAAACAATAATTTTTTCTTTTTTTTTTGTTTATTATATTTTTCATTTAAATAAACTAATCAAGTATCACTTAATTTTTTGTACATATAAATACTTTTTCATCATAAAGATTATGAAAATTATTTGAAATTTCATTTAGAAGTTTGAATTAACACACTGGGTTGTTTATATAGACAATGGAAAAAAACCTTTGCCATATATATTTTCATAAGTTTCAACTTTAGCCGCGATAAAATGTCGTTGCTTTGCACACGATAAAATGTCGTTGCTATGGAAAATAAGATAATGTTTTTAAAAGTATTAATATTATAACAAATCTTGTGTTGTGTTACAAACCGTGTGTTTTGAAATGAATTTGAAATTTGCCTATCTCTACCAACTTGTGTTAAGTAATAAGTAAAAGTAGAAGATGGAAATTATTAATACTTGCCTATATTATATAAGTAATCAAAAGTGTAGTTTTTATATGTTTACAAAGTTGCCTGAATTAATTAAGATTTAGATAATTAGTTGACAAGGGTATTTTGGGGATTGATCGAAAGTTA
Organism: Artemisia argyi; assembly: GCA_030686995.1. Lineage (NCBI taxonomy): Eukaryota > Viridiplantae > Streptophyta > Magnoliopsida > Asterales > Asteraceae > Artemisia > Artemisia argyi. Next base: position 112,357,725 of record CM060699.1, read on the forward strand.
AGGATTTCACATTTCACTTTGACTATTTTCACATTATAGATAGTATAGATATATAAAAGGCAGGCGCTAGCTGCCAAAATTTTACTACAGTACATCTACAGTGCATGCTACAGTTTTTTTTTTTTAAGCGTCACTACAGTACTCGGTACAATTTTTTTTTTCTTTTACATAAATTTCTTTATGAAAATTTGTTTTTTCAAAAAAAATGCAAAAAATAATACACTTACAAAAAATTTCTTATACAAATTTGTTTCTTTTAAAATACCAAAAAAAAAAAAAAAAAAAAAAAAAAAAAAAAAAAAAACCGTTAACATAAACAAATTATGCTTCCAAGTAAACATATGCATACTTCAAATAACAAAATTATTAATTACACCGTACAACAAAACACAAAACACACCCGCCGCAACGCGCGGATTACCCAGCTAGTTAAGGTATTATTCGTGGGCAACGGTTAGTTACTGTGATTGTTAGCACATGGCGAACTTGATTACTTTGTTTAAAGTATATTAAGGCTTTCCTTTGACATTTTGTGTATACAATTTCTAACTCTCGAAATAAGAATAACAATTGTTACAAGGCCGAGAATAGAATGTTACAAGGATATTACAAAACCATTCTATCCAACTAGACACGATATTTCTACTACTACTAGAAATCCAATTGTGCAACAGTTGTTTTACATCATTAAAAAGCAGCTCCTTTTGAGTTCGTTTGAGGTTGAAGACAGTTTTGTTTCGGTGAATCCATATAGCCCATATGGTTGTGTTTACGACCACATCGAAGAATTTCCTATGCTTGTGTGCCATGGGAAGCCGATCAGCCATGATTAAGATAAGAATAACAATTGTAGTATTTTCTTTTCCATATCATAGGTACAGGGCGAAGCAGTGACGGAGCCAGGAATTACAATTACAGGGGGCAACGAGCGATAAACGGTTATTAATGTTACTTAAACAAATCGAGTCGGGTTTGAGTAATGACAACAAAATTCCATTACTTCATACAGATAACGTCTAGAATAGGTGTAGTTGTCTATAAAATAGAATTGGATTCGTAATTTCAACCACTTTTATCTGAAAATAAATAGATGTAGCTTGTTTATTAAATCAATACGTGGAACACAATATAATTACGAAAAAGTAAACAAACAATATGTCATGAAAACGTACTGCATTAAAGCACTTGCCATTAGATAGTCTAACGACAATTGTGACTATTATTACAAAAATGTGAGACATATCAAATTTAATTCACGTTAAAAATATTACATGTATACATTATACACTCACATGTTAAAAATATGCATGGTTACTTCTTAAAAAAATTATTACTACTATTACACATGTAGGAAAAGGAGAGAAAAGAGGTACTGGGTATATTGTATTATATCTACTACTGTATTATAAATAGTTTTACTATTGCCAAAAGGTTAACAGTCACGTGACCCTACATTCCACTGTCCCACTTTCGCATATAACTCTTCTTCTCCAATTTTAAATTCCGACGAACCAGTCCACCTGAAATGATAACAACATTAAAAAACATTGTCATGGTTGAGGGCACTCGGAATATTTTCATGAGGGCACTACATCTTTTTTCTTAAATTTGACTTTCTTTTTCTACATTGTTTGTGTGTCCGCAAAAACTTTGTTGGGGGCAATGCCCCTCGCTACCACACACGTGGCTCCGCCCCTGGGGCGAAGCCAATATTTTACTCAAGGAGGTTATACTTAACCTAAAACCTGTAGTGATAAATTTCGCTAAAAAAATCTACACTAGCAGACACCATTGTTATTATAAAGTAAATTTTTATTAAAAGTATAATTTGACAAGTGAATTCATTTTATTGCTTAGGTTTCTGACACAAAATATAATGCAATTTATTAATTTGTGATTTAATCTAAAGGATGACAACAAAACGAATCTAATACCAATGGGCAAATACCATAAAAAAAGCATCATACTTCTTAAAATACACTTTTGGGTATCGAACAATTTTTTTTCTTTCATATGGGTACTAAACTTTCAGTTTTTGGCCTCTTTGAGGCACTTTGTGACATTTTTGCCCCTCAAGATTATTAAAAATTCAGGGGCAAAAATGTCATAAAGTGCCTCAAAAAGGCCAAAAAAATGAAAGTTCATGAGGAAAAAATTTTGTTCGATACCCATAAGTGACTTTCTTGGCAAGTATAGTGTTTTTTTATTGTATTTGCCCAATACCAATTGATCATAGAACACCATCAATTTCAAATAAGAACCAGGTCACTTGCACGGAACATATTTGGTATGAATGAAGAGCAATATGCTTACATGATTCATTGAATGTTTCAAATAACTGTTTATAATTAAACTATCATGCATCTAATGCTATATATATGTGTAGAAAATGTGTTATGTAACTATCAGTACGATGTAAAGAAATCCAAATTAGTTCTAAAAAACATATGCTCAAACAATCAAAAGAAATCTAGTCGATCACCCTAATTTCGTGCGGCTTCTTTCCCTGTCTCCAAATACCTCATATGGATACAAATGTTTAAATTTATCTATTTTTGTCTTGCAACTGATTTTATCATTCGATTTCCCTTCTTTCTTTGGAATGGTTATCTTCAAGACCTTACACTTCACATCCAAATCAATCTTCACAGCCGAAGTCTTGTAAAACGTACCCGGTAAATCAATATAAACTGTGTACCCTGGATAAGCCTTGCGATCATCAGATCCCACCTTACCTACGTACTTAAGAACGAGAATGGCTGGTGGATATTGCAATACAGAACCAGAGTCAATTATTACTGTTATTAAGAAATAAAACAGAATAAATCACTTATAATGCATCAAATATATATAATGAAAGGGTTAATACCTTTATCGACACTTAGGAATTCAACGTGTTCTGTTACATCTTTTATATAGAGTCCGGACATGTAACAGAGTATGTAAAGTGCTTTAAAGTCTTCCATCACATCCCACCTTTGTTTGCTGTCTTCCCAGCTGTTGATCATGGAATCGTCCATCGTGTTTAGTGTCCTTGCCAGTTCCCTAGTTGATGGAGTAGATGAAGCATTGCAAGGAAAACCCCCATCTAAAATCATCAAAAGAGAAAAAAAAGAGCCTGAGATTAATAACAAAACACAAACATATATACTAAGCATAATTAAACAATGAATTAGAGATATCTACCAACAAAATAAAACCCGTTAACAAAATCATCAGGGACAATAGTCGATCCATCGTATTTGACGTAGTGCTTTTCCTTATCATTCGAGTCGCTACACTTGGTGTTAAATAAACTTGAATATGAAACGAGTGCAGCCCCCGCGCCAACACAAAAGCAAATAACGGAAGAAGCCATCTAGGATTTAGGGAGAAATCAAGGAGGAAAAGACCATATAAAGCAGGGTTCAAAGGAATTAGGTTTTAAGAATGACTTGATTGGGAAGAAAAGATAAAGGTCACGTGATTAGTATGAGGAGTTTTAATGTACATAAATTTTATTGTTTACATTTTATTTTACGAATTTAACTTGATAAATGTAATTTCGTTTAAATATAATATATATCTCATATTTATCATAGATTAATAAATCAATCTTAGTCATACATTTTTTTATCAAAATTAATAAAAAAAAAAAATCATTTTTCACATTTTTTTAAATAACATATTTTGCAAACGGTAAATCTTTAAACTAAAACAAATACAGCATCGCGATGAAAATTAAATTATATATCTATAGATATCCACTTCTCTATACTTTCGACGAACTTTTTTTTTTTTTTTTTTTCAAAAATTGCACGCAGATAAATCACGTGTGATTTATAAAAATCACATGTAATTTGTAAAATCAAATCACATGTGTTTTTTTTTACGAAAGTTTTAAAAAAAATCGTTGAAAGTATATAGAGGTGCATATATCTATAGAAAGATAATTTAATTTTCGTCGCGATGGTATAATTTTTTTTTCGCGTAATGATTAACGGTTTGCGAGATATTTAATTTTAAAAAAAAAGATAAAAGTTTGTTTTTTTATCAAAAAAAATGAAGTGCAAAGATTGATTCATTAAATTTATGACAAATATGATATCTATATTGAACTTTTGCCTCAGAAACAAATCTATTCACTCATTTTTAACAAACTTACTCATTTTTTTTTCTAAAAGAATGCAAGATATGTTTAAAAATGGTTTAATACCTTCCTTTGAATTAAACAATGAAAAGTGTAAAACGTGTATCCCGACTAAAATCACTAAGCAACCAAAATGTTAAAAGATAAATTAAATTAAAATTTTGGAGTTAATCCACAATTACTTATGTGATTTATATGTTACTTCCTCATAGGGAATAAGAATTTCTTTGTGACTTTATTGATGATGCTTTTAAGTGTTTTTATATTTATTTGTTACATTCTAAAGATTAAGCATTAGATAAATTTAAAGTGTTTAAAACTGAAGAGGAATTACAACAAGGAGCCCTAATCAAAAGATTCAGGATTGATAGAGGAGATGAATATCTAGATAAATTAATTTTTCAGTCTGTTGGTATACTCCACGAAAGGTATACACCCCACAATAAAATAGTATCTCTGAAAGGAAAGATATGGTGCTGAAGGAGATGGTTAATTCAATGTTGTCCTGTTCAAGGTTGAGTCAAGGGTTTTGAGGTGAGGCTAAGTTAATAGCTTGCTATTTATTAAATATGGTTCCTAATAAACGGAACAAGGTTACCCCTTATGAACTCTAGACTAAAATAAACCCAACCTGAACTATCTCAAGGTTTGGGGTTGTAGGGCAGTTGTAAGACTCCCTGATCTAAAGCTGAAAACTTTGGGTGACAGGGGTATAGATTGCATTTTCATTGGATATGCTGAGCATTCCAAGGCTTTCAGGTTCTATGTTGTTGAACCTAATGAATTTATTTCAATTAACTCCATAAGTGAAAATGCAATCTTTGATGAGAATAGTTTCTCATCTATACCTAAACCAAATCATATGGTTTCAGGTTCAAATAAAACTAAATATGATGATGTTTCAGAGGTTCCTGAAAAGGTCTCTGAAGAGGTTGTGGTTTAGCAACTTGAGCTTAGAAAAAGCAAAATAAGAAGGACTCCAAAATCATTTGGATCTGAATTTTAATTATACTTAATTGAAGGCATAAGGGATGAGGTTTCTGATCAACACTCATATTGCTTTTCAGGCATGTAATTCGTTCCCAACTATATATTTGTAATAAGCTCTTTATCCCCCTTTCCTTTTAATTACCTCAAACCCTTCATGATGTGTCGGCCTTCTAGCACTATCCAATAAATTATACGAAAACTTTTTGTGACTGCTTATCCAGGTTACCTAACTATATAGTTGCATATATGATTATTTCGTAAAACCGTAAGTAGTTTTAGTAGGCAGTCCCAAACATTGAATTATCGATTGAAATTATATTTGTCACATCATACACCTATTAGCCTTAACACAATGATATCTACCATCCCAAACAAAATGATATCTACCATCCAATGACGTTATCATCTTCATGTGATTGTTCATAATAATATGCTAATGCAGCCTTAATACTCATGTAAAGTTTTCACTTGAGATTTGCATTTTCAAAACTATATGAAGCATATAACATTATTTGAGCATAATATTTTTACTACCAGCCAATGTTGCAAAAATCGTGAATCTGTCCTGAGGCGGTCGAGGGCCGAGTTGCGTTTTTTAGCCGATTAATCGACCCAAAACCTTGTAATCGCCGATTAATCGGCCGACTTCCTTGTAAATGTCTCCAAGTTCTAGGGTCTTGTAGCTTGGAATCGGCGATTACAAGGCCTTGTAGGCCGTTTTTTGCAACATTGCTACCAGCCATTCAAGACAATTGTTTTATAGTCTGCATGTCATGAGACATGTATAGGCTTGACATAAAGAAAACATAAGGATCAACAAATGATTTCATCAAGAAAAATATAGTAGGAATAAACCTCATGTATAAGCTAGTTCTAAAAACCCTCTAAAGATTTAAATGCAAGATGTCTCTACACATTTAGCAAGTATCTACCTTGTCAAAATTTAATAAGCCCGTAATAAGCTAGTTTCATAAACCCTCCAAAGGTTACCTAGTTATCTAAACCACGCACAAGTAATTTATATACAAAGTATCCCAAAAAAAATTGTTTTGTAATTGTTGCGGATTTTGTTATTAAGGGCAAATGTAATTTCTATACAAAGTATCCCAAAAATTTAAATTCAAGTTTAAGACGAACTCAGATTGAGGATTGAAGGTTCAAACAATTAGCATTGAATGAGTTGATCGATATCAAAACGCTTGGTAGGATGTTCAACAGGTTTACTGCTACTTGATTCCATGTCGATAAGTTGAAATAAGTACTTCTGCAATACTTGTTATTTTTATAGCCAATGTATAAAGTGGTGCAACTTCCATTATTAAGCAACCAATCATACAACTAAAAACAAAGTCAACAAACCCAAGGGACCATAAATAATCAGATAGGAGTAAATTACATTGTTAATACCTGTGGTTTAATTGAATTTAAGGTTTAGTCCATATTATGGATAAATTCGTGCATACCTCCTCATGTTTCATGTGGTTGGATTGATGTGTGTAAGTTTGGTAGCATGTTTTGGATTGCATGGGTTGAAGAGGTTGAAGAACAAGGTGGTAATGGTGGTATTGATGTCGGTGTCGTCATGCCAATAGTGGTGAAGAAAGGGTTACATGGTGACAATGGTGGTAAATAGGTTGAAGAAAATGTGTGTTTGGATTAATGTGTAAACTGTTTGTGTGTGTGAATTATTAGTGTTATAGAGTGTTTGGACATGAATTGCTAAAAAGACTAAAAAGCCCTTACAACTCACGAAATTTGTAAGGAGTGTTAGGGTTTTGAATCCCAGCGAAGAAAATTTAAGACCTGGGAGGTGTATCTTCATTCCGCCCTAACCTGGGAATCTAATAGTGTAATTTACCCTTTAAAAAGAGTTAAATGAAAAAAGAAAAAGAGTAAATTGCAAAATCATCCTTATGATTTGGCCAAATTACAAGTTTCATTCGTATGGTTCGAAAAAGTGTTGGTGGGCTTCATGTGGGAAAACTTTGGGTCCAATTTCATCCTTGGTCAAACTGAAATGACTAATACACCTCAGTTCCTTTTTTTCGTCTTTTATGTTTTTAAAAATTAAATTTTATCATCTTGATCATCTGTTCATCAAATACCAGTTTATAAACAAACAAATAGTAACCCTCTTTTAACATATTCAACAACAAAATCTAAACCTCTAGTTTATCATCATCAACCCATAGTTTATAAAATCTAAGTTATTCATAATAATAATAATAATAATGATAATAATAATAATAATAATAATAATAATAATAATATTTGTTTTTAATAAAGTGGTGTTATAAAATAATAATAATAATAATAATAATAATAATAATAATAATAATAATAATAATAATAATAATAATAATAATAATAATAATAATAATAAATCAACCACCTTCAATATCTCAAAAAACAACCCATCATAATCATCATTTTCTTCACCCATCATCACCCGCCACCGCTACCATCATCATCTTCAACATCAAACCCATTCACTAAAACCCAAAACCAAACAAAGCCCCACAACCTGATTTCCAAATCCAAAAGTTAACTAATTTAATCAAACCCTGGTTTTCAATAAAACACCCATAACTATGCTACTCATCAAATTAAAACTCAAAACAAAACAATAGATGTATCGTTAACCTAAAATCATCTTCAACCCCATAACCCAAGTCAAAACTTAAACTTTCTGCAAAAAAAATATAACAACACACATAGCCGCCAACACATTGCCAATAATACCCTACGGTCGCAGCCAACCACCTTCGAGCACGTCACCAACTAGCTAGATCCTAAATTAATTAGTTGTTTTTGAAAAAGTTTTGCTAGTTTTCAATAATATGTTGATGGGTTGTAGTTTGTCTTTTCCGGGTTTTACTTATTTTTTGTTATCAATTAGTGTCGTGTATTTTTAATGTTTAAATTTGAGTTGAATATTGTCATATCAGGGTTTGGTTTTGCATCTGTGGGCATGTCTTTTGAGTTTGTGTGATGTTAAAAATCATGTGTTTAAAAATAACGAGTTAAAGGTCGACCCACGAAATAAAAAAGATTATGACAAGTTATTAGAAAATTTAGTTTTTGGTTAAATAGGATGAACATGATGAATTCAATATAAAAGAAAATCAAAAACGTTGAAGACAAGGGTATTTCAAGCATTTCAATTTAACCAAAGACGAAATCTGACCTAAGGTTTCCCCACAGCGAGACCGCTCGCACTTTCCGAACCATACAAACGAAACACGCAATTTGACCAAACCACAAGGACAATTTTGCAATTTACTCAAAGAAAAAGTTTGGTGCTGGAAATGTAAAATATAAAAAGAAGAGGAAGAGAAGATTGAGTTAAACCCTACTAAAAACACAACCCGCCTCTCTCTTTGTCTTCCGACACTAAACACAACCCATCTTCAAGATTTCTGATATTTTTGTTCTTCTAGAAAAATGGTTGTCAAAGGAGGAGGAAAAAAGACCCTGCAGAAGAAAAAAGATGAATTTGTTTACAAGAAAAAGAATACAAAAAAGAATGATATTCTAAGCAGCAGCAGTGATGATGATGAGTCTGAGTCTGAGTCTGAGTCTGATATTGAAGAACAGCAAATTGAGAGTGGGTCTGATGATGATATGTCAGATGTAGAAGAAGTTGATGATGATTTTGCTAATGATGTTTTACAAGGCTCTGATGATGATAATCAAGGTACTTTACTTTTTTCATATTTATTTTATTTATCTCTAACAATTAATTAGAATATAAGGTTTAGGGTTCCTATAAATTAGCTTATTAAATGGGCTTTTTGGCTTATTGGCTTATAGGAAAGCGGATAAGATCACTTTGTTGACTTATTAGCTTATCCACTTAGGGGGGTGTTTGTTTAAGCTTATTTGTGTTTCGGCTTATATTATGGCTTATTAAAGCCATAAAAGCCATAAGCTTAAATGGGTAAGCCAAAAAGTAGGCTTATTGGCTTTCCTAAATCTCAATAGCCCACAAAAATTGGCTAGTTCAAACACCAAAATAAGGTTAGAAAAATACCCACATGATGTTTGAGTCAGTGGCTGTTTTAGCCGTTCGTGGTCAAATAAATGTAAGAAATTGATATGGGTTAGATAGTGTTGTATATCAATTAAAAGTGCAAGGAAACGTGGTTAAAAGCAATGTTACATATTGCAAATAATATGTTATGCTGAATAGTGCAAATCATAGTTTGTATGTAGTAAAAAAGCTGTTATGTATGTGTTCTTCGGGTTTATGATTTGTTATGTTTGTTTACAGAAATGGGATCTGGGTCACAATCGGATTTGGACTCTGATGATGATTCTGATGCCGAGCGCAAATCGAGGGCCATTGATGACGGCAGAGCGAGAGAACTACAAGAGGCCGAAGATGAACTACAACTCAACATTAGAGAACAACCTGATGAATTTCGGTTGCCTACACAAGAGGTTTGGTGCTATCTTCTTTTTTTTCAATCTACTTTGGGTAGTGTGGAGCATCTACTTAAGTACTTTTGCATCTGTTGTTTACTGTAGGAACTTGAAGAAGAGGCTAGTGGACCACCTGATCTCACTGCTCTCCAACAAAGAATAAAAGAGGGTACGTATTATCTTTTGATTGTAAGACTCAATTTTCACAATGTGTTTTTTAACAATTTCCAGTTTACCTTTTGCAGTTGTTCGGGTGCTCTCAAATTTTAGTACTTTGAGGCAAGAGGGAGCTACAAGAAAGGAATATGTAGAGCAACTTAAGCTTGATTTAGGCTCATATTATGGCTACAATGATTTCCTTATTTCTTCATTTGTTGAGGTAATGATACTTACTTTGGCATGCTAATTATATCTATACACTCTCAAGGTCTAATTGTTGTTTTCTAATATAACATGTTCTGTAGATGTTTCCACCTGTTGAACTTATGGAACTAATTGAAGCTTTTGAAAAGCCACGACCTATCACCCTTCGTACCAACACTTTAAAGGTGATGCACTTATTTATTTTTATGATTCTTTTTTATTTGCCCTCATACTTATCATGGTCAACTTTTCCATTGATATAGACACGGAGACGAGACTTGGCTGGTGTCTTGTTGAATAGAGGTATCAACTTGGATCCGTTAAGCAAGTGGTCAAAGGTAACGAACATGCATTGCCTTCATTTTGTTAAATCATTATTCTTTCATGCTGCTTTAATATTTTCGTTTACAATACACAGGTTGGCTTGGTTGTTTATGATCATCAAGTGCCATATGGTGCAACCCCAGAATATATGGCCGGTCATTACATGGTATTGTTATCTTAATTTAGGTGTTGTATTTTTTGTTAATCGTATCTGCCTATTCTCTTCTTTAACTTTCTGTTTTGTCTGTTTTTATATATGCTTTCTACAGGTGCAAAGTGCAAGCTCTTTTTTACCTGTAATGGCTCTCGCCCCTCAGGAAAAAGAACGAATTGTTGACATGGCGTAAGTATTTGTTACTTCTTTATCTCTCAGTAAGCTTCAGTCTATATCTGATATACAGGTCCACATTTTTAAAGAATGGGTTTTTACTTCTTTTAGGGCCTCTCCTGGTGGTAAAACAACTTACATTGCAGCATTGATGAAAAATACTGGTATGATGTTTTTATACATTTAAACAATTTCTAGACGTTGTCACATATTTTACTACTACTTTGTAATGTCTGTTGGATGCACATATTTTGTATGAGTTATATCACCCTATGTCATACTTTCTACTTCTTTTTGTAACACAAAATTTATTTGTAATAGGTATAATATATGCGAATGAAATGAAGGAGCAGAGGCTAAGTAAGCTCACATCAAATTTACAGCGATTGGGTGTTACAAACACTGTAGTGTGCAGCTATGATGGAAGGGAGGTTAGTTTTTAACTTAGCGTACATTTGAATCTGGCCTTTTTTGTTAGTATTATCAATGTCTTGACACTGGTTTTCGAAGTCTGTTTGAAAAAACTCCTTTATTTTAGTTCAACATGTACTTTTTTTATATCCACTTTTCTTCTCCAATTCAACTTCAGCTGCCCAAAGTTTTGGGAAACAACACAGCAGATAGGGTTTTGTTGGATGCTCCTTGCAGTGGTACAGGGGTAAGCGTCAAGCTTTATTTGTGTATTCTCTTGTCTGCTTCTGTTCCAGTTGAAAATGTAATTTATTTATATTTATAAATTAACAGGTTATATCTAAAGACGAGTCTGTTAAAACCTCAAAAAGTGCTGTAGATGTACAGAACGGTTCACGTCTACAGAAGGTACTCAAAGTCTTTCTTTAAATTATATTTTCTTAGATTCGTGTGAGCATGTGGCCTAGTAATGCTGTACTGAACATTTCACAAGCACTCAAGAAAAGATTCACTTTCATCTGTTTTTCTATCTTAATTTTTTGTTACCATCATCGGATATTATAGAAAATTGTTACTTCAGGTGTATGGATAAGGTTAGTATTGGTAAGAAGGAAGTGGATGACTTTAAAAGGTCTTTATTTTTATATGACAAGCAATTGGGGTATGACCGTAAGACTTGTTAGCAACATTATTAAAAACTGATTCTTAGAAGAATGGCTAAATCTGGCAATAATCGCTAGTGATAGCAATTTCACCCATAATTATGCGAACATGGATCAATTCAGGTTGTATCTTATGAATAACAGGTTAAAGAGATAAAATAGAATAAGATAACAGAAAGTTGGGTGAATTCGACTTGACCCTCACCTGAAATTTACTACTTTTGGTCTAGACTTACTCTCCCCCCCCCCTGTTTCACCGGGATGGGTATTGCTTTTGTTGTTTTTGTAGTCTAGACTTACTCTGACCAGTTACTCAGCATCATGGTCCACTCATTTTCACTTGCTTACATGTGGTCATTGTAGCCTTGTTTTAAGTTTTACACACTTTTATCGACCCAGTGTTTCGTAGCTGTCTGGTTACATGATAGGAGAATGAGATGAGATGTTATAATATGGTGAAAGGAGCTTCTTGCTGCTTACATCAATATTTCACTCTTACTTATTTGGGATAGGGAAATGATTCTCATGCCTAATAAACATGTGTAAAAGTATGTCTATTAATAAGATTGTGACAAATGGCAAGATCAAGGATGAAAATTTGAGAGAGAAAAGGGGTAAGTCGTGTGTCGAGTAATGAGTTGATTAGGCATGTATTTGGAATATGTGTTTGTGGATTATGAGAATGTCTTCGTATAGGAGCTTCATTTTTATTGTTCAATGGCAGGAGCTGTTACTTGCAGCAATTGACATGGTTGACGCAAATTCAAAAACAGGGGGTTACGTGGTCTACTCCACATGCTCCATGCTGGTTATTGAGGTATCGAGTCTATCTTGTATCTCAACTCCATGCCAGATATCTTGCAGCTCTGTTTATTTTTTATTATTATTTTTTTTTGGTTTTTGCAGAATGAAGAAGCTATAGACTATGCACTCAAGAAGAGAGATGTGAAACTTGTGCCATGCGGATTAGACTTTGGTCGCCCAGGGTACTCATTTATGCCATGTTTTTTGAGAGTTCATGAATTGTATCAAAGATACTGTTGTCTAAAGTATCAGTTTTCGTTGTAGGTTTGTTCGCTTTAGAGAACGCCGATTTCATCCTTCATTAGAAAAGACCAGACGTTTCTATCCTCATGTCCATAACATGGATGGTTTTTTTGTTGCAAAGGTATTTATCAGCTACAAATCTGAACGTTCATAGTCTTTCACACTTCTTTTGCCTGTTTTACATGTAATGTGATCGTTTGATCATTATTTCAGCTTAAGAAAATGAGTAATTCAAAAGGAGCTCCAGCAACAGCTTCTGAACTAGATGAAGCCGTGGAAGAAGGTTCTGAGATCAAACCCAGCGGAAGCACAGATACCCCGGAAGTAGTAATCCCTCGGCCCCAAAAGAAGAAGATATCAGAAAAGGATAACAAGAGCGCAACAGATAATAACGGTTCTCTTAAAAGAAAGAAAGAAGAAGCACCTGTAACCACTGAAAAGAGGAAGAAGTATAAACCTCCTCCAAGAGAAGAAATCTCTAAAGCCAGGTACGTTCTCTTTTCATCACCATGTCTCTTACAACTCTTTAAACAAGGGGTTGCAAATGATATTTACGTTTATTTTTTTATATTACGAGTAATATTTATGGTGTCTTTCTTTTTTGGATAATGCAGGGAAGAAAAGAGACAAGCTTTGAGAGAAGCCAAAAAGAACGCTACTAAGGAAAGAAAACCTGGGAGCAAGAAATCTAGACGTGGGGTTTGATTGGTTTTGACACTTACATGACCGTGTTTAAGGGTATGAAACTAGATTTACAGGCTTTTTTGTATTGCTTTGATGGAGTTGTTGGCAGTCTTGAAGCATGGACTAACTGGCAAATCACTTTATTGGTATTATTAGTTGCAAAAATGACATATATTTTGTTTTTTGTTATTTATTTGGTTTGGCAACTATGTCAGAGAAATTTTGTTTTTCTTTTCATCGATTTGAAAATATCTGCTACTTTAATCCTAGTATTTGCCCACAACTTAAGGAACATACACAGTTAGTTGGTGAGTTCAGGTTTGAAATGTCTAAAAGAAAGTTGTTAACAAAGGCTAAGGTACTGATTCATAATGCGGTTAGTCTAAACCGGTTTCTAAGGTGCCTGTATTTAGTGACCGGTTTAAAAGTGAATCACAAAAAGTGCAGGATTTTTGGAGTGGGAGTGGATGATGATGAGGTCTCCCATGTGGCAAGAATTCTTAACTGTGAAGTCGGTGTTTTCCCGTTTAACTATCTCGGCATACCTATAGGCGCGAATATGAAGCGTGCCAAATTCTGGGACCCAATTATTGAAAAGATTAAGAAGAAATTATCTTCCTGGAAGGCGAGATTATTATCTTTTGCGGGTAGAGTTACCCTCGCCAAGGCGGTCCTAGGTAGCTTACCCTCCTATTATATGTCTTTGTTTCCGGCGCCTAAATGTGTTATTAAAAAAATTGAGGGTCTTAGACGGGATTTTGTTTGGGGTAAAACGGGGAGTGGGCAGAAAATTCGGTGGGTTCGATGGTCGAAGATGATTTTCCCAAAGAGAGTTGGTGGACTCGGGATAGGGGGTGTTGAAGATTTTAATCTGGCCATGCTTTCCAAATGGTGGTGGCGTTTCAAGCATAAGCCCGATCAGCTTTGGGTGAAGATAATTCAAACTATTCATGGGTCAAATTCGAATGGTGGTATGATTCCGGTCAAGAAAATGATTGCTGGAGTATGGAAGGATGTTGGTTCTATGGGAGAGGTTTTATCTCGATTGGGTATTAATATTAGCGAGAAGCTAACGGTTGGCATTGGTTCTGGTGATAAGACTTTGTTTTGGAAGGATGTTTGGGTGGGATCGAGATCCTTGGCTGATGAATTTCCGAACACATTCAAACTCGCCAAAATTAAAAATGCTCTTGTGTTGGATAATTACAACAGGAACTCGGGTGGCATTGAATGGAAGTGGGATTGGATTCGTGAGCCGAGATCATTGCAGGAGCTTATTAGTCACGCTTCCATCATGAGCCGGCTACAACAAATTACTATTGGATTGGTGCCGGATAGATGGACTTGGAAGAACGATATGGGTGCAGCCTTTTCGACAAAGAATCTGAGATTGGATATTCTTGCAGCAGAGATGGGTCAGGATATTGGGCCGAATTTCAAGTGGAATTCGTGGGCTCCTATGAAGTGTAATTTACTGCTGTGGAGAGCGAAGATGGACAGGGTGGCATCAAAGATAGGATTACAAAGTAGAGGAATCCATTCGATTGACATCATATGTAATAGATGCGGGTATTGTTCGGAGTCTACGGATCACTTGTTTGTGGAGTGTTTGTTCGCTCGATCTATTTGGTGGAATGTTTTGGTTTGGATGAGTCTTCCTTGGCCGACAAATTGCGAGTCTCTGAATGATCTGATTCAACTCCTTCTCGACACCACTGGTTCAAAGAAGTGGAAGAGGATCGTTTATACGGTTGCAATGACCACTGTTTGGAATATTTGGTTGGCAAGAAATAGGATGGTTTTTGACGGGAAATTCATTCCGGTTAGACGATCGGTCGAAGCTATTAAGGAGGACTCGTTCATGTGGGCTTCGAATAGATCGAATCTTCCTCAAATCGGCTGGGAGAAATGGTCCGAGTTTAGTGTCTCGGATATGTTGTAGTTTGTTTTCCTTTTGGTTGGGGTTGGTGTCTGATTTCTCTTTTCCAGTTTCTTGCTGGGTCTATATATTTATATATATAGTGTTTTTGCCGTTCAAAAAAAAAAAAGGTACTGAATTGGATTGAGATCCTTTCAAGTTGTAGTTAACAACTTAACATGACCCATCTTTTTGTGAGAGGGAAACTTTTATCTATTTTACTTGGATCTCAATCCTACTGAATTTGCATTCATGATTGAAATATAACAATTAAAGCCCGAGTAATTAGGTTCTATGTTGAGATGGCGATCCTGTATGTTATTAAGGGATTGGCAACAATGGTTTGAGAACTATGCTATTCTCGACTGAAGCAGAAAAAAAAAAAAAAAAAAAAAAAAAGTGAATAATTCTAGACTTGTTTGAAGAGAAAATGTTGATTGCCTTTTTCGGATATTTCACAAGACTATTGAAATTGATCATAAAGTATGAAGGAGCATAATGGACCATCAGGACTGATAAACTGGCCCGAACCGGTCAGGTGTTACACAAAATTGGCCGAAATGCTTTGTTAGACCGAACCGACCCGACTGAACCAGACCTAACACATGTTGGTCCTGTCGGTCCAGTATTTTGGCCAACTTGGTTTTTGGATCGTGATCAACCCTATAACATAAAGTAGTAAAACATTACTTATAGAATATCTAATTACAAAGAGGTCAATAATCTCATACAGTAGTACATTTACAACTAACAAGAATCAGATGTTACTAGGGCTATTTGTAAAACAAAGAATGCGCCAAATAACTTCCAAGAAAACAAAAAACAATGACCAAAGAGCAAAGTGAGGCGTGATGAACCTTGCTTGAACTATTGAGTGCCCCACCTGCCACAACACATGATGCAATATCCCAACCATGCACTCAGTTTTACTAAATGAGCAAGCGAAACACATTAGGTAACTTGTCAACTCGGTATCAGATTGAGAGGGCGATTTTGTTTTGGTCACAACTCACAAGCATGTCAAGTTGGTCGGATAAATGATAGACTTGCATATCGTTCCATATGAGTTTCAGTAGTTTTTCAAAGTAGGATGCTTGATGATACTGGTATTTAAACTCATTTCTAAGATCTAGTTATTCTTGTAAATACATGTAGTCATCAAATTAGCTGGTGTAATTTTTCTTATATTATTTCTCTAATAAGCAACTTTTTAAGCGGCTACTCAAATATGTTTACCAGAGTAAACTGATGTAGGCGCATTAGGCACTAGAAAAACAATCAAATCATCGATGGAAATTCACATGTAATAATGCAAATTCTTTCACCTAGCCACTTTCTGTTAAAATTGGAAGGAAAAAAAAAAAAAATGTATGTTTCTTTAAGCTGAGTTTATTGGGAGGTTTATAGTTAAAAAGAAAGGTAGACAGAAAAGGAGAAATAACATCAACAAAACATAATAAGTCCACCATACATACCATTTTAAATGATACACACAAATGATACATCTATCTAATAAAGAATTTGGCCTCTTTTGCAGGATGCAACCCTCTACTGGTAGGCCATTCTCGATTAAGCGCAACTTTTTGTGCTACAATCATTGTGTACCAGGACTTTGAAGAAGTAAACCTTCATCCTTAATTCTAACAGTAACGGCAACAGATGTATAATTAATCACAGCCGGCCAGCCGCCAAACCATCAGGACCAACCATGGACCTGGGATTAGACATTAACTTGTGAAGGGAAAAAATCAAACAGAACAACAAAACAAGGTACAAAATGGACACAACACATCGAGCAGACCAAGTTGGACACTCAGATTCTACTTGCAAGAGCGAAAGGAGTTTATACTGATTTAAAAACCAGTATCAAACATGTACACATCACCATTTAAATTCTGAAAGATTTAGCTCGTGTGATGAAAACATAACACTTGTCCGTGAGCTAAATTCTTATGAAAACCAGTAACTTAAAATCATTTGGCATAATTTAAGCATCTGAAATATGGTCCTAATAAACTAGCATATCTAAATTGCTTTCTGATTCAGCGAAAATTGATTGTAGAAGCAGACCCAGTTTAATTTAATATGGATATACAGAGAAAAGCTCTAGATAACATATACCTGTGGTGAACATTGATCTGTACTCTTAACTTTCGCCTGTCTTATCATTGCTTCCTTTAGAGGCAGAAGTTATACCTTGCTCGATACACTAGACAAAAACCACAAAGTTCGAGATATTAAGATAAACTAAGTTTTTTTTATAAAGCATATGAGCATTTTGTAGGAATAAACTAACTAAACAAACACTGGCACCTCAAAGTATGTGGTTCATCATAGATTGAAATACCAATATACCTGAAGAAGATGATTGTGTAACCAATCAAGAGTTTGCGGGAATGTTGTAGCAGATATATTAGCAACTGTTAACCCCTGTTCACATTTTGATAAAATTAAAATCCTCCATAACATGATCCAAAGCAGATTTATGTGTAATACTCTAATACCAGTAACCAAGATAAAGTGACGTGTTTGTACCTGTGACTTGAACGAGCACAGATAGTCTTGAATGGTTTTCAAGTTGCTAATCAATTTATCTTTTTCCTGAAAAATAGTATAGACAAGAAAAGGTCATTATAATTTTACCTACTTCGACAATAAACTATCCAAAGCGCAATAAATATTGATACCTGGATTGGATACTTATCACTGAATTTTCGGCTAGATATCCACTCCTCTAGTAGTGCCTGCAAATGATAAGAACAACGTACTTGATTATTTTATACTAAATAACTATTGAAATTGTTTATCAATGTAACTATGCTTAAGCTTTGCTTAAAAACACCACACGTCAAAACAGAAAAAGACCTATACTATCAGAGAACAAATAGACCCTTCTCACCTTAGACACACAAACAGACATCTTCAATGTGCTAGCTTAGAAAAGTATGAATTTGACAAAAAATCTAGTTACCTTATGATCAAATTCCGCCATCTTCAGGACTATAGGAATTATTACTGGTTCAGTGACCCCCGATTTCTCTCTTGTAAGAGTAGGCTTCTTATCCGTTACTTGATCTTTTTTATTGTCGTCTAAATGGTCAAAGAAACAGTTAGAAAGATTGGGATATAGTCAGATTACACATTGTATTGATGCTAGCTAAAAGGATGTTAATATAAATTGGGTAGCAACAGAAGCGAAACCTGTGAAGAACAATATAAATTAATGGAGAGGTTAGATTAAAAGCTACCTTTACTACCAACAGCATGATCAACAATATCAACAGACTTGAGATCATCTGAAATTTTATCAGAATCTTCGGGAATTATTGCTTCTGTCCTGGAATTCTCCGCACCCTGATGACTATTCTCACTATGAGAGCTAAGACCGGAAGCATTATTTTCCTTGTCTTTTATGTCATTTTCGTCCGTTTTATTATGTGGTGACTTGTTCTCTTCGTCCATTAGGTATATACTAGGATCCACATGCATTCCCTGCAAGGAAAACTCAGAAATAGTGTCATCATGTACTTCTCATTTCGGAGTAATAACAGGTTAAAATCTGTATCTATATTAGGGGTGGCAATTTCTGACACGATACGAAACCCGACCTGAAACCGACATGAAAATTAACAGGTTCGGGTTGAGCTAAATAGATTGTGGGTCAGGTTTGGGTCGACATATATAACCCGTTTATTAAACAGGAGGTTCGGGTTGGGAATAAAATAAACGGGTCGACCCGCCAACCCGTTTAAGTTTTTTTTCTTAATTAAAAATTATTTATATTTAATTATACAGGTTAAATGGGTTAAACGGGTCGACCCACTAACCCGTTTAACCCATTTAACTCGTGTAATGTGCTAACTTTTATATATAAAACGGATTAAATTGGTCAACTCGAAACCCGTTTAACATATTCAACCTATGTAACCTATCTAACCTGTCAACCTAAGTATATATACGGGTTAAATGGGTCAGGTTCGGGTTACGTGTAAACAGGTTAGGGTTGACATAGCTGACCCGATGATTTAAATGGGTCAGGTTCAGGTTGGGGTTTTCTGACCCGCCAACCTGACAACCCAAACCCGCCAACCCGAACCCGACCCGAATTGCCACCCCTAATCTATATGATATGGAATGAATTGACAACACAGAGTATGTTGGAAAATTTAGTGAACTTGAGGGATTAATTCACACCTGATAATGGGTTTGGAGGTACGGAGTGTACACCCATTTGGTCACTGAATCCCCTGACTCAATAGTGGTTATGTATTGATTCTACTGATAGCATGAATTTGTTTCTGCTGATAGTGTGATTCTACTGACATTGGATTCTGCTGCTAGTTTCCACCGCTAGTGTTATTGTTTCCACTGATAGTGTTAACATTACCACTGCTAGTGATAATGTTACCACTGATAACCACTGATCCCTACTATTATGGAAAGTATTATGATATAATTAATGGGCCGTTAATTATACATAATTCCATGGGCTAGGGTTTGAGTATTCTCTATTATAAATAGAGGTCATAACATTCTGCATGAGAACGATCAACACAAACCCTAATCACTTGAATACAATTCTGTTCTTGATTTGTGCCTAAAACAAGAACATCACTTGGTCTTATTCCATAGAGATATTCGTGTAACCCAGGCATAGGGTCGAATAGTTTCTATTGGAAAGTCATACCACGATTTCAAGTGAATATCCGGTACCTTATTGATTATCTTAACCTGGGAACTTGTTAACACATATTAACCAACAGAGTAGACTAACTATGTGGAGAATAGGCCTAATATATAGATTTTTACCTCAATGATGATTGGTTTCCCATCTTTCATTGCTTTCTTTAAATCACCAGCCAAACCTATGACAACACAAGATCCACATCATTAAACTAAAATCCAGAAATGTTTTTTTCAACTACAAACTGGGTTGACCAGATGTTGTATATTACCTTTTCTAACAATTCTGCATTCTCTGCAAAATTCAGTAATTAGCTCCTCTGATGAGCTGAAGTCTCGCGCCCATATAGGTGAAGATGTCAAGGGTGCACTAGATAGGTAAAAAAGAGTATTAGCTTCCAATATACATTAGCTTTCCTATTTTTCCATTATTTCTGAAGCTACACTAACACATTATGAGAATAAGAGCCAAAGGTATGGAAATGTTACATACTCTGTTGACGTCCTTAGCAATTCATAGACCATATCCGTCTGCAATTCAAGAAGAATGAATGTCAAGGAAGTTCATGTGAAGAACAAATTTAGTTGACGATGTGTTCAGGTATGCACACATAAAGAGATGGGAGCAATATAAACATGTGAAATAGAGAACACAAGGGACATCCTTACAGTGACATGAAAACAGATTCACCTGCAAAACATTTGGCAAGTTTAGCCTTTGGGCAAGTTGGGTAGCAATCGTAGACTTTCCAACACATGCTGTGCCACATACAAGAATAACCAACGGTACTCTTTGATGGTGAAATCTACAAATGCGATTAACACAAGAAGCATGATAATTAAAAGAAAGAGACCCTAAGCCTTTAAATAAAATGGAGTGTGAATGAGTACTACCATAAGCAAATAAATGAAGAGTTTATTGGAAAAAAGGGTTTTCTTCTCATAAACAGTAGTCAGAAAAGTACTTACTCCCATGGAACAAACTGGCCATTAATATTGGCTTAACATCTCTAGTTTATTTAAACTTTTATATTAAAATAATAATGCACCATCAATCTAAACGATTTTTATTTTATTTCCGTAATAAGCATGGTCACTGTATCCACCTTAATACCCCTACCTTACAGAAAGTGAAACCCATTCCAACAAAATTTGAACATGTCGTCAAACTTACAATAAAATGGGGAATTGGGACATACCTGGTCATCATCTTGTAACGATTTATGTACTCTTGCCCGTAGCCCCGCCGTTCCATGAGCTGCAAGCAAATTGCAACAGCAAAACAATGTGAGTACGTTTGAGGAAGGTCATAAGAGTATTGTTATGACATTTGGAGAAAAAACCAGTATAACTGTACACCAAAAAAGCTATCAAAGAGTGTATAACACTATGATCTAGATATTATACATCTTTTATTTAATCATGCTAAAGGAACAGCGTGCAAAATAAAAATGGACATATATACCTTAAACAAATTAGCTTCCAGATCAGACTGAGATCTGCAAAAAAGTAATACATGATATGTTAAAGACATATAGAGATATTAGTGAAAGAATAGCTGCTGAAGAGCATGATATGATGACATACACGTCCAAAAGACTATTATCTATGAGCAGCTTCTTGAGTTCAAGGGCAATTTTTAATGCCACGTGATTAGGAATCTGAAACAAAAACAGTGTGATGTTTAACCTTTAAGAGATGATGTCATGCTAGCATTGAAAATAATAAATGAAGAAATAACAAAAACAGGTATAATTAAATGAAAAAACAAATGACTGTTACATAAAGACAAGTTATCTGCTAAAGGATGCTTCAAAGTTTTATGAGTAATCAACACTGTGAAACTTTTGGCAGTATGCAGTATGTATGAGGTCTAAAATATTTGTTTGATCAATCTAAGACGCACTCAATAGCCTGTTAGGGGTACAACCTATCTACCAAGTACTGTATCTGCTAAAAAAATTATTCACTTGATTCATGACTATTAATGAAAAGTTAAAATTTTAGCATAAGGAAAAACAATACATCTCTTGATCCAATATAAACAGATTAAATGACTTGTGCTTATTTCAACAAATAATATGGTCATATCTAAAGACAAATTAAATTTGTACACTATTGCGTCTACTTTCCCAGCCAGCCAATTTCAAACGGAGGCAATAGAAAATAAACTACCATTTATATAACCTTTTTCTCCCATAAATATCTTATCATAACTATCTGTTCTCTGCGAAACTTGATAAAAAGCTCTTTCTTTTGTTATAAACGGCAAAGACACTCACACAAACATATACACCTCAAATGAGACTTGCACATACCGCTAGGCCAAATGCCTTTTGGTGTTAATTAGGCTCATTTATCATATGCACTCATTATAAGACACAATTTTCTATAATATGCAAATATGATTTTAGAATTTTGTAATGAAATAAAGAGCTCGTCTCCACAAATAATATACTAACCAGATTTTTGCCTCAAAGCAACAGAGATGACAGATCTCAACTTTTACATTTGGGAGCTCACACATTTTAGAATGGGAACAATATACAACCTTTCACTGTTGAGCAAGTCAGCAATTTGACCAACTTAGCTGACGTAAGCTTCAATGACGCTATTCTATCACCTAATTTTATCTCTACTTATACAAATCCCAAGCTCAGCCCACTTCATTACAATAGTTAAGAATGGGGCGACTCTTATCACATAATTGCTTCTAGTTATACAACTTCCATGCTCCGCTCAATTCAGTATAATAGTTAACAATAGTTGCCAGGTCTCATACAAATCCCAAGCTCAGTTCACTTCATTACAATTGAAATAGTTATACCTAATTGCTTATCTCTAGTTAGTAGTTATACAAAATCCCATGCTCGATTCACCTCATTTCAATAGTTGCTAGGTCACATATTTTTACTTTCTCCTACCAGTCTTAGGATAAGAATGTTGTAATGTTATAATAATTTTCTTGCTAGATTTCTGGCTTTCATCATAGTAAAAGACAACCTACAATAGAGCAAAACACGGGCATGTGATTTCAATCTTAATATAAGGGCTCATATTTCATGTGTTACTATGTATAAAGAAAAAATGAAACTTGAAGATGGGGTATCAAGGCCATAAAATAGTGCAACTACAAAAGCCTAAGCCAAACAACTAACCGCACACTCCTTTCATTGCAAATAATAGTCTTATTTTCCATTTTAGAGATCGGATGAAACTTAAAATCTGCTCTGGCCTCTTGAACACAATAATGACTTTTGGTATACACGTATTTTGGCAAATTATATGGGTTTTTGCATTTACAGATTAGATCACAACAAATTTATCCAACAATTATCATGAGTCAACACAATAAAGCAAACTACTCAATCACCAAAAGGTCAAATCACTACGTGACTAAACTCGTAAACATTTCCAAAACAAAACTAAATTCGATATCAAAATCGACAATGCCAACGATATAAATTGAACTTTGGTGAAAGTCAATGAGAAAGTGGATAGAAGGGAAAACCTTTGTGACAGTTAACATCCTGCTAAGCAAAAATCTAGAGAGGACATAATAATGATCAGCATTATCACCCAACCACACTTTCACCTGAGGAAAAAAAAAATCATGTCAGACTGCATACTAATTACCTAATGTCAAATAATAACAAAATACTTAGCGGGGTGCCCCTTTTGGTAACTATGCTAAATAATTTCCCCACAATTATACTTTTTATTTTTTTTAAGTTACCTTATGACCGCTTTCTTGCTTATGAAGCATTCTTTCTGATAAGATTAATTAGCAATAAATTACAAAACTAAACCATTTTAATAAAAGTAAAAGCACTAACTACGCAAATTTCAGATGGAAACATCTTATTTAACAGAAAAAATATGGTTACCAAGTCGAGATATTATCGAATATAATTACCCAAGTCGAAATATTATCGAGTATAATTACCCACCAACCTAACGGAAAGGTGGCCTCAAAGTCGCATAAGAGACCTGAGTTCAAACCTCGTTGGGTAAACATATCGGGATGGCTAATGAAAAGTCGGAAACAGCCATGGGAATACCAGTTAGACCGCGTACATTAGACCTAAAAAGGTTTTGACTAGCTCCGGGGAAGGAATCTATCTCCGTTTACCTATTTTACCCCCAGCCCAACCTAAGTAAATTAATCTTGTATTCTATGACACATACATACTTAGGAGAGTAGTCTCTTTTGAACTTTGGTAATCATACTGGATTATATTCCCGGCCTCAAAATTATACTATTAAATCACCACATAAAAAATTTCATGCTTATGTGGCATTCTTTCTAGTAAGTTAGCTTATCACTACTTCACGAAAAATCGAAAATGAAGCGGGATCCATGTTTAGGCATTTTTTGCTGTGAATGTACGCAGCCTAACCGGTATTCTAGTGACTTTTAAGCCCGGGCCTCTTCATCATTTCTGAACTTATCACTAACTTGCGAAACTAATCTGTTTTAAAAAAGTATAATCGCCAAACTAACTCATCATTTTCTAACTAAACGTCTCTAGTCTATATATAATGAATACACATTGCATGTTCACTAACTACACCATTTCAAATAAACCTATAACAACCAAATCGAGTATACTGATCTTCTATTACATATTGCATCAACCATATATTAATCATATACGTTTTTCTTTTATTAAAAAAAAAAAAAAAAAAAAAAAAAAAAAAAAAAAAAAAAAAAAAAAAAAAACTAGTAAGCGAATTCAATTAATAACAGGAATATTGTAGAAAAGTATATAAATAACAAACAGAATGAGATATAAGAAAGGACCTTGACGAAATCGTATTTGGAGGAGCCGTTACGAGTGCCGGTAGGTAGATGGAAGTCGTTAGCATTGAATTGTTCTTCGTCGTTATTATCATGATGAAATGATGAAGAAGATGATTTGTGTTTTGAATTGGAAGCTCCGCTAGGGTTTGGTATTAATACTGATTTATCCTTCTTCATCATCTATCTACTTTTTCAATTCGGTTGAATGAACCGGATTTCTGATATTTGAGCAGAGTAGAATCGTGTTAATTGGAAACAAGTGTCTTTTCTAGTGATCCTGATGGCGAGGGCTGTTTGGACCATTTTTATATCTTTCACTTTCGTTTTCTTTTTCTTAACGCTGTGTTCTCGAGTTACTTCATTAAAGAAAAGGGAAGGAAATTGAAGTAAAACATTTTCCTCCCATATTTGGGCGGAAATGAAAGTAAAAGAAATTCATCCAAATAACACTAACTTTACTTCCAGTTTACTTTCATTTTCTTTAATGAAATAACTCGAGAACACAATGTCGGAGTAAACATTTTCACTTTCCTTCTCTTTTCTTTAATGAAATAATTCGAGAACTGACGTAAAAGGAAAAAAAAAACAACCGAACAAACAAACACACGCACAACAACAACACAACGTTATAACAGGGTAATAAGTATCGGCCGAAACCGACCCGTTTTGAACTGATCCCGAATCATCCCAAAACCGATAAGTTGGAAAACCATAACCAAATCCCGACCAGAGTATAGGCCGGTTTGTGTTGGTCAGGTCGGTCGGTTTTGAGACTGTCCATTTTGGTCGGTTTTGCTTGTCTTTTCTCGGTTTTTGGCCTGTCCTGACTCGAAAACCGAAAATGCTGAAAACCCAAACCGAGTACCAACTCAAGTATGCTCGGTTCGGTTTCGGGACGATCGGTATTTGTCAGGATTCAGTTGGTTGTCGAGAGTCGGTCATTTTTGCTCAGCCCTACGTTATAAATACTCATTCTGTCTCAAAATAGTTCATTCGACGTTCGACGTTTTTAGTTTTTCTTATTTAACTTTAACTTTAAGTATATTTTTATTTGTGTTATATAATACTTGATGCAAAATATTTGAATGGATTTGGTTTTAAATATATTGACATTGATATAATTTCCATCAAGTATTTTATAACACAAACAAAAATAACTAAGGTTAAAATTGAATTAGTAAGACTTTAAAAATCAAACGGAGACTATAATTTTGAAACGGAACGAGTATGTACATCACAACACAAGTTCATTTCGCTTTTTTGCATAATTTAAATCTATAACTCTTTTATTTAAGGAGTGTGGACATAGCAATCTCACTGACACCGTTGAACCAAATACACAAAAATTTATTTGGCTAAAAAAATCAATAGTCTAAAAATTGAACTACTCTTGATGGAAACTGCCTTTTGAAATTTGTGTTTGGTCGTTTTTGGTTCAAATGATGCATTTTATGGGTTTTACAATGGACATTATTAGCCGTATATTACAAGGTATTGCTAAAGGATAAGTTTGATGAGAAGACGTTTAAGTGTACATTAAAGATGATTAGCAATTTACCTTAAATAGATTATGAATAGTTACTATATATATCTTGCATATTCTGACGTAAGCATCACAAAATAATACAAAACATATTCCTATTCTCTCACTCCTACATACATAACACGTCTTCAAAATTGGTAGTGCCTAGTCAAATCAAACTGAAATTCCGCAACCAGCTAAACAACATCATCCTCACACGAATGTACGAAACTAGTGCTTGAAATCATACCATTTGATGGAAACAGATATTTCACAAGGCTACGCAGTCATTAAATGTGATAATAACTTGGTAGTGCCTAGTAAATCTTTGTTTCGTTAATAAATCTTACGTTTGAGCTTGGATAGTTATTTGAGCCCAAATTAACTGGCATGAACTTGGGCTCAGCTCTACGTAAAACAAGGTTCAGACTTCAGACATGCTATCATCATTATATGTGATGTGATCCAGTTTAATTTTGAGCCCAATGAACTACTATTTTAGTATTTTATAAGTTTGTTTCTTTCATGTTCTAAAATCTATTGGCACTAGTATTTGTTATTGTAGCATTTTCAACTTTTAAAATTACATAAGTTACAAAATTTATCTTGTTGCATAAGCATAACAAGTGCATGTCAATAGTTCTTAGATGAAATGCCTTAGCAGAACACATTTGTGATTAACTGGATTGATGTCTTTAACAGCTATTTCGATATGAAAACAGACATTTTCTTTGTTTATCATAACAAGGGTTCTTGAATTATAATCGTTTAGACATGCAAACTTTAATATAAAACGAGTTGACGTTTAGCTTAAATACGAACTGATTTTATGTTTGTTAACTCCTCCATATGTCACCACTTAAATTTACAAACGCAAAACATCTCTCTAAGGAATGGATACGTGTGATTTTGCATGTTTCTTTGTTAACTTGTATTCATCGTTTTTCTTGTATCCATTCGAAAATCGAAACCCATCTCCCAGAACTTGTGAGCTTCTGGATAGGTATCCTACATCTGAACTGAAAGGATCTGTTTCTAGTTAGCCATTGAGGAGTCAATGGTTGCTTGGTGATCTTCTTTGATTATTATGCAAACTCCTCTTGGTGTTTGAATGAACTTGTGGAGATCAAAGAATGCTGACATGTGATGGGACTGAGGTTGTTACCTGTGTTGTATGATGTGGATCCACCGGATGACCATGAACAAGATGAAAGTGAACTTAACTGATAAGGTTGAGAAAGTAGAGGTGGATAGAGTTGACTAAGGTTTTATGTTTCTGGATACATAAATGTGCTGCTGTCAATCATCAACTAACACTATTGCAGTGCCTGGAAGCAAAATCCTCAACTGGTTCAGCAACCAATGATCGCGTAATGTAGTCGCACTGAATTTACCTTCAAATCAGATCATGAATGTGATAGTGATGGCAGTATGATGTATCTTTTCTCCACCAGGACCACCACTGAGTTAAAACCACTGAATATCTTAAAACAAAATTCAAATGTGAGGTAAAAATGATAGATAGGCCAGCATGTGCTTCTAAAAGTGCAGATCGTGAGTGGAGATCTATGTGCGGATTGCATGGACTTTATACTTCTGTAATAAACAGACTGGATACTACAAATTGTTGAAGTATGAGACTAAGGTTTGATTTCTCTCATCTATAGTGGAGTAATATTTGTCACTAGCTTGGAGGATAGAGATGACTAAACTGAGGTATCTAATGAGATACTTTCATATCATAACTTCAAACTCAGGAAGTGTAAAACCTAAGCTGATGCATTTGTTACTTCTACCAATAAAATAACAAGATATGGTAATGAAATTGAATTGTAGAAAACTTTGGCAAACCGTTTTTAGCTGTATACAGATGTATGTACTAATCTGTTGCTACTATTATATCGTCTTTTGGACAAGTATACTAACTTTTGACATGGGCGGACCTATTAAGGGACCGGGCCCCTATGCCTAAGCCCGTTAGTGTGTTTTTTCGCAATTTCATGTGTTAAAATTTTATTTTTTCCATCTCGGCCCTCCCATCTAATGTTCTTCCCGAAAAAAAAATTGTTTCGGCCCTCCCAAGAAATTTTTTCTAGCTCCGCCATTGACTTTTGACCAAATTCTTTTCAACAGGCTCTTCTAGACACGTATATCTGGCAATGTCTACAAACTATTAAAACGCATTCCAAACTATGCATAATTATAAAGAAGATCAATCATGATTATTTGTATCCACAACCCACTAATAATCTTAAAATGCATATGGCAATAATATTATATTACCGGCATATATGAATACAAGTTGTGCGCTACATGGCACTCGCACTGGCACAGTCAAATAAATAAGTGGAAGCTTAAATTACAACAGGCTAAATCACTCCAAATTCCCAGTTCTAAAAGTGTACATAGAATATTACTCCAAATATGAGGCTTGAGTTGCTTCAGTTGAAGGACTCCAAAGTCCCAGTTTCAAATGTTCAAATTTGAAACTTGTTAAAGAATTTATAGAATAAATAAACAGAAGCTAAACTGCCAGGCGTTCAAATTCTCAGTTTCAAATGTTTGAATTTAAAACCTCTTGAAGAATTTACCCCCTCGTCTTCCCATGTCAGAAGACGCGAGCCTTGTTGACAGATCAGACATGTTACCTGGGCACCATTTGAAGTCTTTAAGATCAGAAAATAAGGCAGATAGCATAGGAGTGACTTCGTCATCCTTTATGTTTTTACATGATATTACAGTGAGGCTTTCAAGTTCCTTCCAAGAAAGCACCACAGTCTCGAGACCTTGTGTTGTTAACCTTGAGCATCCTTCTATAGACACAAATTTTATCCTCCTGTTATAAAAGTAGATGTTATATGATTCAATTCTATTATAAACTGTGTGGACCCCATAGCTATCTCATAAATGGGTCGCACATTCACATCGATGTGCCACCTTGCAATATATATGACAAACGAAAATGCGGAAATGTCAAATTGAGCAAAATCGATGTTGAATTAGAGGATCAGAAAGTTTTTTCAGGTGGGCTACAGAGTGTTAACCTGATTTTATGGTCTTATAATACTTAATTGCCTAATCGGGGATAAGGGGAAGCATAGTAAATTCTACACGCTGGGACTAGTCTAAGAAACTTTCACTTGAATTGCCAAGCCTCTTGTGGTAACGTCCTTATAGTTACCTTCAAATAAAGGTTTTATATCAACTCAGAAAATCTAGTTAAATGGGTCAAAAAGGTCAAACGAGTTGAAAGTCACACAACTCTATTATCAATGTATACAACCTCCTAAATCGTTTTTAATCGAAAAATTAAACTATTATTGTAGTACAATCATTTTTGTACTCATAAGTAAGGCATTAGTCATTCATAGAATTAGGAGAAAAAGGCATTTGCACGAACCGACCCAAATTCACCCAGCCCAGTTTGACTTCAACTAAGACATGACCTGTTTCAATCTTAAACCGTTACAGAAGTCACCAGACCCGCCCATCCCACCTTTTGTCACCACTACATTTAGATTATGAAGTACATGGCGATTGAGAACTTTCAACCTGAAAAACCAAAATTTCCTATTTTCTTACATGTATAATTCAAGATTTTATTAGCTGGAAAAACATCAATATACTGGTATGTGTATGATAAAGTTGCTAATTTTCGTATATGTTGTTTCAAATGGAAAATCACACACTTGTAGCTCACTCAGTCACTCAGTGATCTACTAACAGACGTTAACTCCCAACCTAAAAGTAGACTGTTATATTTTTTGCAATAAAAACACTCAAAAAGATAATGGGTATATACCTGCACAAACTTGCATTGAAGAACACGGCATCATTTAATCCCCAACACTTCTCGAAAACAACTTCTGTCACATTTTGACATACAACAAACAACCCTCTTACACTTTGCTTATCTCGTAACTGACACTTCTCCAAATGCAATCTTTCAAGCATCGGACAAACCCCCAAAAGCTCATCAACTTCACAATTCCGATCAATCCCCTTGCAAGAAATAAACTTCAAAATCTTCAAATTCTCACAATACGAAATCCCTGACAACCATCCATCATCCATCCTATGATCACAAAACGTCAACTCTTCAAGCATCTGACAACACTCGCCAATCGCTTTAATCCCTTCATAGCCACCCTCACACCCTCTAAGCTCAAGCTTAACCAATCTCTTACACCCTTGAGCCAAAATAATCAACCCACGATCACTCACTAACGACTTATAAACCCCTTCAACAACCCCAACTATCTTCAATATCTGCAAATTGGAAAACGCCGCTATCCCAACTAACACATTATCATTACACATATGCAAAACCAGGTCTTGCATAGTAACACAATCCTCAGCAACACTCAACAACCCGAGCTCACTACAATTCACAACCACGAGCCTCCTCAAATTCGGATACACACTACTCAAAACCTTCAAACCAAAATCAACTTCCTCAACCGGCAACACAACATCACCATCATCACATAAAAACTCATCACCCCTAATCCCAATACAACCCAACTCCCGACCAATATAAACACGCGTATTCAAACCACTACTACTAGAAACAACACTAGCACAAAGTAAATCAACATGGGTCAAATTAGGAAACCTTAAAAACATACGACCAGATATAAGGAAATCCCAATCCAAAACCTTAACAGACCTTACCACGCGTCCTTGCACGCATAACCATCGTTTCGAAACTAAGCAATTCGCGTCCCGTTGTGACTTGTCTGTATTTTTTGACAGAATGTTGAGCAGGATTTCGTCCGAAATGAAGGAACTAAAGTCATTTTTAGGGAAATCTAATTTATGGGTTTTGTTTTCAGGGGTCTTGAGTAATGACCGGCGACGAAAGGCGGCACGAACGATATTGTTAATGGATAAATCGTCTTTTAGCCATAAGTTAGGGTTTTCGTTTTCAAGTGAGCAATGTGACATTGGATTTTTTTCTTTTTCTTGTTTGGTTGTAACTGTTTTTTATATAATTTGCAGAATCATTTGAATTTGATGGTTTGATTTTGTGTTTTTGAGGTGAAGAAAGTGATTTTTGGAATAATTAAATGTTGTGGAGTGATGACTTTTTCAGTTTTTTTCGAGTTTGAAGGCAACGGCCTAAAAAGAGGGGCCCAACCTTTGAATATACCCTTTTTATCAGTCTTTTTATGCTAACGTTTTTTTTCTCTATCCTTTTGTTTCTTTTTGTAATTACTCGTTTAGGGTACGTTTAGTTAGAGAGAAATTTTTCATTCTTTCAAGAAATTTTTTATAGGAAAATGAAAAAATTGAAAACGCGTTTAATCGCATTTTTTTTCAACAATTTTCAAAAAATGAAATTCTCATTTTCTAAATTTTAACTAAGAAATTAAAAAACCCATTTTACCATTTGATCCTTATAATGAAAATTGTTTCCAAGTAAATTAGAATTCCTCATTTTTTGGAGTCATTTTAATTCTTCTTATTTTGTCAATTTATGGAATTTAAACTCCTTCATCTGACATACCGAACACAATATTTAGAGAAATTTAATAAGCAAATACCATAAACTCCTCCTAATATACTCCAACCAAACGCATTCTTAAATGGTCTTGTTTAATTATATTTGGTGAAAGACGAATAGGAGAATTTAACATGTTTTTCTTATTTGATGAGACCATAGAGAAGTCAAATATATACATTTCGCAAGGCTCGTTTACAAGAAATGTTATGTGCTTTTTTTGCTGATAAGTTTATCAAGTTGAGTTATGGCATTTTTCAGAAGCCCGCGAGTCAAAAATAGCGGGCTTATAAACTTTCAGATTTACATAATCTCATTTATCAAGTTGAGTTATAGCATTTTTTAGAAGCTCACAAGTCAAAAATAACGGGCTTATAAACTTTTTCAAATTTACATAATCTCATGAGTCTAATATGTATAAGCTAACACAAGCAATTACTTATACTAAATTCAATTTTTAGCAACTAACATGGTTCAAGTCCAAAACAAATGTTCATAGACAGAATTAAAGGCCCGGAGTGATAGAACTAAAAACTATATAGATATACGTTGGTTTGGATTTAGATCCACTTCAAGCACAAACCAGAATATAAAGTGTATACAAACTTGAAATTCATAGTTTGGAAAATATAAACATAACATTGAAGACATTTAGGGTGCGTTTAGTTGAGGGAAAATACCCTTGTTTTCCACTAAATGTTTTGTAGAAAACAAGGACAACAGATATCGCGTTCAAATTAGTGTTTTCCAATTAAATTCTCTACAAAATACAAAATTCATATTTCCAACTTTAATACACAAAACTACAAAACATTTTTTTTTTTTCACCTATTTTCCATTAAAATACCCCAAATCCGTTTTCGTTAGTTGTTTCACGTTTTCAACTGATTTTTTACGTTTGCGTCCATTTTTTTACGTTTTCGTTAGATTTTTTTCGTTTTCGTCCAATTTTTAACGTTTTCGTCTGTTTTTTACGTTTTCGTTCGTTTATTATGTTTTCGTCAGATTTTTTACGTTTCTGTCCTATATTTTACATTTTCGTCCGTTTTCTAACGTTTTCATCAGATTTTTTACGTTTTCGTCTGTTTTTTTTAACTTTTTCGTCTGATTTTTTACGTTTTCGTCCGTTTTTTTACGTTTTTGTCAGATTTTTAACGTTTTCGTCAGATTTTTTGTGTTTTGGTCTGCTTTTTTACGTTTTTGTCAGATTTTTTACTTTTTCGTCAGATTTTTTAGGTTATCGTCCGTTTTTTTTACGTTTTCGTCAAATTTTTATATTTTCGTCAGATTTTTTACTTTTTTGTTAGATTTTTTACGTTATCATCCGTTCTTTTACGTTTTCATCAGATTTTTGCGTTTTTGTCAGATTGTTAACGTTTTCGTCAGGATTTTTACGTTTTCGTCAGGTTTTTTACATTTTTGTCTGATTTTTTACTTATTAACTAAACAAATAGATTGATTATGTATCACAATTGCATCACTACGTCGAAGGCTTTTTTGTAAATATATTTATAAGATAGCTTGGTATCCAAACTGTATCAATGATTGTGATCCTCATTGTACTTTTTGCTAGCTTTGAAACATGGGCCGAAGGAAAGAGGAAGACCAAACAAAGTCATGTCAACTCTAGTTAGTTATAAAAAGGCCTACTTTACAAAGGGAACGTAGTTTCCCGGGAACCAAAAGGTTCCCGGTAACCGTTGTAAAAATCAAACGAAGACGGATGTAAAAACGTAAAAAAAGCGGAAGAAAACGTAAAAAATCGTAAGAAAACGTAAAAATCAGAAGAAATTATAAAAAAAACGAAAATATTAAAAAATGGACAAATGCATAAAAAATCTAATGAAAACGTAAAAAAACAGATGGAAACATAAGAAATCAAATGAAAACGTAAAAAATATGAACAAAAAGTATAAAAAAAAGGGACGAAAACGTAGAAAATAGACGAAAACGTAAAAAAATAGACAAAAACGTAAAAAACTGACGAAAACGTAAAGAAATGGACGAAAACATAAAAAATCGGACGAAAACGTAAAAAAACTGACGAAAACATAAAGAAATGGATGAAAACATAAAAAATCGAACCAAAACGTAAAAAAACGGACAAAAAAGTAAAAAGACTGAAGAAAACACAAAAAAAATGACGAAACTGTAAAAAAATCTGACGAAAACGTAAATAAACAGACGAAAACATAAAAAATCGGACAAAACGTAAAAAAACGGACGAAACATAAAAAATCTGACGAAAAAGTAAAAAAACGGATGAAAAAGTAAAAAATAGACGAAAATGTAAAAATCAGATGAAAACGTAAAAAACAGACGAATACGTAAAAAAACAGACAAAAACGTAAAAAATCAACAACACTTAAACATGTTTACTAGTTTTGAAAAATGAAAAACACAAGCACATGTTTCTCAAACTAAACGCGTTTTCTAAATTTTCCATTGTTTTGTGGAAATCAAACTCCCATCCCTTTTCCTACAAAACAAGAAATAGGAAATGAAAAAAAAATGTTTTCCAACTAAACGCGACCTTAAAGTTTGGAATATCAAATCATCGAGACAAACCGATATGATTCGGGTTCACTACTAAACCAACTACCTATAATCAAATGTCCATTCAGTTTAAGTTATACTGGTTGTTCTATCCTGCTAGTCTCGATTGAACTATTGCACGCTAATGTCTACAGATTTAATGTAAAAATGTTTAAGAGTAATGTTGTATCTTTCTAGATCATTCTTAAATATCTTCTTAGGGCAGGTTTGGTAGAGAAAATTTCAAAGATTAGAAATGAAGTGGAGAATTAAATCCAGATTAATGAAATTGAATGATAAATTAATTAAATTCTACTGTTTGGTAGTGCCAGAGAATTGAAATAATTTATAGGGTAAACTGCAAATTTAGTCCCTAACCTATCACAAAAGTGCAAAAAAGCCACCGAGACATAAAGGCGCACAAAAAAGCCACCCACGTTACGGATAAGTGCAAAACGGCCACCGAGACCTAACTCTCGTTAGTTTCCTTGTTAACTGCTTAGTCATTGAGGGTAGTATCGTCTTTTCACTGTTACCGAACTATTATATATACGTGTCCTAACATTGTAGATAAAAGGACTAAATTTGCAATCGAAGTTTTAACTTTTTACCCACTTTCCACATTCCAGTAATTAAATATGACCATTTCATCACACAATTCCACACAAAGTTTTTTTTACTCTTTCCAAATTCCGGTAAAAAATGGTCGTGATTTGTGACTGTGGGAAACAAACGAAAATCAAAACAAGCTGGACAAACAGGAACCCAGGACGACGATTCTACTGTTGTCCGTCATGTGGGTTTATTGGATGGACGGATCCTCCAATGTGTTGCCGAGCAGTCGCAGTGATTCCTGGCCTGTTGAGGGCGAGGAATGAGCTTGAAAAAGAGTTAGAGGAGCAGTTGAGGTTGATGAGGGAGAAGGATCAGCAGTTGAAGAAGCTAAACAAGTTTTTTATTTTAAATTGGGTCTTTTTTTTCATTGTCTTTAAGTTGGTTTAGGTTGGTATGGATGTGGTGTGATATCTTTCTGGGTTGTATTATTACAGGGAAGAAGGTCATCCCTGGTTTGTATGGACTTTGTAATGTTAATAAAAAGTTGTTGTTTTTGACATTATAGCGGGATCATCGTAAGTATATGATGAAGTCAATACCACAAAGTCTTTGAATTGTGCAGAGCATTATGCAGCAAATTACCGTTTTGGTTGCATAATAACCAAAAATCCGGTTTTGGTTGCACCAAATTGGCCGTTTTCTTAATAAGGATGCACCAACTTTGAGTATGCAGCAAATAGTGGAACAATACATTTGCATCAAGACCATGGTAAACCCAAATGAAAACAAATACCATTCCTAATCAATCAAAGTCTAAAAACAAATCTCGTACAAATTATTGGCTAGACGACAGAAACTCAGTTACATAATCCATACACTCATTGTCTTAAAACACATAAACAAATAACCAAATAAGTTTATTGCACCATCACAATGGTTTTGACTCACTTGGCGACCTTGGCCTTTTTCTTGATCCTCTTCTTCGTTTGACCTCCACCATTCACTGTTGATGCCTCACTTGCTTGTGGTCCAACTGGCTGACTTGGTCCTGCTGCTACATCACTTGCTTGTGTTCCAACTGGTTGGCTTGGCCCTGCTCTTACATCTGTTGCAGATGATCCTACTGGGTGAGTAGTTCTTATTCCCCTACCCTTCTTTTGGTTGTCTCTTGCACCCGTACAAGCTCTCTTATTGTGACCCAGCCCACCACATGCACCACATTTGACTATCTTGCCCCGCTTTGACAGCTTCCCATTTTTCACCATTAACTTTTTCATAGCCTGTTCAGCAATTTCATCTTATGACTGTCTTCTCTTCTTCCTTGGTCTATCAATAGGAACATGGTGGTGAGGTGGCTTTAGGTTGCTAGGAATAGTGCATTTGGGCCAGAAGGATGAACTAGCAATTCCTTCAATCTTGTACCGATACATCTCCTTCCATGTGGATAACCAATAACATGGGGACACCCAATCCTCTAGTATTCCACCATGGTTGCCATTTAGATCCATGTCGTTTCTAGCCATGTTATTGATAGCCGCAACAGCATGTTTACATGGAATACCAGTGGGTTCCCATCTTCTACATGTGCATTCCCTTTTTGTCATATTCATAGCATATTGGTCACCCCAAGCTCCCTTACACTGGTATGTCTCCCTCCACCCCATATAACATTATAATAACGTGCACTATGCTTGATGTTGTTTAAAATTGTAGTTGCTGTTGGGGTTAAGGGACCTTCACATCTTTCTATTAAATGCTGCACACTAACACTTCTCCTCATAAGATACTCCTTGATGTATTCCAAACAACCAATGATTGGTTGATCTCTGCTGTCCACCAACTTGCTATTGAACGATTCACATATGTTGTTAAGAAGGATGTCACATTTAGCTCTCCCTGTATATAACATAGCAATGTCAACATCATTTTTAATCTTATTAATATCACAGATTAAAGTCATAATATGTGTCTATTGCACCTGAAAAATGTGACCTTGACCATGATGAAGCTGGTATCTTTCTTAACCAGTCATAAGCTTTGGAGTCCGTTGTTTTGAGCTCCTCCATTCCTCTATTAAACTCAACAACTGTTGATGCTCTAGCACACTTCCAAAGAAGATCCTTGATCGCCTGTCCCTTGAATAACTGTTTCATATTGTCATATATGTGTCAGACACAGAATCTGTGTTCAGCATAAGGAAACATTTCTACAGTGGCTGGTAATATCCCCTATCAAATTGAACATAACATAATATATAAATAAAAATAGAATTGGGTTGCAAATATATTAGTAAGATAAACCATGGGCACATACCTTTTGTCTGTCTGAGATAAAGGTGAAGTGTGAATTGGGTTGCAAATCAAGATCATCTCCAAGATTTCTTACAGGAAGTGGCTTGTCTAATGCTGGCAAGCATGATCCCTGAGTTGCAAAAGAACTTAGAGAACTTTTCAGCATTTGACATGCTGCGAGAACTGAAAGTTATGTTCGAGCAGCAAGCAAAGCAAGAATTGTTTGACACGATCAAATCTTTTCATGCCTACAAGCAGGAGGAAGGGCAATCGGTCAGTAGCTATGTCATGAAAATGAAAAGCTATCTGGATCAGATGGAGCGACTGGGATACCCCATGCCTCAAATCCTTGGAGTGAGCATGATACTTACCTCACTATCGAAGGATTATGACCAATTTATGCAGAACTACAACATGCACAGCATGGGGAAAACCATTGCCGAACTGCATAACATGCTGAAACTTGCAAAGAAAGGCATGCCCAAAAAGGCTCCACTTGTCCTAGCTATCAACCAAGGCATAATTCAGAAAAAGAACAAGGGAAAACCGCAGGCACCTGGCAAGGGACCAGGGAAAGGCAAGGCTAAGCTTTCTTACACCCCAAACCCAAAATCCCCCCACCTGCCAAGAAGGAGCACCCGGCCAAGGACACCCCCTGCTACCATTGTGGAGTGGTAGGGCACTGGAGGCGCATCTGTCACGCCTACCTGGAAGGGCTAAAGAAGAACAAAGCTAGCGTTGTTAGCACATCAGGTATCGTCACTATAGAACTTTATAATTTTCCTAAAAAATCCTGGGTATATGATACTGGTTGTGGTACTCACATTTGTAACAATGTGCAGGGGCTTAGGGGAAGTCGAAAGCTGAAGCAAGGAGCTTTACATATGTACGTTGGTAATGGCAATCGTGCAGCTGTGGAAGCAATTGGGAGCTTTGATCTTATCCTCCCAAATGGACTAGTTATTGTTTTAAATAATTGTCATTTTGCACCTACTATCACTAGAGGTGTTGTTTCACTTTCGCATTTGAAAGATGATGGCTACATTCATACTTTTATGGATTTTGGCATTTCTGTTTCTAAGGATAATGTGTTTTGTTTTAATGCTATTCCATGTGATGGCATTTTTGAAATTGATATGCAGTATCTTATTTCAAACAATAGTTCTATATATACTGTTAGCAATAAGAAATCCAAACGTAAATTGGACTCCACTTTTTTATGGCATTGTCGTCTTTGCCATATAAACAAGAAACACATTACGAAGCTACAACACGATGGGCTTTTAGAGTCAACCGACAATGTGTCGTTTGATAAATGCATTTCTTGCATATCTGGAAAGATGGCACGAAAGCCTTTTTCCCATGTTGGAGAAAGAGCTAAAGATCTACTTGGACTCATTCATACTGATGTATGTGGCCCATTTAGAACAATGTCTAGAGAAGGAGCTAACTACTTCATCACTTTTACTGATGATTTCAGTAGATATGGTTATGTTTACTTGATTAAACATAAACATGAAGCCTTTGAAAAGTTTAAAGTCTTCCAAAGTGAAGTAGAAAATCAGCTTGGCAAGACCATTAAGGCTCTTCGATCCGATCGAGGAGGTAAATATATGAGTCAAGAGTTTTTAGATCATCTAAAAAGGTGTGGGATAGTCTCACAATTCAATCCTCCATATACACCACAACATAATGGTGTGTCTGAAAAGAGAAATCGAACCTTGCTAGACATGGTTCGATCTATGATGAGTCTAACAACGTTGCCAATGTCCTTTTGGGGTTATGCTCTAGAGTCTGCTGCTCGCATACTTCCAACTAAGAGGGTTGATAAGACTCCATACGAAATATGGCATGGGAAAGTCCCTAATTGGTCTTACTTGAAAGTCTGGGGTTGTGAGGCTCTCGTTAAACGAGATACGCCTAACAAACTTGAGCCTAGAACTATCAAGTGTATCTTTGTAAGATACCCAAAGGAAACGATGGGTTACTATTTCTACTACCCACCCGAGAACAAAATATTTGTTGCTCGATATGCTGAGTTTTTTGAGAACAGTCTCATCTCACAAGAAGCAAGTGGGAGCAAAGTAGACTTTGATGAACTTCAAAGCAAAGATGCACAACCTTCTAGTGACACTAGTGAACATCAAAATGAGACTGAGCATGAAAATGTTGAGCCTCTTCAAGATGTTGCTCCCATTCGTAGATCCGCAAGGATACCTCAAGCACCTGAACGATATGGTTTTTATATCGATGCTGAGGAACATAAGTTAGGGGATCATTGCGAACCTGCTAACTATCGAGAAGCTATATCGAGTCCTAAACGTGATAAGTGGAACGAAGCTATGAATGTGGAAATGAAATCCATGAAAGACAATGATGTCTGGGTCGAGGTAGACCTACCTCCCAATGCTAAGACCGTTGGGAGTAAATGGCTCTACAAGATGAAGACCGACATGGATGGAAATGTACATACCTATAAAGCTCGTCTTGTAGCAAAAGGTTTCACTCAAATCTACGGAATTGACTATGAAGAAACCTTCTCGCCTGTTGCAGACATTAAAGCAATTAGGATTCTTATAGCCATAGCAGTGTATTATGACTATGAGATTTGGAAAATGGATGTCAAGACTGCCTTCTTGAACGGCCACCTAAACGAGGACGTTTATATGGTGCAACCCGAGGGCTTCGTGAACCCAAAATTTCTTGGCAAAGTATGCAAGCTTCAAAGATCCATTTATGGATTGAAGCAAGCATCTAGAAGCTGGAACAATAGATTTGATGAGGAAATCAAGAAGATTGGTTTCGCTCAAAATCTCGATGAGCCATGTGTATACATGAACACTAGTGGAAGTATATTCACATTCCTAATCTTATATGTCGATGACATATTACTCATAGGAAACAATATTCCAATGCTACAAGATGTAAAATCCTGGCTTGGAAAGTGTTTTGATATGAAAGATTTAGGAGAAGCATCGTACATACTTGGAGTCAAGATCTACCGAGATAGATCAAAGCGGTTAATCGGCTTGTGTCAAAGTGCATACATTGGAAAAATCCTGAAGAGATTTAGAATGCAAGATTCCAAACATGGAAGTCTTCTAATGCAACCAAATACGTAATTAAGCAAGGCTCAAGGACCCTGTACACCCGCCGAGGTGAAGAGGATGAAGGGAATCCCTTATGCTTCGGCTGTGGGATCCATCATGTATGCGGTTAGGTGCACTAGACCTGATGTAGCATTCTCTCAGAACCTAACGAGTAGATTTCAACAGAATATAGGAGAATGTCACTGGACTGCTGTTAAGAACATATTGAAGTATCTGCGGAATACTAAAGATATGTTTCTTGTTTATGGTGGTGATGTCGAACGTGAGCTCAGTGTTACTTGTTATACTGATGCAAGCTGGGAGACAGATCGTGATGACATCAAATCCCAAACGGGATATGTTTTCATCATGAATGGAGGTGTTGTTGACTGGAAGAGTGCCAAACAAAGCACAATTGTGATGTCCTCTACAGAAGCTGAATATATAGCTGCTTCTGAAGTTGCAATGGTGGCAATTTGGATACAAAAATTCATTTCTAGGCTTGGCGTTGTTCCCAGCAATGAAATACCTATGGATATGTACTGTGATAATTCTGGTGCCATTATCATAGCCAATGAACCAGGTGTTCTTAAGGGTGCCAAACACTTTCGTCGGAAAGTTCACTATATTAGAGAAGTTATCGAAAGTGGTGATATTCGTCTCCTTAAAGTTCACACTGATGACAATTTAGCTGATCCTTTTACTAAACCAATGTCTTGTACCAAACATGTGGAGCATGCTAGGAACATTGGGCTGCGACCTGCTAATAGTCTCATGTAAATCTGTTTTTAGTATTTTAAATAATTGGAATGTTGAACAGTTTATATCTTTAATGAATTGATGTCATGGTTATAGTCGTTTTCATTCATATCAACTGTATTCCATTTTTGCATGTTTAATCCATGAATAATTTAATTATTCAAAATTGTCCATTGTCAGTTGACGATATGGGAGTATCATCGAATTAAGGCAAATGTGAGCGTGTTGGTGATTTATTTGCCAAACTCATATGTTGTTCATTGTGATGAACATTGGACTGGCCCAACCTTCGAGATTTCACTGCATGGATCGGCGTCAATAGTGAATCTCGCAAATGGTTATGTCTCTTATGCTTAGACTTGAAATGCAAGTAGGTCTTGCATGTGCGGAATTTTATTTTTTTATATGGTTAAACGTTGTCCTGAATAAGGTAGTTATAAAAACCATTTTCAGGAGTGATTTGAAACACATGAATGACACGTGCAGTCAAAATAGGATTTGTTCCTCCACATGTCATGGAGTTAGATATTATTGGGCCCCTCGATGAATTGAACAGATGTTTGTATGGCCATACCCAAATGAGACTAAGATGAATCTTAATTCACTTGGTAATCTTCTTCAATATCTAGATCGAGAAACAGAATAGTTGAACAAATGGAATGACTTTGATCCATGTCTAGTGTTCAATATAGTATCTATAACAAAAGAAAGGATGGCATATAAACCATTTAAATGTGAAGTTTAAGAAACTACCCTCACATATTTCTAGGGGCATTGGCGTGTTGCTAGACGCTAACCTTTGCTTGTATAATTACTTGATTATTATGACGTTGCAAGTGGGAGCTGTTGGAGTATGCCCATGTCATAATATATAATTATATGGATAGACATATGTGAGCCTATGGGGTCACACACATATACACTTAGGTACACTTTATATGTCGTGTTTATTGTATTTACGATAGATAATTAACCTTACGTAACTCGGGGTCACTATTGGGCTTCTAATGACTAAGTAAAGTACTTAATCCATTGGACTAGAAAATCAAATGGGAAGCCCATTTGGGCCCATGTAGTGGCCGGCCATTTGGGGGTTTTCAAGGGAGGATTGGTTTGAAAAATTGGTCAAATATATAGGAGATATTCTCTCCTAATCTAATTAACCACTTACTAATTTCTCTCCTCCCTCTCTCCCTAAAACTCACGGCAAAATAAAACTCCCTCCTAGGGTTTTTATTTTCATTAATCTCTTGCTTTGAATCTTGTTCATTCAAAGGCAATAGAAAGGTTACGGGGTTAAGGACTAGCATCAAAGGGGTAACCAAGGAAGTGTAGTGTGTTTCACACATAGAGGTGATCAACCTTATTGATCATTTGGGTTTCTCATTCCATTCGTGGGTATTGATATTGGTGGTGATTCCCGATTCACGCTACAAAGGTATAAACATGTTGTGTTTATTATTTGATTAATCATATTGGCTATATGGATCCTTGTTGGTGATGTTATCCGCTGCGTTTATTTGTTTCATATATGTTTTATATTCATACATAACCATTATGTTTACGAAGGGAATCATATATTGTGACAACACCGGTACGTATACGAAGCTCCCCAAAAGCCCAATGCTTTCTCGGCTCATTTATTGGAAATAGTACCTACATTTTAGCAACAATTAAACATTAAAACAAAAAGAATAAAGAAAAATAACAAGATCGTTAAATATGGTATGATATGATATAAAAACCGTTTCAACATCACACCGAGGGACTAGATACTTTATGCCGTTTGCCCAATAGCTTCGAATGTTACCATCCACGATAGACGCACTAAAAAATCCACCGGCCATAGCCCAATCGGCATCTGATGGTCGGAGCGCCCACTAATGAGTGTCTAAATACTCATCATTTTATACCAATCTGAACTGTCAAAACATCAAAAAACACTCAAATATGCATCAAAATACTGAAAATATCTTAGAAGTGTGTTTTATATGTTTCAAATGCAAAATAAGTAAAAACAAATGAAAAACATACAAAGTTCGCATAATTGGCAGTTTCAGTCCCTCAAGTTTCAAAAGTTGTCAAAACTAGTCCCTGGTAAATCAAAACATGAAAAATATCATCAAAGGTCCTTAGGGATTCATAAGTTGTCAAGTTTAGTCCTTTAAAGTTAAAAAATTGCAAAATGACAACTTTAGTCCCTCAAGTTTCAAAAATGTCAAAAATAGTCCTTAAGGTTTTGAAAATGGAAAAATATGAAAGATAAACCTTGCACTATTCTTAAATGACAAAATTGGTCCTTATGATAACATTTTGAGAAATTACAACTTAAACCCTTTAAAATTCAGAAAGTTACAGTTTGGTCCCTGGAGTTTGAGGAATTGGCAGAAAAGGTCCCTGGGTATTTTAAATGGAAAAATCACATCTTTGGTCCTTGGGTTATTCATAAATGACATAATTGATCCTTATATCTACTTTGGGAAAATTGCAAAATCAGCCCTCAATTTTGTAAAAATTACAAAATTGGTCCTTGTTTAATACCACTAAACCAACCGGACCCTTTGTTTGAATAAACCAAAACCAAACTAAATCCAATCCAATCACAATCCAGCCCACCCACTCCCTAGGCCCAAAATAAGCTCGGCCCACACCCTTAATAATACAAACCAGGGTTTGACCCTGGTCAAACACCCCTAACCCGCCTTCACTGTTCATCTCCTCCCTCACCCCTGCTTCACCCAATACCAGGGTGGTTTTCCACCTCCACCTCACTCTCCAGCTCATCCCTACTCCTCCCTCACCACCTTTCCACCTTACAACCAAACCACATCAACATTAAATGCATTTCTCACCAATTTTCTACCCAAACCATTCCACATCCTCTGTTTTCATCATACAGCCCCAACTTGGCCTCCAAACTAACTCATTTGTCCCCTGACACTTCCACAAGCTCCCAAAAATCTTTAATTGAAGAACTTTGGCCCCAAGTTAACGTGTAGACTTTTTGGCGCCAAAAGTAATTTAAACGGTGGAGATCAATTGGACAAAAATCAAAGGCTCAGATGAAGTGGGATATGCTCAGAGTCTCACAAGGAACCCTAATGTGAGCTTATAAAAGGAAGAGAAGTGCAGAAGACCAAGATATAGTTTATCTTAGCTTAATTAATCTCGTTTAAATTGTAACTTGTTATTTCAATTAATTCTCAAGCTTTTAAGCATTGTGTTAGTTAATTCAGGTGTAATCTCAACTTTTCTGATAATCAAATTCAAGTTTTAAGTCATATCTCAGGTTGTGCAATTTTCATTTTCATTTCAAATTTCTCAATAAGCTATATTGTTGTTATT
This sequence comes from Artemisia argyi, assembly GCA_030686995.1. Taxonomy (NCBI): domain Eukaryota; kingdom Viridiplantae; phylum Streptophyta; class Magnoliopsida; order Asterales; family Asteraceae; genus Artemisia; species Artemisia argyi. Next base: position 112,402,092 of record CM060699.1, read on the forward strand.
GTTAGATTATATGGATTCATAAGCTCATATAAGCTCCTCAGAAAGCTTATGAAAGCTTTTAGAAACCTTTAAAGCAGTTATAATAGAGAAACTCATAAATCATAAAAAAATAAGAAAAATAAAGAAGAAAATCAAAAATCATGGTTATGGTGATCATCAAGTAGGAGCAAGGTGAATTCTGGATTGCCTTGGGTTAGTGAATCTGTGGAGATTCTATAGGATTGTTCTTGGTTCTTGTTCTTTGATCTCAGCAGGATTGCACCTTGTAAGTTTCTAATCTCAATCTTTGGTTTTCACTGTGGCATACCTTATTCATCTAATTATTGGTTTGTTTGTGCTTATTTAATGCTGTTTAGTCATAATATAACTCAATATAGCAAGCTTGTTCATTTAAATTCATAGTTACTAAAAAATCAAATTTATACAGTCAAAATAGTATAATCAGTGATCTAGGTTATTTGTTGTTGTTTCCTGTGTTTAAGTGTTCATTCTAGCTTAATTAATCTTATTAAGTTGTTTTGAATCTGTTTCATAAGCTCTTATAACTTGTTGCTTCATAAATCATAAAACAGTCAACCTTAGGTAGTGTTTTGATCAGTGTGATCCTGGGAGTTCTAGTACACAATTGTTGCTGTTCTGTGTTTACACAAGTAACTTGGGATCAAATTAGCTCAGAGTATTCATAATAACTAGGTCTTATTATTAAGAAAGTCAAAATCACCAAGAGATAGGCATAATTTCCATCTGTGTTGGATTTAGAGTACCATAAGCCCCATAACCATTCATAAGTTAGTGATTTAGCTTATTTTAGTCTTAACATAGCTTATTATGACATAATCATTCAGAAAATCAAGTTAGAAGTTCATTTTAGTCAACTTAGTTTAAAATCTCAAAAAGTCAAAATAGCATACTTAGGCAGAAAACCAAATATTCTGGGATTTTTCTAGAATTTTGTGAATTTATTGATACCTTAAGCTTTTTAGAAGTTAAAATATATCACCTAAGCTTTAGAAATCTGTGTTCAGCTTAACCTTGGGATTCATAGATGATGAGGCGAAAAATGATCCGTTTTTAGGGGGTCATTTAAGCCCGAATCCGAATTTATTTGATCAAATATTGCCCTAAATCATTCCTTTTGTGATTTTAGGTGTTTGGAGAGTGAATTCTGGAAAAGAGGCTATTTTGGACGTTTTTGGAGCATAAAGTGAAGAAAACGACAAAGTACCAAAAATCCAAGCTGGAAATACAAGGTGACGGCGTCAAGGGTTTGCTCTTGACGGCGTCAGACATGAAGAATAATTTACCGTAGCTGGTGACGGCGTCAGATGGAGAGGTGACGGCGTTAAAGTGACCAAGATTAATTTACCGTGGGTGGTGACGGCGTCACATAGGCCGTCACGATTGGATCTAGGGCGTCCGAGGAAGTGTATGGCGGCGAGTTGACGGCGTCAGATTTAACTCTTGACGCCGTCAGGACGATTTTCCTATATATAGTTTTCTAGTTTTTTCATTAAAAGGAGAGAAGTTTTGGTGAAACCCTAAAGACGATTTTGGTGCCTCTTTTACAGGTTTTTCAAGGGTTCCAAACCCTTGAGACCTTGCATTGTAATTGAGATAAGTATACTCTTAATTCAATCAATATGTCTATGTGTTGGTTGTTTATCTTTTGCTCTTATCTTAATTCTACTATGCTAGGCTAGATCTCTCTTGTGTTTGCTTAGATCTAATGAAACCTAGATGTTGATTATGTGTTGATTACTTGTCTATTCTTGTTTTGAATGAATGATTTTATATGTTAGGCTTAAGAAAACTGGCAGATCTCCAAATGGTAACATGCTTGAACGTCTTAAGAAACATGAACCGAGGCGTACTAGGTCTTTATTGGTTGTATTTAATGCATGAGCCACTGTTTACAATCCCTATAGTTGTGCTGGGTCATGGTGTAGGAGGAGATAAGAGCTCATAGAGTTGGGGAGTTATGTATGCCACTCCACGAATGGTATTAAGGAATACAACCCGTCATTCATACAAGTGTAACAAGTAATTAACATGTAAAAGATATCTAGGGAGTAATGAAGTCTAAGTAAACACAATTTCTCCAAATACTGCTCACAACCTTAGTTTAATATTAGTTTAGTTTAATTAGTTATATAGTAGTTTTTGGGTTAGTTGATTAGCAACTAATTCCGCCCACTCTTTCAAAACCCGAGATTTTAATTGCTTTCATAAAATTATAAAAATACAAAAATAATCATCTCTCACCTCTAGAACTATTAATTAGGTTTTCTAATCCTAGCGACACTATTCCTAAGCTGAACGATCAATCCCCCGGTACTTGTCACTATACTATACTACAACGATCAGGTACACTGCCTGGTGGGGGTTGTAAGCCTCGCGAGATCCCTCGAGAGGTAAAGCAAGGTGCGATTCCCACGCATCAAGTTTTTGGCGCCGCAGCCCGGGGAATAGTTATTGTCTAGGTTAGGATTTCTTTTTATTAGGTCTACTTGCTAGATTCCTTTCTAGTAAGATTTTTTATTTTTATTTTTAGGTCTTCTTTAGTCTATCTTATTTCTTCGTGCTTTTGTTCGTAACTCTTTACCATCCGACATCATGGAAGGTGGTAACATCTTTGAACCCATCATCCCACCACAACAAAACCCACCATTAGAACCCCTTAGGCCCCGAACCTTAGGAGAGTATTCCCGACCTAGCCACCAAGGCTACCGAAACACCATTGAGCTCACCGGAGCCAATGTGACCCCCTTGCGATCCGACACCATTCGGTTGGTGCAAAGCGGATGTGCATTCCATGGACTTCGTTCCGAAGATCCAAACCAACACCTTAAGGACTTCCTCAAAATCGTAGATTCCATAGACCTAGGTGTTGAAAGTAGAGAGACTACCCGTTTACGCCTATTCCAATTCTCTCTACGGGATCAAGCTAGGCAATGGCTTGAGCGTTTACCCGCGGGATCCATCACCACATGGGAAAATGTCGCAAATCGTTTCCTTACCCAATTCTTTCCGCCAGAAAAGACTGCAATGCTTAGAAGGGACATTTTGATGTTTGAGCAACAGCGGGGTGAACCTTTCTACGAGGCTTGGGCCCGTTTTAAGGATCTCCTCCACAAGATCCCTCATCATGGCATAAACACTTGGTTATTAGTTCAAATTTTCTACGACCATGTTGATTATCACACTAAGCGCATTATCGACAGGGCCGCGGGAGGAAAATTGCGTGATAAGGATGCTGAGGAGTCATGGGCGATTATTGAAGAGCTCGCTATCGATAACAATGAGATTTGGGAGTTTAAACATACGGTGGAAGCAGCCATCAATGCAGTCTCGGCATCTGGAGGGACCACCGAAATCCCCGAGGAACTCTTATGCAAAATTGAGGCAAAAGTTGACTATTTCGAGGAAAGGCAAAGGAGACCCTTAAGTCCTAGACAAGCCACGGTCAATTCTGTCTCAAGATCAACCTCGATACCATTATCTGAATCACCCTCTAGAGAACATGTCGAGACTTTTCAGAGGTGCACTCCACCTTGTTCCCCTCCCAAGGAACTTAGCTCGGAATTTGAGGCTAGGATGAGAGAGTATATGGCGACCCATTCTGATCGGCTTGCTAGATTCGAAGAAGCAGTTTATAAGCAAAAGGAGGAGATGCAGGGGAAAATGAATGAGATGTTGAGTTTATTGGAGGAGTATGCCAGTCAGAAGTCCCCCGAACGAATACTGCTAAGGAAAGAAAGCGCCACTCCCACCACCCAATTTGTTAACTCCATCACCATTGTCCATAAAGATAACGAGAAGGTAAAAACTCCTGCTAAACAGACCTTAGAAAAACCGCCTGAGTCACAACCTTTGAGTTACTACCTGAAACACGACATAAACAAAAACACCATAACAAATTGGATTAAGGATGATAAGCGTAATCAATCCTCCGAACAGGTCCCCGAAAAAGAGAAAGAAGAGGAAGATGAGTATGATACGCTTATTGGAGGATCAGTGGTGGAGAGGTTACTGGTACAGAAAGTGGCCACCAAGCAGGTAGCATGTGGAAATTTTGAATTACCAACGAGCATCGGGGACTTGAAACATCTTAGTGCTTTCGCCGACCAAGGATCGGAAGTAAATCTTATGCCCCTGACTATCTACATCCAACTGACGTCGAAGATGCCAATACCCACTCGTGTTAGGCTGTCTCTTGTTGGGCACTCGTACATATACCCCCTAGGAATAGCAGAAGATGTATTAGTCAATGTTGCAGGATTCATGTACCCCGTCGATTTTATGATCATTGATGATAAAGGAGATGGATGCATGCCAATAATCCTTGGGGCACCCTTCCTCACCACCGCTAGGGCTGTAATTAAGTATGAAGATAGGAAGATTGAGCTTAAATCTGGGAAGAGAAAGATTAGCTTCTACATGACTCCGCAAAGTGGGCATGAGAATTTGAGTTGGAGAATGATTAAAAACAACATTGGCACGACGCCCATTCGTGTTCAGAATAAAATTCTTGCATGGGAGGCAAGAATCAAGAGCTATAAGAAAGCTAAGGATGAAAGGAGAAAAAGCAATAAAGATCCGATAGAACTCAAACACACCCAACACACAAGCAATCATACACCGTTTGAGGAAGGGAACTTAGTACTCTTGAGACACTTAGAAACCACAATACCACCCGATAAACCGAGTCCTTGGTGGTATGGGCCATTCACCATCGAAGGATTGAGCCAAGATGGGGTAGCTAACTTGAGAAGCAAATTAGGTGGGAAGGTGATTGCGAGTATTGATAGATTGAGGCACTACCACCATAACAGTAATGATCGCAATTATATAGGGTACATCATTTCAAATGATGAAATCACGTAGTAACCCACGACTTTGAGTCTAGCTACAAGACTCGTAAATAAAGAAAAGCGCTTCTTGGGAGGCAACCCATGTTTTGTGTGATTTTAATTGTTTGATTGTTATTTGCTTCCGTATGCATGTTTTATTTTTATTGTTGGTTGATCATGTTTCTCAATTAAAATGTGAAATACTTTATTATGTTGTTTAGCCTAGTCTTAACTTCAACCTAAAGGTATTTTTGCAAAAGATAAGTGTAAGGGGAAACCCCAATTATGTTTTTAAGAAACAAACCGATAATGATTATCCACAATATTTAATGAACATGTATATTCGTATTTGTTAGAGTCAAATGCTTGTATTGAGTCATAATGAAGTTTTGCAGGATTTTCCAGGAAGTAGGACAAAGTTTTTCCAGAAATTTTCCGGAAACTTAACATAAAGATTTCTGTAGGTCCATTCTGACGGCGTCAGGTAATTGCTCTTGACGGCGTCAGGAGTTAAAAATCTGGAAATTTTACCGGTTTTGTTTTTCTAACGGAGTTTTATAGTTTTTGTGAATTATTAAGTTTTATAATCTCCAGGAAATCTGCAAACTTCATTCCACAAGCATTATATCTTACTTTGTTTTCTAGGATTTAGTAACTTATATAGGATGCCGCCGATTTTACGCGAGGTTGCCTTGTCTACTTTTGTCAGGATTTACAGGTTATTTGTGACAAGAAGATGATTTATATTCTGGAAGGGAAGCTTTGATTGTTCATTTTCTTGGAGGAAGATTTAACCTAGCCAACCTAAAATCCATACCGAGCGAATCAGGGGAGTATTTGATTTCATTCTCTTTACTTTTTACTTTTACATTCTTTACTTGAACATTGGGGACAATGTTCATCTTAAGTGTAAGGGGAGGGTAAAAAGATGATACCTTACATATGCACTTTCGCTTGAGTTTGTTTTGTTTGATAGTAGATGTGTAATAAAACTATGAGAAATACTTGTTAGTGTAATTTTAGCGCCAAATTTAAAATTTTTTACAACATTTAGGAGTGAAATTTTAGCCATAGCAAGCGTCTCATGGATAGGAGATTGTATGACTAGCACATAACCGTATATTCAGAAAAATTTTCCACCCAAAAATTGTGAGGTTCGCCTTTAGATTTGATAGGAAAAGCATTTACTATTAGTGCTTATGAGTGTACCGGTAGCATTTAGATTCTAGAACTTGCGTTAGTGATGCATCCCGAGACCGCTAGTGAGACTACATTCGTGTGGTAGGATTTACTACATGATAAGAGGCATTAGGATCACCCTTGTGTTAAACCCGTATTATAATTACTTGACCATTTAAGTCATATTACTTGGCTAGTTAAGTCAACTAATTTTTCCCACACCTTTAGCGTTGTACTCATTTTTAGTACACGAAACCCCTAGTACACCCCTCCGAGCCTATCTTTTCGTTTCTAACTTTAAGCACTTTACTTAAAGGAAGAATTTGTTACACCCCACTTAAATGTACAACCAAATCGCCTTAGCCTTCCGTGTATGCGCTCATTTTTAGTGCATTATTGTTATTTGTTAAACCCTAAGTTAACTTTCTAATTGATTACATGGTTGCTAAGTCGAGTCATATCCTTGTACATATTGTTTTGGGACTATTGGGACTCATGGGTAAGTACTTATTTTATGGAGTAATGGGGAAGAACATCACTTATTACCCCCATATGTACGTTAATTTTAAAAGTGCTCCAAGTGTTTTGATTTTCTTAATTCGAGTCATTAGAATAGTTAAATGTAAAGTATGTAAAGATTCAAGTGTAAGGGGAATTCTCATCCCCTATGATGTATTATTTTGGATGGTAGGGTAAGAGTGTATGCAAAAAAAAAAAAAAAAAAAAAAAAAAAAAAAAAAAAAAAAAAAAAAATCGAAAAAAGAAAGAAAAAAAACAAGAAAAAAGAAAAAAAAAATAGAAAAGAAGAAGAGAAAAAAAACATACGGACTACCATCCCGTTTTTATTTTATGTTCATTTTATGTTTTTGTTATTTTTCATTTATTAGCTTAAGTCGAGTCTAGTCTTGGCTTAGCAACGCCATCTTGTACATGTAATTTACTAAGATTGTTAACTCGCCACCAGTAAAATTCCCTTTATCCAACAAAACCGTGTAATTCATATCCCTACACCTAACGTTATAACCCTTTTTAAAAGACCTCTTTGATAGTTTATCCTAGGTGCTTACGCCATGTGGTGGAGGTTTGATCCTTTCCCAAGCCTATGGTAATCTATTTTGCTATGACAGGTAGTGAGAGATATCTTCCATTTCCATAATGTTATATTACTTTATTACACCCGAGAGATGTGGGTATCTAAACACTATTTGTGAGGTGCTTGTGTATGACCTCCGTGCTTGTCTATTGGTCTTTAGTGGAACGATTATTTGTTGTAATTACTTTTATATTAGTGTTAAATGACCCCTAACTTGTCTTTTGAGTAGAATAAAAGCTCATTTGCTTGAGGACAAGCAAATCTCAAGTGTAAGGGTATATGATGAGGCGAAAAATGATCCGTTTTTAGGGGGTCATTTAAGCCCGAATCCGAATTTATTTGATCAAATATTGCCCTAAATCATTCCTTTTGTGATTTTAGGTGTTTGGAGAGTGAATTCTGGAAAAGAGGCTATTTTGGACGTTTTTGGAGCATAAAGTGAAGAAAACGACAAAGTACCAAAAATCTAAGCTGGAAATACAAGGTGACGGCGTCAAGGGTTTGCTCTTGACGGCGTCAGACATGAAGAATAATTTACCGTAGCTGGTGACGGCGTCAGATGGAGAGGTGACGGTGTCAAAGTGACCAAGATTAATTTACCGTGGGTGGTGACGGCGTCACATAGGCCATCACGATTGGATCTAGGGCGTCCGAGGAAGTGTATGGCGGCGAGTTGACGGCGTCAGATTTAACTCTTGACGCCGTCAGGACGATTTTCCTATATATAGTTTTCTAGTTTTTTCATTAAAAGGAGAGAAGTTTTGGTGAAACCCTAAAGACGATTTTGGTGCCTCTTTTACAGGTTTTTCAAGGGTTCCAAACCCTTGAGACCTTGCATTGTAATTGAGATAAGTATACTCTTAATTCAATCAATATGTCTATGTGTTGGTTGTTTATCTTTTGTTCTTATCTTAATTCTACTATGCTAGGCTAGATCTCTCTTGTGTTTGCTTAGATCTAATGAAACATAGATGTTGATTATGTGTTGATTACTTGTCTATTCTTGTTTTGAATGAATGATTTTATATGTTAGGCTTAAGAAAACTGGCAGATCTCCAAATGGTAACATGCTTGAACGTCTTAAGAAACATGAACCGAGGCGTACTAGGTCTTTATTGGTTGCATTTAATGCATGAGCCACTGTTTACAATCCCTATAGTTGTGCTGGGTCATGGTGTAGGAGGAGATAAGAGCTCATAGAGTTGGGGAGTTATGTATGCCACTCCACGAATGGTATTAAGGAATACAACCCGTCATTCATACAAGTGTAACAAGTAATTAACATGTAAAAGATATCTAGGGAGTAATGAAGTCTAAGTAAACACAATTTCTCCAAATACTGCTCACAACCTTAGTTTAATATTAGTTTAGTTTAATTAGTTATATAGTAGTTTTTGGGTTAGTTGATTAGCAACTAATTCCGCCCACTCTTTCAAAACCCGAGATTTTAATTGCTTTCATAAAATTATAAAAATACAAAAATAATCATCTCTCACCTCTAGAACTATTAATTAGGTTTTCTAATCCTAGCGACACTATTCCTAAGCTGAACGATCAATCCCCCGGTACTTGTCACTATACTATACTACAACGATCAGGTACACTGCCTGGTGGGGGTTGTAAGCCTCGCGAGATCCCTCGAGAGGTAAAGCAAGGTGCGATTCCCACGCATCAATAGATTAGCTTATACACTAGCTTGTTTTGATCTGCAGGGAAAGGGCTTTGCCCTGCTACACAGCATACCATCTCACCACCACCACTTTGGTGGTTGTCTGTGGCTACCCCAGTGGGTCCCACACTTTAAATATTGATTCTTACAACCCCCCTCCTACCAGAGTTTAAGAGTTGACCATTTGTTTGACCTATACATCAGTGGACCCCACCTAAATCACCCTCATAACTCTGTCCCATTTCTAACCCAGAACCTCAATAAGCAGTTGCTTATTATAGATTTTTAGCTTATCCCATGAGCTTATCTCATCAAGTCTAGATTATTCAAGTATAAGTAACTTAGGTAAACCAGATTTCACCTTAGTGGACCCCACATAAGTCCATTTTAGCTTATTTCTTTGTGTGGTCAAACTTAGTCAACTGTCAAGGGTAATAAGCACTCTCAGTGCTTATTCTAAGTTTCCAAAGTAGTTTTCTCTATAAAAGTTTCTTAATTTAAGTATTTTAATAGTTTTATAAAAGAAAAACCAGAAAAAGCAAAACTTAATTATAGTGATAGCTTCTATTTAATAGAATTTATCTATTTAATCTTCCTTTCAGCTTAATAATAAGCACTTTTCCATTTTTATAATTTTATTAATTTCTTATTACCTTTAAGTAGTTAAAATAATTTTCTTAGATTTTTCCTAAGCAATTTACTATTTATTAGATTTAAAAATAGTTTAAATAATTAAATAGGTAATATTAGTAATTAATTAGTTTTCTTTAAATTTAATTAACAATAGTAGAATTTTATATTTTTCCTAGGTTTTATAAAGTATTTAAGAGTTTTAGAAAATAGTTTCATAATTTCCACTGTCCATTTTCTAATTTTCTTATTTAATTTAATTAAATTAGATTTAAATTAATTAATAAGTAATTAATTAGTAAATTAGCCTAAAATATAATTTTTAGAAGTTTTTATAATTTTGTAGGATTTCTGTGATGTTTGATTAGTTTTATAAAATTTTCCATAATTTTATAAGTCATTTAGGTATTAATAGTAATTTAAAATAGTTTAATTAGTTTAATTAAGATAAATAGTTTTTAATTAATAAAATACTCATAAAAAGACAAAAATATTTATTTTCATTTTTTATACTTTCTTCAAGTTCTTTTTAAGGTTTAGAAATTATTTTTGCAAGTTTTTAGTTTAAATTGTAATCTTTATAATTTTAGGTAATTTAACTTAGGTTTAATTTACTTATTAAATAGTTTTAATTAATTAAATAGTAATTAAATATTAAAATAATCATTTTCATAATTTTAATATCATTTTAGGTTTTCTTTTAATTTTAAGTTTTAAAAAGTTTCACTTGTACCCCCTGTAGTTTGTAACTTGTTAAAACTCATTTTTTCTGTCTGTTATCTGATTTTCTAATTTGTGCTTTTGTGTGTATCTCTGTTATTGTTTTTATCATTTCATATTATCCAAATACCAAGTAATCAGTAGTATAATCATTCCCCAATCATTTTGGTTACTGTCCTCAGTACCACTCATTCCCTTAAACGTTCAAAATACAATTTCAATCTCGTTGGGACTTTACGACCCGGGGATTTCCCTATATTTCCATGATCAATAATAACTTGCACTTTCTCCTAGGTGGGCCTATCAACTGCACACGGTTGACTGGTTGGTTTAGGAGGAGTCACCCACATTAAATCTACCCACACATATAGGTGTTGTTTTTGGGATACAAATGTCAATATGGTATGTTATGTTGAAACAAAAATAGACATTGTGATTACAAAACAATCAACTAATTTGTACGTACCTCGTCCCTAAGCCATCCTAAGCTCCAAGCACCTGTGCCCAATAAAAACTCCTGGAAACGGCGATCAGCAAGCGTGTCTCTCCATGGAAAAAAGAACCGAGTGTTGTAAGGTGCCTCCTTTAAAAACTTTCTAATGTAAGCTGACACAGTTACCCTTGTTGGCTTTGACCTGCGAGCTCTTGACAAGTTCTGAAATATAGAAATTAATATATTAAATGAATTTAATTTTCAATATAATGAGTAACATATAGTTACAAAGTCACATACCTCTATAAAGGGTTCCAATTGCGATACTTGCAAATTATCGTCAAAATCAGGTGCTTCAGGCGGGGATATGTTTTTATGATTTATCCTGGATGAACGCCTTCTTAATTTTATTGGGGCAATGTCTCGTGGATTGGTATAGTGGGACTTGTATTGTTTCCCTAGTTTCCACTTCCGTTTTAATTCATTGAAAATAGATCTGACATTTTCAGCCTGAACACAAACAACGCTATCATTACGAACACGTACTAATTTGGGTTGTGACAACAACTAAATAATATGTTTTTGTTTAAAGATAGTAATTAAGTTTGTAAATTTACATATCCAGGGATTTTATAAAGGCACAAGAAACTAAATGTCATCACTTTCTTTCTGTTATGGAGGTTCATTCAAACACAAGAATATTGGCTAGGGTTTGTATTAAGTGTCTTAGCTAAACTGTGTTTAAGGCTTGTACTAAATGTCTTATGCATGTATGAAGTGTTAGTAATTAAAGATAAGATAAATTAGTGTACCTTTACTACTTCAGGGTCGTCGTCATCATGAATGCAAATCAATTCTACTCCATCATCATCTGTGAAAGCCCCCTCCCCTGCTGGTTCGCGTGTAATTTCACCCCCCTCAGCTGACTGTTCATCTACTTTTTTAGCACCCTCCCGAGCAGGTTCACATGCTATATCAGCCACAACCGTATCCGGTTGTTCAGCTGTATCACCCCCTTTTCAGATGTTTGTTTTTCAATAGTAACCCCTCACCTGACGGTTCATCTACTTTTTCAGCACCCTCCTGAACAGGTTCTACTGCTATTTCACCGATAACCGTATCCGGTTCTTCATTTTCCACAAAAAGATTGCTTTGTTTATCTTGAAATTCAGTTTCATTATCTGCAACATTCTCACTTTCTTTTACTTCACTATCCACATCCATCGATTCCTAAAAAACAAAAGGTTTATGTATTTAAGATACACTAGAATTAATACAAAGGAAAGAATATTGTAAATGTATGCGTACATCATGAGGAGTTTGATCAAACCCATCATAACCAATATATGAGAATGTTTCATTCGAATTTGGTAAGGCGGTGCAATCAAATTTATTATGAATGTCCACTTGCATAACATTAGGTGATTGATCTGGATTAGGAGACGACAGAAAAACAGCTTTCATTAGTTGTATCATAGGGCCCGTAAACATGCAAGGGTTCATATAATACAACTTATGTTTTTCATCATCTGCATCATTAGTCTTCATGGGTGTGTTGGCATCAGCAGTTTTCAACTAAAAACATGTATTCATATTAGTAAAAAAGAATTTTTTTTAGTATCAATTGAAAAAGATCAAACTACACCTTCTTTCCTTAATGTGACCATCATCATCTACTGACTTGTCGCCATTAACTACCAACTTGTCTTCAAACTTAACTCCTATAACATTCTCAACGACCCTAATCCGGTTTTTTAAGAATAGCCAGCTCACTTAAAAGATATGACACATCAACGTCTCCGACACTTTTTTCTATAGCTCCAACCTTTGACTTAATCGACACAACCTCAGATTCAATGTGATCTTTATAAAAGATTGGTAACGCTACATCTTTCTTAGAAGGCTTAGGAACATTGATAGAACGGTCATAATTTTGGGGTTTGAGAACATCTTCTTTCAGAACCTCCAAAAATTGATTGGACCTATCATCTTTGTTATCCTCCACTCCAACCACATCATGATACAAATCCGGAATATCATTGACCGTGGCACTTTCACCAACCTCAATACCATTGTCTTCTTCTTTATGGATTTCATGACCAACATCATCAGACATATGTTCATCAACTATATCAACAACATGAATATCATTTGCAATTTCTGCGTCATCCATATATTCAGCAGCCATTTCAGCAACCGGAACCTCATTTGCATTTTTTGCATTTGCATTTTCTGCATCATCCATATCTTCATAAGCCATTTCACCAACCGGAACCTTATTCCCATTTTTTGCATAATCCATATCTTCAGCACCCATTTCAGCCACCGGTATAACATTTGCAATTTCTTCATCAACCTTTACTACCAGTTGCATCTGAAGTCCTTAGATGTATTCCATGCTATGAATGTACCACGGACAGATCATCTCGGAATGTGTTGGTACCAGCTTCTTTAAAGGTTGAACACCCTACAAAATAACCAACAACAGCTGATATGATGAATCCAATACAAACAAACAAGGGGGATTAACACCAAATTCAGCCCTTATCAGCTAATCCTTGGGGGTTTAATTACCTGATCAAATAGAATAAAATGATGTTTTTTCTCAAATGTTTTGATTTTTGACCATGATAAAGCACGTGGGATCTTCAAAGGGTCTCTGCTCCAAAACTGCGAGCTGTTAGGGAAGGTTTCCAAAATCCAAATCTAAAAAACGCAGAAAAACAAAAAAGTAACAGTTAGGAACGGAAGGTATCTAATTGCATACTAGCAAGAAACATATTTTAATAGATCATATTCAGACTTAATAACTATGTGCAAAATTGATGAGGCAAAAAATGATCCATTTTTAGGGGGTCATTTAAGCCCAGAATTGAATTTATTTGATCAAATATTGCCCTAAATCGTTCCTTTTGTGATTTTAGGTACTTTGGGAGAGAAATCTGGAAAAGGAAGCAATTCGGACGTTTTTGGAGCATAAAAGTGAAGAAAACGCCAAAGACTTAATTTTCCATGCTGGGAACAGTGTGTGACGGCGTCAAGAGTACTTTCCTGACGGCGTCAAGAGTAAAGATCATGACGACCCAGTACAGAAATGAAGGCGTCACAAAGTAGAGCGTCAAGAGTTAAATGTGTGACGGCCTGCAAAAGTGGATAATATGACGGCGTCAGATGTAGATCAAGGCAGTCCGAGAATTATTTTGGCGGCGAGATGACGGCGTCACAAGGTTGTTCTTGACACCGTCAGCCTCTTATATCTATATATAGTTTTCTAATTTTCATTCATTAGAGAGAAAGAAGTTTGGAGAAACCCTAAGGCCGAACCATATACGAATTTTACAGCTTTTCAAGGGTTTTCAACCCTTGAATCCTTACATGTGTTATTGAGATAAGTCTTTGCTTAATTCAATCAATATGTCTATGTGTTGGTTGTCTATATCTTGTGCTTGTCTTGATTCCACCATGCTAGGCTAGATTTATTTTGTGTTTGCTTAGATCTAATGAAACCTAGATGTTGATTATGTGTTGATTACTTGTTTATGGTTGTATTGGATGAATGATTTCAATGTTAGGCTTAAGAAAACTGGCAGATCTCCAAATGGTAACATGCTTGAACGTCTTAGGAAACATGAACCGATGTGTACTAGGTTTTATTGGTTGTATTTAATGCATGAGTAAATTCTAATGATTCCATGTTAGGAGCTTCTTGCAGGCTCGACATAGGAGTGAAGTAGGCACTCATAGGATTGGGGAAGTAAGTACGCCACCCCATGAATGGTATTAAGGAATACAATCCGTCATCCACGCAACTATAACAAGTAATTAACATGTAAAAGATATCTAGGGAGTAGTGAAATCTAAGTAAACACATTTCTCCCACTTATTGCTCACAACCTTAGTTTAATATAGTTTATTTTCATTTCTAGTATTTTATTTTGATTGCATCTTTAGTATTGGGTTAGTTGACTAGCAACTAATTCCGCTCAAATCCTTCAAACCCGAGATTTTAATTTGCTTTCTAAAAAACATAAAAATACAAAAAGAATCATCCCTTATCTCTAGAACTAGTATTTAGGTTTTCTAATCCTAGCGACACTATTCCTAGCTGAACGATCAATCCCCCGGTACTTGTCACTATACTATACTACAACGATCAGGTACACTGCCTGGTGGGGGTTGTAAGCTTCTCAAGATCCCTTGAGAGGTAAAGCCTGGTGCGATTCCCACGTATCAAAAATCAATATCAACGTGTTCTCAATAACCACAATCTAACTATGTTTCAAGACTTCATATCTTTGTTGGCATAGTCACAGCCAACAAAACATTCTAAAACAAGAAAGGTTTTCTATGTTTACAATTAACTGAAGTAAAGGTTGGCACACAATCTAATACCGACATCTGTAGTCATTAACCAATTGTAAATATTATGGATAGACATATCAAGCATCATAATTATGAAATACAAGCTGAGATAATGCATGTTACAAATAAAATCTAACCTTCAGTGCCCATACAAATCCATATAGATTGTATGTGTCTTCTTTTTTGGGAGATTTTTTAACCGGCTTCTTAGATTCTTTGTCACTATGCCTCGGAACAACATTCACCGTTCTTTTATAAAAATGCACCCACATATACGCTCCCCATGGATATTCATTCCAAACAGATAAATCCTCAATCATATTCAACATATGATCAAGAATGTAGAACCTTGGTTCTCTACCTATGAATACACATGTTGCAATCACCAACAAACAAACCCTAACAACATCTACATCCAATAAAGACTCCCACACTGGACCAGCCTTCAACAATGTCAAAGTTCTTCACCCTTTAATCTTTTCTTCTTAATTGCTTTCTTTTCAGGAAACAACCGATCAAAGAATGGTTTGTATGTTAAACCACGTACAATACGCCCTATGTCAGTTTCATCTTTGGTAACATGCCCTAAACGAAAACCGGTTACAAGACAAAATTGTTCACGCCCAAAATCAAGAACATTATCACCTATTTTAAAAGTAAGAGGAGGGCAAGAATCACTAACTTTAGGAACCCCAACCGTATTTTGATAAAAGTAATCATACAAATGTATCAACACTATAGCGGGGATATCTAACCATTGGCCAAACACAGTTGTTCTAAACAACTTGCTTCTATTTACATTCAACAAAGCTTTGATAGTTGTAAGATGCTCTAATCTAGATCTTACCGTTATCTTCGCGTCAAACATTATCGTGGATTACTGTGGGTGGGGTTAAACGATTAGGGTTTCACCGAGCAGGGAGTTTTTTCGATTAGTGTTTCGTGTTTGATCGATATAAGGATTTGGAGTGCGTGTTTACGAGTATGTAGTAGCAGGAGTGGAGTGTATGTTTTTTTTTTTTTTTTTTTTTTTTTTTTTTTTTTTTTTGAAAAGGGTTTTTAATTTGAAAAGTATTTTTTTTTTGTTTTTAATTAGATTTGGAGTGTGTGTTTTTAATTTAAAAAGTATAAACTATTTAAGTGTAGTGTATTTTAAAAAGTATAAAGTTTAGAAAAGTATTTTAAAAAGTATAAAGTATTTAAATATTCTTAAATATAGTGTATTTTTTTAGCAAAAAGTATACTCTATACCTAACTAGTTGCTCAAGAATGCACAATAGTGGGACTCAGTCGTTCAAAAATTATGTATTATAAAATAATATAAAAAGACCATACTTTTTAGCTAAAAGACAAAATAACAAAGTCGCTCAAGAATGTAAGCCCCAGTCGCCCAAGAAATTAGTGGGTAACTAGTACTATGAAAATACATTGTGGGGACAACCAAAGGGACACGTGTCACAATGCTGAGAAAGTTGACCAATAATTTTTGGGAGAGAGTCGCTCATAAGGTATTTGAAGAATATATATATATATATATATATATATATATATATATATATATATATATATATATGTATATATATGTATGTATATATATATATATATATATATATATATATATATATATATATATATATATATATATATATATATATATATATATATATATATATATATATATATATATATATATATATATGGTAAGTACATATGTAATTTTGGGGTAAAACAAGAATTACCTCTTTTCTCTATCATGTTGTTTCTTTTTGTAATTACTCCTTTACTTATTTGGGGAAAGAAAATATAATAATAAAAATGAGAAATAATTTTAGGTGCATATTTCAAATAAATAAAAAGAAATTCAGGAGTTGCATATTTTTATTATATGTGCATCTGAAATGTGCGGTTATGGATATTTCTCATTCTTCTCATTTTATTTTTATTTCTAATTTGATCCTTACTTTTATTTATTTTTCTTTTTGGGTAAGGATGTTTTTCAAACTTTTTGCTGGTTAATCTACGGTGTTTTCAGAAGATTGGCGTGATCATTTTAGAGTTGTTTGCACTTAGCAAAAAATCGAACTTAAAGTTTTCACATTTTATGAAGATACACACAACGTACAAACATTTTGACACTAGAATACCTTAAGGTGGCATTGGTTCGCGAATTAGAAATTCCAAAATTTCAAATTATGAGAAATTTCAATTTCTTGACGATTTAAAATTTCGGAATTTAAATACTTTCACGTATTAGTTGACAGATGTTCATAGTATTTTGAAATATGTCTTTATGTTTGTTATTGCAATTTTTTAGGTGATGGATTTACTTTGATTCGAAAAAACCAAAAAAAAAAAATAATAGAACAAAAACAACAAGAAAAAAAGTAAAAAAATCGTATTTTGGTTCAATTGATCCTTTCAAGAAAAAGTGCTTTCAAGTAAATTAGAATTCCTTACTTTTTGGAGGCATTCTAATTCTTCTTATTTTGTCATTTTTATAAATTTATTTATTTTGAACAGCTTGTTAGTTGTTAGTGGTTAAAGTCCAGCAGTGGTATCCAATTGGGCAGTATGCTGACCCTGAGACCCGCCTGTTACTCCTTTATCGGCCGAAAGGGTAAAACTCCTGGGTGAGACTCGAACTTGAGACCTCTCCTAGCCAAAATATCCCCTCCCCAAAGCACCTTAAGAAAACCTTGATGGCCAACTGAGCTAGCACAGTTTGTTAAATTCCTTCATTTGACATACCAAACATAACATCTAGAGAAATTTAAAATGCAAATGCCATAAAATCCCTTTAATATACCCCAACCAAACGATTTTGTTTAATTACATTTGGTAAAAGATGAGTAGGAGAATCTAACATGTTTTTCTTATTTAATGAGGCCAAAGAGAAGTCTACTATATAAATTTCGCATGGCTCGTTTACAAGAAATGTATGTGCTTTTTCGGCTGATAAGTTTATCAAGCTGAGTTATGGCATTCTTCAGAGGCTCGTGAGTCGGAAATAACGGGCTTATAAACTTTTTCAAATTTCAATAATCTCATTTATCAAGTTAAGTTATAGCATTTTCAGAAGCTCACAAGTCGAAAATAGCAGGCTTACAAACTTTTTCAAATTTACATAATCTCATAAGTCTGATATATATACATAATCTCATCATATGACGATTTTTTGCTGGTTAATCTAC